>JAODKF010000138.1:11355450-11398308 GCA_026779585.1 Mormyrus proboscirostris
CTGCCTAGTGACCCCCCCACCCATGACCCTGACCAAGGTAAGGAAGAGTCATGGGTGGATTAAATTGGCTGAACTGAAGGGCCATAAATAATTTTAGCGAGCAATAATAGGAAATAAAAAATGAAACATTCTGTTCTAGTATGTTTTCATCCTCTAAGACCAAGTACACTAGAGGAACCCTTTAGAAGCAATTATAAAAGCTTTGAGTCTTCTGGGTTATGTCTTTATAAGTTTTCACATCTGGGTTCAGGGATTTTTGCTCATTCTTTTTGCAGATTTGCTATTCCAGGTCAAATGGGGAGTCTCAGGACACTGAAATCTCCAAAAAAACTGCACAGATTTTCAAATGGGTTAAAACCATTTCTAAATATTTTGTTCAAGGGACCTGCAGATCCTTCAGATTACAAACCCAGGATGCCACGCGACCTTGGTGGTGTGTGGCTTTGGGGATTAGGGCTCTGTGTCCATGAGTGGAAGGTTGCTGGTTCCTGTGGCTGGCAAAGTGATGTCACTGTTGGGTTCCTCAGCAAGGCCCCAACTGCTGCAGAGACACTAGCTGACCCTGCTCACTGATGCTTTTGTGGTGTTAAAGGGACAGAGTACCTTTTATAATGGGTTTTAACATAATTATAATATCCTTTTAGGAGTGGTTATACATCATGGTAAAACTATAGTGAATTATTAAATAACTTTTGATTACAGGTGTATCGCACAGATGCATAATACTTTTGTCGCAGTGCATATACAGTGTAAGTATTTGAAAATGTAGATCTGCAGCTAAAGGGTTGAACATTAAGCAAACCTTTGCTCATCATTCAATGGTTGGACAAACTGATGTTGTGTCATTAATCTTAGCTGACTAAATTTCTGTCTGTGAGGCGAACGACGAACTTCCACTCATATTCAGCAAACCAGCTGCCGTGGAGTGATCTGCCATATAAGCTGTGTTTTGGATTGGTCTCTTGAATGCTGATCAGACCAACTCTGTACAGGTTCATAAATGGGTCATTCTGTGATTCCAGTGTGTTCTGAACTTACTTATCTGAGTTAGATACAAGAAGAAAAAAATGCACACAGACACACACACACACACACACACACATAGTATATATGCGGCAGCTACACATTCACTATACATTTTATGGATGAAAGTGCCTTCTCGTACTACCTTGCTGGCATTTTTGACAAACTCAAAAAACTCAATTTGTCACTGCAAGGCCAGAACAGCAGCGTGCCACAGCTAAGTGACAGAGTGTCAGCTTTCTGCACAGAACTCTAACTGCGGAGAAAAAAAGTAATAATACAACATGGAAAGTGGAAGCCTTGATATGTTCTCCTGCCTTGCCGTTATCAGTCTGAAGTGTCCGGCTATTCATCACGCTTCTGTGCTCTCAGCTTTTGCTTCATTTCAGAGAACTGCCAGGAAACCAGAACATCCACGCTCTGTGCATGCAGTAATTATTACTCACATATTACTCAATAAAAATATATATATTTTTGATTGTTTCCATGATGTATTGTCAACTGATTAACCGACCAATCACACCTCATGTGCAGTATAAGCCAAGAATAGACTTTTTTTGTTTCTTAAAGAAAAAACAATATTCCATGCCATTACTTTAGTACCATTAGCTGCTTCCCATTTGAGTACGTTTACATATTTTCTGGTTTGTGGTAAATGCGCTTAGCCCCCAAATATAACATTTTGTCATGCTTCTACCTCACACTGTTCAAAATTTGTCTTTGTCTTGATATCATCAGTCTTGGCAACCAGAAAGTCTTTATTTGCATATTACATGAGAAAGAAGCTCATTTGCATTGATCATTTATGGTTACTTATATATGGAAACAAGAGAGGATCTCAGGCATGTGACCATATACACATTTACAAGATTCCAACATTTGTGAGGGAAATGTGCAATACGACAGGTTTGATAAATCTGTTTTTTTTTGTGTGAATATGCATTTTTTTCCATGATGTAATTTACAAAAAGTTTGATAAATGAAACCCCTGTCCTATTCCTTACAGATTTGCTCTGCCCTCTTGGGTGCTGTTTTTATGTCTGTGTGTTCTTGGACCTGCCAACTATTACATGTCATACCTCTAAGTTTGGATAGGCTGGTTCTTGTTTCATAATTCCCTTTATATGTCCTGTCCAAACAAAGAAGAGAAGGCAATACTTTGAATGTGTTGTGCTTCTGCTTATTCTTAATCATATTCCCCTGACTCCAGGGAATATATATGGTTTTTGCACCCATCCACCGCCACCACAGACACATTGCTTTTTAAGATGACTCAAAAAACATTTTATATAACATTTTTTATAACGTTGCAAAGACACTGTATGGGTGAAGCAGCACCGCACAGTGATAGTAAAGAGAAAGTCAGATCACATCCTTGATCTTGTTCGAATAATGAGTCAAGAATTCGTTGTCCAATCTTTTACTAACTCTGCAGGCGTAATGTATAGGTGAAGATTTGGACCTGGGCCTTGACCTCAAAGTCCCCTTTTGTGTTGGAATGCA
The DNA here is from genome assembly GCA_026779585.1 of Mormyrus proboscirostris. Classification (NCBI taxonomy): domain Eukaryota; kingdom Metazoa; phylum Chordata; class Actinopteri; order Osteoglossiformes; family Mormyridae; genus Mormyrus; species Mormyrus proboscirostris. Next base: position 11,357,977 of record JAODKF010000138.1, read on the forward strand.
GCATTGTGGATCATCCCTCCATACCTGCGTCCAATCATGAAATATATAGGCGTGTCAGGGCTGGAAATCGATTAAAAAAAATAACTAATTAATGGCACGGTTTTCTGTGATTAATCGTGATTAATCACACCTCATATTAAATCTTAGAATCATAAATATTTATATGTTTAATCCACAAATTAATGTGGAATTAATACAAAGAGGAGTACATGGGTCATTGTCACAAACTCATTATCATAACATAATAATTTTCTCTAATTGTGTTTTTAAATTAGTTTAAAGACAGACTCAAATTATACAGCTTCATAGTCTAAACCGTCAAATTTGCCTCTGGGGTACTTAATCAGTTTTGTTATGTTACCATTTATTTCTGTAATAAACAGAAGTACTTCATCAAATCCAGGGCAAGAGTTACTGAGATGAGAAGAATAACAAAATTAGCAAAACACTGAGCAAAAATATATCTTATCATACAGATTGATTATTGTTTGGGGGGGGGGGCACTTCGTATAGGCCCCCTAAGTCCCTCGCGGGCTTCCTCTCGGGTTGGGCGGGTGTTTGTCTCGGGGATGCGTGGCTGTGGGCCCTTATGCCGTGGGGGTGGTGGGATGGGCTTGGTTGCCTGGTTCCCCTTGCCCTCGCCTTGGGCCCGGGGGTGGGGGGCACTGTCACGCCCCCCCGACAGCATCAACTGCCAGCACATCCAATGACAAATCAGTTCACACCAACACATACACATACAAGAATGGGCACATACTGTACAAGGTTAATTATTATTACTTTTTAAAGTAACTTATAGATATCGGAATTGGAATATACATGTATATGTGTACGATCACATGTGTGTATGCTACATATATATATAGCTATATATAATAGCTATTTGTAACATTATTATCATTGTTGTTGTTAATATTATTGTTGTAATTTTTTATCGTTGTCATCATTAGCCTGCTATTAATGTTTTGTAGTTTGATGTCCTTTTAATGAGTGTTATGTGCGTTATGGTTGGTTGTATTCTGCATTTCCCTACACTTTGTTTTCTCCATCCCACCTTTATTATTTTTTTTTTTCTCTGCCCATGGTAATTAATGTCTGTTATTGTTATGATTGTTGTTTCTGTGTCCTCCTCCTCCCTTTTTTTTGTATAATAACAGTACTAGGGCGGTTGAGTTTGGAGTAGCCACACTGGAATTGAATATCTTTACACTGTAACTTTAATTTAAAATTATATAAAATTATTATTATATAAAAAAATAAATACATAAATTGATAAGTCTAGTTTCAGGCCTACATGTCATATGTCACATGGACATGAGAATTGGATAAGAACATGACTATTAACTGTTACAATTTCAGGTGATCCAACCTCCGCTTATATATATTTATAGATAGATATTACAGTATATAGGTTGCTCAGTGTGGCGATGTGATGTGCGGGATGAGGTTTTAGGCTGTCCTGGGAATACAGTCCTACAACTAGTCCTTTCTAGTTTGTTTGATTTTGTTTGACCCTTGTTATTGCATTGCCACTTCATTTCGCTTAACCCTTTTGGAGTTGGTTGCTTTTGCGTCTCATGCAGATAGCTTAGAATATATTTCTGAATATTGCGTCAACTGTCAGTAGCTGGGAGAGTACGGAGTGTAACATCATTTTTTTCACGTTTTCTCATTGTTTTTGGCTAATTAGGGAGGTATAGTTTTTTGCACTTTTTATTTCATTTTGTTTGGGTTCGGTAATGGTGCACTTTTTTCTAGTTGGAGGCATGGGAGTAAATTATTGGGGGATGGGGGGGTTATAACTCCCACTCTCCCATGAAAAAAATCAAATCCAGTCCATACAAACCCCTGGACCCCCTTAAATGGGTGCTCAACCTAAAGTTATGCACTTATGTCCTTGGCTAGAGGTGTTTTTCTTGTCCTGGGCAGCTCCTGCAGCTTTTCCCAATGCTAATAAAATTACTGACACATACAAAGTAGTGCTTTCTTTCTACTTTTTGTTGAGCTGGCACATAACAAAACTGGGGGCTTGTCCGGGATATCGCTGCATCTCTCTCACTGTAGATACATCAGAGCTGTCTCAGTACCCTGTGGCTCATGTCTTTGATGGTGATGTGCACATGCAACTCTGAACATGAGTGGAGTTCAGTGTTTCAAGCTCTTTCAGCACCATGTGTTTCGTGTAGCTCATGGCCTGAGCTGTATGGTCATCTTGTGTCAGAAAAACATGCAATTGCCTGTTGAAACAGTACAATCACAGGCCTCACCAAAGAATGGCCTCTTCAAGTTATCCCAGTTACTTTTATGAGAGCTTAAATGCCATTTGCGAGATAGCTAAATGCTCTCTAGTTTCCTCTCAGTCCCATATGAAGTCTTGCTTTGACCAGAAGTCGGTCCAGCACTCATTTCAACCTGGAGATCAGGTTCTTGTTTTGCTGTTGTTACCAACTTCAGCTCTACAGGCCATCTTTTCAGGTCTTTATGTCTTTGATTCGAAGTTAAGTGAAACAGATAATGTTGTGCAGACCCCTGATGGAAAAAGAAAGTCTCCTGTATGCCATGGAAGCATGATTAAGCCATTTGTGTCACGATCCATATCTGAAATCTGCCCTACTACCTCAATGGTTTCTCCAGTAATGCCCACAGAGTTTTACCACTTTTACCAACAAGTGGTAAAACTTTTTCTGGCTAATTTTACTGCCACTGAATAGTGGAACTACGGATTTCTGAGCACCATTCATGGGTGTCAGGGAGATTCTGTCTATTGGAGGCCATTTCCCAAAACATCCAGGAAAGGTGGGATGTCTGCATTGTTTTTCAATGCAAGGTAGACAGGAGACGCCATTTTAGAAAATAATATATGCATATGAATCTGAAAAATATCCTTCTGTGAGGCAACATTAAATAAATGATATACGACTTACACGTATAATGACAGTTAAATTGTATATGTTTAAGTAATGTCTTAGAATAATTTGGTTGACTGCATTACTACAACCTTGTCTTTTCCCGCATGATGGGTGACTATAATACTGTAAGATATGGACAATGCGGGACAGCTCAGAGTATTAATAAATGAATTGCATGTTATATATAGAAGTATAAATAACTGTGAAGTAGTAATGATAACTATTTGCAGAATCACGATAAATGAAATTCTGGACATTATAATAGAAAACCACCAAATTTGCCTTTGTTGCGTAAAACTTTAAAAGTATGACCCCTGAAGATACTTATGGAGGCTTGAGAAAGATTAACGTTAAGCATAATGATAATTATGCTTTTCATCCCCTTGAAGTCCTAGTGCTCCTGATCCTGACGCTGAAGCGGCAGCGCAAGGGCCAGCGGATGTCTGAGGACGAGGAGGACATGCGTGACAACGTCATCAAGTACAACGACGAGGGCGGCGGTGAGCAGGACACGCAGGCTTACGACATGAGCGCGCTGCGCAGCCTCTATGACTTTCCCGAGGTGAAAGGCTCTGAATCAGGGCCAGACTTGCGCTCGTTGCCCCAATGGATCCAGAGCCAGGTCACGGGAGATGGGGGTCCAGCGGATTTCTCATTATTCCGAGGCTATATCCGCAAGAAGGTGGAGCAGGCAGACGCCGACCTCTCAGTGCCACCCTATGACTCCTTCCAGACGTACGCTTTTGAGGGCTCCAGCTCACCTGCCCTCTCCCTCAGCTCCATCCACACCCTCTCCACCGCTTCCGAGCAGGACTTCTCCTACCTCAGCGACTGGGGGCCTCGCTTCAGGCAGCTGGCTGGCTTTTATGTGCCGAGCCACCTCGAGGAGGATGCCTCCTAGCATCCTCACCCTCACAAAACACCAACTCCCAGCATTCCACTGTGCTTGCAACCCGTCCCATGAGAAACCATTAGGAAACTTGATTTGCATCCTCAGCCCCCAACCCATACCCTGTTTCAGTTCTTTAATTGCAAAAACACAAGGTTCAAAATCGTTACTTTTATAGAAAAAAACTGGCGACTTGGCAACTGTTACTTTAAGAACCTGACATTACTGGAACATAAATGGCCACATCCAGCATCTAATATATATTTCCTTGTTTATGTGTCTATTCTCCTTTCCTATAAGCAAGTGTTCACTGTGCCATTTTTTGCCGTGTAAAAACTGAACCTCTAGATTCGTTACCTTTGGAAAATTACACAAATGTGGGGAGGGAGGGGGGTCATATAAGAGTTATAACATGTATGTCATGGCGAATGAACTTAGCTGACTATATATTTATTTAAAATCAGCGTATTTATTTATATTTATTTATATTTATTTATTTATTCACCAAGAAAAAGACTGTCTGTGAAGGATCACTGAATTCCCTGGGATGACATACAAACTTCTCAAATCTGGTGAATATTTCGCCTTCAACACCAGGTAAGGAATCGTGGCAGAAAATACGTTTTACAGAAGACTTCAGAAAATACTGTCAAAGGAATCCCTTCCGTGTTAAACAGACGTGTCTTCAAAATGCTTTATTTTTGTTTTCTAGGAACACTTTTGTAATTTGGGCCAAATTGAACAGTACAAATGCACTGACAGATTGGTTGGGGGTGGAAGCCAGCTAAATTGAATACATTTTCAAAGATAAAAATGAGTATGTGCTTTAGACATACGTTTTCCTGTAATATGATTTTTGGTTTTATTGGTTTGTAGTAAGATGTGGAGGACCTTTTGTTTTAGTTACATTACCCTTTTTTCACAGCAGTTTTCATTGGGGTGTTTGCTAAATATCAGCAATAAGACATAAATAACATACACATGATACAGGATATTATGATACAGAAATTTGAGGTTGGGTTTTCTGATACTGTTCCTGGGTGATTTCTGTTCTTTCTGGATTCGTAAGTGTGACTGTGTCTTTATGTATTTTTTCTAACTTGATTTTTATCCTAATGAATTGGTCACTTTGGTTCCAGTTGACTATGATTTTGAGTGTAGGAAGGGCCAACTAGCCTATCCTAGTGCTATTATTTCAGTGTTGACTTTAACTTGCAAATGTATGGAAATATATTGGAATCAATAAATATTTGTATATAAGAAACTGTTTACTGGGTTATGAAGAAGAACTGAATAGCAATCAACTAAAATTCAGCTATTCTATGTTATTTCTAGATCCACTTGAATAGGTTAAACCGTCTTATCCATTAGATTTACATACTGCTCTGAACATCTTTATGCTGTTTGTAATACAGTATCTGTATTGCAAAAAAAGTTTCATTTTCTATTCACAATGAAGTTGAGTCTGAAACAGAAAAGTATTAAAGTAAAACAAAAGAAAAAAACTAAGAAAATGTAAAAGCATATAAGGGATGGCGTCTTGAAATCAATCATTTAAAAGTGTGTGTAGTTCTTATCAAATATTTATGTTCAGCTTGAGAGTCAAACTTTAAAGCACTATATTCTGAAATGGAAAATAGTGATTTGTTGATTTTGTGTGTAAAGGAGTTTCATATACTTTTAAATGCTTTTCAAATGCCTTCAGTTTAAATATTTAGAATGAAGAACATCAAGAATTATATCAAGAATTATATCCTGAAATGTGCTCCATCTTATTGTTATTAATAGTTAAGCTGCTAATATTCCTTATTGCTTATTTATAGTAAATTAAGATTAAATAATAATAACATTATTATATTTATAATTATTATTATTATAATACTAATACATTTCCCATTTGAAGCATGAATGTTGTTCATTTTATCAAATGCATTTCTTTGTTTTATTACGTAATATAATTTCCTGTGACATAAAGTACAGCTATTAAGAATTTACTTATTCTCTGAGAAGCAATCATTATGAAAAATAATTGCTTCTTTTATTTTATCTTTCTTGTTACCAGCTTTCATAGTTTATTAATAATTTGGCATACAGAAGAATATTTACTGCAGAGTAATTAAACCAAGAGTTGTGAAGAGGACTGTTCCACTACAAACCAAAGGGTCCCCCACCCGAAAGCAAAGAATCAGATAAAATAATTATTCTCCTACGCTACATCTGCTGTTCTCATTAGAATCTGTATGGCTGACTCTTCAACACAGCTGCGAGAGAACAGCAGGAAGAGGGTTGCTGTTTTTGTTGCTGTTATTTCAATACAGCAGCAAAATGATAACGAACTAAGCATAAATGTTCAGAATTGCCAGCTAAAGGAATTCAGAGCACCACTTACCACTGATTTTATTGCATTCATATGAAACTCTATTTCATGTTTTATCTTTGAGTAAGAAAATCACCTGTACAGTAGCTGTTATGCAACTAAGCTGCAATTTTTCGCAAAGACTTTTGAAAATTAGCTATCAACTAACTGTTTCCATTCCTCATATATAAGCTGTGGGAAAAGGAAGTAAACAACATATTTAACAGTAACAAATGTATTATCAGTGTTGTTCTCCGACAATTTCATCATCATCATTTTCCCACCACTTTTCTTTATAAGGGTCCCCAGGGCAGTATACAAAGTATTTTGTTCCATTGCTCATTCTGTGGGATCCCCACACCTTCCCAAACCATCTAGGAGATGGGATCCCTCCAGCATAGCAGAAGGTCTTCCCCAGGACCGCTACCAGTGGGAAATGCCTCGAACAGGACTGAAGTCTTTCAAGTAGCATATTATGCCCAACCACCTCAGCTGACTCCTCTACATGAAAATGAGAACTATTAAAGGTCCCTCTGTGTTTCCAAACTCCGCCTGTTATGGAGAGCAAGTCCCACAACCCTTTGGAGAAACCCTATTTTGTTTGCCTATACTGATGACCGTGAGGATGTGAATTGGCTAGTGAACTGTCTTGTGATTTAACTCCACAGACCTCCCTGGCACCTGTAAAACAGCAGTCACCACACCTACCTATCTGTCCATCACATGTTACCTTTCACCATGATTCAGGATAGCAAAAGCATTTGACAGCGACATTCATTAACAGCAGATTCAGAACAGTACATGCATTGGTTTCTGGCGGGATGAGGCCAAGAGTATGACATCATTGCCCAATAGCTGGAATGTCACTTCTAGCCTCCAATCCTAGATGACAATCCAACTACACCCTACATACCTTGATATCCTGTCCATAAAAATCACAATCAGTATATTTCCTCAATTATGTGCCAAGGATAGAAACACAATGGTACCACAATCACAGAGGAGTATCACACAGTAAAGACCTTCAGAAGCACTTCCCCTCCCCAGCTAAACACAGTCTGAGGTTTTAAACAGATTACAAAAACATTATTGGGGGCCACCGAATACTTTCACTGCTTCTCAAAAAACCTCCAAAATCCACATTCATATTCATGATTGCCTTCATTGCAGCCTTTCTGGCCTGTTCAACATCGTGTTGCCAACCTCAATACATGGTAAACATTTTTCTAGACAATGAGTGGCATTCGTCTCACACAGAAGTTTCAGCTAGACGTTCCCAGCAAACCCTGACTGCATGTCCTGCTCATCCTGGTCCGTCTAACCTCATGCACCACATGTAACTTACTGCTAAAAGGTTGATAGCTCTGGTCATCTCTTCATCCAAAAATACACACACGGTAATAAAGTATACCTGTCTTTGTGCTCAAACATGATTTTTCTAGACAATCCATAACTTGCTAATAACAACTCATCACCCAGATTTAGATTTGGGAGACCATTTTTCCCAATTATGGCTCTGCCAGTATCTCAGGTATCTTTGCCTGGTTCTTCTAAATGTCTGCTCATTCGCCTTTTACCATGGCGAACTACAGCATGAGAAACTACTCACCCAATGAAGAGGTCTGGTTCCAGAGCCCACACTTCACATGGAAGTAAGGTCAACCATATCTAGCTAATCTCCCATGGTAACTCAGGCTCCTTCCTGGCAAGAGAGGTACAGTAGCACTTCATGTTTCTAAAGTTAGTATCCCTTGCCTAGGTCTGTTTCCTCAGGGTCTTTCCTGCTCGTGCACCTGTCTTACTTTTCGTCTGGCACAAGACAGCTACAGCCAGAAAACAGCACCCCTAGGTCTGGTTCCAGTGAAAAATGCTCGTCTTGGTATCTTTCATTGGGGGTCTTTGTTGGATTATGGTTTGTCTGGCCTCTTCTCACAGCGCTGTTCAGCAACGGAGGTCCTACCAGTAGCTGAAGCTCCATTAATGTTACAAACCCCTCAATCAGAGAGGTAAGGAGCATACACTGATTACAGTGCATTGCTGCATCTATCACATGACAAAACACCTCAGGGATGAGAACCTGAGTGCAGCCATGCGGCGGGTGACACCTCAGCACCATACTAGTTGAAATGGACCAGTGTAAGGTTTTGTTTCTGGTGGCTGGAATGCCAATCCTGCCACCAACCCCCAAGTTATTCCCTGTAAATTGGAGGACCTCCTTATAGGGATATAATAAGTAGATTAACATCATACCGTTTTGATATAACTGGAAAATATTAACGCTACTGAATGTTCTAGGCAGTATGTCAACATGCATTGGCATGTGCGTCTCGAAATACTGGGGTGGTGAATAAGCAAACAAACAAATAAGGATAAATAACCAAATTCATTTAGAATTATTTCTCTTTGTATTGACTAGCACTGCCTTGCCCTGACATTTGAAACAAGTTCAGTTAGCTAGCCAATTCATTTCTGTACATCTGCTGCACAGTGAGCAGCTGCACACAAGCCCTCGAATTGGGTTCAAGGTTGGAAAGTTGAAAGTTTATGAGCTTACCCTAACCAACCTATAAAAAGGAAAATTAGTGTCCAGGGAAACCTGGATGTATGGTATCCTTACAGTTAACTCTTGGTTTACAATTTACACAAAATTGACATAATATACATGTATATAAGTCTTTTTTAAGTCGTTACAAAACACTAAGCTAAAGTTTGCCGCTGAGCTAAACTTCAAGCAAACAACATGATTCCCTGTTCACATAAAAACAAGTGTCCAAGTGCCAACAGTTTCCGGAATTTGACTTCACTTGTGACACTTAGGAATGTGCATGTTTAATAAACAATTAGTAAACATGTGCCATGCAAATGCTGTGTGATGATACGGAGTGGCTGCCGTATATTGAAAATTGGTGCCTTTTTCATTACTTGGTACTGTAACTTGAAACATTGTGTCATATGGGTTGCAGCGCTAAACCCAGACAAACTGCTGATTTTGGAAAACTGCAAGGACACCCGGACGGGGCCCAAAAAGAGGACATGTCCGGCTAAATCCGGATGTATGGTAACCCAAGGATTGTATGTCTGTATTGGGTAACATCAGACAAATATATAAAACTTAAGGATCCGTGTATGATTATAATCCATAATAAAGTTTGAGGGCCATGCAAATTACGTGAGTTTACCCAGAGAACTAATAATAATAATAATAATAATACAGTAAAACAGGAAAGCACTGGTATTGGAGAAACCTGGAAAAAATGGGATTTTTGGCAGGTATGCAGGCATCTTGTAATTATGACTTACGATTTCGTAATTACGAGATCTTTTCTCATAATTACGAGATCCTGATCTCGTAATTCCGAGGTCTTTTCTCGTAATTAGGAGATAGTAAGTCATAATTATGAGATAAGGTGTCTAGTTTTTTTTTCCTTTCTTTGAATTTCTGTGAATGCAATGCGCTTCCATAGAAAATGTCACTGTGGTAAGAATAAAAAGAATGATTGCTTGAAATAAAAATTATTTTTTTATATAATTTCGTTTTTATGAAGTGGAATTTTTTTTATTTATTTATTTTTTAAAAAAATAACAGCAAGGTATAGACAGATTGAAAGGAAAGAGAGGTGCAAACATCTCCATTTGGCTTATAGTTCAGGGATCTATGGATTTTTCACCTGAAGGTAAGAAGAAATAAATACAGATTAATTTCACACTGGTGGTTCCTTCTATCCATAACAGATGGCAGTATAAAACATTACTTAGTTGACATTATTCAAGTAGGGTTTTGCTAACTGTGTCCTGCAGTGCGTTGGCACCCAATCCTGGGTTGTTCCCTGCCTTGCGCCTTTAGCCTCCGGGACCAGCTCCAGACCCACAGCAACCTTGAATAGGACAAGCGGATACAGATAATTGGTGGACGGATGGATGCTAGCTTGCTAACTGCCTGTATACAGTATTTATCATTAGCAAATTAGCATACCCAACATGGACGTTATAGTCTGTAGATCTGGCTGTAAGACAACAAAAAAATACACATTACTGGAAAACTGTAGAAATATTTTGAATAACATACTTGAAGTTGAAATAAGTAATTTAGATAAATGACTGTTTCACAGCTAAAATATATGCATGATAAGTCTCCTCTATTCAGTTTATAGTGAATTCCTAAATTAGGAGGAAATAGATATCTAAGAACGGTAATAGATCACAGAAACTCATTTTGGCATTGGTTGTTTTCTGTCACATACCTTCTTCGCAAGACAGATGGCAAACATGGTGAGTGAGGGCATGAAGAAATTTATGGAAGGGAAGAGAAGGGAACGAAAGCAGCAGGAGGAATTGAAGGAGTATGAAAATAAAACTGTGTACTCTAAGCTAAGCGAAGCAACATGGGGTCACGCAAGAGTACAAGTTATAAATACTGCAACAAATACGGAAGAATAGTAGGTAGAATAATAGAACAAATAAAATTTGCTCAGGTGTCTCATTATAGTGAGAGCCTTTTCACATTTTAATGCGAAAGTACAGTGTTGAAACACCCAGGCCCACTATCACAGACAAGGCTGAGTTTTGAAATGCCAGTTCACCAGAGGTATGTCTTTGCTGTAAGGCGACAGTGCTACACTTGCGCTGCCATACCACCACATCACACGGCGCAGAATGGAAAATCTGTGGTATTGGTCATACAATATATATCACAACTAATCATAATTTAGTTTAGTGTGCATTACAGTCATACAATTCTGAGATCCAAATCTATCTATCCATCTGTTTTGGTGTGCATGCATAAATATTAGGATGGTGAAAGTGATGGATTTTGGCATTCCATAGTACAAGGTTTTTTGAGTTCACATTATGAGAAGAAAAGCATTCATTAGCTTGAACCTAGTGTCCTTTTGTCCAGGTGTCCCTTGAAGCCTGGTTGGTTTGGTATCATTACACATTACTACTGAGATCTGCTTGAAACCTATACTGAGCACAGTCTGCGGTCTCTGTCATCAGCTCTAGCCTTTTATTATATAAAAAACATTTAGTAATGCAAATACTAGACCAAGTCACTAACCAAATTTCCACAATTTATAGTATATTTCATTTATATTTGGTTTATTTATTTACAGTATTAATCAGCATATATACTTTTTTCTATTTTTGTTTTATCCAATACTTCCTAAAATTTGTATTCTTGAAATGTGCTTAAAATCAGTATAGCTGAAGGTTTAAGTATGATGACCAAACCTGCACACAATATTCTAGGTGGCATCTTCCCAAGGAATTATATAATTGTAGCATCACCTCCCTTGACTTAAACTCCACAAACCTAGAGATGTAACCCAACATCCTATTGGTCTTTTTTATTGCTTCGCCACACTGGTGAGTGTGGGACATGGAAGCATCAACATACACACCGAGATCTTTCTCGTAATCAGCTACTTTTATTTCAGTGGAAACCAGAAAATATCTGTACTTTATATTTCTGCTCCCTGCATGGATTACCTTACATTTATCTATGTTAAATTCCATCTTCCAGGTGTCAGCCCAGTCGCTAATTAAATCCAGATCCCATTGTCGCCTCTCTGCTTCTAGATAAGTATCTGCTACACCACCCACCTTGGTGTCGTTTGCAAATTTAACCAGTTTACTGTATGTATTGGTGTCAATATCATTAATGTAAATTAGGAACAATAGTGGTCCTAAAATTTAACCCTGAGGTACCCCACTATGAATGCAGGCCCACTATGACACTGTGCCTCTAATAACTACTTGCTGCTTCCTGTCTGTTAACCAGTTTTCGATCCAAGCTGCTACAGTTCCTAAAATCCCTGCAGCTTTGAGTTTAAGCGAGAGCCTTTGTGGGGGACAACATCATAGGCCTTCTGGAAATCTAAGTAGATCACAACGTAGGCCTTTTTGTGATCAATTTCTCTTGTAGCTTCCTTGAAGAACTCAAGTAAATTACCTAAAAAGGATCTACCTCTCCTAAATCTATGTTGGCTGTCACTCAGAATGGTATTTGAATCCAGGTAATCTACCATTTTCACTTGGATTATAGCTTCCCTAATTTTTCTAGTAATACTACGTAGTTAAACAGATTAGTTTATAGTTTGTTGGATTGCTTCTATCCCCTTTTTTGAATATGGGCGTTACATTAGCATGCTTCCAATCAGAAAGTACCACACTAGCAGATAAGGATTTCTGAATTAATAAAATTAAAGGTTGGTTAATAATATCATCTCTTTTAAAACTATAGGGAAGATGCCATCAGGGCCCTGTGATTTATTTATTTTGAGTTAGTACCACATCAGCCTCAGTTATACATATATTAGTCATAGACGACGCTGTATTTGTGCTATCTGTCTTTTACAATATTTGCATGCAGTTTTTATCTTGTTTGTGCTTTTCTTGCCATTTTCATTTGTGATCACCAGAAAGCTAAAATGCAGCCACACCAGACAGTTTAAGATGGGGGCGTGTGTCCTCAATTTCAAATATATGTTCTACCCCGACTGTCTGCTCGTTCCTTGTGCCATGCCCCCTCGTTAACCCTGTGTGGATTCCCCGTATTTACCAGATGTTTCTTGTTGCTGATATTATTTCAATGTATTTAAGTCCATGTTTAAGTTTGTTCCCCCAGTCTGGTCATTGTAAAGCCAATATGTGTTTGCCTACATGTATCTACCCTTTTGATTAAACCCCGTATTCCCAAATTTCCTGACTGCTGCTCCTCTGTCTCCGCTCCATGTCCCGCATACGGCGCAATAGAATGACCAAACTCGTGAACAAGATGCCTTACCTCAGCCAGGTGGAATACCTTGACCTCACAAATGAGGTAATAAATTACCTGCTACTCGCACCGGGTATATCTTGGAAAGCCTGTCCTCTGTTTTGAGGACCTTGCTGATGAGGTGTGCGAGAATGTGCGGCAGCTGAGAAAGGGTATGGTGGAGTCTATGATGCACCAGGTGGCCATGGACAGAGGATTACCTTATGGTTAGCTGTCATGGCTGCCCGAGGTGCCCCTGACTCCATTACCAGCAGCAGGAAGGAGAAAGAAACGGAAGAGCCTCAGATGGGAGGATGTGCCAGAGCTCTCCCTAGGGGCCGTCTCGGTCTCCGCTGCCTGCCCTGCTGCGTGTCGGGAGGGGCCCCTCCCGATTCTGGATCCACCGGGTTTCAGGTATGACGTCACCGCCATCACCCCACCCAAGCACATGCCCAAAGCTCTTCCACCTGCTGCTTCACTGCCAGCGCTGTCCATGTACTCAGCAGTGGATGCTCCACCCCCCGTGGTTTCTGACCTGGTGGCCCCTGCACTGCCCTCTGTGGTTCCTGACCTTCCGGCCGCTCCTGCTCTGCCCCTGCCCCCCACCATGGTTTCTGACCCTCTGGTTCCAGTCCCCCAGGTTCATGCTCCAGTCCCCAAACCCCTGGACTCTGTCCCTGAGGAGGTCCCAGACTGTTGGACTACTGCTCCTTCCCCCTCGGTGGAGGAGGAGCTCAAATGAAACCCCTCAGGAATTTCCCTGATTGTCCCAGTGCACCCCTCCAGTGGGTAACCCCAGCCACCGACACCTCATCGCAGCAGATCCCGGCCAGGTCCCCACCTCTCGGTCTCACTAATAGGGAGGGGACACCTGCGTCAGGGCCGGGTCCCACCCACCCAGCCCCCTGGCTCACCTTTGGTCCCCCCGGCTGTGGCTCGGTGGTCGCCTGCAGGTCCCACAGCTCCTGCTCGGCGATCACTTGCAGTCCCCCTGGCTTCGGCTCAGTGGTACCCTCCGGTTCTGCCTGCAGCAGCTCGTCAGCCTACTGCGATCCCACCTCCAAAGCCTCCTTAGTCAACTGCGAGTCCCCTGGCTCTAACTCATTGTTCGCCTATGCCTTAGCCGGCTGGGGCTGTGCCTTTGCCTGCCGCAGCTTCCTTTCACTCCTCCCCTCCACTTGTGTCCCCTTCTCCTTCCTCCTTGCCCCCTGCACAAGTCCCTCTGCCTTCCTCCTCGCCACCTTCAGCATTCTTTCCAGCTACTCCCTCATTCTCGCCGAGGCTCCCTCCTGCTACGGCCTCACGATCGCCTGCTGCCCCTGCAGCTTCCGCCTCTTGCCTGCCGGGGTTCCCTCCAGCGCCCCATTTCCCCCTACCCTTTACCTCCTTGCTTCCTGCCTTTGTGCCCCCTGTGTTTGCTCCTTGTCCTTCTGTGCCTTTGTTCCCTGCTGGCCCCTTTGCGCCTCCTGGCGCTTCCAGGAAGTCCAGGAATATAAGTAAAACTTAGGATTAGGCGTAGACATGATCACAGACACAGGGAACACTAGCAATAGTAAGACTGGGGAAAGACTACCTGGGAAGCATTTAAATACACAGAACTATTGAAACACAACTAAAAACAGCTGATGACACAGGGACTAGCGAGGGGGGCATGACACATATGAGGATTGGTACGAGTAGGGCATGACACATATGAGGATTGGTACGAGTAGGGCATGACAGAATCCCCCCCAAAGGTGTGCAGTCCAGACTCACCTAAAGGGACTGAAGGGACAAGACACAAAGACACCAGGGGCAAAGAGGCGAAGGGCACGGGGAACCAGGAAGCTGGAGGGAACCCTGGCAGACAGAAGGTGGGAGCAGCAGTGGCCACAGGTGACCATAAGGCTGGAGCTGGAGGGACCCTCAGCGAATGTGAGATAGGAGGCAGAGGGGACACCCAAGGGGGCGAGGAGGAAGGCTGGAGGAGGTGAGGAGGAAGGTGATGGGAACACCAGAGGAGACGAGGAGGGAGTAGAAATCGTGGCAGGTGGCCGCAAAGTCACAGCTTACAAAGGCAAGGCATAGGCGACCGACGAAGTGGAGCTTGGGGAACTGCAGGTGACCAACGAGGCGTTGAAGGCAGGACCACAGGTGCCCGAAAAGACACCACAGGGGGACTGCAGGCAACCGCCAAGCAGGAGCCGGGGGAACCGAATGTGACCGCCGGGCTGAAGCAGGCTGTGACTGCCGGGGACCAAAGGCAAGCTGAGGGGCAGGGCAGGTAGGACCCAACCACGGCATAGGTGTCCTCTCCCTCTGTGGGACACTGAGAGATGGGGACCTGGCTGGGATCTGTTGTGACGGATATGCGGTTGTGACCCACCAGATGGGTTTCTATGGGCTGGTGTCAGGAAAATTCCCAAGGGCTCCCACTCCTAATTTAGAAATATCGTGAGGAGCTCAGATATTTTGGAGGAGCTCAAGGGCTGCTGCTCCTCAGCATCAAAAGGAACCAGTCTAGTATGCCTCCTGAATGCCTAGGGAGGTGTTTTGGGTATGCCTAACTGGGAGGAGACCCTGGGGCAGAGCCAGGACACGCTAGCAGGATTATATCTCTAGGCTGGCCTAGGAATGTCTTGGAATTCCTCCAGAGGAGCTGGAAGATGACTGGGGAGAGGGAGGTCTGGGCATCCCTGTTTAGATTGTTGCCCTTGCTACCTGACCCCAGATCAATGGCAGATAATGGATGGGTGCTGGTGCTGGACTTTTTCCCAATCTGGCACTGGTGCCACGCATTTCTAATGCAAAAAAATAGCCCTGGGGCAGAAAAAGCGGTTCCAGCAAGGCACCACAGAACAGCCGGCTTAGAATTTGGCATCATAATGTGAAAGCGGGACAATACAATTAGTAACTTGACAAATGACAGTGCTGAGTGGTATATGTGTGTTTGTATGATCAGTTGTTAATTCATTCCTTCTGTAGCCACTAATTTTTTGTTGGTACAGGGGGTTCACCCAGGGCACTATGCAAGCTAGAACCACCACTGGTGGCTGCTTTAAAATTGCAGATTTATTGCTTGTGTGTGTGGTCCAGGTATACTTTACCTTGTGGGGACCAAATGTCCCTACAATGTGATGAATGCCAGTTTTTTTACCTTATGGGAACCAGTTTTAGAAAGTTCCATGACTGCAATGGAAAAACTAAAATGCAAAAACTCTTGTATTTTGTTTGATTACTTATGGTTATGGTTAGGTCTGGGTAAGGGTTAATGTTGTCATAGTTAGCATTAGCATTTTTCCCATAGAAATGAATGAGCAGTCTTCAAAAAGATATGATGTCTGTTTTGTTTTATTTATTTTTCCTTGTAGTGGTTTTGTCCCGGCTAGCAGGATCCTCGTTTGCTGAAGACCCGAGGGGCTGGAGCAGGCCGAGGTGACGGCCACATAACACCTGGCTGCTGCAGATGGGTGGTCATTTCAGGAGGGTGGGACTGGGCCGTGTGTCTGCCTGGGGGGTCGCCAGATGGGATCCTGAGTTTTGCCATGTGTTGGGTGCGGCAACGAGTGTGCATCAGCACATGCTCCCCAACCTGACCTCATGTGACATGAGTGCCTCTCCATTGGCATGTCCTAGCCCAGGTAACACATACCAGTGCTGCAGTATCTAATGTCTTAGGCAGCTGAGTTGTGTATAGGTGTGTGGTCCTACCACATTGCCTTAGTTCTGTTCATTCTTTATGCTGCCTTTAAAATAAATCATGAATTTGTTGTAAATGGTAAGCATCATAGCCATATAATGTTTACCGAGGAATGTCTCTTGTTAGCATGTAAGCCTGAGTGTGACTGTCCCGTAAATTGTTCACTTTTCAGTGCTAGTTTCAAACTGCTGTTGCGATGCAAGAAAAGATGTATTTCTTATTTTAAAAGAGCTGTCATCTCCTTTATTAAAATTAACCGCACACTTACTAAAACACACATTATAAACGGAATTGAAAACAATAAGAACTTCTCCTTGGCAATCTTGGCATGAACAAAGTAGCAAAAAGCATTAATGCTTAGTTGTTTTCAAACACACTTAAAACTGTTTGCAGTTCCCAAAGGTTTTCAAAGCCATATTTTATTCTTTCAGTTATTTGATTACGGTAATTAGAACTGCATACTGGTTGTACTCCTTGTACAGCCGGTTCGTCATGGCAGTCTGAGAACTTATAATACCATAATGCGCTTAAGTGACACTTCAACATAAGTTATATTACGCTCTTTGTAAACCAAAACCCAGTGTAAGAAAATAAGTGGGTGACTGGATAAGATGATCGCCTATAAAATAACAGTTTAAGTCACAGTGACTCCTTTGCCGCTGTGGTGCAGTGATGTGTGAAATATTAATGTTGAAGCACAAGGCAGAGAGAGCAGAGAGGCTGTCTCTGAAGGACAGATGTCATTAAGTGAGGTACCTCACAGATGCTTCAGGATAGTTTTATGCACACCCCCGGTTTTCTGCCAGCATTTCTTCACGGATAAAAATTTAAATAATTTAAATGGATTATGTTGTTATATAGTTGATGGCTGACAGCACTCTTCTAGATTTCATCCCTTCTCTACAGATGAATGTCATGTTTGTGATTCTATGCAAGAGTCTTAAGACACAACAGACAATTATGCTTATAGTGTGTTTATTTGGGTCCAATATTATTACTATGTGTATCAAAGTGTGACAGCTTAGTCATTTCAAACCTTCTCCTGTATTCACCATAATGTTTCCTGTTACAATCATTGTATTGGTTGAAGTTTGCGATTAGCACACCTTGCTTTGCTGATCAGTACCACCTGCGATTAATTAGCTGATTAAGTTCAAGGTGCTTTCAGTGGTTGACAGGCTTCTGCTTTTGGAGCCATTTGCCAATGTCATGACCTGCTCGTCCGATCCTCCTGTGTGCCACGCCCCCCTCGTTACCTCATGTTACTTCCTGATTGTGATCACCTGTTGCCTGTTATTTTCGGCTCGTCCTGTGTGTTTAGTCCACGTTTGAGTCCATTCTTCCCAGGTCTGTCATTAACGTGAGTTTGCCATGTGCTCCCCTGTCGTCCTGTCAACCCTGAATAAACCCCATCGTTTATTGAATTCATGGCTCTCTAGCCTGCTTCCCCGCTCGCCGCACGTCGGTCATCACAGAATGGCAGACCTCCACGAAGACTCACTTCCATGAGCCGAGCGGCAACGCATCAACTTAATGCAGGAGGTGGTGTTCTAGCTAAACCAGCCCGAGGTCCGAGAGGACCCAGTAGCGCTGACGTTAGCCAGCCGGAGTGGGATGCCACTTAGTGAGATGTCCCCGCTCTGAGACGTGCACATTATAGAGGAAGTGCACCAAAGCCTCCGGCAGCTCCTGTAGCGTGTGACAACAGGGAGGACCCAGCCCATCATGCTGCCTGGAGCAAGGACTGATGTCCCGTTGTCACGGAAATGGCGCAGCCACAGCCACCAGCCTCACACCGGAAGAAGAAGAAGAGGAAGCACTAGCGATTCTCTTGGGAACCGCCTCTCTCACTCCAACTTCTCTATTTTGGGCTGAACCCCTCCAAATTATAGAATTGTCGAGGTTCCCTCTGGACGTCACCACTGCTTCCAGCCTGCAGATACCCCTCGCCAGCCCCGCCAACGAAATGCCGCTGCCCTGGGCGGTGTATAATTTCTGGGAGACACGCCCAGCAAATATACAGGGGCCAGGGCTGTATGGGATGCCATCCCACCGGTCCCACGGAGGCTTAAAGGTGCAATGTTTGATGTTCCGCTCACCGCGGCCACTACGCCGATGGTCAGTGCAGTGCCCCCTGCAATGTATAGTTCTATTTTGCCTGACTTTCCTGTTCTGGTTCCTGCTGTGGCGCCCTCGCTGGCCCGAAGTCGGCGGTTCCTGCTGCGGCGCCCCCTGCTCTGCTGCTGCTTTTGAGGCTCCTGCACTGCTGCTGCTGCTGCTGTTGTTCTTGTTACTGCTTCAACTAATTTAAGGCTTTTGCTGGTATTCAGCTCTGCTGTTTTGTGCCTTACTGTATAATAAGAGGGTGATACTACTATTGTGCTATTCCTGAGTGTCAGAGGTAAGGAGTGGAGACAACCAATGGTAGTTTGTGTAGTTGACCTAGCTGTTAAAAACACAAGGTAAGGGGACAGGTGCCATCTGTTGTATGTTTGGTTATATTTTGTTTCTTTTTCTTTTTAAGTGGGTAGATATTAAGTGGGGAGTTCTGTTTTGTTTGTTTTCTTTGGAACTGTCGCAGGTCGGTCTCCTGCTCTGCGTTTGCCCTGTGCATACAATAAAATAGGGTGCCTCTTGTTCCATGTTCCATGGCTGACCTAGACCAGGGCATGTAACAGGTATACTTACAATCAACAGGCACAGAAGTCCAAACACCAAGGAAAACTAAAGCTAGGAAAATAGAACATACTACACACCGGGAACAGGGAGCAAACACAAGGAACTGTAACGGAAATATGCAAACACATGCTAACCCAAGAAAATGCAAAATAAATGTTAAATAAGCAACTAGCCTTTAACCCACACCAAAACAAGGAGACGGGATGAGAGCTGACTGCTTCGCTCATTAAGCCATGGCTCCAGGAGCAGGGATACACTGTAAGGTGACACCAAACGGGATGGCCTGCAAGAACTGCTGGCCAAAAGGGTGAAGACACATGGGACAGGGCCAGACGAGTACTGATCCTGACAGTTGAATGGTGTTTTTTTTTTTTGCCCAAATAAATATATTCAAATTTATTTATTTGCTGGCCTAATACTTTGCACAATCATGTAGTTTTTGGAAAAAAATGTATGAAGACAAAGATTTGTATACATATGTTGATTTATTATGAGATTTTTCTCTTGTAACATAATTGTAGTGCAATGCTGTAATGCATGTTTGCCTTCAGAATTACTGTAGCGCGTGGTTACTGACATGTGAAATTTGCAAATTGTGCTGATAGAGCAGATGGTAGCCAATTTAATTTAGGATATTTTTGGCATCTGGCATACTTCAAGACCATTGTATTACACATTGACCCCAAACCATCTTGTATTTTTTGCTACCTTACAAGTTGTACATATTTTCTTGAGTCATCTATATCTCTTGCTAGAATCTTCTTGGGCAACTGACTGGCCTAGCAGGAATAACTACTTCAGTGCACCAATTTCTTATTTTTTATGTTATATAAATAATATTTTTGACTTCAGTTCTATATCGTTTGATCAATTGCATGAGCTCAGAAGTAAATAAAGCATGGAAATGGAATTTAACATGATAAAATTTGACTATGTAGTACTTTAGAGAAGGGAATGACCGCTTGTTTTGGAACGGTTCCCTAGGTAACCATTATTGTTCTTGCAGCATGGCACATTCCAATTTTACTACAAGGCAGTGCATTTTTTGTGTATTTTCTTAGAAACCTACAGAAATGTGCTCATTTAGGTTAAATCTGCTGTAAGGTATTTTGCATGCTTTCTGCATTTCCTCTGCCAAATTAGACTTTTTAATTTAATCAGAAAAGTTTTTTGTTCTTTTATCTCAATCGCCCTCTGCCCAATTTACAATTATTGTTCCAACATCCCCATGTGCCCAAAAGTTATAACCCTCTTTTTAACATCACAGAGAGTGCAAACCGTTATCATGCTTTTGCATGAAACGCATTTGAGATCATTGAACTACACAATGTCTTGTTATACTATTAGGAGTAGTTGTACCACTTGGCTCCCCTTTGCTTCATATACTGTAAATGGTAGTAACTCATTCATAAAAAACAACAATGTTACAACATATTTAAAATTGTCTATCAATGATTTACAACCGAATTAATAACCTGATTATAAACCATACAAATTTTTTATAATGGTAGTGTTGTTGCAAAATGGTACCAGAGTACTGAAACTGGTACATAAGTATGAACATTTTGTACATGATAAGTTATCTCAAAAAACCCATCTTTCAACAAAACCATTTGTGCTGCATAGCTTGAATACAAAAGATCCCTAGTTACCAAGGCAACATATCCTTCATTGCTCTTCTTGAAATCATCAGGAATATTATGTTACTTGCAATTGCACATTTGCCCATGCTTCTTGTTCCCAGAAATGATTTGATTTATGACCATGCATACAGACCCCTTTTGAAAATCCACAAATGGTCATAAATACTTGCAATCATTGATTGACTAATCCATGTGACAGTCCTCCAGTACTTCAAGACCTTTAGGCATCTTATTTTTGCTTCTATGGTATGCACATTCTATAAAGAGAATATGCTACATACGTGTAGAAAAAAAGTCATACTTTCAGAACTGGCACTTCAAAGAATGAAATGCATCTTTTCATTCTAAAATTCCATTCTTGTGGTAGTTAATCTAACATTGAAACTATTATACTAGAGATGGCTCAAAAATAATAATACTTAGTTGAATACACACATATAGACTCAGACATAAAGGTATGTATATATATATATATATATATATGTATAATAAATGTGTGTGTGTAATTGGTGTAATTTGGTAAATGGTGTAATTTATGATTATATTACAATACTAGAGCTCATTTTAAATTACTCGTAGCCTTTAGGTTTGATATTCATCAGAGGGGATTAATTAAAGGATTAATTAAAAATATATGAAATGAGTTAATTTTTTATCTCCTCAGTGCATTTTGTATTTCTATTGACGTACTCACAAACTGCTGTCTATTAGTCAGGTAGTCCTGAAATCAGTGTGCTTTGCTTGTTTTTATTTTATCTCTGGCAAAACAGTCTTTGAAATACATAAGACTTTGATCACTCTCTTATTATGTAATTGTAGTTGGACCTACTTGTGATTGTAACAATTTAATGTTATTCTGCCAGAAACTGTAACACGACATTAAGTCACATGACTGTAATAGGTCTAAAGCCACACTAATTATGGATGTAATACATATAATACCATCGACCTGTCACTGTAATAGTCTGCTGGGTACTAGTAAGTACAGCAGGTAAAATGTCAGACTGCTTATAACTGTATAGGTCTAATGTTATGTTACTAGGATTGACCTGATCGTGTTTAAAGAGTCTTCTGATCAAAAATAAAATGATACACATATACATGTATTATTATGTATATAATATAAAATATTATATAATATTGAACTTATAAACTCTGAAATTATAAGCTGCACTTAAGTGTTATTATATTGTGTTTAACTCAAACGTCAGCAGATTTTAAATTATGAACAGCTTATATAGATGGACTATAAAAATTTGGCAACACACTTTGGGGTAATGGGGGTATCCCTTAGCTCAAATAAAGATACAAATGGAACAACTACAATGCTTGGAGATCAGACACAATATAATGGATAAGCTAAAGCAGAGGACATTGCGAAGGTGCACTGTACTGTAAATCAATCGCTATGAATGAATTTGCTAAAGGGCTGTGTTAATATTCAATATACACTTAATATTCAATTAATTGTCATCATTTGGTTTCTCCTGAGTGAGCTGGAAAAATAAATAACGAGAAAAATAGAATATTATTACAAAAATAGAATGTATTTTATAAAAAATATTCTTCTGTAAAAACAGACATTTCTTGCAGAGTGGCATCGTATTATGAGCTGTGTGAGGTGGTTGTGTGTCAGAATGACACACATGTAAACCGCTGTCAGCTTAGTCAGCAACGGAAAGAATGTCAGGGACACTTCTTTGATGAATCAGCATCATATCTGCATGTTTCAAGCAGAGATGGCTCGGAAATAATAAGAATAATACAGAATCAAATATATTTTTGACATATATATATATATATATAGACCTCGGATACAGCATTAATACAAATGAAGAAGATCGAATGAAGCCAACACCAGCCATTACAGCCTGCTGAGACTGCAGCCACAGAGCAAAGTACACTTTATCCTGTGTTCATCAGCCCCTAGCTGCATGTCCTCCTTCGAAGTTCCTGCAAAGCCAACAGACAGCTCAGTTAAATGATCTTTTAATCAAGCTGCCCATTCAATCATGGCTCCTGTAATCCACTACATAAATTAGGGCTACATCCATTATGTCGCATTCCCATGTAACGCTGCTTGCAGTACATAAATCAGACTGTTATCTGTTCCCTTGCAACTTGCCAGCATTTTGCATTGTGGCACAATGACTAGGCATAACATTGTTGTAATCTTGAAGGTGTTTCGCAAATGTAAAGCACGAAACACACCTATGTCTTTCATAAAAATTGGCTGAAATTTACAATGAGCCAGTCACAGATATAGAGATTTATTTTCTGTATATATTGCAATACTCTAGAATGTAATAAAATAACAGCACAGTACAGCACAGTGACTGCTTACTTCAGAATTTTTGAACTGCCATATCAAATCCCTGTCAAAACTTTTGCAACTCTAAGACCCTGTCAAAGGCACCGTGCCTCATCATGCGATGTACTGGAACTCCTCAACCCACCGTATGTGTCACACAAATCACACAAACCTCTCACATAAGTTCTTATGATTTCCAATGGACCTCTGTATACAGTACCTATACAGAACATAGGTTTAACTGACAATAAATACTACAACAAAATTTGTAGTATTTTGGAAGTATGTATGATTTTCATACTGGAAATACCAGTAACAATTAATTGTTCATAAAAACATGGTATACTTCATTTTCTGAGGGTGGAGCATTCAAACTGAGCTATGTCACCCTGAACCCACCCGCTACTAGGAACACCACACTGCCTGCCCCCTGCATGCAGTCATGACAGGCCCCCACGTCAGCCCATCATCTGCCATAGCCAAGAGCTCCCACAGCCAAACTCCCTAACTAGCATCTAGGAGTAAGATCAGAGATCCTCATCCCACTGCTGACACCAGTGTATGGATGAGCCAGTGATATTTATTAATTCATGTTAGAAAGATGTGATGAAATACAGTATATTGCTTTCCTGATGTGTTCTGCCTTGGGGGGGCGGGGAAGGGGGGGGGGGGTGACATGCCAGGAGGAGGCGCTGTGGTGCCTGATGGCAGCAGGCAGGAAGGATCCCCAGTGTTAGAGCTGGCCTTCCTGATGAGCTTCTTCAGGGTCAGTATGGTTTGTTCTGCTATTGGGCATAGGCTTTCACAAGAAGCCAAGGATGCTGGCTACTGTCAACAGGCAAAACATCCTCAGCAGCTTGCTGCAACATCAAAAGACCTGAGCTTCCTCTGAAAGCAGAGTCTGCTCTGACCTTTCTTATACAGTGCCAATATGTTGTCTTCCCAGGCCAGTCTACTCTTTTTAGGTAGACCCCTGGGTGCCTCCATTTCATCCATCTGGATGGTGACTGGTCTCAGGGGCTCCCTGTTACGCCAGAAGTCCACCACCAGCTCCTTTGTCTTGCTGATGTTGAGCTGCAAGTTGTTCTCCCTGCACCACAAGACGAAGTCCTCCACTAGTTCTCTGTATTCCAACTTATTTCCATTGCTAATGTATTCTACAATGGGGAAGTTGTCTGGGAACTGGGAATGGTCAAAAATTATTGGGCAAAAAATTCAGGGCCATCAACTGCCTTGTGCCCATTGTTTCTGGGATAGCCTCATAAGGACATATTATTATTATGATAATACTTATAATAATACTTATAATAATGTTAATAATAAACATTGATAAAAATCTCGTGGGACACGAGAGGGCTGGACGGAGAGACGTGACACAAATGGCTATGAATTTATTATTAACATAATAATAATAATACTACTAATAATAATTGTTATGCCTGGGTGTCGGCGAGTGAGCAGGCAGGAGAGGTGAGCCATGAATACGGGGATAAACGAGGTTTAATGACAGGGGACCACACCGCTTGACAACATCAATGACCGATCTACAGGACGCGGACTAAAATACACGAGACTGGAAGAACTTAACAGGAAACAGGTGAGTACAATTGGAATAATGCACGAGGTAAATGAGGGGGCGTGGCACACACGAGGATCGGATGAGCCAGGGGTGACAATAATAATAATAGTAATAATAAACTTTAAACTGAGAAGTATTTCTAGGTAAAAATAATAATAACTGTAATTGCATGCAATACAAATATATTGTCCTTATAAGTTATATAGAGCATTACTGAGCCATCCCCCACAAGCATTTTTCTTGAAAATTTCCCACATGTACAACAACACAGGGGTCTAATTGGTCATTTTTACTGCGATATTTCAAATGTTGCTACTACATAAAATGAAATGTTGTCTTAATAGAAAGCTCTACATGACTAACAAAGATGTACAATATACATATCGAGAACACAGAATAATTTCTAAAACTATTTGCAGGCTTCTGTGCTTTCCAAACTAAGATTTATTCAGTATTATAATTCCAATTATAGATTGCATACTCAGAAATCTTGTTTTGGTAGAGTAAGAATATTACTTGTGTTCATTTGTTTATTTTCAAAATAATAATAATAATAAAAATTATTTAAGAACTCTTTTGCAGCAAGCTATGAAATATGACCCTCCTATGTCTCCCGCATGTCATACATTCATTATATGAATTTTCTATTCAGTATAAATGAATAACACTAAGTAGAAATAAGCTTTCGGAAAGGAAAGCAAACAAAATCACTTTCTTGCTGTATTACACCTGAAATAATGCCGGGTGAACACAGTGACACACACAGACATGTAGACACACACATTCCTATTCTCAGCTTTCCAGTTAGACTCATGGTGATTTTTTGTCAGCTGAGCAAAATCCAAGACATTGTGTCTTTAAAGACCTTTTTTTCTCAGAACTATTTTTCATTTTCCCCCTTCCATTGTCCTTTTGTGCCACAGATATTTTCCCTGTTTATTGTCATGTCCTAACATTGTGGTTTAATTACTCAGGTGACATTAAAATGAGTTGGATCCTTTCAGCCAATCTCCTAATGATCACAAATTCCACCCATTCATCCATTTCCAGCAACTTCTATTCAGCACAGGGATGCAGCGGCCCCACAACCTCTCACAGGGAGTATAGGACACAAGGCAGGGGACACCCTGGACAGGATTCTAGATGATAATAAATTGCCCCAGAAAAATATTCAGGTGTATAAATGGGCAAAAACTGTATGTGTCAGCTCAGCAAATAAATGTAAATGAAGTACAAGAAAATAAATAAATCATGATTGTGATTTAGTGACCTTATACTGTGTACTGAATTAGGCTTTATGTGACAACAACAGTGAATAAATAGGCTGAAACGTTTTTAGAGGTATACCAGGGAAAGTTGCCATGATAAAATATTCAAATTTAAAACTTTCTTTAAATTTAAACTATGGTGCATTTCAAAGCACTCGGTGTAACCATATACATTATATTGACTAGATAGGATAGCAAGCAGTATTTGTAGCCTAACCTCCAAGGGAGTAGAGTTGTGTATCCTATATTCTATACATATCAACATGCAAAATATTTATGTAAAAAGCCATGTAAAGGACGGTATGTGTAGTAATTACCTTGTGTTTCTTATACTGTATTTTATTTTTACTCACTATACCAAAATTTGACTTCGCAAAACAGGTATCTTCTTTAGGAATGATAAGTGTTAACAAAAAAATAGCATTTAATTCAGGCTGCATATTTGTCACAAGCCAAAGAATTAGCCCACTGCTGCAAAAATAAAAGTTGCACTATACTAAAAGTTGCACTACTTAGTTTCATTCATTAGGATACACATGATTGTGAAAGGCCTTGTGATCATGAATCCTATAAATGACAGAGGCCAGCTGGAACTGGCACTGATTGGAAAAAAAAAAAGTGCAAAACAGGTCATTCAAACGCTCAGATGTGTCTGGTTGGTTTGTATTACTTCAGTCGAGACACACCCTTTCATTAGGTCTCCCTCACCAGAGTTCTGATTCCCTGCGTTGTTTCTAGCTTTTCTTGCTTGCATAGCCCACTTAACAGGGCTAACCATGAGGAATTGCTGTCTAGAACAGATACTGAGGTACTGAGCATTCTCCCTGCTTCTCATCTCGTCCGGTTTTCCCGGTTCCTTGCCCAGCGAGTTTTGTGTCTCGATCCCTATCTCAGTGCAATTGTGCTCCCTGTCTGCATCGCCCTGCGGCTTTCAGACCCCAGCTCATTCTTTTGGCTCTGCCTTATTGTCTCATCTCCGATATCTGCTTCCCCCATCACAGAATGAGTCCCTTTATATTTATTTATTTGTTCGCAATTGAAATATGCACTATATGCAGAATTAGTAGGCAAGTACTATTTTTCCTGGAGATAATCTTAAGCAAAAGTTGGACAGACTCATAAATGTGAATTCAAATGTTTTCTTGTGCTCCAAGTAAATTTACTTAATGCTACGTTAGACTTTAAAAAAAACAAAGGAAAAATACTTGATTGTCAGTGTGCATAATTGTTTGGCAATCATAAAATAAGTGAATTATATTTCTCCACCATAAACAGAAATAATAATAAGAAATATTTTTGTTATTCATTATATATAAGGATTAAAAAGCTATCAGCCATTCTATACAACCCACTTCACCAAGTTTAATGCCCAATATAGCCACCTTTCTCCTCAATGACCATCAACGGCCTGTTGCCCACTGAACCAATCAGGTTTTTGATTTGATCCCATTGTATTTAGCTGAGCCAGCTAGGCCCGCCTCCCAGACGCTGCCCTGAGATGTGTACTGCTTGCCACATTGGTAAATCTCATACTTTAGTAAGACCCAATAGCTCTTAATGGGGTTGAGTCAGGTGATGAAGGGGAGGCTACTCAAAATTTAGTCACCTTTCAAGCTTTTCTTGGCCATCAATGGAATACTTTGATGTTTGGGGAGGGGCATTGTCAGGCAGGAATATCATAACCTTTTACAAAGCTGCTGACATCTTCTTGTTTGAAGAAGGTTTCTTTTAGAAATTGGCAGTAGACCTTGCGGTTAATTCATCACCATCTGCAAGTCAGAAAGGTCCAACACCTTTTTCATTAATCATTGCTGCCCACATAAACTCTCCTCCACCACCTTGTTGATGCTTGTAGAGGATCTCTATCCACTGCTCCATCAAGAGTCACTTTCATCTCATCTGTACACAAAACCTTTGTACCATCGGTCTTGAGACATTCTTAATGTTTTACCTTGCATGCCCTATTGAATGGAAGGCATGTTTCAGCCTTTGTGACCTTAGCAATGTCATGCAGCACACTGCACCTACTGTAGTACTTCTGGAGATTCCATTCTGATTGCAATTTTAAAAATGGAGGCATTTAATGCTAAAGAGTTTCTGGCAATCTCCCCTTTAATGTCACACAGAGCTTTGGCATTTTATTTGTGTCATCTTCTCTCTTCTTCGGTCCTCTTTGGCTGTTGGCCACAAAACACTTTGATTGTATAGTGATCATGTTTCAGAAGCCTGGCAGTTTCTTTCGCTTTGCATCTCTCTGATTGGCACTTTACTATTTTGTTTTTTTCTTCTGTCTGTAAGGTCCTCTTTCAGCCCATTTTAAAAGTACTAATAATTTGCTTAATAATTCTGCCAGGAAAGTATCTATGTTTTTCTTACTATTTGTTGCAATAGTGCAATAGCTTTTTCTCTATTTTTTGTATAGAGCCTATAGCAGTTGCAGGTTAGCATACATCCCAGTGTATAGCACACATCCCAGCCTATAGCATACATCCCAGTATATAGGATACATCCCAATCAATAGCATACATCCCAGTATATAGGATACACCCCAATCAATAGCATACATCCCAGTCTATAGCATACATCCTGGTCTATAGGATACACACCAGCGTTTCCTCCTTTGTCCAGTGTGCATATGCATAGAATGGCAGCTGCTCTCCTTGGTTCAGTTGGCAGCCGCAGGACACCCCTGAATACTGTAGACTTTCACCGGTAGGGTTGTTGGATCAATTCCCCAATTCCCTCTCCTAGGTGCATTCTTTCCATACATTTCCTCCCATGGTCCAAAAACATGCAATTTATATGAACCAAAGTCTCTAAGTTGCCCATAGCATTTGGATGAATATAATGGACTAGCTTCCCTGCCCTATGCCTCCAGAGACAGGCTCTGCACTCACTACAGTTGGATTTGCAGGTAAAGAAAAATAGTGGATAAATCAATATTTTGCTGGAAATTTCTATTTTATTTAATATTTGAATATTTGCAAAAAGATTTTAATAGAGCTATCGATTGTGATAAGTTCCATGTAACTGGAATCTAGATATATTTAAGCTTAAAGAACATATTTGCAGAAAATTGCTGCTGGCAGAGGTTGCATTTTATCTAAAACTTTAAAAACATTTTTTTCAGCTTTATGTGTTACATTGCCGCAATCATCAGCAGGTGCTGTAGCTTTCTAATGGAATGTGTTAAAAATGTATGCAGTGGAAATATTAATTTGAGCTTTGTTCATGTATGTACATCATTTTTGTCAAATGAACCTTGACTGCGTTCAATTCCTGTTTTTAATTTCCATAATAGTCAGGGATTACTCTATAGGGCTCACAAAAAGCTGTGACTCTTGCTCATTCTCTTCAAAGAGGATTTGGAAACGCCACCCAAATAACACTGAAAATTCCTCCCCCTTCCTTCCATATTCCCTAACACTGATAGAGCAAATCATTTCAAAATTAAATGAGTTTTTTGCCTAGCACCTACATTAGCATTATAATTAAAGTGTAATTAGTCACACCTTTGATGAAAGACTGAGTTTAGCTATATTGTAATGTCTCATTTACGCCACTTCTGACTGAAGGAATTTTCATGTAGCTCTCAGTGCAGCTATGAATCAGTCTGTTCTGTTTTTCGGGAATTAAATAATGTAAGCCTGCTATCGGGCATGTGAACGCATAGGCATTATGACTTCTTGAAGATGTTTAATTACATTTCATTGTTTCTTTCACTTTCATTTCAGCTATATGTTTTGCATGCTTTATAAGCTTTTGTCCCTTGGGGGAAAAAAACACTTTGTACTGGGCTAGTCTTGCAATGTCCAAATTCTTTTGATTTGAACTGAAGTATAGAATGGTATGGGAACTGTAGAATTAACTAGATGAAAAGGACTTTAAATCACATTAAAAAGGAATAAATCTTAGTCTGAGCATTTATTTTTTTATATCAGATAATGGTATTTTTGCTATTGCTTGTATTTAGTGCAATCCTTTCTGTCACTCTCTTATTCTCCTGTTTTTTCCCCAGCAGGAGTGAACTTAAGGTTATGTAAAAAATGAGTCTGCCTTTAAAAAATACACAGCAGCTCAGCACTGACCTTTGGACCCATACTGGACCATATCATTTAGCAGAGCCATATGCTAGCAACTGCCAGGCTGATTTTGTCAAGCAAAAGGCAGAGGTGGATTTTTTTTCTTCATAAGGGTCCTTTTCAGCTTTGGTCAACCCGTTGCTCTTTTCCCGAAGTCTTGTGGATTTTATTAGGAAGTCACCACATTTCCCGTGGGAGCAATAACAACACAGAGCATGTGCTAGCCCAATATGCTACTACCAACAGATGACACATTAAAGTTTTGGGAGTCTTCAGGGTTCCGCTAACTTTATACAGTGCAGAATAATATGCATAATCTTCTGTCAAACTGAATTAAATCTAAAAGTAAATTCTGTCAAACCATATTTCTTCTATGTCCGGGACAGAATTTACTTTCGGTTGGACAGGAATAATAATACTTTTTTTACTGCAAGATTTACACTGGACTATGTAATCATAAACTATTAACATGCATTGCTTATGGTTGCTACGGTAATAAATGTGGAGAGAATATTCTCAGTCATGTACCTTTTGCAATTCAGTTTTGAGGCCCCGCACTTTAGGATAATAACATCTATGGGGTATTCCAAGGACCTGGTCCTTAGTGAGTGCCTTTTTAGAGGCTCAACTGAAATAACTGAACTAGGATCCAATTTTATGCATGGAATGCATTTCTGATTTGTTCTATTGAGATAGAAATGGTAGTAGTTTGGTAATACTTTACTTAAGGCCATGTTTTTAGTCATTTTTAAACACTTTCATAATAAATAACAATGCATTCATAGAGCATTATAAACATGGCCATAAAGATTTATCAAAAGGTCTAACACGTTATAGCCATGTTTGTTATGCGATATGAATGCTTTATGAAGCTCTGATCTGTTAATGCAGTATAGATACTTTTAAAAAGCATTAAATGGTCAGTATAAGCATTAAGGATGCTTTGTACTGTATTGCATTATAAAGGTATCTTTAGCACGTTATAGTTAAGAGCTTCATAAGGCAATCATTATGAATAATAAATATGCCTACATTGAGTTATGGCTTTTTATGAATATTTATAATTTACAATGCTTTATGAATCCATTATAATGCATTATGAATGTGTATATAAGTTAAGAAAAACATGACCTTAAGTAAAGTGACACACACAATCACAATCAGACACTACTGGCGATTTAGGGACACGGGTTCACTAAATGTCTTTGGACTCAGACGACGGAGAGACATTATGGAGCAAAAGCAAGTGATTTTGTCGGCACCACTTTGTGTCTGTTGGCACAGCTCACAGCAACCACATCAACGCATTTGCAGGCTCTATTGGTAGATAAGTTTTATTTGGCTGTATAGTTAATATTAAGCTTCTAAATATTTCAAAAATTTCGGATGTTGCAATGTGATCATTTATCATTTAGCCCAAAACACATTATACATTCACAAAAAAGAATTAATAATACAGTATATGGTTATTATGTACCGTATTATGTTGGCTGATGTGGCTCAGTGACGGGGCTTTCCTTTGTTTTACCAGCGATAATTTTGACATGCAGGAATCATAGAAAGTAAATTAAGCAAAATAATTAAAGTCAAGGTAAGTTAAAGTAATGACAAAGAGAAGCTAGGCTAAAAGTTAATGGTCTGGGTGATTCTGTCAAACTCTTGCATGTCTTTGCATTGCAGTCATACTGTGGTGATATAGCATATAAATTCTGATTTGCAATAGTTACAGATGGCTGAATTTTCATTCAACTTTTCTTAAGTGCTTCCACACAACTGAGGATTTTGCTCTTTTTTGAACCCTCGTGTGCTATGCCCTGTCTTCCATCTCTCATATTGCCGAGTCACAGAGAAGGAAAATTTTAAGTGGATGCTTTTTAACAAAGTAATCGAGTTTAATTGAGTAATAATGACAGCTCTATAGGTCACCAAACAAAATACAAGACTTGAAGGATTTTTATTTTTATTTTTTTTGATTGCGTTCACAGATTTTAATGAAATTGAGATTTCCCTTGTGGGGAGTGGAAAAAAATCCCCACAAGGTGAAAATAACAGGTCCCCACCATATAATAAATACACAACCACAGATACACACACACACACACACACACAATCATATTCTAAGAGCAATTTACAGATACCAGTTTGCCATTTCTGCAGGAGGAATTCAAAATCCCTTGGAGAAATACACCCAACATGCCTCCACACAAGGCAGAAGCTGAAGCCCCAACCTTTTTATCTAACTGTCAGATAACTACATCCTGCAATTTATCCCGAAGCTTTCGGTTCTAGTTCACCTGTAAGGGGCACCTCTCAGACACAGTAACCCAGCCCAAGGTGACCAAGGCGAATTCAGGCTTGAAGAATTGCATTACAGTGAGCCGGGCTACAAGACTGTCCAAATATCCATCCATTTTCAGTAACTGCTTGTCAGTGTTTTAATAGCCTGGAGTCAATCATGGGAAAGACACGGTATAAGGTGGCTGCACCCTGGATGCTGGTCCGCCAGGAAACGATCATGTACAGGTATTCATGCAATAAAAATGGATTCAAATCACACTGAGCCTGGAGATGACAATACATCCCATTGAGCCACAGTGCTATGGAAATTGAATTATGTCTTTTTTTCAGTAAAGATTACGCAAATACAGCAGTTTGGCATAAATACAAAATTACCAACATAAAATTCTTTGCTTCAATTCTTAAGTAAAGCTAAATGACTCTATTTCACAGAATTACCTCATAAATGCATCAGCTTTATGCTCTAATTTAATTTTAGCTCCTAAATCTAATGCGTATTAAATAAGATGCTCATTATATACACAGTCCCAGTATATATTTGCTTCTTGAACAGGAAGTTAACAGACCTTAGCACGGGGGAAAAAAGCAATGGTAAAAGTTAACTCACAGTAAATTTGGAGTATTCATGCGTCATAAGTTTTTATTAAAGTCTGATGTAAATGAGAAGAGAAATTATTTTGTTTTGGCCAACAAAAATGCTGAAAAAACCATTAGAGCCGTGGGCAGAAACCAGTCCGTCACAGGGCACTCACACACTTTGGGCATCTGAGAGACACCAATTAGTCTAACTGCATGTCTTTGGACTGTGGGAGGAAACACACAACACAAGAAGGACATAGAAGCTTCACACCAACAGAGCAGAGGTGAGAGTCAAACCCTTAACGCTGGAGGTGTGAAGCAACAACGCTACCCTCGTCTGAACCTTCAAAGTAAAAAAAGAAGTTCATCCATTTATTTGACTTGACTGAAGCATTATTATAGAAGCCAGTTCCTACAAACAGAGACTCCTGTGGTTTCTGCTCAGTACTTGAAACACGCAGACGGGGTCAAAAGGTTCAGTTACTGTTCAACAAAGCTTTTGAATGGGCCAGACGTGTGATCTAAGAGATTCTGAATGTGTTATGATTGCTGTTGCCAGACATGATGGTTCCAGCATCCAGCCACCATCCTGGGATTTTCACACAGTTCAGTCTCTAGATTTATAGATGAAAGCACAATAAACAAACAAACAAAAACAAACAAAAAAAAGCAGTGGCAGTTCTGAAGGCCAGTGACAAGTCCTGGCAAGGACCAGATGGGCTGTTGACGAGGGGGAGTCGACACAGCAATACCCTCCAAATGACAACTTTGCAGATTATTATTAGATTAGAGATATTTACATTACCTAAATTGTATACATTTATATTTTAGTTTAAGAAAGAAAGAATTATGGCTAAATTTGTCTCAAAAAAACAACATATCTTTTGAAAACTTAAGACCGTTATCACAAAGTACTTCAGAATATAGTGTAGATAATGCTGGAGGCAGCCATTCGAAGCTGGTCATAAAGGGATGGACACGGTCAGTAACAATTCTGAAGTAAGATAAGACATTCACAGTTTTTCTCAGTTGTTTTGGTACATCTCTCAGATCCGGAATGAAATTCTCATAGGTACTTGTTGTTACATGCCGCTGTAAAGTCAGCTCCGGCCACAGCAATTCCCAGCCCAGTCATCCTCCCCATCCAGACCCCGCCCACAACTCGCAGCAGGAGCTATCCATCACTTCCGTTCCCCGAAGTGAAAAGCGGCAAACAAGATATCTCAGGAGCTCTGCTCATTCGTTGCTAACATTGGTTTGCTTTTCTTTGATTGATTTATTGTGTATGATAGTTTTGGTTCATTGGATTTCTGATTTTTCGCTTTGCCCCTGCCTGTACTTTTGCTTTGGTTTGTTTGCTACTTGGTTTCGGTCTCTTGCCTGGTTTTTGGATTACGTCTTCATGTGCCCCTCGGACTTTGATGCTTTGATCAATGTGTATGTTCTGTATGTGTGTCAGGTGCGTAGGGAGTGATTGCCATTTTTGTTCTGCGAGCTTGTGTTACGCTGTTGTTTAGATAGGAAGTGAAGCGTAGAATTTCTCATTTTATTTTTGATTTCTTTGCACCTAGGTAAGTTAGAGTTGGGTGGCGTTCGGGAACTGGGTTTTGTATATTATTTTGGCTATAGTCACTCTTGAGTCCTTTTGCACTGGGTTTATTTGTTCTGTGTCCGTGGCGTGTAAATAAAAAACAGAAAATTATAAAAAATACGCCTTTGTCCACGTGTGTTTCCTCTTGTCTACCACACCTGGTTATTTCCTCATTCCACTTCACCTTCCTCTTCCCCAAAGACCTTCCACTCACAGAATGTTTTTTTTTTATTATTATTTTAAGTCCATTCACTGTAAACTGTCTGAAAGCTAATGGGGTCAAGCCTGTTGGGGATCGGAGCGGGTGTGGGGCTGAGGTGTCTCATCCAGGTAGGCACATGGAACATCTTGTCTCTTCAACAAGATGATCTTCCTCTGCTGTTGGGGGAGCTTTGTAAACTCTGCAATTCAGCGGCGGCACTCTCTGAGGTACACAGACCTGGGAGTGTGATCTCTGTAGGTGGATACACCTATTATTGGTCTGGTCACTCTAATGGATGCCATACTCAGGGAGCAGCTGTTGCTGTGGTGGTTTGGCTCCTCTCAATGGTGTCTAATATCACTCCTTTCAACGAGCGTACTATGAGGCTCAGGCTAAGGCTGTCTTTGGGTATCTTGTCTGTTGTTATGCTGTGATGTCTTGTTGGGGGAGACATTTTATTTGCAATTTTGCTCTGTGGTTGATTGGTGCCCACAAGGTGACAATTCTCTGGTCTTGGGTGACTTCAAAGTGACCACAGGCACCGACAGGGCTGGCTATGTGGATTGTGT
The DNA here is from genome assembly GCA_026779585.1 of Mormyrus proboscirostris. Taxonomy (NCBI): domain Eukaryota; kingdom Metazoa; phylum Chordata; class Actinopteri; order Osteoglossiformes; family Mormyridae; genus Mormyrus; species Mormyrus proboscirostris. Next base: position 11,393,365 of record JAODKF010000138.1, read on the forward strand.
CGGTCCCCATGGGTCTGGTGACTGGGGTGAGAGTGGCTCCATGTTCCTCGTCTTTGCGAAAGGTCAGGCGCTGCCTGTTGCTGGATCCTGGTTCTGATGCCCTGAGCCGCATCGATAGATTTGGTACACCAATACTAGTGGTGCGGCAGAGGAGATCGATCACATCCTCATAGGCAGACCCTGCAGGCTCCTGCAGAATTTGTTTGTAAATTCTGACCACAGACTTGTTGTTACTCTGAAGATTCAGCTTAGATCTAGTAGGCTACCACTTACTACGAGAATGAGGCTGGACTTACAGTAGCCAGACTCCAAGATCAGATTCTGATGACTTTGCACGCAGTTGTGTGAGCAACTTGCAGATTTGGGTGAGACTGCTGACTCTAATGTGATGTAGGAGATCTTCCATGATGAAGGTTGCTGAGGGTTGTGTTGGTGTTGCCGATCTTCCCAGCAGAAGGTGTTTCATCTCGCAGGGCACCCTGGGTATTATTGAGAGGAGTTCCAATGCACGACTTGATGGTACCTCTGGTCTGTACTGGAGACTGAGGAGGACGGCTGTGAGGGCTCTGAGGGCAGATAAGGAGGCGTTTGTTAGATGAATCTGTGAGCAGGTGACACACCATCTGTGGTCTAGTGACCCACGTCTTGCTTACAGAAGAATCACGGCATTACGTACATCTGTGTCTGCTCCTTGGAGACTTGCAGTCAGGGCAGATGATGGAATGGTCCTTACAGATAACACTGCAGTTGTGACCCATTGGGCCAGATACTTTGAGCAGCTGTTTAAAGCTGATCCTCCGGCTAGGACATTGGATGTCTCTGGGTCCAAGGTTCTTGAGGCTGATCTTCCGATCAGCTGTGAACCATCCAGTCTCACTGAGATTGCTGGGGTCTGTGCTATCTGTGGTGAACTTCTCCAGGTTGGTGGTAAGGCTTACCTCCTGGCACTGCAGGCAATCTTTGCTTCCATTTGGGAGACTGACTGGAAAATGGGACTTTTTGTCCCTATCTGGAAAGAGAAGGGCAATCGCCTGGATTGAGGAAACTATACATCCTGAGATTCCACAAGATCTTTGCCTTGCCAGGATAACATTCAGAGCTGAGGCCAGAGAATCAGACTAGCTGGGATAAGGGAAGTCTCCCATGCAAAATTGCATGCACACACATCCACACAATGACAACAAGCCAGAACCAGTGATGTAATGATGAAACCACCACACAGAGAAGAGGATATTGCCACCAGAAGGGACCAGGTCACCAGACCACCAACTTGGGGCTCTCAGCTGCTGAGAAAGACAACAGGAGAGAATGTACGCACAATTAGTTTAGCAACACATACGCTAACAAACAGAACATCCTAATGCATCCTCATAAATACATCAACAGCTATGGAAAAGGGCCTGTTGCCAATGGTATAACAGAAAATAAAGGAAAAAAGATCAAGCACATATAGACAACACAAAATGATTATGTGAGGTGTCAAACATATATAAAATAAAACTCAATACATCAATATAAATCACACTCACAAAGCAACAAAACTAACCAAAAAAAAAAGTAATATAGCTTAAGTCTGCACTATCCACTTGCTAGCAGGGAAAGTAGGCAAACAGTCACGGTTTATAGAAAAAGCAACAGCAGGGAAGGCAAAGCAGCTTCAGTAAAACACCAACCCAAGCTTGCAGTCCTCATTCACCCCCAACAAAGAATCCATGCTACAAGGATCTGCGATGAACCAGAACCGTGGGGCATGCACTCAGCATCGGGCATAATCTTCAATAACTGCAACCGGATGCCCACATATAATTAGTTGGTAATTACTCACGATTAAAAAAATAAGCACGATAATCATGTAAATAGGTGGTCATGATGTTCTGATCATTGATACCGATTGGTCAAATTTTCACAAACCGGTGTGGGAAGGGCCCCTTAGGTAGATTTTTGCCAACAAAGGGGGTGTGGAAATCCATGATTTTACCATGTGATTTTCTCCTCTGGGTAAAACAATTGTCAATGTACAAAATACATGATTGGGTCAACTTTTAAACTGTTAATGGATATTTATGGATGTTTTCTACTCACTTTTATGTTGAGATCACAAGAAAATGAACACTTTAGCAATAATGGTATAACTACTTTGATATCTCAAGATAATGCAAAGAAAAAATAATGATGTTGCGGGTCCTCTCTGGACTTCTGTACTTGCTCCACTGTCCTGAAAAAGAAATCCTGAGTAAGTCATGTACTTTGTCGCATCTGTGGCCTTGTGAGATATCATAGCATCCCTCAGCTGCACATTTCAAAATGTCGCAGAATGTAGTATGTCATCTAGGCACTGTTCGCCTCCTATGTCATCCATACGCACGATTGGGACATACTACTCACTTCATATACTATATTTCAAGCATTACATAGCAAACAAGTATTGCCATTTCAGATGCATCCAAGGTTTAATTTTGAGGTTAGCATGCAAATTGGAATATGGCACCTTTTGAGTCAACATGCAAATAAAAACACAGTTGATTAAAATGTATTTCTTTTATTTATTTAAATTGTAATATTGAGATCAGGACCATGTGACATATCTTGTGTTCACCAGAATTGTGCAGATTGTGTAAGAAATGTGCTTAACTGGAGCATGTTGGCATAGAAAACAATTAATTTGAAACGGCACCAGCTGCACACTGTGCAATAAAGTGGAGGGTGCTATTATGTGCAGTTATGCGGAATTGACTGTATATACAGTGCATTCAGAAAGTATTCAGACCCCTTTCAATTTTCAACCATTTGTCATGTTGTAGCTTCATGCTAAAATTACGTAAATTCATTTTTGTTCCTCATGAATCTGCACTCAGTACCCCATAATGACAGCACAGACACAGAATTATAGAAGTTTTTGCAAATTTATTAACGAAAAACTGAAATATCAAATGGACATAAGTATTCAGACTTTTGCTGTGACACTGGCATATTTAACTCAGGTGCCGTCCATTTCTCTTGATCATCTTTGATGCACAGTGGCCTCAATAATCCTTAAATGGAAAAAGTTTGGGACGACCAGGATTGTGAGAAATATAACCTGGTAATATAACCTGGGGACCGGCTTTACCTGTATTTTACCATTTTACCACTGAAAGTGGTCCTCACATAGTTCTCTTTGAGGTTTTGTGCTCCTGATTCAGGGCTAACTGCAAAGTCTTATCAGGGTTTACCTTGTTTATTCCCCTCAAGTTTTTCTATATTTGAATTATACATCCTGCTGTTACTGCTGCTACCCTATTTGTGGTAACCTTTTAAGTTGAGGAATCATTCCCATTGCTCTTTTTTTAAATTGGTCTAGAATGGCAGTATTCTTTTTCAAGCAGCATGAACAATGATGTACGTCGTATTTAAAGCTAAGTTTTACTCCTGCACTGCACAGCAGCGTCGAACTTCCTTGAACTTAAATTCACCTACTGATATATACACATCTTTTGCCCGTTTGACTGTGTCTTTGCAGTGATGAAAGACAGAAACGAAGGCATCTGCTTGTGTGTGAACGTTTAAATCTTTATAGTGCCTGTTATACTGTACCATCCGTATAGTACTTGTAGAAAATGAATTTGCATTTATCCTTATTGAATGTAATTTGCCATGTGTCTGCAAGCTTCATAACCGTGTCCCACTCGTTTTGCAAATCCTGCACATTATTCATCAACTTCGTAATTTTATCCATATATTCACCTTCCAATTGATTATCCTGGAGTTGTGGGATATGTAGTTTACATATTTTGAATATTTCACTAATACTACTCCTGAATATTGGCGTCAGGTTTTTTGTTTGTTTATTACACAGCTATATTAGCGTGACCGGGGGGTGTTCCACAAGGAAAGCCTGCTTTGTGGAACACCCCACAGATAATCCATGTTGGGGAGGACTCTTTAAGATAAGATAGATAGGATTTGTGAACTACTATTTCAAATAACAGAACCTTGATTTCATTTTAAGTGTGCTGATTGGTCAGTCTCCTACAATCATGCATGTGTCACTAATGTTCATGTGAAACAGCTGGATGAATCTTTTAGTCAATGAAACAAACCAGTCAAATCACAAGAAGAGCTGAGCTATTTAGCCAAACACAGGAGCCTTTCAGTTTTAAAGTAGTTTGTAAAACGTGAAGTAACTCATTGTGTCCTAGATGACATGGATCATATCTGGTCATTCTAAAATGTATTTAATCCAGTGAATCTTTCAGTTACATAAGGAAGATGCAGAGAAACAACATGTATGTTATTATGGGGATGTACATAAGGAAGGGTCATCCATGATGAGGGGCAGGAGTGCTGAGGGAGTCACATGAGCAGGACATCAGAAGTAGGAGGCTGAAGCTGGCAGTCAGTGACGCTTCAGAGCTTCTGCTCTGCACTCCTGCTTCCCCTCTCATACAGTTATGTGAGCTAACATCTAATGACATTAATGGTAACCTTATTATGTACAATCTATCTCTTTATACGGGGTGATTTTGGAGGTGATGCCCACCCTCTGGGCGGAGAAACAAAGCAGGCGTTTGCCATCGGTACCCAACAACCAATGATGTGTTGCTATGTTGTTATATTGACCCACTGAGAAACTATCTGAGCTGTTTCACTGCGATCTGGGAATTGTGCAGTCTTGTAAAGTGTGTTTTGTTATTAAATTTTGCTTTTAAATGTTGATTAAATTGTCTTGACTGGCAATTAATGTGGGGTGTGTGGGCTAATGTGGCCTATACTTTAAACAGCACTGGTGTGTGTGTGTGTGTGTGTGTGTGTGTGTGTGTGAGACTGGGTAGCCTGCTCAGTGATTCTGTACAGGGCTGGGTCTGCCCCACCATGCTGCTTGCTGACTGCACTGTGTGGCACTGGCTGTGTGTGTGTGTGTGTAACACTTCGCTGGTGGCAGGCTGTAGTGGTAATAACACGTAA
>JAODKF010000138.1:11398408-11417562 GCA_026779585.1 Mormyrus proboscirostris
GTGGGACAGTGAAGCATGCAATGTAATGGTATGGGACAGTGTAGCAGTGTAATGGTGTGAGACAGTGTAATGGTGTGGGACAGTGATGCATGCAATGCAATGATGTGGGACAGTGAAGCAGTGCAATGGTGTGGCACATTCAGGCATGCAAGAGTGAGGCATTGTAATGGTGTGGGGCAGTGTAATGGTGTTGGACATTGAGGCAATGGTATAGTGTGAGTCAGGGAGACAGTATAATGGTGTGAGAGTGAGACAGTGTAATAGTGTGGGACAGTGAGGCATGCAATGTAATGGCGTAGCACGGTGAAGCAGGCAGTAAATTTGTGTGGGACAGTAAAGCGGTGTAATGATGTGAGACTGAGGCAGTGTGAATGAGTGGGACAGTGAGGCAGTGTAATGGTGTGGCACAGTGAGGTATGGCACAGTAAAGCATTGTAATGGTGCGGCACAGTGAGGCAATGTAATGGGACAGTGAGGCAGTATTGGTATCAAACAGTGAAGCATGCAGTGTAGTAGTGTGGGACAGTGAAGTAGTATAATGGTGTCGGAGTAAAGCACTGTAATGGTGTGAGTCAGAGAGGCAGTGTAATGTGTGGGAGAGTGACGTGGACAGTGAAGTAGGGTAAAGGTGTGTGTCTGTTTTTCTGGTGATGCTGTCAGAGATTTAGATAAAATTGAAATCAAAATGATCCAGCATGGCCACCACAGCATTTCACTGCCACATGCCATCTGGTAAGCACTTCCATAACATAACAACCCAAAGCACACCTAGAGGTTATGTAAGAATCATCTTGTGAACAAGGAAAGAGGTGAAGTGATGTGACAGACGACATGGTCCCCACAATCCCCCGATTGGTTCAGAGAGATAACCAATAAGAGGAGGGAAGGGGGTCCAAGCAACTAGAGGACCAACCAATCAGATGTCTTACTACTACTACTACATAATAATAATAATAATAATAATAATAATAATAGTAATTGCACATAATAATTGCACATAATAAATACCGCGTGAACAGTAAATAAGCGTCTCTTTGTTTTTACGTCATGCCACTCTCCAATCCCGGTAATGTGTTTTTTGAGCCAATCCTTCTGCAGTGGAAAACCGAAGCGAGCTGGAAGTGTGCTGTCTCTCAAAGGTACAGGTTGGTAACTGTATGCCAGCGGAAAAGCACCATAATATAACTAAAATATGAATGAATGAATTAATAATAGGTGTGTCCAAACTACTGACTGATACATATGGGAATGGTATATAACTCATTGAAGACCTTGTATTGTAACCAACAGTTAGTCAATAAAAGGCTATGTGAAAGGGTGGAATTTTAATTGTCTCAGTCGATTCATTTTCATAAAGATTATCATATTTAATAGTGAAAACAGCCTGAGACATAATTACAGTTAATTGGCAAGACCAGCAAGGTGCTAAGTTCTGTGCTGGCACTTTGCACCTTTGCGTAAGTGGTTTGTTGATTCCCTATAAGTAGACAAAACAATGGGTTATGTTTATGCCAAATACATGCGTTAACACTTAGGGTAAGCAGGATGCGGGTATTTTTGTCACCCCTTAGTGCAAACATCAAACTTCACCCATGACAATGCAGCTTGAAAACATGAACTAGTTCTGCTACTGTAAGTAGTAAGGTACAAGTGCCTTACATGTAGGAGAACTTTGACAACGTGACAACTTTGACAAAGTCCTGAACATACAAGGAAGCCAGTGCAGGGAAATAAGAAGTTAATGTGTTCAAACTTCCTGCTCCTGGTGACAATTTGAGCTACTGAATTTTCAATACGCTGCAAGGTGTTTAATGTGCGGTGTGTGTGTGCTCTGAGATCATAGAGCATTACAATAGTCTAACTTACTGTATACAAAGAAATCAAGATAAATCATGGCAAACATTTATCCATGTTCAATGTGGCCTTGCAAACAAAAAAAAATCAAGAGAAAAACAATTCAATAACTAATAGGACACGCAAAATTCAAAAACCCACTACACCCTAGTTGCATAGATGTGCGCGTCTTTAATAATGGAGTTGTCTCAGTGTTCTCAGGTAGCCAGTAACACTCATAATCATGTGTAAAGGTAAGTAACATACATCTGTTGCCAATGAAAATGATTCTGATTATCCCAAGAATAAAGCTCAGCTATCATGTAAGATTTTCTTCTGGGATGGAAAAGGTCTTTTCAAGTATGGCTAGAAGTTGAAGGGAACTCCCCAGTTAACTTGATGCTTGGGGTAGGGTTAGATTCTCTACACCCCCCCAAAAATGAATCACCTCCCTTTGAATAAACTGAGTCTGACATCCCTGTTACATTGACTACTGACAAATTGAAGCAAATTAGTGTTCATGTGGGCCAATCTATCAAGGTCTGTTGTGTATTATTCAGTAGAGTCTTTGGGTTCTCCCTGCTGACGTTTCCCTTCTCATTACTGTGTAATTACCATTGATGCATCCAAATTAAATTTTGTGTTAAGGGTGATATCAGTGACAAACAGTTTTTCTCTGAGTGGGAGGGTTTAATGAGGGCATATCTTGACATGGGCATAATTAGGGGGCTGATAATTCACGCCAGGGATATGGTCAATGCTAGTTTCTCTGCCATTCATGATGTGTAACCTGAGACTAGACATTGATCTGTAAAGCTTGCTCAGGGATGTATTCTGGATCCTGCCTGGTATGGACAATGCATTGCTTCTTGGTTTCACCAGCATATCACTGAATCATGCTCCTTCTAAATATGATCTTCAACAGCTTGAGTTCTTCACTTTGTTTAATGCAATCTATTGCGCGATCTAGGTAAGGAAGGGTCATCCATGATGAGGGGCAGGAGTGCTGAGGGAGTCACATGAGCAGGACATCAGAAGTAGGAGGCTGAAGCTGGCAGTCAGTGACGCTTCAGAGCTTCTGCTCTGCACTCCTGCTTCCCCTCTCATACAGTTATGTGAGCTAACATCTAATGACATTAATGGTAACCTTATTATGTACAATTTACCTCACACACAGGGTGATTTTGAATGTGGTGTTAGGGTTGCCATACATCTGGGTTTCCCTGGACATGTCTTGTTTTTGGGTTCCTGTCTGGGCAGCTTTTCAAAAATTGGTGGCTTGTCTGGGTTTCGCGCTGCAACCTGTATGAGACAATGTTATTCAGTGTGGCACCAAGTGAAGGAAAAAGCACTAATTTTCAATATACAGTAGCCACTAGGTATTATCAACTGCTTTTGCTAGGCTCATGTACACGTTTACTTTAAAAATGAAACGATATCCACATTCCTATGTGTTACTCTGCTCATGAGTGAGGTCAACTTCTGGAAACCATTGGAACATTAACACCATATGTTTGTATTCTTTTGAGTGGTCATTTGTGTTGTTTGCTAGAAGTTCAACAAACAAAAAAGTGTTTTGTAACTGATGTTGTATCAGTTGTGTGTAGATTGTAAAACGAGAGTTAAGTGTAAGTTTTCTATCTGTCCCAGTTTCCCTGGACGTGAATTTTCATTTTACAGGGCTGCTAGGGGAAGTCCATTAATATTCATAAAGAAGCACTACCTGATAGGCTAGTGAACATGAAGACTAGGTTAATATTCATTGTGCTCAACCTGATTGGTTAGTGAATGTGAAAACTCATTATAATTCTGATCCCTGGACGTGACCTTTTTTACATCTCACCAGATATGGTGACCCTGTGTGGTGTCCACCCTCTGGGGGGAGAAACAGGAGCAGACGTTTGCCATAGGTGTCATGAATCTCTGGGCACGGACCGGGGAAACAGGAGTTGGGTGAATACGGGATTTAACGTGGATGACACACTCAGGAACACAAACCAACGACACAATATTAATGACTGGACTGGGGAAACATACTCTAGCATGGATTTAAATACACAGGACTAATAAAAACAACTTGAAACAGCTGATGACACCGGGATTCCACACAAGGTAGCAAGGGGGGCAAGGCACACAGGAGGATCGGCATGAGCAGGGCACGGCGATCGGTACCTGAGAACCCCTGATGTATTGCTATGTTGCTATAATGACCCGCTGAGAAACTCTCTGAGCCATTTCAATGCAATCTGGGAATTGTGCAGTCTTGTAAAGTCTGTTATGTTATTGTATTTTGCTGTTAGATATTGGCTAATTTGTCTGAACTAACAATTAATGTCTTTTCCTTTAAAGGAATGACCACTGTTTGCAACAGCCACTGTTTCTTGTGGTTAATTTGATCACGGCTCACTTTCATTGTGTGTGGTATGGCCATGTTGTCCAAGCACCTTTCTTTTATTCTTTCCTACTAGAATTGGTTGCTTATATTTTAGGCAGTATTGGAGCTGTTTGCTCAACATGTATGTATGTGTGCATGTATGTATGTATGTAAGAATGAATGCATGAATGTGGCACAGTTTATCTTTGCTTTGTATGTAACAGGCTAGCCAGCTGAGCGATTCTTTAGAGGCTTTTATAGGTCAGGATGTGGAGGGAGAGAAGACTCAAGTGGCGGCTCCAGCAACACAGGGTTTTATTAATGACATGGAACACAAAAGAGAGAACCAGAAAACAAAAGGGACCATGAGGCTATATGGCAATGAGCAGCACCGTAAAACAACAATACCAAAGGTAGGGAGGGATACAAGACTTTACAATGACTAACGTTGGAAAACTATACTAACTACACTTAACAATGACACAGCTAACACAAGGCAACAGCCACAATGAACATCTGAGGAACAAAACAAAAGCAGGTACATAAATACACTTATAACAGTTGGGACTGGCTGACCACTTAACCCAATAAGCCAGGACCAGGGCAGGACAAGGTCTGCCCCACACACCACACTGTGTGGCACTGGCTGTGTGTGTGTGTGTGTAACACTTCGCTGGTGGCAGGCTGTAGTGGTAAGAACACGTAAGTCATGGTTGGGGGGGGGGGGCATGTATGGAGTGGGCTCCATCTCCTCTCTCTGTCTCCAGCAGCTGGCTGCTTGAGGAGGTGTTTCTTTACTCTGAGGAGAGCTAACCTGCTATCCACTCTTCCAACATTTTATACATTCTGTACTGTAATAAAAGTCATGGCTGCTTGTCATTATTCCTGCCTCATTTCCTGATTGTTCTTGCTGAGGGGAGACCAAGGTGGCCACTTTGGTTACAGGAGCCCTTGGGGTTTCTCCCACCCCAGAGCAGGAGGTGGTATAGTCAGTGTCTGGGGAAGAGCTGGCTTTTCTAAAACTTCTGGTACTACATTATCAATTCAGATAAGATCTGCAGGGATTGGGCTTTTAGGTTGCTTAGTATTGACAGGAGTTATGCTGGCCATATACTTCAAACGACAATCAGACCCAACAAAAGCAAACATGTTGGTGAGGACAATCGGTCGCATACTTAAAATGAGAACAGACAAGTTGGTGGCATATGTCAGATCACAACCCTAAAGAGCACAAAATGTTTTTGATGTAGCAGAGTGAGTGAGTGCCTTTAATAAAGGATATGGTAGCTCTATTAAAATGGAATTTTAATCCTTTAACAACCATTGGTTTAAAACTAGCAGCAGTACAGACAGGAAAACCAAAAATTTGAGCAACACATGGATACATGTTAAGGAAACACACTTTACACGATTTTGACATTTACTATTAAAATAAGTGCAAGAATATACATTATCTAATATACACTATAATGAGTGTATATGCACCGTGTGGTGCAAAGCTTCCCAGGAACAGCACAATTACTGGCCAACTCTGTGGCATCACATATATGTCAGCCAATCGGAGACAGTGGGTGGGATCAGAACAAATGGAAATGTTTGTCTCTGGGACCCAACTCAGACAGTGTGTCGAAACAGTGATCATCGTGGTGAAAGCCAGCAATACAATGTTATATTGCTACAATGACGTACAATTCCATCGATTTCATTTGAAGTATGCGGGCACCACAACAGAGCATACTCCTTGTTAAATCACAGCTGCAGTGTGATTCAGCGCAACAGCTTTAAAGTGAGAATTATTGCCTTTATGTGGAAATAAATAGCGGTCCAGCTTTAAATTTCCACGTATGCATACCTCTGCAGGAACACTTGAACTCTTCTTTGAGATTTCTACAGGCTTTGAAGAACTGACTGCCAACCTGATCTTGTCACAATAAGACACTCAAAGCCCCTACAGTTGATGGCAAACTTCACAAAGGCACAGTTTGTAAAAAAAAAATAAATATATTGAATCATGCACCAAGTAACAATAACACTGTTTTTAGCAGGGAAATATGTGCTTTACCAAATTTAGTGCAGAACGATCATCTCCTCTGCAAATCGCATCTCTACAGATGTAAGCATCTTTTATAGTGAACCTTCAGCAAGCGCAGCACAGATTATAGATGCACTAACACGTGGAGTTACCACAATCCCACAGGAAAAATTGGGCCTATTTTTCCGCCAGCTTATCAGACTACACCAGCTATCCCAGCAAAGATTTACAAGGAAGCGGATAAACTACTTGAGGGCCAGCACCATCATTTCCATTGGTTACCTAAATAACTATGAATTTGCAGATGCAGACTTCACTGAGTAAAATCAGGCATTTCTTGCAGATTGTTATACCTTAAAATATGCAATTGGTGATGTTCTCAGAGAAATTAAGCTCAACAAAGAATATGTAATTATGCACATATCTTCATGCATGGGACAGGAATACGACAAAGACCTTTTAAACGCAATCTAGATGAGAATCATTTCAACTTCATGGTGGAACCCACTTTTTGACCTAAAAATGTTGCTAATTGATCATTACTCAATCGGATCAGAATCAGAATCAGAATCGTGTTTATTGGCCAAGTATGTGAACGAACACATACAAGGAATTTGGTTCCGGCCGATGGTGTCTCTCGAGCACAACAGTACAAAAAACACAACATTATATAAACAACACAATAAATAATATAATAGACAACATGATAAATAAACGACAGTCTGCAGTATGCATGTGTAGTGTGGTTTTATGCTTGTTGATAAGAGGATAAGTGATATGGGTTGTATTTATAAATATAAGATCAATCAAATTTCAAGCCAGGCAGTAGAACCACAGTCTTGAAGTGAGATGTTTATTCTTTTCCTTATCACAACATATCTAATAAAACTGGTAGAATATTCTATAAGAAATACTATAAACAAAGATTGAAGTTCTTTATACATTTGGTGGCAGAAATAATGTAGTGGTATACTTAATGTACTATTTAACCAGAAAAATGTTACTTAGATCCCATTGTTCATTTTTAACCAGTTATAACGGTTGATGTATTTCATGCAGTAACTATATTTGTTCGTTATTTGTACTTGAATAGTAACCAAGTTACTCACTCACTTGTGTCCCCTCAAGTGAAGTATTACCATGCAGTATATTTTAATACTACATTATTGTACAGGATTTCTCACAAGCTGTTGTGGTTTACATGCTAGGCTCTTTGAGTTCTTTAACGAATGATAAATTTACTTGAAATATGTTGAATGATATTTATTTTTTCCCCAGAACTGTAAAGTGTATATATAAAAAGAAACAAAATGCCAGGCATGTTCATCCATCCATTTTCCAACCCGCTTAATCCAATTGGGTCGCAGGGGGTCCGGAGCCTATCCTGGAAGCAACAGGCACGAGGCAGGGAACAACCCTGGACAGGGGGCCAGCCCATCGCAGGGCATACTCACACGGCATTCACGCACACATGCATTCCTACGGGCAATTTATCAACTCCAATTAGCCTCAGTATGTCTTTGGACTGTGGGGGGAAACCGGAGTACCCGGAGGAAACCCCACAACAACATGGGGAGAACATGCAAACTCCACACACATGTAACCCAGGCGAAGACTCGAACCCGGGTCCCAGAGGTGTGATAACCACTGCACCACCATGCTGCCATGGCATGTTCATATGAGGTACTATATTCGATTTCTGATGATGGTTTATGAGAAGCAGGCAGGATGACAGCATAGTGGTTAACACTGTTGCCTCACAGCTCTGTGTGTATAGAATCGGCATGGTATTTCTATACACTCACTTAACAATTCAATATGAGGTTAATATGAGTTGCCAATTGCCAACAGGTGTGATTGTATGTGTGCCCTGTGATGGTCTGGCACCCCATACTGTGTCTCTGCCTTGTGATAGGCTTCAGACCCCTGTGTCCCTGCATTGGGCAGACGTGTGTGGAAGATGGTTGGATGGTTTAAATGAAGCTTGTGATATATGTTAATGATTCACAGTTTTTTAATTACATGACATTGCTGTAATTGTCCAGAATGACCGGATTCGCAAGGAAGGTACCCCCCCGACTGAGGACATTTACATCGGTCTGGTTGACGAGGTCCTTTACTGGCTGGCCCAGCCAGAAGTCCGAAAAGACCCGGTAGCCTGGGCATTAGCCAGCCAAATCCGGGACATTTATGTATGTCCTCGCAGAGGAAATACATCTTGCGGAGGATGTGCGTGGAAAATCTCCGGCTGCTATGGGAGAGGCTGTCCGAGCAGAGGACCAAGGTGATCGAGCCTCCACCAAAAGCCCCAAGCCAGAGAAAGAACAGAGGAGGTAAGAAACCCAAAAAAGGGCTGGTGATCTTCTTAGGAGCGGCTTCTCTCTCTGCTGCTTCCTCCGCTAGGTATCGGAAGGAACCCCGGCTTCCCCGCGGCCTCTACACTGCAGCCGCCTGACGCCCACATTGCCACTGCTTTGTGGCCAGCTCCAGGGGCCAGGTTGTTTGGGACGTCATTCCCTGGTGCAGCGCCCCTTGTGGTTCCTGTGCCGGTGGCTGATGCTGTACCCCTGGAGGTTCCCATACTGCCCGAGCCTGCCCTTCCTGTGCTGCCTGACCCGCCGGATCCTGTGTTGCCTGACTCGCCAGTTCCTGACCTGCCTGTTCTGCCTGTGTCTAACCAGTCAGTTCCAGACCTGACGCCAAAGGCGTCTGCCGCTACATCCTTAGCTGGGACATTCTTCACCCTCCAGGGTCTTTTGTGGAGGGCGATGGATGGCTTGGCAGTGCTGGACTCCCCCGAGGCTACTCAGCAATGCACACAGCTGCAAGAGGAGTTCGCAGCATTTGCCCCAACCTTGTCACCACACAAGCTGGACAGAATTGCTGAAACCCTGAGGAGGCTGCTCTCTCGCCTTGGCTGGCTCTCAGGGGACGCCTGCAGGTTCTCCGGTTCCTGTTTGGCTGTCGCCTGTGGGTCCCCCTCTGAGGACTCATCGCCCACCTTCGGTTCCGCCTCAACCGCCTTGTCAGTCGCCTGCAGGTTCCCTTGCCTTGGTTTGTTACTCACCTGCAGATCCCCCTGCTACGACTCGTCGGTCAGCTGCGCCTTTTCAGGCTGTGGCTGTGTAGTTGCCTGCTGCAGCTGCTCCTCCCTCCTCCCCTGCACCGTGGTCCCATTTGACTCCCTCCTCGCCTCTCCTGGCACCCCCCCCGACTCCCTCCTCTCCTGTTCCATCTGTCCCTCCACCTACCTCCTCACCCCCTGCGAGGTCTCCTTCAGCTCCGGCCTCACGGTCACCTACAACCCCTCCGGTTACCACTCCTCGTCCACTGCGGTTCCCTTGGGCTCCTCATAGTTTTCAACCTCGTTGTTTTGTCCCTCCTGTCTCTGCTCCTCGTCCCTCTGTGCCTTCCTTGTTCACTCCTGGCCCTTTCATTCCTCCTGTTGATGTTCCTCCAGTATCTCCCTTTCTGGTTTGTCTGTCTGCCTTTCCTGTCCTCTGTCAGGTGTTGTCTTATTTCCTGTCCAGGTGCCTGTTCTGTGTCTCTGTTCTGTCAGTCTCCCGTTAATGTTCCTGCTTTTGTCTTCCAGATCCCTTGTTCCCTTGTTTCGTGTTGTCGTTTGTCTCCCTTGAGACGTGCCCAGAGTGCGCTCCTTGGAGGGGGGATTCTGTCATGATCTGCTCGTATGATCCTTCCTTGTGCCATGCCCCCCTCGTTACCTCGTGTGAAACCCCAATTGTTTTCAGCTGTTTAGGCTGTCACTCCTGATTAGTCCTGTGTATTTAAGTCCACGTTCAAGTCTGTTTCCCCAGTCCGGTCATGTTGCTTGTCTTGGAGTTTTACCCATTGAATATAGTCCTTTGTGTATATCCAAGGCTTCGTTCGCCTGCTTGCCTGCACCTGACGTAACAGTAATTACTTAATTAATGGCTGGATTTCCATAATGGGGGGGCGACTTTATACAAATTTTCAGCTGCGAAAAATTCTTTGTTTGAAAATTAGCAAATGAATCATTGACTGTGCTTCTACTTTTCTCTGTTTTTACATAATGATTTTTCAATAGTGTCTAAATACGTATACACAATTATTATATTACACAAATAAATATAAAAGCATGCTTAACATGACAGAGGGCAAATAATACTATCAGTGAATCTTTTTCTCATTGCTAGTTCTGTTTACGTGTAAGCATAATGCTACTCTGCTATATTTTATGTATGATGGTACAATAAATAAATGTAATAACATCCCTGTCTTACAGAGGTGTTACATTGTATTGCATTTTTTGCACTTCTATATTTATGGAGGGGTAAATATAGACCTAACTTATAAGACGAGTACTCAGCCAAAATTTCTGAACAGCAACAATTAAGGAGATTATTCCTAAAATGGTTCATTTTGCAGGATCTATTGTGACATTTCATCACAAGCACAGTTGTTATGGTGGTCCAGACATTTTAGTCTAACTAGTTAGATTAATCCATGAACAAGCTTTCGGGAATGGGAACATGATTTAGGCTCGCTAGCTAAATGCTCTATTTTTGGTTATACTGATATACAGTCAGATCTGTCGAGTGTTTTAAGAGCTCAAGCCCTCCCATAAATACTACAACTATTATTATTATTATTATTAATAATAATAATAATAATAATAATAATAATATGATCATGACACTACATTTTCAAAATTCTATAAAAGATTTCCCCTGTATTTTTGCTTCCTGCTTCCTTAAAGCATCCTGAGTCTCTTTCAAATCTGATTTGCTATTTCTGTTTATCAGTAGGTGCCACCTGCACATTTTTTCGTAGCAGGTTTCATTTTACACTTGACCAAACATCCAAAATGAGCTCTGCGAACACAAACTTGGGGATATTTATGTTCCTGATTTCGTCTTTAATAAATGTAAGGGATGATACGAAGGCTGGAACCTGCTATTACTTTTGCTCGTCTTGTCTTCTTTAAGAGGTCCTGCGTCTCTCATTAGCTCTTGGAAGGATTAGGCTGTTTGTGACGGCTGTTTCTTCTCACACGTGGCTGCATTGCGATGGGTCCGCCTAGGCATAGCTAACCAACTCCATCTTCCTTTAATCACGGCCGGGCTAAAGGCGCTGCCTGCATCTCAGCGGAGGAGAGCAAAACAAGGACACGTTTTCTGTTCTGTGATGACATTTAATCTCTAGGTATGCAAGTAGTGCTCCTCCAAATGTTGACTGACATGCTCAGATTGCACAACAAAAGGAAAAAAAAAGTGACAGTGCGTATGATGGTGTACGCAGCATTTTCCCCTCTCAATCTGCAGCTCTAAAACATGTGGATATTTGTGACAAAGAAGGCTGTCTGGCACACAATTGTGTGGCACGGAGTTCACATACTTACTAAATGAGTACATCAGTGAATGCAGATTTACACTTTTATTTAATCTTTTATCATCCAGATATTAAATTGTGGCGTTAACAGTTGATTTAAAGTAATTATACATGCAACGATGCAATTCTCATTTCTAAATCAGAAAAAGCTCTGCTCATTTTTACAGTGGTTGTTTGTGATAGTGAAGTTGGCATGCACTGGAAGCTTTAAAATAAGGTATTATTCTCTCACTAAAACACACCTGCTTTAAATGGCGCTTATGATAAAACAAATCATTTGAGAAAGATGTTTACACATGTTTTTCCACAGCAATAACTGAAAAGATTAAAACTACACATTTTGCATATATATGCGTGTGTGTGTGTGTGTGTGTGTGTGTGTGTGTGCATAGTCCAGGTATACATGACTGTGTGTGCGTGTGTGTGGTGATCATGTCCCTTTCAGTCAGTTTGTGTGAAACTCACTGAACCCAAAAGTGCTGAGGATGTTCAGATATGGGACGAAATACACAAAACTGACAACAAATGCAAAATACAAAATAGCAAGACAATGAGAAGTGCAGCAATATGCAATAGGATCTTCTTTTTCTCATGTTTTTGTCAGCCTGTAGAAGCATAGCCCTTGCTTGATTTTGCGGGAGCCTGACTCTCACGCTGTATTTCACTGTACTGATACATTTTCAGTGATGTGATGTGATGTGATGTGATGGCCCCATAACTCCTCCTTCAGTGAGAAAATGTTTGAGGGGAATAACTCACCACACCATAAATATAACACGTGGGAGAAATACAGCTGTTTTATTAGAATGCTAAATGATAAAGTGTGGTTAAAAATGCATTGCTTCACCTTGGTTTGACAACCTTAAACTTGAAGCATGCAGGTCGCTTGTTGCCGTTTTAGATTTGGATCAAACACAGCTAACAGTGCAGTGCTAATTATCATGCAATGACAATGAACACTGCCAGGCAGAGGATACAGTATTAAGCTGCCATTAAACACCTTGTGCTCCATTGTCCATTGTAGCACATGCATATCTTTGCCATCTTTAGTCCAGCTATCCAGAAGGTGTGTTGAGTTCAAACCTCATATTTCTTTTCTGGCTAAAGCACATTCACATAAATTTACCTAGGGATCATTTTGCAAACCGCTGCAAAACAAAATAGGGTGAATAAGCAATATTACTCTTCAGCTACTATATATCAGTTCAAAACAAGAAGTAACACCTTTATTATATCCTTCTGTCAAATTTATTATTTTGACATAGCTATTGACTTCAGTGTTCAACAAGAAAGTGACCCTCCCCAAAACACCTCCAAATCCTTAGCTAGATACCAGGTTTACTATCCTCTGCTTAACGTCTATAATTACATTATGAGGGAAAATAATGAGTAAACACTTCAAATACAGGAATGTATTTATCCATTACTTCATACTACTTTCCAGTACAGAGTACCAAACGGAATAGGACACAAAGGAGGGGAACATCTTTGACAAGATGCAATCCATTACACTAGAATGTTTAGGGAGGCCAGACTGTTGTTGAGCTGCAGGGCAAGTACCCAGAGAAAATCCACACTAACACAGGAAGAAGACAAAAACTCCAGACTACTGGCTACTCTACCTAAGTGCTACAGTCTGCATCCTCATAAATTTGTATTATAGTGCTTGACAATCATGATCCACACAAGGGTATGAAAAATGGATGGGAACATTGATGGATAAATATTTCAGATGCTGCTTTTGTACATTTTACCTGTTTGAGCATTTCAGGTTAAGCACTTTTCTAAGCATTATCTGTTAGGACTGACTACCATCAATTTTTCAGTTGTATTCAATTTCCTAAAAACATGACTGCCTACTAACATGGAATTTCCTTCTTTTAACAGCAATAGAAACAATCTATAGCAGATATCGCATAGGTGATGGGTGTTACCAAATTTGTAATAATGTTGGGGAAAAACAAAAAAACAAAAACTTGTCATATAGGCTTTATTTACAAATCAAACAGTTAAAATGGCAGGCATATTAATTAATTAATGGACTGGTTAATTAATTAATTGATTGGTTGATTAATGAATTGATTGATTGATTACTTAATTACTAATTAATTAATTTTTTAAAAGGTTAGCTTATTAATCAATCAAACAAATTTTAAGTGGTAAGCTTATTTAATAGGTTAATTTTTAAATGGTACGCTATATTAAATAAATGGTAGGCTCAAGGTCAATGACCATATACTCATGAAACTTTTTGTACACTGCAGGTGATACTTTCCCTTCATTTCTAGTTAATGCACATTGGGATGTTGGCAAAGCCTCTAATGGCAGTGTAGCATGTATCCATAGCTTCAGTATTGTATATTTCAAGCCTAGTTCTAATTAGATTATTATAGGCGCTCCAGTTAACTTTATTATTATGCTGTAGGAGAATTACCTTCGTGTGAGTGAATGAATTGCTATATGTACTGTAAGTGCTTTGAACTACTGTAGTATCCTATTCTGGTTGTACATTGTTGCACTGTAGATGTAGCCCTGACAGTCTAAGCAGATACTGGATAGAAAAACAATGAGTGTGTCTCCGTCTGCAGTCTGATTATTCACAAGTATTTCCTGCATTTGCACGTTGATTCATATCACTGTAATACTATCCGCTTTTGCAGGTGGAGAGAAAATATGTATTACTGCCGCTGCTTTTTCTGAGTCATTACGTAAAGCACCATCTGTTTAAGCAAATGTTGATATTTGCAAGTAATTTTCAAAAGGATTGAAAAAGATTAACATATATATATATATATAATTGACAAGCAATTTGTGTTTACTTTTCATTAATATAGTTCCAATGTGTTTAATCAAACACATACATTCTTCATGAACATTTCAAACATACATATTTTTGGAAGTTATTTTTTTCAGTGTTTCCAACCCATAGTTTAGCTGTATAATGTATTTAGTATATTACTATTTCACAAATTCACAATTAATATTATAATCACTTCCTCAGAAATCAAACATAATTTACACTTCGGTGGGGGGAACAACCAAAGCTTTGTGTTGCGTAATTTGGGTTTGGCCTTTATTTTATTTATGTTTTGCCCAGGAATGTATAGTAACCTTAATTTGGAACAAATACATTCTGTAATTTTATCTATTCATTGAAAATGTACTTTTTAAATATTATTGCAGTTTGTGAAATCGCTGATATGCATATCCATAAATGAACAATGAATGAATGACTGACTAAATGATTGATTAGTGGTAAATGTGCAATTTAAATGTCAGGAGCTCTCTGTTTTAAAAATGGAATGCTGTCCTGGCATGTAATTATGTCAGACGTGAAGTACTATATATATTAAAGGAACAATAATAAAAAATAAAATTTCATTTGAGATCATGAAAGCATTTTAAAAATCGCAAACTGAAGAGTCAAACACTATTAAATATGTCCATTTTGTTTCAGAAACACAAACAAAATTGACTGGCGATTTTCCTGATACAAATTAATTCAGATCCCTCCAGTTGACCTTTACTGATAATTATATTTAACAAGGAAGTACTCTCTCCATTGAGACACAGTGGACTTATAAGTGCGGTAAGAATGGGTTGACTTCCTTTTTTTTGATGACAATCTTCAGTGCAGGACTTCTGCCTCTACTACGGTCAGATTCATCATATCGTACGGAAATCTCATCCTGCCATTTTCTAGGAAGTATAAGGGATTCCACCAGCCCACATTTCAAACTGCATTATCTTTTGCAAAAATACAACACCCTTCCGCCTCTATACAGCTCACACTGCATTGTATATTATATTAGCCTGGCTATTAAAATCGTTTTAATACTGTTGTAGTTGGAAGACCTTGAGACAACACTAATAGGGTATTTAGCAACAAGGCAAGAGAAACCATGTTATAGTATGAATAAATCATCTTATTGAATGATCTCCCTTGCGGGAAAGCTCGCATATCTCCTTGCCTAAAGCTACACAGCTGAGAACAACAGTGATTAGTACATACTTATGTCCCCACAGCTCTGTACCTTCTGAGCAGAACTGTTGTGATGTAGTGCATCGCTATCGATCTGTGCCACTTTATATAAAAAGCACGACTATACTGCATAAGGCCTTCTGTTAAAAAAAAAAAAAAGAATCCTCTGTTTTACTGATTTGGATAAACAGGAGAGAAGATGGAGGATGTAACAAATGTTTTCTAAGGAAGAGGTTGGGAAAAACAGATTAGTAGGTAGATTTGGTGATGCGCCCAAGTTCACTGTGCGCACTATGGTGGAATGAGGTGATGGCTGTAGGTCCTCAGAGAGATCGCCCCATGGAGGAAATGGGCAGGACTGTTCACAGTGTTGTCACCATTCAAGCTGTTCTTTGCAGCTGCCTGCGATGGGGCCCAGGTGGATCTGGTTCTGCGATGGGGCTGAGCTGATATTGCTTCCTTTATGTTGTTAGGATAGGTGTTGTACCATATCCATCAGCATCACACCCTGAGTAATTTTGAGTTAGTTTTTGGGAACACTCCTTTCCTTTTTGTCCAAAGTGAATTATCAAACCACATTTTATTACCCTGCCCCCGGCTGGCCGTGGGTCTGTGGTAGATTTCTCCTCTTGAATCCCTTTGCAAAAAACAGAAACACTGGGCAGGTATAATGGTTAGGCATGGCGTTATCTGAAAGCTTTGATAATTCTAACAAAGACATCATTAAATTCTGAAATCAGACTCCAAGAGATACCCAAAAGCAGGTAATTAATATGATTTTGAGTGGCACAAATGCAGATGGCTTGAAATCCAGAATTTCTTACACCAATCATGGATACAAGTCACAGATAAATTATGTTCATTCACATTTAAAGGAATTGTTCCGAATTATTTATCCTAAGTTTTAACGTCGCTAATTGCCTTTTTCCCCATATGTGCATATTTTCATCAAAAATCAAAGTAACATCATAATTAGGATGGGGCACCTGTGTTTTACATGAGCTATGATATTGTTCTGACAAACTGCAAAGCAGGGAACATATTCGAAGTATTTTAGTGTAGTGTTTTAGCCAACTAGGTTTCAGCACCAGAAGTATCCATCCATCTTCCAACCATTTATCCTGGTCAGGGTCACTGGGGCACCTGGGAGAGAGAAAGATGAGGAAACATGACTATTTGTATTGTTCAAGATAAACGGAACAAACTAGGCTATTACAATTCTGGGATTCCAGACGTCTCTCTTCTATAGCCTTTATAGAGTCTCTGCAGTTTCCAGTAAGTTCAGGATGAACTTTACAATTCTTAGAATCACTTAAAAGGCATTAAAATGGCTGGTCCCTGCTTATCTAACCGAACAGATAAACGAATGCAGGCTGGACTATGCGCTCCTATTATGGCATGTAAGTCCTATAATAAAATAACTGTTGGCAGTAATCCCTATACTGCAGTCGAGCTCCAGGGCATGAACTACCAGTCTTACAGATGCTCCAAATTGCTTATGAAAGTTTTGCTCTGATCATAATGCTATTCGTTTGAATTACATGTGTAATGCTTATATACTTACATCTCATGCTTTCCAAAATGGACTATTTTGACCTGTAAAACTACAGAAACGATACAAAAAGCAAATAAATAAAGCAAGTAGCAGTTTAGAAAGCAGCATCAACACATTTTTAAAAGTTCTGGTAAAATGACCAGCTATATGTATGTTAGAAATTGCTGGAAGACCTGCATTTTGTGACATCAGAGCTAGGTAGATACAAAGGGTGCGATGTCGCCATAGAGAGAATAAAAGAGAATTATAAATTCCATCCTAAATTAAATGGAAAGCCAGAACAGATGTGGAAGCAGGTGAAATGTGATCATATTTTATAGCTATGGGTATAAATCAGTTACAGTCTTTAAATTTTATCTTGGGCAGAGTCCTTTTTATTCCCTTAGATTAAGGAATTATAGTAGCGTAACTGTTAATTTTTTGAACAGAAAGATATTGCCTTATGTTGTCACTATGGATTCAATTTTTCAGTGTTTGCTATCATTTTTAATGGAGATTGAGATCCAACTGTCATTATCTATTACAGAATTATTAGATATCTGCTAATCTGCAGTCTAATGTGTCTAAATCTAAATTTTTCAAAATGTAAATGAGTCTGTAGACATTAGCGCTTATATTAGATTGTCTATCAACTAACACATCAATAAGGTTACTTATAGTTCTGCAAAGGAAACTGGGATTGTTTTTTTGTGCACTTGGGGTAAAGGGCACAACCTGTGGTAAACTAGGTCATATTCTCCTTCTTTATCAAAACAATGTATAACTCCAAAGTTATACTTTAAAACTAAACTAAATCTCATAGGTCTGACTTTACTGTATGATATGCTCAGGATGTGTGCTGTATGATTCTGCATATGAGGATATATTAGAAACTGTAATGTAACACTGAGGTCATTTTGTGATTGATGTTGTATGGAATAACCTTAATATAATGGACAGAAAAAGAAAAATGATCATGGTTTTATCTCTCTGTGCAACAATGGGTAGGCATGTAATATCTAATACATACTGAAAATGTTGACTCTTTTTATCATTAAAATGTTTCAGTGTATAATACTTTTGAAGGAGATGAATGGATGTCCTGTTTAAGAGAGATGTTTTCCCCTATTCAATGATGTTTTTTATGAAGGCATATTAACCTTACCCAGTTCTCTCAGTACTGTTTAAATGGAACTAATGTTCTGTGGTTCTGTTCTGTGGTTCAAATGGATCTGTGTTTTTAAAACATGATTTAATCTAATAATAAAAATTAATCACCAAAACGTCCATTTTATGACGAAGAGTAAAGCCAAATTTCACATACTTTTTTTTTTTAACCATAAGGAGATTTTATGCCCTGGGGTGTGTTTCTCGATAAGAACGACTCTTACGTCTTACAAAGAGTCTAAAGATAAATCTTATGAAAGGTATTTCTTAAAAGGTGTTTCACAAAAATTTCTTAAGAGGTTGCTGAAGAGAGCTTCTAAAGAGTGACCTTAATAGGTGCCGGAACACCTGATTGGTTGACATCGATGGCTCTAGACTTGATTATTCCATCCATCTGCTTGACTGCCAGATGCGAGAAAGTGGTGTTCTTTGTAAATAAAACACTGCAGGAATCTTTCAAAATATTGCGTTAATCAGAACTGGGTGGAAGCTAAAAATAAAATACTAAATTAACAAACTGAATCACCAAACCATAAATGTGATTCTCGCCGATTGGGTGCAGGAATCCACCTTCCCAGATTGAATTATCACTAGATTATTTTTATTTGTTCTATAAAACACCTGTGTGCAACAATATGTGTGCATGCCATTGATATAGGTATGAGAAGTGGCTCAACAGCTGAGAGAAAAGTTGTGTTATTGTCTTAACATAAGAGAATGTCCTATGTGCTTCTGTTTTGAATACTAAGGACTATTCCAGGGTGGTTTTTGGGGGAACTATATTAGGGCAGCATGTGGCTCAGTGGGCTAAGCCTGTGTACCATAATCACAAGGTCGCAGGTTCAAACCCAGCCTCAGCATG
>JAODKF010000138.1:11417962-11431761 GCA_026779585.1 Mormyrus proboscirostris
GGGAGGCGTAAAGAAGAATTTCCCCAATAAAGGAACTTCCCCACGGGGATCAATAAAAAAGTTGTGATTATTGTGATTATTATTATTAAATAAAGCACCAGTGTCAACTCATGGAGTTGAGAAACATGTTCAATGAGCAATTGAGGTGTCTCCTCAGCCCAGGGCAGCTTGGCCACCGGTATAAAATGAAGAACCTTCAAAAAGCAGGCAACTCCTGTGAGCACCACTGTAAACCCTTTCGATGGAGACAATCCGGTAATAAAATGAAGAGCAATATGGAACAGGGTGTGTGGGGAACTGGGGGGGGATTGTAACAGACCAACAGGGGTCTGATTCTGTGCATGGATGGAGCAGGTTAAAACAAAACTGCCGATGTCCTGGGTATTTCCGCCTGTAACAACAAATTAGACGATTAAACAGTTGCCCAAAAGGTACAAATATGGTTTAACAGCATGACATAAGTAGGCAGCTGGACACTAAGATGGATGAGTGATTGACAAAACATTCAGAAGTACATGGAGTTTGAGATATCCCACCTGAACTACGAGACAACAAATGTGAACTGAACCAGGAAACAGAATTAACTGCACAAAAACCACTCACAAAAGTGGTTCTACCAGTTGCTCCCCTATGGGCTTCAAATTTCCCCATGAAACAGCGTCACCTTTTAGTGGGCACCAATCATCCACTTTCCTGGCTCTTCCTGGTTCTGCCGGTGAGTCCTTCAATGATGTCATCTTGAGAGGGAGAGCTGTTCCATACAAACAATATCACGAAGATGTTACATTCCAGAAGCCTGCTGTGTCATTCCTGCATTTAAAGATTCCAAACTCTAATTGATTGGCACCAGCTCAGTTTCATGCCATTCCAGGACATTACTGTACATGCTTCTTCAGAGCTTCTACCAGATGCTAGGTTCCAATACATTGGAGTCCATTTTCCAGGTAAGAACTTCTGTGAGGATTGGGATCAGAAAATTCAAATGCAGACGTGAATCCAGCAGAGGTGCTTTGTTCTGAAAGGCTAAACAAAGCCAACAGTCAAACCAGATAGAGCAAACAGAATCAAAATTATCAGGCAGAAGCAGTGGTCAGTGAACAGGTGAAGGTCAAGCAATGTGCAACAAGCATTCAGAAAGTTACGGTGAAAACTCAGGGTCTGAAGATAGAAACGGGATCAGAAAACCTGACAGAAATCCATAATCACAAGAATAAGTGCTCAAACTCTCAGGAGCCAAGAAGATCTCATGTCTGAAATAGTGGAATAATCAGAGAACACTGACTATAGCTGGGAGAAGGGGTGTGGTCAATAATTGGACCCACTGTTGATCTATGGCACTGGCTGAACAGGGGATCCCTGACTGGGTGGGTCTCGCAGGCAAGAATCCCTCAGGGGGCCATGGCTGTTGTGAAAGATGACCCCTGAAATGACGTCAACAGGGCTCCACTGGGATGGTCAATGACAGTGTAAGCACCAGCACAATCCCTCCAGCACTCCCAATCCCAGTTCCAGCTGGGCTTTCATTCTCTCCCAGTGTGTCTCCCCATTACATCATCCATAATCAATCCGCATGTGCTCCACCTGTGTCGCTTCCTCTTTAAGTTAGAGTCTCCCCTTTGTCTTTACTAGCGTTTGATGTTCCTTAGCAAATCCCATTTGCTCCTTGATCTTCTGACCAAAGGTTCTAGCTCAGTTAGCTCCACAGATGTACCCTTCGGTTTATGTGAGCTTGTGTTATGTGCTCTATTCAGGGCACCCATGTACGTACATAATGACAATCATAAAGCAAAATGATACAATGTACCATCTAAATAAGGATGATTCAGTTAAAGCCTTAATATTCTCTTTATCATGTTATTTATTTTCCCCTGACTATAATCATATACTATTCAAAGAAAATTTTAATATATCCCGACAGTGTTCTGCCCGTCAAGATGCTTTTCTTCCATATAGATAATTAATTATGTTGCTTAAAAAAACATCTCATACAAGTTTTTCATTTATACCAATGAATATTTATTCAAATCAGCTCTGGGTAATTACCTTTCCCAAAGGTACACTAGTTACCATCATGAGGTCCTCAACCTCCCTTTATGTCTTATAAAGAACAAGAAGCACTATATTGCAACATATACTCAAATTAAGGTCTGAGTTATGAGGACATCAGGTCATATTCAACCAATTTAATTAAAACTGCATGGGATAAAAACTACATTAATGGAGCAAAACCTCTCCAATTATCAGGGAGAATAGCCAGCACATGCAATTTGTTTCCATAGTCTTGCAGTTGAACTTCTAATGTACATAAATATGATATTGCATATCACTTGCTATCTGCAGTGCCTTTATTTAGAAAAGAACTGAAAAGTTAATTTCAAAACCACCACAAATCAGACAGAACAGAACCAGTTCTACAATACTTAAAGCTAAGAGGTAAAATCTGACAGTTCCCTATAAAGCCATAGTCTTATAATAGATTATCATCAGCTATATGTGATGTTGCAATTATTCATATAATTAAAATAATGCTTTGATTGACACTAGGAAATAAATAATTATAATAATAACACATTTGCATTTACCCTTTGGAGCATGAAACAGTGATGTAATGTGCTTAAGATTTGTTTTAATATGCACAGTCATGTTTAATATGTCTTCTTAATTTAATAAGCTTTTAATCTTCAGATCAGAGAAAAAAAAAAAAAGTTGAACCACAACAGTTCCTGAATATCTAGTATCATACATGTCTATGCTGACATCTTTGCAATCTGTCTATTCTAATTAACTAAGGTATTTGTATTGTGAGGCCTGTGATAAGCGGTGTCATTGTAAGAGCAAGTTTATGAGAGTTCTAACTGCCTGTAGCTCAATCATGAGTGGGCTGCATTTTGCACTGGATAAAATGTTAATATGTGCCTCAGGCCATTTTGGATTGGAAAAAAGACCTGGGTTCAAATTATTAATCTGATTACTTCTACTGTTTTTCCCTGTCTCTTTTTCATTCTGTGTGTGTATGTTCCTCAGTTCCAAGCCTCAAGATCATCACACTTTATTTCCAATACCTGGTCTAGAGTTTGGCATTTGACCCATGTACTGATGAAATAATCTCAGCAGCCACATCCTAAGTATTTCCGCCTGAAAGGCTTTATTTAGTCATGTCATTACCAAATATCTGCATTCAAACAATGCACATTGCTTTGAATTCTGTCAGCAATAACTGTCACAAACAGGAAATGTTTCTTTTGTAAGGAAAATATGTCCTAATTGGAAAAACCTAGAAGTTTCCATTATGACTGCAACTACTGCTTTGCAAATAGAACCTAATGCTTAGAGTTTTGCTCTGAGAAAATTAATGATAAATGTTAAATGATACAGTATTATTCTAATTGTCTAGCTAAATGTATAATAAATGTGGATCTGAATCATAAATTTAGCTTGGGTAACTTTGCATGTTGTAATTTTTTCATCTTTTTAATGACTGGTATATGTCCAAAAATCTCCAAATTGTTTATGATGCATTAATCTAGGTTAAATCTTACGGTCTTAACTCCAGTCCTGATTCTGCCTGGCATGTTGCAGTGCACAATAAGTTAAAAGAATAAAGATTAACGTATCACTTTTTGTATTTTGTTTATACAGAGAAAGTAACTAATATGTAGCATTCTCCTCAATGGTATACACAAGGCCAATTAACACAACACAGCGATAAAGGATATATAACAATATATACTCTGCTTGCTTAACTTAATTTGTCAAAGAGCTTTCTATTAGTCCGTGAATGTGTAAAGTTGGACACACATTCAGGTGGTATAAAATCAGGCCTGTTTGCTCAATTTTGTATGAAACCTACAGTATAAGGCTATAAAGTGAATGCATCTGAGCCTTTAGCCTAAAGAATGTGTATGCAATACAAAACATGTGTTTGAGTGCATGCGCGAGTATCTGCATTTAAAGGTTCTTAAAATGAATCGTCTCAGTTTTCCTCAAGGTCTCATTGATTCAGTTTTCCTCAAGGATACTACTACAAAGAAGTACTTCAGAAAAGCAGAGATAGTGTCTCTGTATAGAGACAAAGAGACAATATCAAAAGAGATGAACAGCCCAACTTAAATATTATTTTTCTATTCAAGCAAATCCTTTGAGAAAGATAATTTATCTTGAATCATTCCAGGATCAGAAACATTCCAGTATTACGTTTTTAATCTAGTGATTCCAGATGGAAAAAAATAGTTTTTCTGTAATATTGTCATTAAAAGATAATGTAGATATAAAGAGTTATTATATCTATATAATATAATATCAATCGACATTTGCATACATTGATTGTACAAAATATTTCTAATGCCTTGGTTATATTGCTTAATGTATTTTTACCTGCAGAACTGAATCAGCTGACCAGGATGTGGACTCCACAAGATGTTGAAAGTATTCCAAAGGGACACTGGCCCATGCTTCTCACAGCTGGGTTGAACTGGCTGATAGTCAATCTCTATTCTGAACAGCTCTTTCTGTTACATCCCACAGATGTTCAGTTGGATTGTGGCTTGCTGTATTAGTCCTGTTCCTGGGTATTTTCAGCCTTGTGCACAGGGTATTATCCTTGCTGAAAAAACAGATGCATATTCTGCCATAGAAGGGATCTTACATAAATGGCAACAAGGTGGAAATATTGTGTGTTATTGCCCCACTTTCATCAACATTTTAGCTGCGACCATAGCTCACACCATCACATAACCACCAACAGCCTACTGCGCTGGACATACTGTAGGTGGTCTTCTATGTACCCTAGCCCTCCAATCAGCATACAGCAGCAGGGAATGAGCATCATCAGTCCAGCCGATGTTTTCCTGTTCTCCAGTATTCAACATTTTTTTAGCCAATGCAGTCATAAATTTTTAATCATCTGAACAAATTAGAATTTGATGAGATCTTAAGTTGCCAGGCTACTGCTGTACCAAGGTGCAATAATGTGCGTTCTTTCATGTTTCTTTTGGCCCTACTGTTATTCAACAGATTATCTGGAGACCAACTGTTGATCCACAGCATTGTATCAGCCAGCATTCACCTCTTTCATCAGTGATCCGTTTTTGACCCCTGCCTTGCTGTTGGCTAGATTTCTTTGGGCTGTCCAACCATTCCAGATGAACACAGTATGGTGATTACATTCCAAGGCACTTGAATCTTTGTTTGTTTAATACATTCTTCTTCACATCTCAAATGTCTTAAATCTTATCAGTCCTAAAAGCTGACTGTTTCCCTACGTGTATCAGCTTTATCAGGACTGAACAGATAATTTAGGGGGAGTTCATCTGGATTAATTTGGTCAGTGTCTTTAAATAAAAATGAAATATGGTCTCTATGGGCATTTTTCCACCGCACCAGGTACTATACTTTTGGTACTTCAAGAAAGTACCAAAAGTACGGTACTTCAAGGTGTTACTGTGCTGTCACTCCGCCATAGGAAGAAAAGAAAAAATATAGCAAGCTTTGCAATTTTAATTATACAGTAATAGATTCTTGTATGTTTAAAAATCAGTTTAAAGTTTACCTCCACTGCTTTTGTATGAGCGCTGCATGCGTTCTCTGAGACAATCAATCTGTTGTGCTCTGTGGCGAGCGAGCAGGCAAGCCGCAGCGAAGGACGGGGTCGGTAGGCAGAATGACAAACGGGTTTATTCAAACAAACGGGGTTGACAGCAACGAACATCAATGACAGATCTGGGGAAAACTGACTCTGACGCAGACTACATACATGAGACAATCTGAAAATAACAGGAAACATAGTGATCATAATCGGGAATTCACAAGTGGATGATGAGGGGGCGTGGCACACACGAGGACTGGATGCGCAGGTCATGACAGAACTCCCCCCCCCCCCCAAGGCATGCACTCTGGGCGTGCCCCAAGGGGAGCGGCGGACAGGACGAACCTGGAAAACAAAACGAGACAGTCACCGGGGCACAGGGAACAGGACCGAAACACAAATCAAACACAGGGGCAGCAGCAATGACAGAACCTGACATAGGACAGGGAACGCAGACAAACAAACCAGAAAGGGCGACACAGAGGGAACACCGACAGGCAGAACAAAAGGGCCAGGAATGAACACAGGAGGCACAGAGGGACGAGGAGCAGAGACAGGAGCAGGAGGGGACCATGAAGGGGGCAAGGAGACAGAGGGAACGAGGAGGGAGCAGGAGAGAACATCGGCGCAGGCAGGCAGGAGGGGGAAGCCGCGGCAGGTGATGGTGCAGCCGGAGCTGGCGAAGGCGCCGTCCGACGCCCAGCCGAAGCAGGGGGGCCCGGAGGTGGCCAACGAGGCGCCGACGGAGAGACCGCATGTGGACGACACGGCACCAGAGGGGGACCCGGAGGCAACAGCCGACGAGGCGCCGATGGAGGGACCACAGGTGGGCGACGCGGCATGGCCAGGGGACGAGCGGGCGAGCCAGGGGGCAGGGTGGGCGGGACCCAACCCCTGCGAAGGTGTCCCCTGCCCTTACAGGACACCGACAGGCGGGGTTTAGGCCGGGCTCCCCCACGCTGGGGTGATGATGGAGGAGTCCTTCCCCCATCCGAGTCTCTGGGGCCCAGTAAGAAGATCCCCGAGGGGTCCCATTCAAGCTCCTCCTCCTCCACCATGGGAGGAGGAGCGATGGTGAGGTAGTCCGGGACCTCCTCGGGGACAGGGGCCACTGGCCCTGTGGCAGGAACGGGAGCCGGCGAGACGGGCAGGACAGGCAGAGCCGCTGCGGGTGGAGCAGGGAGCTCGGGCAGAGCAGCTGAGGGTGGAGCAGGGAGCTTGGGTGGAGCAGCTGGTGCTGGGACAGGCAGGACGGGCAAGGTGGGCAAGCCGGGCTGGACGAGCGAGCCAGGCCGGACGGGGGGTGCCTCAGCGGGCACCTCAGGCGTGCGGCCAGCAAGGGGCGCCTCAGCGGGCACCTTGAGCGTGCAGCCATCAGGGGGCGCCTCAGCGAGCACCTCGGGTGTGCGGGCAGCAGGGGGCGCCTCAGCAGGCACCTGGACAGGCACGACAGGAACGGCGGGCGCCAGCGGGACAGACAGGATGGGAACGGCGGGCGCCGGCGGGACAGGCAGGACGGGTGTGGCGGCTGCAGCGTTGGGCAGAGCGGCTGCAGCGTCGGGTTAATTAGTTTCACCTGTTGCCCATTCTTGTGCCTGCCCTTGCTGCTTGCCCTTGCTTGTGCCTGATTGCTTGTTTTCCTGCATCTTCCCCTATTGGTTAATTGTCTGTTTCACTCCTGCTTGTCATTACCCTGTTCAGTTTTTGTATTTAAGTTACTGCCTGAGTTTTATACCTTGTCCATACGTACATGAGTATTTTTTAAAACAGTGCTTTTCCTCTGTTTAAAAAAAATATCCCCGTCCACATGAAACCGCTAAAATGTGCTGTCAAGAGCCAAACCAACAGGCGGCATTATAACTCTAACCATACTGCCATGTTAGCCAATCAGAAGCCTAATTGCCAGTCCTGTTAAGTTGAAAACCATGGCGCACATTCCAACGTCTGTGTTGATCAATATAATTCGAGATTGACTCAACATTTATCTGTACACATGTAGGAAGTCTTGTTAGCAAGGTTAGCACAAGCACTATTTCGGCTAAGTCCTCCATTGCCCGAACTCGCCTAATATATATAGCAAACAGCGCACGCTCTGACATTAAACAAAGTGGACAATGGGGCACAATGTGACATCTCGAGCCAAAAACTCTGTTTTCCTGTCTACATGTTGACGCTGAAGACGGAGTTTCTTAAAATCTTCACCCTGGATAGAGTTTTGCAAAAGCTCTGTTTTC
This sequence comes from Mormyrus proboscirostris, assembly GCA_026779585.1. Classification (NCBI taxonomy): domain Eukaryota; kingdom Metazoa; phylum Chordata; class Actinopteri; order Osteoglossiformes; family Mormyridae; genus Mormyrus; species Mormyrus proboscirostris. Next base: position 11,425,781 of record JAODKF010000138.1, read on the forward strand.
AGTGACCTAAGACGCCGTTTACGTGTGGACAAAAGCCCAAGATGTATAGAAAAAGGTACGTTTTAAAAAATACCCGTGTACATGTGGACAAGGCATTAGTCTCCAGTGGTTCATTGTTTGTGATTCTTGATGTTAAATGTTTGTTGTATATTGCCTGCCTCTTTGTTATCCCCCTTTGGTTTTGTTGTTTCTTGTGTTTTTTAGTTCAATTAATAAACCCTGTTTGTCTCTTTGAGCCACAAGTGGGTTGTCCACATTTCTGCCTGTATCATTCCATGGCCTCGCGCCAAACCTGCCCGGATCCATGACAAAGCTATGCACAAAAGAATTAAAACAATTAAAACCCATACCCATACCCATTTGATGCTACCCAGCAATTGTATGCAGTGGCTCCTCAGCCTATAGGTATAGCTCCAGGAATACAGTTCAATAAGACTTTGTTAACATATCCGGTTTTCAGTTTGGTGACTTGAGCAACATGACTTGAGTCAGACTCGGGTTTTTGTCACTTGAGACTTGTTTTCCAATTTATGAAAATGACTAAAGTTGACATAGACTTGGATATTGTTGACTTGAGACTTGATTATAAATGACTTGTAATATGGTATATTCTATCACTTAATATTAGTTTCCACCTTTGTTTTTCACCAGTAATGACTGACACAGGCTGAAACGCGTGGACCCACATATGACAGATGTCATAGTATGTCCACAAGGCATGCCACACTAGTGATTTGTTGGTGAGTGCAGCTCAGTGCACTGGCATGAAATAAACAAGCTGTCATCTATTCCAAAAAATGTTTTTTTCAGTATATATTTTTTCATATCAGTCAGTATTGATAATTATGATGATATAATTCAAGGCATTATTTCTTGACTTCAAGTCTCAATGTTTGCTTAGAATTGCCCATACACATTCGGAACATGAAAAAGGCAATAAATGCAAAGACTGTAAACTGAAATGGCCGCATTTCATATTTGAATGTCTAACTGCTCGTTCTAAGGAATGGGTTTGACATTGTCACCAATCTTGTAATGAAAAATAAAATGCGGTGTCCTATTATTATCAATGGACTCTGGGCACAGTTTTTCCTATATTTTTTGGAAACCCTGATTGCTGGTGTATGTGACTGTAAGCACTTGCATTTTGTATGTTGTACTCAGTGGCAATGCTTCAAGTGGTGAAATAAGTTCCATTATTTCCAATTTTAGTTGGCACAAGTTTTTGGAAGAGTTTGCAGTACACTGCACCAGTTTGTTCTGTGTCAGAGTTTAAACTGCAAAACGTTCCGCCACACCACCAACATCTTTTCACCTTATTTATCCACAATATCTCCTTTTTAAAAATGTAGTGGCTGTAACTTTCTTCACTGACACTTGAAGTTTCCTCTGAGGTAACGCTAATTGCTTCCACAGTATTACCACAAGAGTGGCATGTGCCGTGCTCTGCTAACTCACTCAAGCTTGCTGTGCATTCATTGGATTGTTCATTCATAAAAGATGACCATATGACTGGCTGGAGTCGTGTTTGTTTGTTTCTGCGATGTGATGTGATGTGTGATATCAATCCATGTTTCCACAGTTTATCAAAGTTTTTTTTTTTTTCCTTTCATTAAAATTTTATATGAAGGTAAGTCGATACAGTATATTGTTTAAATTTGCCAGCCCTGCTTAAGGATTGACCATAACTTGACATTACTTGCTTAACCAAGTATCTGACTTGACTTTTTCGAATAAGGTCTCAGAATTGATTTGACTTGCTTAATTCTAAAGAATGGGAAATACTACTCAGCGTATCTGCAAAATGCACCCTTGTTCTAAACAGTGATGGAAGAAATATGCAATGTTCATATTATGTATAAAGTACAGACACCAAAATGATACTCAAGTAAGTGTCATTCAATAATTTAATTCTCAAATAAAAAACCCATGGTTCTAAAAGTACTTAAGAGAAAAGTACTATACATTCAAATATAATCATGTTACAAAAGGCAACCTATCCAGTCAATACAGGTTTGAATGAAGCATTGTAAGTTACAATGCAGCACATATGGAAACTGTGCTGCATATTTTCATTTAATTCAAAGAATGCGGTGAAACTTGCTGGGCTTGCTGGCACAAAGCAACAGAATGACTTTTGTATTATGTGGAAAATGGAAGAGTGCTCCACGGGCCACATGTAATAATGGATTCTAAACATTTTGCAGACCACTTTACATTTAGACCTACAGTATTGTAAGGGGTGAATGCATTACGGAGGGGCATGGTAGACGGATGACAAACAAGAAACAAAAGGAACCATGAAAAACAAAAGTGACCACAAGGGGTCTGAAACAAAGAAGGTAGGCAACAACAACTAAGACAGGGAGCAACAGAGGAACAAGAACACAGCAGCACAGGAACAACTACAGCAGAACTGCCACAGCGAAACAATTACAATGATCAATTAAGGAACAGAATAAGGGGAGGCACTTAAATGCACAGATGTGGGACATGTGCAGGCCAAACCAATTAACAAAACCCTAGGACTAGGAACAAGCCACGGGTTAGGGTTGTTAAATATCTAAGGCTTCCAACACTAGAAGTAAACAGGATAGCAAGCACTGGGGCACAAGCAGGTACAAAGGTACAAAATAAGAAGCCATGCAAAAATACACCAATACGTAACAGGAATAAAGCAAGAACCAAAAACAAACAAACAAACAAAAAAACACAAATGCAGGCCAACAGCTACCCACTTTGCCCATTAACCCATGTGGCAGCCAGTAGAGCAGGGAAACACAGTAGGAGCTAAGGACGTACAGAGGATGGCCAGACAAGGAGCAGACATACTGAAGGGAGCAGGACAGGGACCGAACCTGACAGTATGAGCTGAAAACCCTTGTCCTCCACTACAAAAGAAAATGGCTGTATTCATCACCATTATTTCAGTAGTAGCTCTAGTGTGTCTAGGTTTAATGTCATATTAGTGCAATAAAAAACAATAAATATGCAAAAGATTAAGAAAATTAATGTGGAGTGAGAAGTTAAAATAAATATAAATATATAAAAATATAAATATTACTTTTGTTTATTACCCTTGCCTATTGATTTTGCTTGATTCTTTTGCTTAATAGTAATAATAATAAACAAAGATATAGCCCAAGAATCATGAGAAAATCTGAGTGAAAAAAAATTGTGTCTCATTTATACAGAGTGACACAAAAAAGTTCCCAGACAGAAATGTGACAGCAAATGGGATGGTGTGCTGAAAGGTCATGTGACTGTATCGCATTGATTACAATATCAGATCAAACTGACAACAGAGTTGGCATTATGGGTGTACTGCTGGTCCCATGTCAGTAGGGTGTGGCACCCCACTGGCCCTAAATACATGCTAAAATATGGTACGGAAGGGAGTCAAACAGCCCAGTTGTATTCTCACCTGTGCCAAGCCATCCACAGCTTTTGTAAATGGCCATCGAGATCCTGCAGATTGGCACTGGGTCTGAGTTGATGTCCGACCTGATCCCACAGATGTTCAATTGGGAAATGACTGGGGGACCTGGCTGGCCACAAGATTACCTCAACATGATGCAAGCAGTCCATAGACCAGGGGTCACCAACTCCGGTCATGGAGGGCTACTATCCAGTAGGTTTTCCATCCTACCTGGCTTCTGATGAGCCACACTAATTCTCAGGTAAATACCAAGAGCAGGTGTGGCTCATCAGAAGCCAGGTAGGATAGAAAACTTACTGGATAGTAGCTCTCCAGGACTGGAGTTGGTGACCCCTGCCATAGACAGATATGCTGTGTGTGGACTGGCGTTGTCTTGTTGAAAGACTATACCGGGGTGATGTCTAAGGAAGTGTAAGACATGCCGATGTAGGATGTCACTGACATGGTTTTGTTGGCGTGTCACTATTTTATGAGATTGTGCTTTTCACCAACAAAAACCACATATAAAGTCTGTGGCGCATTGTAAAATGCTATTTAAGTGGCACGTTTTAGAAATATATAGGTGTACCATGCCCGTAAGGACAGAGGCATACGCCCTTGAGGTGCACAAATGTTTTTTTTTTTGTTATTTAATTTAAAAAACAAACTGTATCATTAAAAAACTCTTTCAGATATAAACACTTACTGTAATTGACAGGATATTTGGATTGCTGAAAATGTCTTTCATATATTTTGATAAGAGAGGTGGAACATTACAATACAGCCCTCAGAAGGTCACAACATTCTTTGTGGCATGTTGTGTGTTGTGTAACATTGGCATGTGTGATGGATGTCTGTTAGACATAAATGAGGACACATTAGAGGACTGTAGAAGGAGTGATGCTGAACTGCATGTGCTGATGCCCTCAAAGGAGTGTACGCTGGCAGCAGTGCGGGCAAGGAGGGATCAGCTGGAAGAAGAGCTGAATCGTCTGTAGTCTGGTAAGGAATCTAAATTGTGAGATGTAGAAAAATAACAGCCATATTGAATTTTATCTGAACATTTTAAAACATCTTGAAAACTGTAAGGATGTGCTTTGTTCGAACATTTTGCACTTTTATTTATATTTTGTGAACTGCAGACCCAAAATTAAAATAAAAAAATATACAAGCATAATTAAGTCCCCGTTCCCAGCCGCTGTGCTCGTTCAACAGCAAGCTTCTGCTTCCCCCGTCTTCTGAGATCATTATGCCGCTTTTGGCACTGATCGGATGATCTGGTTATGCCAGAAAAGGAGGACACACTCACTGCTATCTCATCCCATGCCTGCTTCACATTGCTCCACATTAGGTGCCATGCTGGCGCTCCCATGTTTTCACCTCACGCAGGAGCACGTCCATTTCGAGAAGCAGTCTTGTTTGCCGGTCAGATGTACCATTGTAATAGCAAGCTGCTGTAGATCATGCGCTCCCGCCTTTTTAAACATGAGGTGACATGCCATTCCGATTGGTTCACTGCATGTAACACCCAAAACAAGCCTCTGAATAATTAAACGAGTCAGGACAACCTTTTTGCGCTGGTACAAAGTCTGGTTTTTCCACCATCAAAATAACAAAATGGATTTGGACACGCCCCTAAATGTTAGCTGGGCCTTGCACTGTATGCTCTGCATTCGATCATCGAAATAGAGCCCTTGGCGTTGCAAGTGTTCAACCTCAGAAGACGTGCATCTACATCAATGGCGTCAGAAGCATGTCTGCATGTGCTGAAGTGTGAACTGGCCTTTAGAAGCATGATCTGAGACTTGACTCAAAACTTGAAGGTTAGGATTGGTGCCTTAACTGTGTTTATCTGACTTTATCTCACGTCTGTCTATCACTAATACAACCGAAGGCACTTACTATGGGTGTTCCATAGACATTAATCCAATATTGGTAACAATACCAGTACTACCACAGAGTTCTGGTGATTCAAAGTAAAATGCAAACACAAGATGGGAGAAAGCAGTTATTGCACCCAGTAGCCACCATGGCTACAGACAGCATCCACCTAAAAAGACAACAATTAGCTTTTAGGTGGATGGAACCAGAGCCTAATGCTCAAAACCCATGGAATAAAAACGGCAAAGCAAGTTACTCCGATTTTCTTTGTCGACCTTTACTGTAGGTATCAACTGTACCAGCAATTCTGCAACCAAATATTTTAACTTTAGTCTTTTTACAATTAGCTTACTGCTCTTCCTATTTATAAAACAACCCAAAATGGCAACTGTACCAAATAGCAGAAATGATTGTTTAAAACTAGATGGTTATCTAAATTTGACTGAAAGATGCTGTTTTGACCTGTTTTTCCAGGAAGATGCTCTATGAGATTCTTTTTTTTAAAAAAAAATGCAATATTTTTGATTATTGTCTCAACTGAAAACCAAGTGACGATAATAATAATAAAGAGTGTGAACTTAAATGACCGATAGTGCCGCTATCAACAGAGGTGGACATTTCAGGTCCAGAAAGTAAAAATCCAAACCAGGATTTTGTTTCAACCGACCAGTTGAACATAAAG
>JAODKF010000138.1:11431861-11444858 GCA_026779585.1 Mormyrus proboscirostris
TTCAACCGACCAGTTGAACATAAAGAGCCACAGTCACAGAGTACACAACTAGTTGGTTGAAACAAAATCCTGGTTTGTATTTTTACTTTCTGGACCTGAAATGTCCACCTCTGGCTATCAATGATCACTGAATGGAATAGACATGAAGACAGCAGGACACGTTCTATGAGATTCTTATTTGAGAAAGAAAAAAAAAAACATTTTTGATTATTGTCTCAACTCCAAAACCAAGTATCGACGATAATAGAGTAACAGCAGGACCTGACAGAAACTTCCTGCTCTCATCCGCCCAACCCCAACCCATAGACCCAACCACTATGGAGAACAAACAATTGACTGGATGCAACAGGGTGACGATCAGGGCTGACCAGTCTGAACGGACCACTGGGGAAAGTTCTCTGTTGTCTGTTCTCACATCAATTTGTCATAACTAGCATTAACGTTTCATCAAAGTTCGGTCCTTTTCAAAGTCGCTTAGGTCCTTACACTTGCCTATTTTTCCTGTTTCCAAAACACCATCTTCAAGAACTGACTGGTCACTTGCCTAATAAATAATGGCACCCTTGACAGGTGTCATTGAAATAACCATTGTAATTCACTTTACTTGTCAGAAGTTTTAATGTAATGGCTGATCAGTGTGTTTTTAGGCATAGTCTCAGAAAACACACATATCATCAAGGTAAATGACAACATATCTGTTCAACACATCATTAATGAACGCCTTGACCACAGACAGCTTATTACCAAACCCAGGGAGCAGAACTAAATATTCATAGTGTCCGGTACTGGTATGAAGTTAATCTTCCATTTATCACCCTACAATATCCTAATGAGGTTATATGAACTGTGAAGATCAAGTTTGTTACAGATGCAGCACAAATGGACTGTCTCAACAAATGATTGAATTAACAAGTAGCAATTTTTATTGTGACCTAATTCAAGCCTTTGTCCTTGATTCCTGCAAATTGAATTAACCCAGCTTCAAGGGTATTGGAATGGGTAGTGGATAAACATTACCTGTTTGAGGCGTTGCTCATAGTAAGAAAATCTCCTGGGGATCTCAGTATACAGTAAGATTGGAATGGTCCTTTGCTGTGGACGGCCTGTCTCTGCTGGTGCTCTTTAGTTTGAGCTGCTTCAGGCACCACTACAGGCTATTTTCTTCCTAATAGTGCACAAGAAACTAGGGTCATGCGTGAAAGTAGGCTCAGTTTGGCAAAAGTACCGCTGCCAATTACCTGCGTTTGCTTGACACATGAGATTCACACTCTTAACTGCAACAGGATTCTTATTTTTCTATCTGTCTGGGTACCGTCAGCACACGAATGACATTTTGGAGGACATACCCCATCGTTCCATTGCCCACTGTTCAATAATATTACCTGAAGATCCAGAATCCAGTAAGACTGAGCGGTATCTCCACCTGTCCTCCCAGGAGATTCGTACTGAAAGGCAGCCTGGAGCAAAGGAAGTAAAGAGGAGAGCTCTTCTCTCATGAAAACCTCTGGCTTAGCATGGCAAACTACACAGTGGTGACCAGATACACCACTATCAAGCATTAGATGCCAAAAGTGGAAATGGGACTCCAAGACAGAGCCAGGCACTGAGTATTATGCTCCAGCTAAGGCTGGCTGTGTTCAAATTCAGGGGCTGCTCACCACTGAGGCAATGAAGAAGGCACAGCAATGCCTTTTCGACCTCGGGAGGCTGCTAAGGTTTGGCCTGAGACCCCGCATCCTTAGGACACTCTACAGGATATTCTGCTGAGAGCCTCCTAACTGGATGCATCGCAGTTTTGTACAGTAGCTGCACTGCCCTCAACTGTAAGGCATTGTAGAGGGCGGTGCGTTCTGCCGAACAGGTCAATGGGGAGGTGCTACCACCCAGAGAGGACCCCAGCCACCCCAGCCATGCTTTCCCCCTCCCTGCTACCATCAGGCAGACAGTACCACGGCATCAAGAGCAGGACCAGCAGGCTCCGAAGCAGTTTCTTCCACCAAGTCACCAGGATCCTGAACTCAAAGTGATATCAGCCATCCCCAGGACACCACTCCCACTCCACTAGTGAATGCCTCTGGTTCACTATCTATACTGTATTACACCTACGGTCTATCTGTCTGCCCCATGACATACTGTATGCGCACTGTATGTATGCTGCATTGTACTATGTGTCACACTATTGCATTTGTAGCAGTACACCATTTCACAGATTTTTTTTCTACAGTGTTCATTTATTAAATGTACTGCACTGTGAATAGGAACTCATAACCCGACACGTCACTCACTAGTTTTAGCCATTCTAGTGATGCGACAATAAACATGATTTGATTTGATTTGTTCATCCAACTCTCATTGTAGTAATACTAGTCATACAATAATATTTGTTGTTGGAGTGCAGCTTTTGTTGCGTTGGGTAGCTAATTGACGTAGGCACCCGGGGACTAGCAGAGGAATGGATACTCTGGAAAGTTCAAGGGGGGGCATTGAATATGAAAAAGTGTTAATTTTGTTGGATGGGGGGCCCAAGGAGACATTTTGTCAGGGGAGTCTAGAATTTCTACCTATGCCCCTGTCTGCACCTGTAATAATTATTTATGAGTCTCTTGTTTGGATGCTGAATAAATTGTGGCCCGACCCTAATGAAGACAGAGCAGCTCCCATTTCCAGCTGCGTTTCAAGGTGGAAGGTACCTGTACTCATGACTATCACCAGATTATCAGTGGCTACAGTCAAGCCAGATGAAATGCTATGCTAACTGCAAAAGTAGTCCAGTTACAGTCTCCCAGCAATAAAATAAGAAATGAAATGAAAAACCAGGATGATCGGAAAGGATCACAGAGAATACTGAAATACGGACTCACCTTTGTTGTAATTGTATTTGCATAATGCTGGATAAGTGGTAAATATGTGAATATTCATACTTAAGGTGCAATGTTTGCAATTTATCAGTTAATTTGACTTTTGCGGCGTTAAGTCCACTCATTTTCCTATATCCCACTAAGTGAGATTCTACCAATGTCCAATACATCCATCCATCCATCCATCCATCTGTCAAATAGAGGATTGTGAGTCTAAGGCCTATGCCACAGACATAGAATGTAACTAGCTGTACACTCTCTTATCTAGTTTCAAACTTCAATGCTTGCAGTCCCAGGCAGAGTCCATCCCATGCAGCGTGGGGCACCGGATGGCCGTCTATCAGAGGTCACACACACATAAACATGCACATGACACACGGAGAATGTGCAAACTCCACACAAACAAAACAGGGATTCAAAACTCAGCGCTGGAGGCAAAATGCTGCCCGCTGTGTCACCATTCCACCATTTTTAAAATGCATTTTCTCATTATTAAATGTGGAAAATCCATTTTCTGGTATATATCACGAGATACATTGTAAAATGCTGAGGTAACTAAAAAATAAAATACACTACAAAATTTACAATTTACCTGAATAAAAAATAGAGGCATCATTCACCCTTTCAATGCAACTTGCATCAGTCAAGGTAGATTGGCAATTTCATTTGTTGAGGCCAGTGTTCAGCCACAGCTTCCCCATGCTATTTACAGGGGGGATTCCCAGTTTGCCTTGTGTGTAATGCAGCTGTAAAGGCTATTTTCAAGCAGAGACCCTGTATGGGTTTAGCCTGTGATAGTCTGAAATCTGTTTTTTCCATAAGCAGTGGTTGGTAGTGCATAGCCAGAAACTACCCCTGCTGAAAAGTTTCATTGCAGGTACTTATATTATATCAGGTGCATATCAACTGTCACAATCGGAATCCCCTTTATATCTGTCTTCCTACTAGAGCTCATTTATTTATGCCATGGGAAAATGACAGACAACTGTAAATTGAGGCACATTTAAATGGATTTATAAAGCAACACATTCACTGAACACGTATAATATCTTCCAATCATTTATCCAGTAAAGGGTTGCAAAAGGCTGCAGTTTATTCCAAGTAGCACCAGGCATGAGGTAGTTAAACATTTTCAATGAGATATAAGTCTATCATGCGGCATGTGCTGTAGGCAATTTAGCTGCACCAATATTATCAAACCGCATGTTTTGGGAGCAACAGAAGAAACTGGAGAAGCAGAGAAAACAGCATGGAAGGATCTTACAGACTCCACGCATGCAGATTGGAGGTAGAATTTAAATCTCACGATGATGTGAGACATACATACTGCCAACTCAGTTACTGTTCTACCCAAGCACACATAACCTTTGAGTATACAGGTATATAGCATCTTTTTGCAGTATATTTGAAATCACTCAACTTACCTTCAGCTAATACAAGTTAGTAAAATTTTCATATGATTGATTATCATGAAATTAATTTCGCCTGGCAAGATAGTGGGTTCACAAGGGCAGCGGACTAGTTACACAATCATCTCCCTCACTAGTAAATATTGATATAATAAAATATTTTCACTAACCAAAAATGTTTAAAGTTATTATTCACTGTTCTTTCCTGTTGACTGACTTAATAAAAGGGAATGATACGGCCATTTATAATGGGTCAGATTAAACAAAGAAACATGCGTGGTCTTCAGTGAAAGATACGACAGTACACTGGGATCACTCAAGTGCACTGGACTGGCATGAGCTGCTTATACAGTATATAACCACTGGTTTAAAAAAACTGGTTTTCTTCAGTGTGCTTGAATTGTGCTGAGAAACAAATTCCATATTTAAACAGAATGATTAAGATTAAAGAGGGATTAATTTAATTTATGGTTTTAAGGTCCAAAGCTTAGACCAGGGGTGTCAAACTTCAATCTTCACAGGCCACAGGGTCTACTGGAGTCATCATTTCAGCTCAGCTCTTAATTAACATTGTTACTTTCTTTCAGGTAATGCCTGACAGAATTGCACATATTATCAGTAATATAAATGCAATAATAACCCAATTGCACCATCTGAGGACAAGCTATCTTCTTGCATCTAAATAAATTTATTTCTTATTTGAAAAATGTAAAATACTATTATTATACTTTAAAAAACTGTGTTAACGTAGGCAGAAAACACTATTGTGGCATCTAAACTAGATTAATCCCTAATATGGCCCTGATGAATCACGCCTGTTGCTTGTTACCCCTCATTAGTCTTTGTATTTAAGTACCTGTTTGTCACATCAGCCCCAGTCTGATCATTGATGTGATACTTTCCTGTTGCTTGTGTCCGTCCAGGTTGTCATTCCTTCATATCATGATCCTTTTTGATCCTGTTTGTTTCCAGTTTCTACCCAATTAGGTCAATAAACCCCCTTTTGTTTGAGCACCATGCCTGTCCTTCATTCATCATGTCACGACACCTGCATGTTTGTGGGAATAATTAATGATTAATTAGTACCAGTCGTCTTCATTTAATGAATTACATACATTTTTATCATTCCAAAATGGTTGGTTATAATGTGAGAACACTACATCTCTTGCAGCATGTTTGGTGTAATTTGATTTGGAATGTTTGATTCAGTTAATCAAATACCTAAATCAAAGCAGAAAAGGTTAATTAATTAGGAACTCAGCTGGAATAGGAACCAATGTGCCCTGCAGTAGGCTAGGAATTGAGTTTGAGACCCCTGTGCTAGACTCATTTAAATGATAAAAGCAGTAACATTTCCCAGAGCACATATAATATTAATAATATTAATCTATTTTTTGTAAAAACGAAATTAAACAAAATATTAGATGGTACATGGTTACAATTTCCTTAGGACATGTAACTGTACCTGAATAGGAGTTTCAGAATTTTGAACAAATACATAAGTATAAAAACACATACAAATACATTTTTCAATGACAGTTTTATTATGATCATGTTTGGACAGCATAGATTTATATAGAAATACTTATTCACATTTATATAGAAATTTACTATGATTTCACTATAACACCAGTATAAATGGGCATGATATTTATTGTGAGTAATAGATGAGTGGAAATAAACTGCAGAAGTATATGGAGAAAAACACATATATATAAAAACTCCATGATAATTTTAGGAGAGAAAGCTTGTGAGGGCCCAAGGCCATCTGGCTGTGTAACCCCCTGAGCATGCTAAACTTACAATAAAAATTCAATGGAAAAAAAAAACATTGTAGCTTTTACAGTGGAGAAAGGGTGCTAATGATGTGTCATGTATCTCTCAACTCACCCTAGCTTAATTTAGCCAAGTCTAGTGGAATATAGTTTTATAGCGGATTATCGAGAGTCAAAAATACTAAGATATTATTTCTTCCACTAGGAACATTTTCATCTTGTGATTCTTGACAAGCATTTTCCATTATTTGGATGTGTATAATGTGCTGTTTTCCTCATTTTAACATCACATCGGACGACAGCATTTGCGTACACCGGCACCCTTGTTAAAAAGGCATGTCCGCAACTCCACTACTTTAGCATGCTCAAGAAGTTCAGGCTGGTTCCCAAGATCCTGAAGGCATTCTGTACCTGCACCATGGAGAGCATCCTGACCGGGAGCACCATCGCCTGGTCTGGGAGCCGCACCAGGCAGGGCAGCGCGGCCCCGCGTTGAGCTATGGGACCTCCCAGGCCTGAAGGCCACCCACAGGAAACGGAGCAGGGACAGAGCAGTGAAAATAATACAATATCCTGCACACCCCACAGGTCAATTTATGCACTTTTACTGGCCAACTTTCAGTTGCACATTTTTTTCATTTCTTGTGTTATTGCTCCATAGTTTTGTCTTTTTTGGAGTCATTTTATCTTTATTGGTATTTTTATTGATATCATACTGATATTTTATCCCTATTTATTATTTTGTTAAATAGTTTTGATTTTTCCATTTGTATTGTGTATTTTGTTAAACACAATCCAGGAGGCAGGGGGAATGAAATTTTACTGCACAGTGGTACAGTGTATGATTGTGTACGTGAAAAATAGTTGAAACTTGAAACTACATAAAAAATTATAAGTATATCCTCTCATAGAACAATTAAGCTAATTATGGAAAGTGTATAATCAGAAAACAGTGGTATAACATAATTTTATTCATTGCTTATGATGCTCTCATTTTCCAGCTTATGCATGGATATGGATTTGTGTCGGCCTGTGTGTAAATGAATAAGATGGCAGTGATTTGTCTGTCCTTCTTTGTTGATCATTATTAATGTCCAGGCGGCTGCATGCTCTTCAAGGCAAAGTCGAGAATCTCTACTCACCCCACTCTGTCATCATATGCCGGGGCCAAGTCACAAGGAAATCACCAACATGCTGATTTCTCAAAAAGTCTCTCTCTAGCTCAACGAAACATGCTGTTCTTTCTTCCAGTGCTCTCACATTCATTATTGTAATTATAATTTTGTATTTTCATTGTTTGTTTGCCTATTGATTTATTTATAGTTTTCAAAGCTCATAGCAACTGTTCTTCAGAAAAGAAGTATCTGCAGAGAGGGAATATATCTACGTTCCCTATACAGTGCTTGAAAGACCTCCACTACATTGTTCGTCAGGGGCTGCCAAAAGTCTTATTGGATTCTGAATTGGATGCATTTTTTCTTATTAAAAGCATCTCCAGCCCATGTTAGCTCCTTGGTGCCCTAACCTGAAAGGCCACGGTCCATGCAAGAGTGCATGAGAACATTATCAGTCTTGGTGGAACATTACTTGGGGCAGAAGCAGAAGCACCTCTGCAGCATAAACCTAGCTACATCTGAGCTGTTAAAAAAGGAGAATGTTGATTTGCCATGATCGCAAATGACAAATGACATTTCTAACCATCTTCAGTGTCCCTAATTTGATCTCTGATATTATGTTAATGGATGTTGTCGTCCTTGTCTCTAAGAGTAGAGTAAAAACGACCCCCACCATAAGCACCAATACAAGTGCAATTTCCTCTAACTGAGGAGCCCTAGACTTCAATAAGTTGGCTCTTCTACACAACACTATATGATTTCCAATCGGTTATAGCTAACTTTCTTATCCCAGCTACCTTAATGCCATCATACAGTAATATAGCTAAACACAGTTCACCCTTGTATAGCCTGGCATCCATAGTGTTGTAATGAATTCTACAAACAGAATTAAATTTTATAATTAACATGTATTTAGGTTCTTGAAGATAACTGGATTGAAGTTATTTGACCTAAAAGTACAGAAAATTCTATAAAAGTAGAAACAATGTATTTTATTTATATAATGAATCCTTTTTGAGTAACCCCATAATCTTCTCATGCTATTGCAGGACTGTCCTCCAGTTCTTCAGCTACTGTTCTCAGACAGGCACAGAACCGATGTGTGCTAAGGCTCCACTTAATGGTGTCTCGCATGAGGCGGGCCCCCAGGTTATCCCCTGACAGTTTCTAGTTTATTTTCCTGGTGAAAATTAGATTAACATGGAAAATATCCGAAACTATGTGAAACCTACAGTGTAAATATTCAAAAGCCAGTTATGTCCTGATTTTAAAGCAGAAAATACAACGCAGAATAGAAATCAACATCAAATATACACCACAAACTCAAAAAAGAATAATAAAAAAACTGTAAATAAACTGAAACCTGAATTACACAAAAAATAAAAATAAAAAATTTACAAATTATTGTGATAATACACAAGGAAATCTGGATCAATTATCCATCAAAACCTCAATCAGCATCAGTAATTAAGCGCTTCATTGAAATGAATGTAACACAATAGGTCTTTCTAACCAGACTTGGGCATTGAGACTGAAAAGAATAGCTGGTTCATGTTGAGCTTTAATAATCTTTTTAGTTATGTTACATGTTCTTGCTTAAATATGTTTTTCTTTTATTATTTTTTTCTTTTCCTTTTTGTCCTAAGGAATGCACATTTTGTGTCTTTTTTTAGGCTTACACAGGCAGATAATCTCAAAAGGAGAATGTGTTAAGCACAAGCTTGGTGTGAATCCCAAAAAGGCAAATACATCAGTTTCTATTTCTATTTAAAAATATTAATTGATATTAATATGATTACTGGAAGACTATCAAGTACGACAATACTTGTCAATTTAATTGGGAAAGGCTCGTTTTATTACACAGTATGCACTATTCACAATATTAATTTTCTGTGATATTTGCATTGATTTTTCTGTTGGTATAGGTTAAATACTGAACATAAGCAAATTAATTGCCTTAATCAGAGTATAAATTAGCTAGTGTGTATCTGTTTCTTTTCTGTATTTTACCCAGTTGAATGAAAAGGATTTAAAACCCTTAGTGGAATCCACAAATTATCCTTTCAAACAGAAGCCACTAACCCTTCCAGTTTTGCTTGCCTCCCACTATTGATTCGATTTACCTCTATTCCCTAAGTCCCTAGCCCCATTGATGCTGCTGTTGTTATTTAATGATGTAAAAATTGTTTGATGGAGCAACTTAATATAGGTACCCAACAGGGCATTCAGGAGAACATAATTCAATTAAACCTGGAGGGACAAGCTCTCGTACAGCTTGCACGCTTTGAGGAAAAATCACTGCAAATAGTTGGCTCAATGTTTAAAAAAACTGGCATTTTGGTGAACACAAATGTCTGAAAACATATACAGTATGATTAAAGAAAAACACCTCTAATATGCTTGAGTTCCACAAGTTCTCTAACACCACATAATATTATAGCATGCCACAAAGAGCCATTTGCTACGAGTAATTCATAATTATGTCATTTTAATGAGTGATATATTATAGTTTTTCATTTTTTTTTTTCCGTTAGGTCCAACTTACTGCAGATTGCCTCATTTAAGGCAATTGCTCTACCGGACTTAATTGCTTTGCATAACTAAGTAGTCATCAATCATTGCACTTACTGCCTGCTTATGAAACTGTTCAGACATGGAAGAACAAGCTTGTAGATGTACTGTAGTAATGCGGGTTGCTACCTATGAATTATCATTATATTTTTATACTATGTTGTTTTCCTTTGTATTGCTTATTTCCTTCAAGCACAATCCAGAGGGCAGGTGGAAAAACATTTCACAACATAATACGACATTGTATGATTGTATATATGACAAATAAAACTTGCAACAAACCTTTCAACTTGTCACAATGTGGACACATGGTTTGCTGAGCACCCTGAGCTGGACCATGCCAAGCGTACTGCCCAAGTCCGTTGGACAGGAAACTGCAGGAAGCAGGTGAGTGCCAGGATTTGGGCCCTCTGATTGGACAGGAGGCTCTGGAAAAGAGGCATGCTGGAAAGGGACTCATGTATGGACGGTTGGAGGGTGCAGAGTGGGAACCAAAACCAGGACACAATATAAAAACATAAACGGACAGATGACAAAATCACAACCATAGCACTGAAACGAAACAGAACAGATGGACGCCCAAAGTCATTTGCTCTGGGAGCAACAAGACTGAGCCCCAAGCAAAATTCGCTCTGCTGGCACTTCCGGTTTTAATTAATTCCTCAAGGACCCGTCCCAATCATCCCAGGTGATATGGGCATGAAACAGCTAAGGCACTACGTCGCATTATTATGTTGCAGTTCACCCTCGATAAATAGCTAGTTTTATTATTTTTATGCCCTGTTTTTGTTGAGCTTTTTAAAACATATTACAAGCTGACCAGCTACAGCCAGTTGAGCATTTTAATAAAATGTTTACATTTAAAAAGACTGCATTAAGAACAATGAAAAGCCAAAGAGTCACTTTATGCAAATGTGGTATCACTGAATATTGAGTGTGAGCTTCTGTGGGGAATATCCTCACCTATGAACATGAGCCAAATAATGGGGTGATATGAGTGCTGAAAATGAGGGATTCTAGGGCGAAACCGTTTTAATTGCTTGTTTTTTTTTTCCTATCTGGCAAACAAGTAATTTTTTTTGCTTCTTAATTAAGACAAATGTATAGTTTAGGAAAGACTGTACAGCTCACTGATACATTTTGCAAGGCAGACACAGACAATTTAGCATTGTTGATTGTGCAGGGGCTACACTAGCATAATAACATTAATCCAGGGGAAAGGCATCTGCAAGGCTACAGACTGCAAATAAAGTATATTCATTTACTGCTGGTTCACCCAAATACATTTTATTGACATGCCAGGGATAACAGAGAGAGTTTGGGAAAGGTAATCAAAAATGTTGTACAGCTGAATTGTGTTGTTTGAGCTTAACTGAGGCCCTTTGAGATATATCGTATACAGAGATCTAGGTGGCAAGGTCAGTGCAGAAAGCAACAGCAAAACTGTATGTAATATATATGCGCATCTAAATATGTTTTTAAAAGCCTCCAGATGCAATCAGACTGTCAATCGATCGTGTCTATATACTCCTGTAACTAGCATTTTTCCAACAACTGAAATTAGGTCGGACTTACTAAAATGTTACTGTGAATAGGTAATTTTTAAATACTGTGTCAAACTTTAAACTGCTTCTTGTATAAACTATAAACAATCTTAGTACAAAAGCTTTCTACTTTATGGGAATCAAATGTAAATGTGACACACAAGTTTCCATCTGGTAATAATGGATTGCTAGCCTGCGAGAGGAGGGGCATTTACAGAGGCCTTGAGTGACGGGTACAGTCATTTTCATGTGTCATGTGCCTCCAAATGTATTATTGCATCAATATATAAACGAAGTTTATCTAATTAAAAATGTAACCCCTTTATCCTTTTACAATCTTTGTTTTTGCCAGTCACTGTTTTTTTTTCTCCCTGAGTAAGACTCGACCCAAGCAGGGCTTACGGTAGGCCTGACTACCTGTGCACTTTGTTTTTTATTCTCTAGTCTTCAGTAAAACAGTATTTTTCATTCATCTTAGGATATTATTTTGCTTCCCGGTTCTGTCCTCGAGCCATCTCTTTCACAGCACCACGGTACATTAACTACAAGGTACAAGGTGCTTTATGCGCGGAAGCGCCATATTTCACCAGCTCTGTGTGCCATACAGCCACAACAGGCATTACCTGATTGCAAAATAAAAAAATATATAAATATTTTCAAATGAATTTTAGGTAACCTCAATAGTTTGTGAAAATTGAAGGTAGCCTTTTTTATCGAATTACCCAGGAATACTCAGACTGGTATCAAGAATACTCAGGTCAGTATCAAGTAATTTTACATATTTTATCTTTCAAAGGTGTCATTTTACAGTAATATCTTTGATAAGCTTTGCATTGTTTGACTGATGTGTTGGTAAAAGAGAGAGTAATTGTGTTAGTATGGCACAGGGGAACTGGTGCCTGGCGTGCAAATCCGCACATGAGAGGGACTTAGTGATGGAATAAAGGTCCACTGCATTGCCATGCCCTGTGAATGCTCCGCGATTCCCTTTTTCTCCGCTTGGTGAGTCTACCCTGAAGGATTAGCCAACCACGGTCAGAAGGTAGAGCAACAGTGTAAGGGAGGGCAGAGTAGCGGGCAACTTTCCATAATAGCTTTGTAATAGGAAACCAGTAAGCATACAAAATGTTCAAATGTACTGGACAAATGGGCAAAAGAGATTTAAGAGTTTTAAGTTTTAGTAAAAATTTGAAAGATTTAAATTTGGTTTTCAAGGCATGCATGCGGGGATTCAGATTCATGACCTTATCCAAGGTAAAAATGCATTGTGGGACCTGTGGCAGAGCAACACAGGTTGGCAGAAGCCTGGCAGTGAGATACAGGCTTGTCTAACACTCAAAGGTAAAAGGTTGTTTGCAGGCTGAAAAATGAAGGCATAAAGTAGCGGCTCCTTAGAAAGAGAGACCTGACACTGGCACACTCTTTGAAAATCACCATATCTCTGAAAACAGCCAGAAAAATGTGCTAGAATTGCAAAAGAATGTAATTGCTGAATGCACAGTTAACAAAGTTGTAACAAAACATCTGGATGAAGTGCTATCATACTTTTGATGTGGAATGGGATCTCATGGTTTGATACCGTGCTGATTTATAAATGCCCAGAGGACCAACATGCATCTCAGAACCAGGCACATTCCTGACATTTCTACACATGAAATTTAACATAGATAAATGTAAGGTAATCCATGCAGGGAGCAGAAATATAAAGTACAGATATTTTATGGG
>JAODKF010000138.1:11446575-11471740 GCA_026779585.1 Mormyrus proboscirostris
GAATGTCTTATGAGGAGAGGTTAGCTGAGCTGAATCTGTTTAGCCTCAAACAAAGGAGACTAAGGGGGGACATGATCCAGGTATATAATATTCTAACGGGTCTGGGCTATCTTCACAAAAACACCAAATTTCTCAGAAGCAGAATGACTGTGATGGATCACTATTAATAAAAATAGAATTATGATAAATGGCAAGGGTAACCTGTAATCTATATGAGGCAATCTGAGAATGGGGATGTGAGTTATAGCACTTTTGCTTTGTGACCTATGAGCGTAATGAATCTGGCTGCAGGACCAAAGAGCTACTATACTGCCAGGTCTTTTGTAATGCTGTTGCAGTCCCTATAGGGCTCTCCTCCAGCCATCTGAGGCAGAAACACACCCTTGGGCTGTATCACCATACATCTCCCCAGCCTCCCCTATTAGGTTTACTGCAGCCATTCCTAATCACTAATGACAAAGGACACATTGGATTGGCTGATGGCGATGTTCACACATCAGCTAACAGTCTATAAAACTTATTGATCTCATGCAGGTCCAAACAATAAAATAACGATACACCCGAGACAAAAAAAAGTATTAAAGTGTCTCTTTTTTTGGAGGGGGTGAGTATAAAACTGCCGTTGTGTCATGTTGAAAAACATTTAGCATTATTTTTGACTATTGTTAAGAAAACAGCATTGTGCAGATAAACCATTTTAAAGTCTATGCTGAGTGGACATTGAATGTACAGACATCATATGCACAATAGCCATTTTGCACTGTATTCACCATGGGGTACATTTTTTACTCTATAAATTTATTACTTTTATATTAATATGTTTATGGATATTTCTTTGTATTTATTGTCTATTTTGACTTATGTTATCCTTTTGTTGTATTTAGTCCTCACCCGTACATCTTATCTTATCTTATCTTATCTTATCTTATCTTATCTTCCTTGGGGCGGGAGACACATGCATTTTAGCCAATGTGTTTGTAGTTTTTTTAAAGAATCTATGATGTCTCGTGACATACTGTAGAGTAGCTTTCAGTTACACAGGCTCACACTGTAGCAAAAGAATTAATGTACTGCTGGTCTCTGAATAAAACATTTCTCCTTTTAGCTGGCTGGCCTTTCACTCACAGTGCATAACATATATAATGCACAGCAGATACATTTGTTGAATTATTGATAAGGGGGAATTCACTATTTGGGAGGTGCTATTATCAATGTATATCTTATATATGAAAAAAAATTCCAGAGCCTTAGGCCACTAAGGTAAATTATGTTTAAAGCTATTTATCTGGGCAGTGCTGGTGTATTTGATCCAGAAAACAGAGAATAGATGACTACAGTAGAAGGAAAGACCTTTGGTTCACAAACCTCTCCTCATGTGCAGCCAAGCCATTTTTTTGAATCTCTAAAATTTTTCCATTAGCTCGCTCAATTATTAACTTGATTTGTTAATTAATTTTACAACATATCGATTAGGCAGAGAAAATGTGCTTTGGTTGTATAACTGGATATACAATTAAAATATTCTGATCATTAACAAAATGATGAAAGTCAGTAAATTTCCAATCATTTCCCAGATAAAATTCAAGGGTGCCATGATCCAGATCCAGAATTTTAGGTTGTTTGCATCGGATTGTTTATCTCCAATGCAGTTCTGAATCCGTGTGACTTCACCATTTCTTTTTGAGATTCTTTGAATATATTTAAATGGAGCTCATCAGTGTTAGGATGTCACAGCAGAGAGGTAAACCTCTTCAATGTATAGCTCAGAGTGATGTAATATATATATATATATATATATATAACTTCATGAGCAGTAGTCCCCCACTGTCCCCCTCCATTTCTGTGCCCCTCCATTTTATTAGATTTTCTCCTGTTTTTGGTGGCCTGAATTTGTACCCAATCTCCTCTCGTCCTCAGAAGCTGTTAATGATGCTTCCAGCCCCATCTCTTCTCCTCCTGTTAGCTTTGTCGCTGATATCTGCATAGTTGAAGTCAGCTGATCTGGATTGGATTTAAAAAAAAAAAATAGACATTTAATATATAAAATATTTTATAAACAGAAAAAGATGCATCATTTCTCAAGGACAGGATCAATGTACAGCCTCATTACTACAAGAGGTAAGGTAGTAACACTCTGTCAAGTCAAGTACAGCCTAATTCTGATATAATGAACTGAACAGTAATCCGACTGGCAAGTGGCCATTATATCAAAACCATTGACAGGTATTTCTGTTTTACCAATATTAGGTGTCTCTGCACAAAAAGAACAAAAGTCTGAAAGGTGAGTAAATTTGGTAACTAAAAGTATTGTAAAAGTTAGAGAACCAAAAAACAATGTGTAAATAAACAAACTGTAACACTACTTAGTAATGCAGCCCCTCATTGCTGTAATGCAAACCATGGTATTTGTGCAGATGCCTTATTTCAGCTCTCAAAGGTAATCGACAGAATGCATTTAAACAGACAGCTGCCTGACAGATACGACTATTTGCCACAGCAGAAGCATGTGACTAGAATAGTTAAAATGTAATCTCAGCAAAAGCACTGATTCAACAGAGAAGAGTTATTTAAAAACGATAAGAAATTACCAAGGAACAAAGTATGACTGTAAAAATGTCTTGCATATGGAATACTCAAATTGACCCCTTCAAATGTATTTTTGCAGTTTGATTATTAAATATATTCAGTTATTTGAATTGATTAATTGCACCTTCATCTGTTTTTTTTCCTTTCTCATTCGACGCCCACATTCTTTACCATATTCATCAAAGATTTATGAAAGTAATTGCATGCGATTTGGCCATTATGTTGTCACTTGTTCTTTCTGTATTCTTCCTAAAACAGTTCACAAGACAAAAAATGAATGAAATTATTAATGAAACCCTTTTCCCTCAAAGCCATGGACGTTTGTAATCTGGTAACCTTACAAAACCCAGCTGTACTTATATGTGCGGAAATAGAAGCTTTGGAAGCTTAAAAGCAAAAGCCATATATATATATATATATATATATATATATACACAGCAAGATTCACTTATTGCCTAAACTTTCAAAATGAAGTCTTAAAATTAGTATAATATTTTGTGCTATATATTACTATAAGTAATCTGACCCTGCCAAATATTTTCCTATTGTAATCAATATATTGGTATCAGGTGCTATATCCAAAGTGTGTTTTTTTCTTGACTATCTTAAGAATCCTGTTCACTTGGTAAATAATCAGAACTGGATTCAGAATCGCACTGATACAGTATATTCTTGTAGTATGGAGCAGGCCTTTTTTTGTGGAGCAATTTTCCTCTTTCTGGGTTCAATTAGAATACGCAGCGACACAACTCAGTGATGGAGAAACGGCAATGAAAAACACCTCTCTAAAGAGAAGGAAAAATTTAATTTGGATGTGTGCATCGGGAAAGAATATAAACTGCACTGGGAATCAGAGATACATCAGAGTCTGGTTTACTGGGAGTGAAGAAAGAGCTGAACATGTCACTTTATAAATGCAGTTATAAACAAAGGACTGGCTGAATGATTCTGCATCAGACCCCCATTCCTTTTTCCCTCCAGAGACGGCCATGTCCCTGACACTGTCCTATAAAATGTAAGTCTAGGAAAACATGTTCATTTCCGAGAAGCGTGGAGGAAATGCTTTAAACTCCCTTTAAACCCTTTAACCCATGTAACTATGAATTAAACCAGACAGTGCTGTATGTATTTTCCCTCCAATTTCAGAAGACATGTAGGTTATTTTGAAAAATTAAAAACTGTATTTGTCATCTGACTGTGGCCTAACCGCAGTGTCTCCAAGGACTGCTGATCTCTCTTCAAAGGAGCCCGTCCATGCAAACATTGTTGATAATGTCATACATCTAAATACACACCTTCCAAATGCTTCCTTAGGGAGATCCCGGTAGTTCCAGAAATATCTTGGATTAAATTATCTGCTCCGATAGTGCTTGTCTCCAGAAAGGATGACATATTGCAAGTGTATACGGATTTAGGAAACATTATCGCTTCATGGTGCTTATCTGATGTCCTGCGTTGATAAATTGCACGGGTGGTCAGAAAAACCCAGCGTTATCAGCATTTTCTTTTTGTAAAGTTTATTGGCAGGTTCCTGTTAAAGAAAAATAGTTTTGCAGCCACTGCATATCTTCCCCTTAAGCTTCATTCCCTTTGAATTGTGAAATGTCCTTGTCACATCCTGGCTGGTGACGAAAAACAGCCACATGCTTCAAAATAAATGAGCACCACCTTAGCTAAGTATGCACAGCCTAGCTAGAAAACTTGTTAATTTACACTGCTCTTTATAATGTTAATGTATATAAACTGCAGTACGATAGCGCACTGATTCATCGGCCAGGACTGACATAGAGCCAGTATACAGGAAACCCACTGAGGCAAGGAGAGACATGAAATTAGACGGAAGTGGAAAAACAGCTGAGTAATTTATGGATCTTCTAGATCAGACAGCTGGTACACTTTTTCACGCCCTGCATTCATATCGAATATTATTAAAGCAGAAACCATTGTATCTGATCTGTGTAGCATTGTATGGATTCAGAGACAAACATAAATAACATTTTAATTCATAATCTATTCTTGTCTATCTTTGTCTGAAAATATTACAGTTCAATCACTGGAAATGACAGACTAGTGAAGAATGAATGGTTCTTACCTGTATGTGCCTAAAAGTTTTTCCCTGGGAAAGTTTTATACAAACTTAGAAGCAACCTTTGTGGATATCCTGCTCAGACAGGATATTTAATTGATTGTTAAATTAAAAAGGAAATGCCATACCTGTCACACATCAAACTCTTGCACAAAACATGGGCACTTTTTCTATCTCTCAATACTTATCTTTTTTTCTTAGTTTTAATTATCTGCCAGCTACTTGTCAATCTATCAACTTATCTCCACAAACATGTCAAGAGTCCTTTTCAGCACCTAATTAAATTCCAAAACAACAACCTTCAGCACTCTGCTTATATTATTAACTAATATGCAAAAACGTAATTATAAAAGTTTATATAATTTGTACTGTTGTCACGTTTTGCCTGCCATATCCCCGTGACTCTCCTGTCACCTAGTGTGACTCTAACAAGCCACACCTGTTCTTTGTTTGTCTTACCACCCATTTCTAATCTGCGTGTTAATCACTCTCAGCTGCCTCTCGTTAGATCCTTCATTAGTCTCATATATATATGTGCTTCTCAGTCCTGTGCTTGCCAGTCGAATCATTGCTTCCCCTGTCAGCCCCTGTCCGTTCCTGTTCCAGCCGCCTTGTTTTGGTCTCTTGCGATCTTGTTAATTTCCAATCCCTGTTTCTTTACATTCAACGAAACTATTTGTTTCACTACCTACCTGCTCTCAAGTCATTAGTCTTGCGTGTTGTGACAACTGCCTTGTTATGAATTATATGATAATGAATTATCATATAATTCAGTGTTGGCTTAATGGTTAAGGAAGCGCACTT
This sequence comes from Mormyrus proboscirostris, assembly GCA_026779585.1. Classification (NCBI taxonomy): domain Eukaryota; kingdom Metazoa; phylum Chordata; class Actinopteri; order Osteoglossiformes; family Mormyridae; genus Mormyrus; species Mormyrus proboscirostris. The sequence continues at coordinate 11,452,052 of JAODKF010000138.1, forward strand.
GTAATTCAAAGATAGATTGTTGGTTCGAATCCCCAAGCACTGCTGCCCCCTGCTATGTCACATATCGGTTAAATGCAGAGGACACATTTCATTGTTGTGTGCTGTGCTGTGGTGTGTCAACAATGACCACTGATATCTAAATTTGAATTATAACATGGATGCATGGGTATATGCTTTCTGTAAGTACAGTACATATCACGACATGAATTTCATATGCCCATACTGACTGTCCACCATACAGTTTTCTGACTAATATAGCAGCTCTGTTGTGCTGATCCACCAGAAATGTCTCATGGTGACTTATTTTGCTGGAAGAGCTAGTTTATTCAGCGCAACACGTGTTCTCCCATCCATGCATGTATATTAATTGTGTTGAGCTATTGTTCATGTTTACTGGTTAGCTCAATACACACATTTTCGCCCACAAACTAAAACTATTTGTGCCTTGTGAGTTGATATGGAAACACAGTGGTTGATATGTTAATGAGATATTTGAAGTTGCAAGACTGTAGAATTATTATTCCTGAACATTCTTTGCAGAATAGTGTTGGATTAATTCTGATGCATTTGCAGCGTGTGAGTTTTACCTGTAAAATCAGCCAGTCAATGTCGGTACCAATGGCAGAATGTAGAATGTATTCAAAATAAGAATTGGTAAATTATAGCATGATTTTGTAGGATTTATGACAAATAGAATAGAACGGACTATATAAAGAACGTTTGTATGTTATGCAAAATGAACCTGGTCTTATGTATTTGTATTAATTATTTTATTATTATATTATTCTGATGTTTAAAGACATTGAAAGTGTATTGTGTGTTAACCAACCTCATAAGAAAGATGACACACACTTGCTGAAAACGGTGTTTAATAAATATAAGTGCAGAGAACTCTGAAGCATCGACATGCTGTTTCCCTGCCTCATCATTTCTCTCCTGTATTTTAGGAACATGCCTGTTATCTCGGTGCTGCCACCCATTACCCGTAACATATAGTTTAGTGGTTATCACTTCTATGCTGCACCAGTCAAATCAAGCCAAGGTGTGTGATGCATTGGAGTGCAGCTCTGGGAGAGGAAGGTTGCTGGTTCAAATCCCTGAGATGGCAAAACGATTTTGCTGTTGGGCCATTGAGGGAAAGACTTAGTTGCCAGCTGTTTCTGGTATTGTCTGACGCTGCTTTCTGGGGGGAAACTTTACTTTGGATAAGAGCATCTGCTAAATAAAATATATGTACAGTCATTGCCAAAAGTTTTGAGAACAAATATTGGTTTTCACAAAGTTTGTTGCTTCAGTGTTTGTAGATCTTTTTGTCAGATGTTTCTATGGTAACTGAAGTATAATTACAAGCATTTCATAAGTGTCAAAGGTATCAATTGACTATTTAACTAATTAACTTTATGCAAAGAGTCAATATTTACCAGTGTTGGCCTTTCTTTTTCAAGACCTCTGCAATTTGCCTGGCATACTGTCAATCAACATCTGGGCCAAATTCGGACTGAAGGCAGCCCAATCTTGCATAATCAATGCATGACGTTTATCAGAATTTCTGGGTTTTTGTTTGTCCAACTAACTCTTGAGGATTGACCACAAGTTCTCAACGGGATTAAGGGCTGGGGAGTTTCTTGGCCATGGACCCAAAATGTTGATGCTTTGTTCCCCGAGTTACTTTTTCCTTATGGCACGGTGCTCGATCATTCTGGGAAAGGCATTGTTCATCACCAAACTGTTCTTGGTGGTGGGGAAAGTTGCTCTCAGAGGATACTTTGGTATCATTGTTTATTCGTGGCTGTGTTCTTAGGCAAAATTGTGAATGAGCCCACTCCCTTGGCCAAGAAGCAACCAGGACTGATGGAAGCACTAACCTTTTCTTCTCTGGACAATCTTTTTTTTCAGGATACCCCAAAATAATCGGAAAGGGCATTCATTAGAGAACATGACTTTACCCCAGTCCTCAGCAGTCCAATCCCTGTACCTTTTGCAGAATATCAGTCTGTCCCTGATGTTTTCTTGGAGAAAAGTGGCTGCCCTTCTTGACACCAGGCCATCTTCCAAAGGTCTTTACCTCATTGTGCATGCAGATGCTCTCACACCTGCCTGCTGCCATCCTGAGCAAGCTCTGCACTGGTGGTGCCCCGATCCAGCAGCTGAATCAACTTTAGGTGATGGTCCTGGTGCTTGCTGGACTTTCTTGGGGGCCCTGAAGCCTTCTTCACAACAATTGAACCTCTCTACTTAAAGTTCTTCATGATCTGATAAATGGTTGATTTACAGGTAGGTGCAATCTTACTCACAGCAATATTCTTGCCTTTGAAGCCTTTATTGTGCAAAGCAATAATGACTGCACATGTTTCCTTATAGGTAACCATAGTTAACAGACAAAGAACAATAGGCCTCCTTCACCTATTTTCTTACGAATTCTCTTGAATTTGTTCAACTACGGAATTTGTTAAGAACAACCTACATCGGATTCATGACGTGTACTTAAGTAGCAGAATTGTTTGCACCTTTGTTCTTAAGAATGGTGAATCCCACAACCTCGTAACTGAAAGCGCACGCCAGTTTATCCTAATTAGCATAGGGAACCGCCCTGCAATTTCTCATAAAAGGGCATGAGACTGTAGGGTCATCTGCAAGGAATGTCGAAGAGACGCGCAGGCTATGAGTTGCTTGGCGCTAAGAGGAAAAAAAAACTTCAGTAATGCAGAAGTAGAAGTATTAATACAGTAAAATCCCATTATAGTGGACTCGCTTATAAGCCTTTAAGAACATGCAGAAAAAGCATTGGATATAGCGGACTTGCATGCAACGGAATTTCGCTTATAATGGACAAATGATTTGGTCCCCAGCCCCTTTTAGCAGTAGTTTTACTCGGCTATAATGGACATACAGGCTTCGCCTACAAGGTGCATGACGTGCCGGTCGTATCCAGCGCAGATACGTAGTAAAGATTATTAATAGTCACGCATCTGCTCAGGTAAAGTTGGATTACTACATGTACAATATAATAATCTATACCACCAGTGTGTCTGCTCTGGTGTGGCATAGTAAATGGTGTCCTGTAGTTGTTTAATGGCTACACAGCAACTCTGGATATAACTGACGTTGGCTATAACGGACTGTTTTGCCAGGTCCCTTGATGTCAAGCACCACCCTCCTTTTAAAGCATCCAGTCTGCTATTCTAACTCAATCAGCATAACAGAGTGATCTCCAGCCTTGTCCTCATCAAAACTCTCACCTGTGTTACCGAGAGAATCACTGAAATGATGTCAGCAGGTCCTTTTGTGCAGGGCTGAAATGTTGTGCTGGTGAAATGGGTTTTTGAGATTAGGTTCATTTTCATGGCAAAAAGGGACTTAGCAATTAATTGCAATTCATCTGATCAGTCTTCATAACATTCTGGAGTATATGCCAATTGCCATCAAAAAAACTGAGGTAGAAATTTACATTTTTGTCATTCTCAAAAGTTTTGGCCATGGGTGTAAAACATACTAACTCTAGCCAGCTGATCGATCGAACAAGTAAATTACTGAACAAAATACTGTTATGATCAACTTTGTGATTGAACAAATGGTGTTCATTTTGGAGAATTTGTAGATTGTGCAGAACAACCAGTAACATTTAAAAACTTAAGTTTATTTCCAGAAAGCTATTCTTTTCGAACCATCCTTCCAGATATCTTCATTGAAGCCATCCGCCAATGAATGTACCATCTCAAGCACCTTTCCCACTTTCTGGAAGAAATCAATTTGCATTTATTTATCAGATATTTCAATCCAAAGTAACACATACGATTGAGAAAGCAGGATCAGCCAGTCCGTGAAGCAACTGGGGATTAAGGGCCCAGTGTTGAAGCCACTCTACCAACCACAGGATTAGACCCAGCAACCTTCTTGGTTCGTACGCATACTTGTCCATTGCTAGCAATGACTGCTCAGCTCTCATTGTGAGAACGATGAATACCCTAACAGCCAACTGAGTCTTTCACCACTGAGAACTGCAAAGTAAGGCACCTGTACCCCTGATTAAGTGGTTTGGTTTCAGAGCTGACATTGTGCCCCCAGATAAGGCTGACTCTATCACCACATTAACTCCTTTCTCACGAAAAAGGCATTAATCCATGTTGGGGGTGTTGGGTTTTTTTTTTTGCCTTGTACCATCAGATTGTGAACCATTGTCCATTTCGTTTGACGTCAGAGTGTACGGCATTCACAATTTACATTAATTGCTTTTAGCCTAGCAGAACTGGTAATAAGGCTTCTGATTGGCCAACATGGCTTTACAGTTATATCACTGCCTGTTGGTTTAGCAAGATCTGGGCAATGTGTTTCAGCATTTTCATGTGAACTGAGATTTTTTTTATAACGGAGGAGGGAAAATACTCATGTACGTGTGGACAAGGCCTTAAAGTTGTTAGTGTAAGCTTGGGTGATATTAAAGTAATTACGCATACCGTGGAACTTTCAAATCCCAAATCCATACGACATTAGCTCGGTAAATTTTATCATCAAGATTTCAAAATGGCTCAGTAGTGTTGCATTTAAAATTACCATACCCTGCGGTATAATGTTTGCACTGTATAGATCATCTGTACAGTCAAAATTACACATGCTGATACCTCCACATCACCTACAACAACAATTCTTCTACTTATACTGTTTCATGGTCGACATCTGCTTTGTGAAAGTCAGTGCTGCCACATACTGGAAACACCTAGTCAATTTCCTTGTACACGCGCAGTCAGTGTGTGCAGACACACATGTCCGCCAAACAAAAAAATCTGGGTTGCACAGGCACGATCCACCGCTGTCTGGAGCAGACCCCTAATGACAAAATTTATGTCACTTCACCCTTTGCGTGATCGAAAGTGCACGTGGAAAAGTGAAGTATGAATTGGCCATAACACGAGAAAGATATTCTGGTATTTATCACCTCTCACATGGATCTTTGTTGGATCGTGGTTTGTATGGCCTCTCTTTTATTTATTTTAATTATGTTTGTTGTCTTGGTAACAGAGGAACACAGCTAAAAGGGTTCAAAGGTTTCAAAAGTTTTACCATCGTGAGTATTAAGTACATTGAAATTATTACTTGTGTGTTAACCTGCCAACTCATGACAACAGATATTCAGAGAAGAATAAATAATAAATAATAACAACATTGCAGTAGGCAGTTGACACTAAATAGAGCCTTAGAATATGTGCAACATTACAGCATGAGGTGAGATAAAATGGTGAGTGCTGCAGTTATATTATGTAACAGTGACATTGTAGCAGTGTATTAGTATTAAAGTGTGATATAAATCAGGGACTGTTCAGTAGTCTTATGATGTTGGGATAAAAACCGTCCCTGAATCTTAATGCCTGGTCGTTTATGATCCTGAACGGCTTGCCGTGGGGAGGGGGGGAGGGGATGACTGAAGTCTTTCAAGATGCGATCTGCCTTTCCGACATAGCATGTGGTGTAAGTCTTCTGGACTGCTGAGAGTGATGCGGCATGGATGTTTGGTGCCACTTTCAGTACTCTCTGCGGTCCCTTGATGTCCGGGGCTGAGCAGTTACCTTGCTGGGCTGAGTTGGTCATAATGCAGATTGCGAAGACGTTCATCACGACACACCCGAAGAAGTGCATGAGGGCTGTAGGTGAAGTCCAAGCCATCCTCAGACAGATGTACTGTAAAGACTCTGGTGGATCATATTGACAGCAGCTGTGACTTTTTGTAGCGTGTCCCTGAGGAATTTAAAGCTTCTGACCCTCTGCACAAGCACCTGATTCCTGCATTCGATGACTCCTTGTCCTGTCACCACCCTCCTCCTCCCTATAGGCTGTCCGTCGCTGTCGGTTATCATGCCTATGATACTGTAATCAGCAAACGTGATAATGGAGTTGGAGCTGCATCTGGCCACACATTTGTGGGAGAGCATGGAGCAGAGCAGGGGCCTCAGTGCCCTACCTTGCAGAATGCTGGAGATGACCAGGGAGGAAATCTTTTCTGCCAGCCTGCCCATGCAGGGCTCTGCCAATAAGGAAGTCCAGGATGCAGCTGGAGGGTGGTGCCAGTCCCAAGTCCAGAAGACTTGGCAGTCGGGTTGGGATCACAACTTATTTGTCTTGTGATTTCGACATAGCCAAAGCTGTTCTCTCTAAATCCATCCACCCCTTTTCTGAAGCCACTTATTCTGTTCAGGCTCCCAGGGAGTCTGTAGCTTATCCCAGAGGTGGGGAACAATCCAGGACTGGGCACCACTCACACACATGAGCAATTTGGTAAACTTCAATTAGCCTCAGCGTGCAATTAGCCTTGGACTTCGGGGGGAGGATAACTGGAGTACCCAGAGGGAACCCCACAACAACCCAGTGAGAACATGCAAACTCCACACACATGGAACCTTGGCAGGGACTCAAACCCAGGCCCCAGAGGTGTGAGGCAACTGTGCCAGACACTTAAACACTCCCACTTCTTCAAAACCACAGAATAAAACTAAATTTGTAAGTAATCACGCAAACAGCATTCTCCCTTCTTGTGAGAAATGATTTTAACATTGACTCTTAAAAAGTGACAGTGGCAATAAAACAGTATGTCACACTATCATGGTTAAACTTTTTAGCTAAATCCAGGGTTCACATCATGCGCGGTGAACCGAAGGGAAACCGTTCTGATCACGTATCAGTTACAGTCTGCTTACACCACTAGGATGTTTATCAAATTTGTACTGGTAAAGCTAGATAGACATTTATTGTACTGTAGGCGCTTCACAGTCAGTCTTCTATGACATGCTCAAGCTCATTGAATACAAACAGGATTCACTCAGACCAAAAGGCAGGGCAACGAAATTTTCTAGCTTGCTAGCTAACATTAGCTGAGCAGACTAAGGTTGATATCAGTGACCTTGTTTTATCCTAAATCAGTGGTAAAAATAAGTCATTAAAATGATCTCTGATGTTATTCCATTACATGCCAAAAACAAAAAAATGTTTTGTGAAGTTATTCACATTTGTGCCATTTTCACCACTTTTTAATTTTTTTTTATTACAATGGACCTTACAAATAAGGAGGTGTAACATTTATGTTGAAAGTACTTGTTTCTTCATTAGTGGCGTGTAAATTGAAATATAGGGCAGTTTATGTCTACCATAGGCTAAGATCAAACTTAGACTTAGCTGGTGAAACCCACTGCAGAAAACATAAATCTCTGTATCCATGTAGAAAGAATTTTCATTTCCTACTACCCAAATCCTGGTTTCTGCATTCTAAATGAGAACGTCATAAAGCATTCATATTGCATTATAAACACGGCTATAATGTGTGCCTTTTTTAAAATATTTATGGCCATGTTTATAGTTCTTTATGGATGTATTCTAATGCATTATGAATGTTTATAAATGACTAAAAATGTGGCCTTAAGTAAAGTGTTAGCATTGTTTTTTTGTGCTATATTATGTAATTCTAGGTATTTGTAAGTTATTTTGTTATTTTTTCTAATTTACGTTAAATAAAAAATGTATGTATTTCACCTGCATTGTACCTTTATATTCAGATAAAAACAAACTTTCTGACCACTTTATTAGGAACCATTACAGAGCCCAGATAGGACCCCCATTTGTCTCAAGAAACACATCAAGGGATCACACAGGGTTGCAGATGCCTTTCTGCACACTACTGTCATTCTCAGCTGTTAATTTAGCATTTGTGGCCTTCCTTTCAGTTTTAATGAATATGCTAATTCTCTTCTGACTCATTAACAAGGTGTTTTCCCCAACAGCCACTGCCGCTGACAGAATGTTTTTTGTTGAATCGCACTTTTCTCTGCAAACTCTAGGCCGTTTACTGTGTGAAAAGCCCAAGCGGGTGGCTGTCCTTGAGATGCTGGAACCATCGCATCAGGTAGCAACAAACAAAAGAACTCAGTCTGACGAATAACGTATTATTGGAAAATTACAAAATATGCACCACCTCTACCAATATGAGGGAAAATTCTGGGTGAATAAATAGCCATTTTTTGTGATAGCTAGATGTTTTGTTTTTTGAATAGTTTGCTAGCTAGCCAAGTTATCCAGCTCTTTTTGTCATCTGTGATCTAATTATGCATTTTGGCGTTATACACTATTTATCAACAGTCATACATTTTCTGTAAACTTATTCTGTTAGCCCTATTGCTGTTGAAAGCCTGCAGGCAGCCTGTTATCCCTGGGAGTACAGCCCAACATGTTGCACTTGTACACATTAAGTGCAATTCTGCAGTTACCCCTTCCTGGAAAAACATGCAAACCCTGTTCAGCACGAGCTGAAGCCTACAGCTCCGAACCTTTGCAATGTCAATGTTACTATCCAGCCACAAGAACCCCTCATTTAAAAATATCTACACTGTGATGGCTTATTATAATAATAATTATTTGCTTAATTTCGCTGTTCACAATTCATTTTTAATTAATTTGTAACCGTTTATGTAAACTGATCGGCCACTATGGCAGGTGACAGATCGTCAGATTGGCAAAAGGCCATAATTGGTACTTCAAATACTAATTGAACATCATAGCAGGCTGCTCATTGTCAATGAGTGCAAAATATGTTTTTCCTGTTTTCCCTAATTGGTGTGTTGTTCACAATCAACAAAGCATGAACCAAAGTACTGTAAGGCAGGTCAGCTGACTCGCTTAGGCATGAAGGCGGCCTGTCTGCTCCAAACTATGCTAAATGCATATGCTGGTTACTCCAAAATAAATATGTGATATTGAATTTTGCCTGGTAAAAAAATAACCTGCTAAATAATTATACCAAAGAGTACTTTGTACTTTAAAGCCCATACGGAAAGTGCTCTGGAACCTTCTCTATAGCCATTATTTATTTCTAGAATTTCAGAAGGACCAGCTTGAGCTTACTTACCTCACAATCTCCATCTTCATCATCACGGCACCTAATTGGTTTAATTTCAGACTCGGTCACCTGCGAACTCTGTCAGGTTTACTGTATCCTGGTTTCTGCAGTTGCCTACATCTGAGTCCACCTATTGCACACATCCTCCTGCAGCCTGCCATCCAGTGAGCAGTCTAGGGCCCCCACAGTTAACTGCAGTGTCCAGTGGTCTTGGGTCGAAGGCCTGGCATTGTGTATGGCACACGTTGAAGGTTTGGGTTTTTGTTTTTTATTTTGAGATGCATATCACAACAGTTCATTCCTGAAGCTAGACAATAATTCTACCAATTTATTTACATAAAAAAAGATATGCAGATATGATTATTATTACTACTAATATTAATAATAATATAAGTAATAATATAAGTAATAATAATAATTAGTAGTAGTAGTAGTAATAGTAGTAGTATTATTTATAGAAAGTATATTCAAATTCTGATTCTATAATAACTCTTTTGGGTGGAATGCCCTATCGAAGGTGATCTTTTGATTTAACAACATACATTTAATTTGATCTTTCCTTTGCATTTGTTGAAGCCCATACTATATCTTTCCATTTTTTGTGTGATACCAAAATGAGTCATACAATGACAGCCTTCTTTAAACAGCTATTTGCATGAATTGAAATACCAAAGGAGTTACATATCGTGCCGTAGGTAAGTATCTAACAAACTGATATTTTTCTGTATGGTGTGCTCTTTGTTTTCTATTAATCTTGACTTTGTCACAGTGGGTGACTCAGTGGGCCTGCCAAGCGGCGCTCTTTATCTTGGGAAAAGGGTGCAGAGTGAGGGAGATGTACCCGTTTGGAGATGCGGGCTCTTGGTCGAACGAGTCCGATGCTGGATTGTTCCATTTCTTACATGCAAGTAGCCAGGCATGTTTCCTGGCTGCTCTCTCTCTCACCACAATGTCAGTTTTAAGCCCTGCTGAGGAAGACAATCTCATCCCCTTTCTGCAGCGACTAGCAGCCGGCAACTACATCTGGTTCCTCACATGCAGCTCCACAGCCATCAATGGGAAGATTACTGTCTTGCAGATTCCTATATAGCTGTGGTGTCACACAGGGCTCTGAGCAGTTAAGTGTGAGAAACAAAATGAACCATTAGATACATTTCATACTCATTGCAGTGTCCTTCTTACACAATGCAGAATTCTTATTTATGTCAATTCCAACACAATGTCCCATTTCCAATAATAATCACTTTTAGGTCAAGATAATGTGATACTATTTGCCACAGTACACAGTGCACAAATACCGTATCAAGGTTTTCCACTGATGTAAAAACTGGTGCTGAATGACATCATAATGTGTGGAGGGGGTCTATTTTGTACTGAATTAGAAAAATGGCTAAATTACTGTACCAATGCTGCCTGTTACGCACATGCAGTTCTTTGCATCACATGGGCCGCGATGGCTGGGTTAAGATAAGGCTTTTTCATACTTTCAAACAAAACTTAGTGAGCATTATAATTTTGATTGTTACTTTTCAAAATTTATGTAGTATATGTTTAAAAAAATCTGTTTAAAGTTGACCTCCTCTGCCTTTGTATGAGTGCTGCATGCATTCTCCAAGACAATCAATCATTTTTATCCTTGATGTTTAATCACTCCTAGATGGGTCAGTGAGAAATTTATGTTGAACTTCTTTTTGTAGTTTATAAGTATCACAGTATTTATTACAGCCAAATCATACTGCGATATTTGAAAATTTTCCAATGCCATGCTGCCTAGTATATGATACAGAATGACTTTTAATTTCTTGTCATGCTCTCCTGATCTTTTTGTGTCCGTTTTTCCGAACAGATCGCAAAGAAAGCTTGGGTCTCTCCATTTGTCCACACATCCATTATTATTTCCTTTTTTTTACTGAGTTCATAACTTTTTTCAAGATAGTGATTGAATTGTGTTTCAGAAGCAAGTATTTGTGTAACCAATTAACATAGGAAGTGTCACCACAAAAGTACTTCAGGTACTGGAACCATCTCAATTCATTCAGCTAATGCCTTAGATTATGATAATTAATCCAAGAATCCTGAGCTGGATTTAGACCAGAGATCCTCAGTTCTGGTCCTGGAGGGCCAATCTGCAACATAGTTTGCAGACTCCCCTGCTCAGACACCTTATTCAGCTCACCAGGCAATTTGCAGGTTTAATAGGTGTGTCTGAGCAAGGAAACCCTGATCTAGACTAACTTAATAACACCCAATAAATCTGAACTGACTGTAACTGTTAGAACTAATAAAAACACAATAAGTAACACAAAAGTCATCATCACAAACACAAATCAGAAGTTTTTTTACTGGTACATTATGTATTTTAAAAGAAAAAATTATTTTAAAGCCTAAATTGTAGGTCTATAAGTCTGGAATGCTGGTGGATTTAGAACGGAAGAGATCTCCAGTAGATCCTAGAGATCATTTTGGATCAACTTTTCCAAACTACCAGCCCCAGCAGAACATTAATCACAGCCCACATAAAATAGCCCTGATGTCTTCATTGCTGGTCACTGATGCAAGACCACTGCTTTCCAGCCACCCAACCTGAAAAGCCTTGTTAAGCTCTCTATGTTTATCTTGAAAGAGAACAACCATGTTTTTGCATTAGCCATGTACTGTCTTATTAGTTTGCTGGTCAGTACATTAGTTTGGAGTCACATGACTATTTGATGATGTAATCTGTATTATAAAAGAAAAAGCAAAAAAAAAATGCTATTGATGTCTTCATCTGCTTCCAACAATTTCTGTGTTCCTGGCATCTGATCCTGCTTGGTCACTTTAAATGGCCAGTAACATGTATTATTAAAAGCCTCATTTAGATTAGAGTATGTGAATGCTCACAAAACTTCTTACAGTCTGTAAATACATGTGTGTGCTATTGCCCTGACAACTAAGCAATATAACCATATTAAATATTAAATGTTGGCAGTGAACTCAAATAAAAAAACAAAAATTAAGACATTTAAAAGTTTTGCAGATTTGTCCGAAGATCACCCTCACGGAATTATAACTCGCAAGAAAATATACTTCTTGGAATCACTTGATACTAATTAATATCATAAAAAAAATTAATCATCAGAGTGATGTAAATACATTTGCCAAGGGTCAGGGGTTCAGTCTTCACTTCCCATTAAGAAGTTTGATGCATGTGAATAAGGATAGCTCACTCTCTCTCACTCTGGTGCTGTAGTTTTTAAAATCAACAATAAAAATGCCTGTTTTCTGTGTTTGCAGGGAATTCCAGTTTCCTCCCACAGCCCTAGTAGACTTAGTATTGAAATCATCAGCTTTTAGTCTCTTTACTGCATGAGTGCCCTGCAATTAACTAGCGTCTCATTAATTATGTAGCCGAGACCATTATGACATTTGCAGACCAGTAGGGGGTGGTGGCTTGGAGAAAGGGTCCACATTTAATTGTATAAAGGGTTGTTAAAAATGCATGAACAGATATTGCATTATTCACTTAAATATTGACAGAGCTCAGTAATCTGTATCTGTTTGTCAGTGAGTAGCAGTTCAGCATCTGCTAAAATAGTCCTGCATTCAGGGACCTTTTCAAAAGATGGGCCATAAATAATTCAAAAAGAGTCCATACCTTTTATAGATAACCCACATGAACAGAAGTAGCACTTTTGCATGTTTTACAGACAATGATATAGCATTATCATTTACAGTAAGATCAGTCATCAGTATACCTCTTTTCCTTTGACAAACTACAGGAACCAATTCCATGACCATAAAAATGTCTGATTCAAAAGTTTTCCCGGTTACAGAAGTTTCCCTATTAAATAAGCGAACTTTCCCGTACATAACCTATATTTTAAAAAGGATTCCAGCCAGTTCATTTACATCTCTGGGCTATGAAAAGATTCTATCTTAAACTGATAAGAAATGAGCATCATTCTCACCTCTTGCAAGCTTTTTAAATAACGACTGCATGAGCTCATCATTCATAATGACCGTGGTCATTTATTATGAACTAAAGTTGGATGAAGAAGCCCCCCCCCCCCCCCTTGGTGAATAAACCTTGTTCTCACATTCTGATTTCTGCTTAACCTTGGCTCATGCCTGATAACTTTGTCATTGAAAACCTACCTCCTTTTTTGAAATAAAAGGTCTTTAAGAAAGATATATTGCTTGGACATTGCAGATGAAACTTTAGCTGTACTGACGATCTATTAATTCTCATTTATCCTGCAACAGGGCAAACTAGTATGACTTGGAACTGTAGTTATAGAAACGATTTTTTCATGAAGATATTGTGCCATCTGGGGTGTGGCTGATCAACCCTGACCATATCACATCATCATCCATGGGTTACCATTTGCTTTTAATATACTATGTTAAAATATATTTTCATTTAAAGCTTTGTTAATCTCACACCTTTAGTTGCTTTGGTTTCACCTGCACACAATCTTTAATGCTTCCAGAATATTCATCAGACTGTTTCACCTGTGTCTTGGGATTCATTTAGGCATTTTGACCTCTATGCCTTCCCTTGAGTTTTGAAGTCAGGATCCTTGTTTCCAAGCTTCAAACTCATTCCGGTTTTTGGATTTCCCCCGTACGATTTTTTCCCCTGCAGTGTGTCTATCTAAGACTTTTCATTATTCTTCATTGTCCTGGATGAGCCAGATAGAAACCAATGTATAATACAAAACGTAATTGGAATACTGTAATATGAAGTATTACAGTAAATAAACAATATTAAAGTAGGGTGTACATTGTTGGATTACATTCTAGTTGTCTCTAAGAAACGATTAAAGGCATGATTGTTCTCCCAACAATCGGCTGCACCCTGCACCCAGCCTTGGCCATTGTAAGGCCATGATTGAGGTACGTGCCTCTGTTCCTGGCCTCTCCAACCTCTTCCTCTGTTTTATCTCCCTACCCTTCCACCGTGCAGCCAAACTCTTCTTACTGATGTTTGATCTTGTTAATTTCCTTGTTGTTCTTCCATTGCCAAGTCGTAACACTGTGTGGTGCTCTGTCAATATATGCTTGCCAACTAAAGGTTCATGAGATGCACCTCTCAGCACTTTTTTGAGTCATGGACCCCTTTTGAATCTGGTGAAAGCTACAGACCCTCTCCCAAAAATATGCACGAAAGCACATAAACTCAAGTCAGTGCAGTATCTTACCTGCCCTGTTACAGACATGGTGCATGGTGCAGGTGGGGAAAGGAAGTGGCTGGGACACAAAGGGGTTTATTACAGAAACTAATTACACTGCGTAAAACTACAAAAAAAAGGACTACAAAGGGGTAAAACACCACCAACAAAACTATAAATGACCTACAAACAGAAACTGGTAATACAGAGACCAGGCAGAATAACAAACACGTGAACATTGTAACACAATGACCAACTAAGGAACAGAACTAAGGCAGCAACATACATACACAAACTGAACCAGGTAGCGAAGCAGCAGGAGTGAGACACAGAACAATTAACCAATCAGAGGGGATGCAAGACAACAAGCAATCAAGTGGAATGTACTAAGAACATAGTAATAGATAATTATAAACACAGGCACCTAGTAAAACTCAAACCAGAACACAAACCAAGAACTAGGAACAAGAAGACTAAAATAGAAAATAAACACTGGGGAATAAAATCCAATAATTACAAATAGAGAGGAAGCTGGTCTCAAACTCACGACCAAATTGTTTATAGCTATATGTTCAGCCCATGGAGCTATGTGGCAGGGGAGATAGAGAAACACAAGGACTTGACAGACAACAGGGCCAAATGGAGAGCAGATGGGAAAAGTTGGGGAGAACGGGTGCTGACCCTGATATGACAACCATGCTACAACTTTACTGGTTTTCTCCAGTAACCAAAAATACTGCAATTGGCAAAACATCATGGCTGACCAGCATAAGCAGGTCAAAATCCTTAGTCCATGCCTCAAAAGCAAGTACTGTATTTACGTCACTGAATATGTCAGTGCCATCAGAATCCCAAGTCCGTGAATCACTGTACATGAGCATGACAGCCAAAATGTAAAGTAATGTTATCAATATAAAACTGCCACAATCTAAACATTTTCTGATGCACAATACATCTGAATGACAAGGGCAGGAAATATAAAAATAAAAAACCCTGATTGCTTGAGATTTATTCAAGAAAAATATTTTATTGGTTGCACAGGTATATGGTGACATACCATGCACTGTAATTGCAGTCTAGCAAAAAAAAAAAATGCATTTCAATGCCTTATGCACTACATATAAAATGAAACAAAAAACAATTACAAAATCAAAAAGGTAAACAATATATACATACTGAAACTCTAAATGCTTTGTGCAGCTGCAGCCAATCATGTGCATTGGGCCACATGTTCTCATCCGCATCACAACGGATATCTTCCTTTGCAATGCAGCGTGGAAAGAACCACCTAGAATGTCTTATCCAGCTTCTGCAGGTATCTGAAAATATGTGGTGGTTCACTTGATTCCAGTTTCATTATACACTGTATCGAACAAGATACTACAGTAAATATAATGTAAAAAGCATTTTCATTCTGGAGACAAAGGAGTCAAGTTGTTGCATATTCATCGTTGCTTTCACAGCTGTAGCTATGAATGTGTACTGGAAGTCAATTTACAATGTTGGACTATTTGCTGTACAGTAGATTGCAGTTACAGTATTACTGTACATGCTCAGTCTTACCTGCACATACTGGTACCGACAATCCTTTACTCCTTTACTGCTCCTTTCAAATGGAACATAGTATTGCTTTATACTCATTTGGTTTCTCCTAAGCTCTCTGTCAATAGTTGAGATGCTGACCAACTAAGCATTCTCAAAGATATTTTTGTCAGGGATACTGGCAGTTTTTATTTCCTTGAGTCTCATTTCATTAATTATTTGCTATGACCATAGCACAAATAGCCTCTTCCTGTCGAGGAGTGAAAATGGGCCATCTGCCACCTCTTCAAGAAGGTCTTGAAGTCCTATGTGTCACAGTAAAAATACAAGACTGAATGGACAACAGTAACATACAAAGTCTAGCATGGATTATTGTAAATATATGAAATACTGTAACATTATGAAGTAATACACACAAATACAGAATAAAATAATAATAAAAAAAATGTTTGAACAATCAAGGATACAGTTGTTCTCACGAAATTTGGCTGCACCCTTTGACTTGCTTCAGCCATTGAGTTATAACACGGTCCACAATTGTGACCATTATTCCATTAGGAACTGACTTACGTGTTGGACCTCTACTACCTCTTCTGTTTTGTCTCCTTACACCACGTACCCCTCTTTTCTTGGTCTGGGCTGTTGGCTATGTTCTTTCATGGCCTCTTCCATTTTTAGGTGGTCCTTCCTTGCTGTTTTTCCACGCTGCATTGTGCCTTGTCTATACAGTATGCTTGCCAGCTGCAGTTTCGGGAGCAATTTTAGGGGACTGCTCAGTGATTGGTTTCTTGATTAATCTTGATCTCACACATGGCTCTAATAATGTTTCATCTAGGAGCTATTTAAGGTGGTGCAGGGATCATTAGTATTGTGAATACATACGAAAAAAAAATTGTAGAAACCTATAAAATGCAGCCAATGATATCTTGTTGAACACTTTTCACTGCAGTGACTTACGCAATGACAAAATGACAAGTTCGTCTGGAGTGTAAGACAACGCAAAAGAGGGCTAGCACAATGCATTTTGATCATCATGACAAAAACAACCGCTGATGACTAGCTGAGAATTGCACATAAGCATCTGCATGAGTGTACTAAGGCAATTGCAAAAGGATGAAAACAACAGGAAATTGCTGTTAGGATGTGTACAACTGACTAGAGGTTGTGGGAATTGAATGAGAAATGCATCAAAGCAACTGAGAAAAACTGTAATCTGACCATTACAGACTCCCTAAGACCCACTGATGGACCCCTTGGGGGGTCCCCCTCACATCATCTTAAAACAACCGGTTTAACCATTCTGCATGTAATGACTTATACAATGAACTAATGCCTAGATGTTTTGGGGAGTAAGACTAGTCAACAGAGAAGCAATATAATACATTTTGACCAACATTTCATAAATAATTGAAAACTGGCACCAGCAGATGATTGTACATAATCATTTCCATGACTGTGCTGAAACATTTGCAATTTAACCAAAAGAATGAGAATTTGCATTTATGATGTGCGAATGTGACTTGACGATGTGGAGGTTACACAAGCAGTTATGAGTATTTCATTTCTGATCCGAGAAATATACCAAAGCGACTGAGAAAAACTGTCAAGAACTGGTTGATCAAAGGCTTTCAACATTATTTTCTCTATTGGTAAATGTCAAGATTCAAATGAGAGCAATTCATCAGTTCAGGACACTTTTAAATTTTAAAAAAAAAAACAAACTACAGTATAACAGAGCTGTATAGAGCATATGCTTCTCAAATTATGACAACTGCTTCACCAGTTTTGCTTGTAATGACTTATACAATGAACTAATGCCTAGGTGTTTTGGGTGATAAGACTATTCAACACACAACCAGTATAATACATTTTGACCAACATGACATAAACAATTGATAATGTAGGAATCACCAGATGATTGTACATAATCATTTCCATGACTGTGCCAAAGCATCTGCAATTTGACCAAATGAATGAAACTTTGCGTTTATGATGTGCACAAGTGACACGGTGACGTGGTTATGAGAAATGTGCCAAAGTGACTGAGGAAAACTGCAATACACAAAGCTTTATCCATTCTGGTATTTATTTCAGAATTGGGTTATTGTTAAAATGCTCTTCTAATCTGATTGTTTGTCTCAAAGCGCAATTATAAAACAGAAATCTGAAGAAACTAATGTAAAAAATCTTATTCAGCATGTTAATCTCCTGTATGGATTGTATCTTTTGCATTTATCTTTCACTTCTATATTCTAAAGAACTTTAAAACGAAATTTTCCATTTGTATATAAAACATACAAATATGTTTTTTAAGTTCAGATCTTAATATGTAAACATACACATATGGGCTTTTTAAAGTTCAAACTGAAAACAAAATATATATTTATAGATTTCCTTGTTTTAAATACTTTCTACCCTCAAGATTTATAAGGGTGGATGTTCAGTTTTCAGTTCCCTTGTTAACATTCTGGGGAGAGGCTGGGTATACATTGATTGGACAGTGTCATTGTTAATGACAAAATAATGATAAACAGCTTTATAATTTTAAAGTTATAGTCTAGTTTTTTTAATAAGCTGAAATAAGTCTTGCCCTTTCAAAAATAGTGGTAAGGAACCTAGTGTGGCTATTCGTATATTGAGATAAGAGTTTAATAAAACAGCATGCCTCACCATTACAGTCATGTGGTTTCTTGAAGATAGTTCAGCTTTTGTTCTATTAGTATCATAGACAAACTTTGAGAACATGATGAAAATGCAGATAGAAGCTGGCAAAAGCTCTTATGGGTTCAAATAACACATAATAAGCATGGTTTCTGCTGCACTCTGTGTGGAATCCGGGAAGGCTAACAAAGACTGCAGGGGACAAAACAGACCCCAGAGGTCCCTCTGCAAGTGCTGTACCAACCTCCAAAGTGGCAATTCCCTGGTGTGGTGGGTTTGTGTGACCAAAAACCTTATATCCCACTCACTAATATATTGAACTTTAAATGAATTGCTACAGTAAATAGTATAATGCAAATAAAAAGTCTGTTAAATGCTTAGTCTTTTCTCAAATACCTACCTCAAGAAACATTCTTTATTTATGCGCAACGTACTGCAGCATGTAGGAAGAATTAGTGCACAGCTTGTTAATTATGCCAGTTTTTGTTCTAAGCTTTCCTAAGTTGCATTTCAGTGAGACCATTTTAGTTATAACACACAGAAATCAGGGTAAGATACCACGTACTTCTGAACAAAAAAATGGTAACATTTCATCTGGCGCGTATGATCTCCCGTGCAAATGCCAATTGTATTTTATGTAAAAGATTTTACCTTGTTGTTTATTAAATATATTTAAGTTTAGTTAATCATGAGCGTTTCACTTTGATTATGACAAAATGATGTTCTCTTTATTTAATATGAGCCATGCAATCTGTCATCCTTCAATGTGGAAAAATGGTACCATTCTCTCAAGTGAATTTAATTCTTTAGAATGACCCATCACTGAACATCAATAGGGGCTTTCAATTGCTAGGCTAGGCCAGGGCATACGTGTGCTTAGATGTCTCATTGCTTTCCTACTGCCGTTTCCACACTGGGACATGCCAGAAGCAGACTTTGAACTTTAGGCCTGCACTTCTGGGCTTGGCGAATTCTCTGATCCTCTAAACTGCTCAAAAACGCCAAAAGGAACAATGAATACGAAGGGCATCGTGAATTATACATTCACAGCGTCCTTATGTAGTCAACCTTCAGAAAATGGAACTGGTTCTAAAAAAAAAAAGTCACAGCCATCTCATGTGGTAATACAATGTAGTTAAGTCGTTTGAAAAGGTCACGGCTGCAGCCCTGAGGGACTGACCAGCTGCAGTCATGAAGGTGAGTTTTCATCAGCATGCTCTCACTCAGATGTGTGCCCGGCAACCATGGCATATTCAATAGGGGCTCTACCAGGAAAATAATAAGCATACAAAAATGCAATGCATTTTTTATACATTTTATATGGAAAGCCAAAAGGGAAAATATTAAAATAGTCAGTAAGCTAACTATAGACATATTGTAACCATTTCAATTTTGTCGAATAAGGGTTAGTGTTATGGTTGATGTTTCGATGGGCGTTGGGTTTGGGGTTAGGGTTGAGCT
>JAODKF010000138.1:11527350-11552883 GCA_026779585.1 Mormyrus proboscirostris
GAAACAGGTATGAAGTCCTCTTGCACTTGCAACAATGTGCTTTTAAAAAATTCCCATGCCTCTTCAACTGTTTTGCTGTTTACTGTAACTCCATCCAGTTTACAGTTTCTAGTTTCAGTCTCATATCATTAAAGTTAGCCGTCCTAACATTGTATACTTTTATTTTGGACTTTGGTCTTCGGACACTAAAATTAACTTCGAATTTAACCATGTTATGATCACTACCATCCAATTGTTGTAAAACCTCTAATTTTCCAATCCTATCCTGGTTATTAGAGAAAACAAGATCAAGAAGGGCTTCTCCAAAGGTAGGAGTATTAACAAATACGGGACCCTCTATCACGGGTGCACACATAACTATCTACACCTCTGATAATTGAATCCCCTGCCACCACAACCTCCCTCCTCCTGGAGGTAGGCAGCTTCTTGGTACCCTAGGGCCCACCTGCCTCCCTAGTCTATTCCGACTCTAAAGCCGGAAGCACCTGAAAGCTGCTAGACACCGTCACTTCAGGAGAAGCTGCCTCTGTGAATTGTGTACGCCCTTTTCTACGTCTACAACCTACGTGTACCCAGCTCTCTCGACCTACCTGTTCATCATTCTCCACCCTCCCCGCTTGTGACGTACATACAGTCTCCCTAAAAGGTGTGTTAGCTCTCTCCTTTAACGTATTGTTATGAAGTATGAAGTATTCTTCTGTAGAAGGAAGGGCTGATTAAAATATGGGCTGTGCAACACATGCTGGAGCATGCTGGATGTCCCGGAAAGCAGCCACTGCCCTCTTAGTCCATCGCAATTGGTTAGGGCATCGTGAGCTCACCATATCTGTTAAAAGAGCAGCCCTAGCAGAGAAATTAGGGATAAACCGATGGTAAAATCCTGCCATGCCGAAGAAAGACCTCAGATGTTTCATAGTCTGAGGTAGGGGGCAACTTTCAATGGCCTGGACCTTTTGGACTTGTGGCCGAACCATCCCCCTGCTAATAACAAACCCAAGTACTCTACCTCAGGCTGGGCAAACACACACTTTGATGGATTCACAGTCAGGCCTGCTGCACTAAGACGCCCCAGCACTGCCTTGAGATCAAGGTAGGCCGAAGCAAAGTCTGGCACACCCGACAACACTTAGTCAATCAGTCTCTGAAATGTCACTGGAGCCTCATGCAAACCAAATGGAAGAACTGTAAAATGGTATAGTCCCCATGGCGTCCGAAATGCAGTCAACTCCTGTGCCGATCCTGTCAATGGGATTTGCCAATACCCCTTACACAAATCAATAGGCGTTAGATATTTTGCTTTCGCTAATCGTTCAATCGATTCATAAATCTGAGGGGTGGGATAAGAGCCAAACTTCAAAACAGAGTTGAGGTACTGAAAATCAATACAAAACCGCACCGTGCCATCTTTCTTAGCTACTGGTACCACAGGGTGGCGCCACTCACTCCTTGAGGGCTCTATGATTCCCAGGGATAGCATTAACTCCATCTCTTCCTTCAAATATGACTGCAACCTTTCGGGGATCCTGTAACTCATGCGTCTCACCGTGACATTAGATTTCAATACAATATCATGCTTAACTACTTTTGTACGACCAGGCATCTGTGCATACGCCTCATGTGTACATAAAGCTTCCACCTGAGACTGCTGGTCCTGAGATAGATGTCCCAATTCCAAATCATCCTCCTCCACCTTCCTTATTAATACCTCTTTCTCTGACCTTGAGACCCATTCCTTGAGAAGGTTCACATGAATCACCTTGCTGGATCGCTTCTGCCCCGGCATCAAGATTTTGTAAGTGGCAGGCCCCATCCTCTCCATTTCTAAAGGCCCTTGCCACTTTGCCAGCAGCTGGCTTGGCAACATTACGAATACCTTCTGACCAGGCTCAAAATCCCTTCGGCGAGCCGACTGGTCATACCACCTTTTCTGTGCCTTCTGAGTCTCTGCCATGAGCGCTTTCTTTTTCTCCAGCTTATCACGCATCTGTATTACATAGGAGACAATGTTGACCTGCTCCTCCTGCCCCTGGTGTCCCTCCCATGCATCTTTGAGAAGAGTCAGGGGTCCTCTGACCTCCCTGCCATATAACAACTCTAAGGGGGAGAGGCCTGTGGTACCTCTCTATAAGCAAACTAAAGGTACAGCAACCATTGGTCCCAATCTGAGCCCTTATTTACAAACGTCCGTCACATTTGTTTTAACGTTTGGTTAAACCTGTCAAACCATCTGTCTGAGGACGATATGATATTCGCATACCCTTAATGCCCAGCAACCGATAAATTTGCTTAAGCAATGCAGACATAAAATTTGTACCCTGGTCTATCAGAATCTCTAGAGGAAGTCCTACCCTTGAAAACTACGCTAAGCAAAATGCCACATGCTTGGCTTTAACAGACCTCAAAGGGAAGGGAAGCATAGTCTGTGATCACTAACAAACTGATTCCCTGACTTGTCCCTTTCCCACTATGTCCATTCCCAGTCGTGAAAAAGGAGCACTAATGAGGGAAGAAGCTGCAGAGGGGCTTTTAAAGGGCCTTTACTTGAGGTCTTCTGACACTGAGGACAGCTTCTACCTCTACCCACAAACCAGGCCAGTAAAAGTAGCGCTCGATGTGTGCGGTGGTTTTGTGTTTCCCCAGGTGGCCAGCCCAGGGAACGGAATAGCCTATAGCGAGCACGGTCTCCCGCACCCCTTGTGGAACCACTAATGGCTTAACTGACCCTCGTTGATGGTAGAGCACACCCTGCTGACTAAAGAAATTCTGTCCAGCTATCGAATCCCTCTCTGCCCCTTTCTCCCTAGCCTTCTGAAAACACCAAGCTAAACTTGGATCCTCCTCTTGCATTTTACCCACAATGCCAGGTAGCTTCAGACCTAAACACAGTTCAGGTTTTACTTCCCCTGATGCTCTGGTGGCTGAATATTCCAACTTCTCGGCTCTTCTGCCTTCGTGACTTGCGAGACTTCCCGGGTACCGTCTCCAGGTCAGCATTATAAAATGGCAGGACACAGAGTTGAGGATGCCTCCTGAGACTGCTTCGCCTGTGATCGAGTCACTACATTACACATCGGGCATTGGGGTAGGTTGCAACAAATCAAGATGCACTGGCAAATCAACCTATATTACCACAAAGGGGAGATTTTCAGCAATTCCTACCTTTAAAAGATAGGTCTGCCCTTGTACCTTAACATATACATCTGCTGTGGGAAGATACCTTTCATCCCCATGTATGCAGCGAACAGGGACCGTATCTGTAATGCCCCCTACATAATGTGCATATTGTTGATGAACAAGAATCTGTTCACTCCCAGAGTCGATAAGGGCTTTTAACTTTTCCCCCATTTATTTCCACAGATATCATCCTCATGGCCTGTTCAGCTCTTAGCTTTAGCTGTACCTCCTGCCTAGGAACAAAGCACATCTGAGTAATCTTAAGTGTTCTTGGGACAGGTTTTGTATGGCCTTTCTGGCCACAGAGGTAGCAAATAGGTGTCTTACCTAGGCCCCTTGAAACACTAGCTGGAGGAATTTCCTTTACGGAAGGCCTACCTACACCAAAATTCAGCCTCTGCTGATGTGAGGGGATTGCCTTACGAGTATCCCTTCCCATCCTCCAAGCATTTTGGGTCCATGGCTGGCCTTTTTTTCTGGCTGCCACAAATGCCTCGGCTAGCATCACTGCCTCTGCTGCAGTCCCAGGATCACGTTCCTTCAGCCATACCTGTAGCTCAAGGCACAACATTCTCAAGTTCTGCTCCAGGACAATGATTTCCCCAACTTCTTTAAAGGGACCTAGGACCAAAAAAAAATGTATGCACCTCTTCCAGTCGTTTCATTCCTCCAGGTAACTGCAACATTGTGTGGCCATCTTAGGCCATCACAACATACAAGTCTAAACTAGAAAGAAAGAATATAGTAAAATCACATTGGTCAGCAAAGATTTTGTCAGCAAGTAAGTGGTGTCTTTTATGTACTTTTTATGCTGATTTCAGAAATGCACTCAGAATTTAGCCATCACCCGTTGTATTTGACTAGCATAATTTTTTGTATTTATTAATAGTATATTATTCCATATTAAGAATGTAATTTAAGAAAAATTATTTCATTTATATTTGTGAAAATTGATTAAGATGAAGAGCGCAAAGTACTGTAAGTTTGTTTTGCCAGAGTTTACAGGCTGTAACATGTTTGGACACGTCGAGTCAGGGTCCATCTCTCTATGATACAGAAAAATTATATCTAGCCAAGTGAAGTTCCAGTATGCTTGCTGCTTTCTGCCAGACCCTGGGGATGTTCCTGAGGCCAAATACAGCATCAAAATCACACATTTCTACCTTTTAGATGAGTTATCTCCACCATGCATAAATACTGTAAATATACTTATAGCATACAGTTTACTTTTATGTCACTCCAAATTTTTTTTAGAGATTATTCATTTAAATTCAGCACAAAGAAATTTGCATAAATTTGTGTGACAAAAGGATTTGAGTAACAAAAGCAAAGTAAACATTTGTTGACCAGTGTAATTTTTTGGCTCAGTAGTCTTTAGTTAGTAAATTAAAATAAAACAGTGACTGAAGAATTTCGGAATGTGTTCAGTTACTGATGATTTATTGCAATGAATCAAGGGGCATTTCCCACAAGAACAATCTGCATGTATTGAATATGAATAAGGGCATTTATAATTTGATTAAGGGACAGAAGTGACTGAACACAGCAGTTTCACACATCACATAGGAGACTATATTGCTTTTGAAGTGAACTGTCAGTAACGTTGCTCATTCAAAGAATAATTTCAATTAAAATAATTAAAGCAGGCAAAAAACATACATAGATCATTTTATGACATTATAAGGTAACACAAGCATTCCCTGTACCTTTATAATGCATTTGTAGAACATTTAGTGTGCCTTCATAATGCATTCATAGAACATTCAGAAGCAGCATGCAAGTATACCTTAAAATAACCACATATCTTAACAGCTCTAATATACCATTAAAGCACAGTGGGAGCCTGCCCCACCTGATTACATATGTGATATTTTCTGAAGCTTGGGAAAGCCTCCTGTATCCCAAAACATCTTCATCTGATATGGCAGCACACAAAGGAGCTCCTATTAACTCTGACTTTCAATAAGTTTCTGGACATAATGTTTATGCAGTAGAGTAATTGATGCAAATTGCAACAAGCATGATCGTCAACAAGGTGCATTTTTACCAGGAATTGCATTTGGTCATTAGAGCACCTTGAACTGGACAATGGTGTGTAAAATTGGTTTGTGGCATATTTTTTTGTTTCTATCTAGCGTTTATTAGTTCCTGATTGAGGTGAAGAAGGTTCCCACCTAAATTTATATGATTCTGCCCAATGAATTTTCAACCCCTTCGTTGAGATTTTGAAAGGTTAAGGTTGATGTATCATGGTCTACTTAGAATGCATCGTAAAGATATAACACTATATACAGTCATATAGAAAGCCACCCATCCATCCATCCATCCTTTTTCTGCACCCACTTAGAGTCACAGGGGTACAGAGCCTATCCCAGCAGCTACAGGGAAAAGGCAGGGAATAACCTAGGGTGGGGCACAAACCCATCACAGGGGACACTCACACACCATTCACATCTGCATACAATATGGCAGCTCCAGTCCACCTTAGCATGTTTTTGTTTTTAAGGGGAAATCCCACTATAACACGCACAGAGCTGGGGTAGAGACTCAAATCCAGGAGTCCAGAAGTACGAGGCAACTGTGGTATCCATAGGAATATTAGGTTTGTAATACTGTTAACATTCATTCTGTTGATACATTGGTCTCAAACTAGACTTCTTTAATAGAAAAACTTTTCACAGATCTCTTTCAGAAATGGAGGATAAACTTTTTTCAATTTACCTATTTCATTTTATTTATGTATGCATATTTCTGTGAAATACTGCATTTCACAACATGTCATCTTAATTTATTGAGCTGAATCTCATTTCTTGCCCTGACAAGGTAATCTGTAGCTATTTCTTGTTGCTTTGTCAGAATGCGGCGGTGGCCACTAGCGGTCTCTGTTTCTTGTCAGTTTCGAAAACAGAGCACAGACATAGTAATGAAATTCTAATTTAACATACGACGAACAGCTCTGTTAGCAGGGACCCCAAAGAATAGCATTTACCATTTCAGCCTTAACATTTCCTTTCACAGAATCTCAAGAAGCCCACAATTTAAAAAAATGCTTAAAATAGTAGGAATATTCAGCATTTACAGAAAATAATTATTCTCTAGATATCACAAGTATAATATATTTCATAGATATGTTATTCAATTTTAATAGTGAACAATAAATATTCATGGACAATGTTTTTTCCTGTACATCTCTGGCATAACTAATAAATATTTTGCTAACCACATTATAATAATGTTCAGTTACACCACATGTATAATCCTTTAGTTACAGATTAACTAATCATTTACAAAACCTCAATAATACATTTAAAAGCCTGTACTTAACGATAAACAAATTTGAAAATTCTTAGTAAGATACTTATAATCATGTAGCTAAAGACTACCTAATCATTTATAAAACTCTAATAAACATTTATAAATTAGGAGGAGAAATAATCATAAACAAATCATTACTAAATCATTATAAAGCCTGTAGTTAATGATGAACAAATCATTTACAAATTCTTAAGATTTCTTTGCAATAAACATGTAATTAAGGGTTAACTAATTATTTACAAAACTTTAATAAACATTTTTAAATAATTAAAGGGGGAAATAAACAAATCATGGTAACACTTAAAGCTTTCACCTATAATGCATTATAGTAACCTTAATAAAGGCATTATAATGTTTGGTATAAGAATTAATAAAGCATTACAGCAACTTCTATTATACGGCTGTAGCTATCGATTATTTTAGTAATGGAGTATTCTACCGATTATTCCATTGATTAATCGAGTGAATGTATAAGAAATACTTTTGTCTTTTTAAGAGCAATAATAACTACGTATTCAAAATAGAAAATAGACAGGTCTTTTAAAATTAACAACTCATTGATTTCCTTTTTAGAAACATTTTAATGGTTAAACTGAAAACATTGTCTGTCAAAAGAACTAAACCCTTTTAGTGCATTTATATACTTTTTTTTTAAGAAAACACTTTCTTAGCTTTTGTGTACATGGGACTTTCATGAAACACTATTATACACTTCAGATCTTCAGTGACCCAGCATATATAGGTTGTATTTAAAAGTCAAGCCACAAATAACTGCAACTCTTAAGACTTTTATTAAATATATCTTCCCTAAACACTAAGAACAGTTTGAAAACAAATGTAATTTTTTACATTTCAAGCACGCGTCCTATGGTAAGCCAGAGGTTGCTATATTCTGATGGAGCATGCTAAAACTAAATTCCTTAATTTTAAGGGGATAAAATGTTTGAAATAAACTTTCAAACAATTTTGAAACATTTTCCAATGGAAATAACATACAAATTATAATATTGTATGTTTCACAAAAGCTGCCTAGAAAAGTGTGCCCTCTGGTTTATTTACTTGTGTAGAAAACACCCACTTCTCAAAAGTGGCCAGTGATCAAAATCCACTGTCATTCTTCATTCACAAAACAAACTAAATTGGGAAAATTAAGCGAACATCAGAACTACATAACTACAGTTAGAAGATAATAATGTACTAACTGTTTAGTATATTAATGACAGCTGAAATTCTGATATTTCATGAGCATACCACTGAAAGTGCTTGGTAATTTTTTGCCGTGAATGTCAGTGTTTGGAACTATTCACCGTCCCCATGACCCGGAAGTTTGACGCAAATTTCTCTGGCATTTTTTAAAATGGGTCCCTATGGCAGCGTCGCAACTCTTTTGCTGTACCGCTCTAGTACATGTAGTGCAGCGTAAGCACGTGTACACTGCGCAACAGTAATGATCCTCTGCGTGAAGCACGGTGATCATTGATCAGTACACAGTCGCGTGGATTAAACAAAGTATCAAAGCAAATAATTTGCGTGGAGGATTTTTTTTTACAGAGTTATTCGAGTTCCTCGATGAATCACTGCAGCCCTATTCTATTAACAGTCATAAGGTATTACAGTGCTCATTATACTTCATTAAGCTCCAGTGAGGCAATATAAAGCATCCTTAATTCTTATACCAACCATTACAATTCATTATCAAGGTATTTATACTGCATTAGAGATGACAGGCTCCTTGAAGCTTATGAGGTATTATAAAGAAAACAACAATGTCCTATGATTGTCAATAGAAGATGCTGTAATGCTTTGTTAATTCATATATGAACCATTATAATGTATTATGAATAGGGATGTAACCATACCAAAAACTCACGGTAAAATAATGTCGCGATAAAAGGATCACGATATTTAAAAAGAAAAATACTCTGTTAATAATGTATCATCAACATGTTTATTTATATCAAATTAGTTTTTCATTTTAACATCAAGTGCTTCTGCTTTACTTCATTAATGAAATATCCAGCTATGACCTTTTCCCAGAACTTAGCAGTAATTGTCCTTTGCAATGAATGACTAAGTAATGCATGTAATTATAAAACAAAAACAAGCAGTCAGTAGTTACTTTATAAAATACCAATTATCAATGCAGCAGCTGGATCTTTCAATCAAATTTGTAAAACACGTGAGCAATTCCTAGAAAAAAAAAAAACTCCATTTACCCACACTGTGATAACAGAAAGAAACACATTAATTGCCTAAGCAGCATATAGTAGTAAAGAAACATATTAGGCTTTAAAGTGTTGCCCCTTTTTAAAGATGCCATAAATTACAATGGGGGAAACTAACCTGCAATTTAGTGAAGAACCCTCTGGCAATAACCCACACAAACAATTTAACCTACAGCAACACATTTGGTGCACACATAACCATGCAACAGGAATTATTCTGAGCATATCTGCGTATAAATATTACATGTTACACCGAATCTCATACCTTTCAATGCAGTTTAAAAATGGCGCTTACATGGCCGTGCGTTCACAGTGTGTTTACCGCGCATAGCTTACGGTGATGATGTCATCCATTCCTCTTAAAGGAACAAACACCTATATCTCACCGCTACCAGAATCTGCAGGTCTACTGCTTATATGCATCATAATCCATGAATAAATTGCCTGGTTACATAGCTAATGAAACGCTAGCATTAGCTACCTTTTTGAATGGTTCATCAGCAGAAAATTACTATAACATTTTGAAGTTATAGTGAATCTGTGATGCATTTTAGGTGACAGCTTTAAGTAAAGTGTTTCTATGATTTGTTTATGATCATTTCCTCTTTTAATTTATGTTCATTAATGTTTTGCAAATAATTATAGTTAGCCCTTAACCATTTGCTTATTTATTTGTTCATCATTAACTACAGCCTTCCCAATATCTTATAAATGATTATAGTTAATCTTTGACTAAAAACTAACATCTATTATGAAGTGTTACTGATATTTTTTTTTCGATTCTAGGGATCAGTGTCATCATTCAGTGAAATGCAGTTTATTATACGTGAGAAGTCAAATGCAGCCCTAACATTTTGACAGCAGATTTAAAAGCCTAAGCCCATTTTCAGGTTAATCTGTCCGTCTTATTATTTTGGTTCGATAAATGTTTCCCAGCCTTTGTGTAGGGTGCATCCATAACCAACTGATATTTTTTATTAATAATTTAGAAAAAAAGTCCCATTTACACAATTATGCCCAGCAGGCAATTTAAAAATTGCAGTTGTGCAAACAGCATGTTTCTCGACTGTGAAGAAATCCACATAATAAAGGGAGAACATGCAAACCTCACACATGCTGAGCAGAGCTATCGCCTCACACCCCGCTGACCATACTCCTTTTTAGGTTACTGATATTAATATTTTTCATTCTTCTGTCCACCTCTTCTACATATGCCTTTGCTTTTCAGAAGTTTATTTTACGGCAGCGACACTGCGCTCCTGTGGGCATGCTTGAGTTTCTATTCGGATGCGTGACATGTAAACTGTCAGATGCGGAACGCATATTTCCATAGTGAGCAATTTTGTGGGTTATGAGCCTCTCTGTGTTTCAATTATTGGGCTTGACCTTGTCAGATGTAAAGAAAGAGCTTGATCAATAAGTGTGTTCTATCTGTAGTAACCAGCCACACTTCAGTACCCAGAGTAATGGCTTGGCAACCTCTCTATATTCCAGATTTAAACAGTGGAAAAAATCCTTAAAATCCGCATGGTTACTACACCACCACCTGTCAAAAGACACAGCTTGTGCCTCTTTCTAAGGTTCGACCATGAGTAACACCCCCCCCCCCCAAAAAAAAAAATAAAGATTTCCAGCACAGGCTTATGCCATGCATCCAATAAGTCTTAGCTTTTAGGTGTTTAGTTGTTTAGCAAACACATCCACGGCTGCTTTCACAGCTTAGCTTTTTACAGACCATCCAATTATAAAGCATAACAACATTTTAGTGCATGACTTCGTGGGTTAAAGCACCAGCATATCAAGCAGGAGATTCTGGCTTTGAATCCCAGCAGTGCCTGTTGTTAATCCCCCCATGGGATTACCAAAGTTGGTTGAACAGATTCTTATAAACAAACCTGTCCAGGGAAAAAAGCTGTGCCCCTCCCCCTTTTTGAGCATTAGATCGATGAACAGAAAATTCCATATATATGTTCACACTGGCCACATGGCCAACCTCAAGCATAGTTGGAACGCTTCACCTGTCGCCACCAATTAACCCCAGATGAAGTGGCTCTGAAGCCCCATGGATCGCCGGTAGTGTGCCTCCCTTGGTGACACCGGTAACTAGGCGCCCCGCCAGGCATGTGAGCCTGCTTTGTTCAATCTGTCCGGGCGCATTAGTTCCACAGGGCCATGAAACAAGCCCACATTCTTTATCACTGCAGCACATGTATGTAGGCCATGAGGCAGGCGAAGGAAACCAAAAGGCTGTGCTGTTGGGTTACAGGTGTACAGCCAGGCTACATGCAAATTTTAATTTATGCAGGAAAGCCCTTGATATGTTGATGACGTATGACTGCGTATAGCATACCTTTTGCTGTTGGGGGAACGTACACGGAACCTGGCTGAATTTGTTTAGAACAGTCTTCTATGGCATCGCTTAAAGCAACATTATATTAAAGTTCAGAATTTAATTTATAGGGGTAAAAAAATCATCCGTATATCAAGGTAAGGTGATCAGTTTATACTGTGCACCGTCCTATACAAATGTATTCATTACAGCTTTCAGCTATGCGCTGCAATGGGTATGAGTCAGGCCTAGTAATGGAATTCACTGTTCAGTAATCTGTGCAGAAGTGAACCGTGCCACCACTCTTAGGGTTTTTACCCTTATACTATAATGTATGATGAACTTCTGGGACTAGAGCTTGGTTGAGCTAACCTGCAGTGCAGAATGAATAATTTACTTGATAATCTTGCTGCTTGATCCCATTCACATCGAGGTCATGTTCCAGTACGGTTGCTGATGTTGGCACGTCTTTAAACAAGAATTGCCGTTCCTTCGCTAACTGCATCACGTCTAGCTGCTGCAGATGATCTAGGTGCATAAAAGGGTGGGGAACCACCAGAATGGAAGTCCTCGATAATATGGCATGTTCCTCTGAAGGGTTCCAGAGAATGAGACCATCCTCATCTTTGTCCATAATCGCCACGGGAATCATGACTGCAGATGGGAGACAGACCTTCGCCTCTAGACACTGAGTTTTCAGTTCCTACTCGTTTAAAATAAGAATTAAGTATATTAATGTGACACACACAACAACACAGGGACCTGACAAATCAGAGCAACCAGAGAAATGAGGCTGCAAAGCTGAATCAGAAATGAATGACAGCAAAATGATCATCAGGGCTAAAGCAAGACAGCACTGCCATTTCATCACTTGGAGCCTTCATCGCAACCAGTGAGGTTGTGATGGCTTTGTTAGCATGAGCACAGGCAAAGTGATGCTGCTCTCTAAACTCATTCACAACAAGCCTCCACCCAATATATTGTATTATGTATCACATTACAACTACTTGGGTACCGTAGGTTGAGAATGTCTAATGTGTCTGGTAGAAGTGTAACAATGCTACAAATCCATGGTTCGGTTCAGATTTCAGTTCTTGAGCCATGGTTTGGTTCATCCTTAGATTTTGATCCAAGATTTTGGATTTTATTAATATCCAACAATTTGGAACATTAAAGAGGGTTATTATCTACCTTGAACTGATGAAACTAGCCTAGCTTTTACTGCAGGCATGTTCACTCAATTATGATTGGACCAAAATAGTCATGAGACACATACAAGGAAGATAATAAAATAGGTGGGTTGGGGTTTGGATATCACAATTCCATCTTCTGGAACTGCAACAGAAGATCATGAATGCTTAAAAACTGTCACATCATTGGTGCCTGAACATCAGCTCACTGGGATTGAACTCCAGGGGTTCCTGGGCAGTCTCATGAACTGCAAGCAAAACAAAAGGTATCACAATGTGACAGTCTTTAGCATAATCCTTCATAGTAGGCCCTTAACATTGATGTTAGCGTCTGATTGAAAGTCTCAGAGCCTTTTGCAATTTGAGGTGATAAGCTCTGGATGAACTATACAGGAAAATAAGCGAGTTACAGACTGCTCTCCCCAATGGCTTCTTCATCATCGCAGGTGACTGCAACGCATTGCTAAAGTCAGCACTCCCCAAATTTCATCACCACATAGCCACATGTGGGGAAAACATACTAGACCCTGTTTACAGAAACATTTCCTGTGCATACAAGGCTACTCCTCAGCCCCACCTTTGACAATTGGATCACATCTCCATCCTTCTCACCCCAGCCTACAGACCCATCCAGAAACGAATCAGACCAGTCCTGAAAGAGGTTAGAACTTGGCCTCAAGGATCAATCTCTGCACTACAGGACTGTTTTGAACATACAGTACAAACTGTATAACTGGACATTTATAAGGAAGCTGCCAGCAAAGTGTGCTCATGCATAGAAAATTCAGGGCCATTTCATGAACTCTAGAGACACACAGCCTATGTGGCAGAAAATTCAATTGATCATGACCTATAAGTCAACTCCTCAGGTCTGGAGCAGTGATGCCTCGCTGCCGGATGCATTAAATGGCTTCTACGCATGTTTTGAGGTACAGAACAAGGAACCAGCAAGGAAAGCCATCACTCCTCCCAAGGCGTGGGTTCTGGTTGCCCAGGGATGATGCTAGTAAAGCTCTAAACAGAGCTAACCCATGAAAAGCAGCTGGACCAGACAAGGTACCAGGACGTGCTCTCAGAGAATGCACTGAGCAGCTGGAAGATGTCTTCAGACATCTTTAATGCATCCCTCAACACAGCAGGGGTTCCTGTCTGCCTCAAGACAACTAGGTTCATCTCAGTGCCTAAGAAGTCAACTGTGTCCTGTCTGAATGACTACTGGACTGTACCACTCACTCCTATCATTACCAAGTGCTTCAAAAGGCTGGTACTGGGACACATGAAGATCCACCTCCCAGAAATACTAGATCCACTGCAGTTTGCATATCGCGCTAATCAGACAAGAGATGATGCCATCTCAATTGCCCTTCACCTCACACAACCGGACAACGCCCGGTCCCTGAACGTTGACAAAGGAGATGGTTATCGACTTCAGGAGAAACCTTGTCCCGCACACTCCACTTTACATAAACAACTCAGTTGTCCAGTGAGTCAGCAGCGTGAAGTTCCTGGATTTGCAGATGACAGTCAACCTCAACTGTACTCTCAACACCACCACCCTCTCCATTATCAAGAAAGCTCAGTAGCACCTCCTCTTTCTGCGGAGGCTGTGAAAGGCCAGCCTTCCCACTCCCATCCTCACCAGATTCTACCAGGAGAGCATCGAGAGCATCCTCTACAGCTGCATCACTTCCTGGTTCGGAAATCACAACAGCACTGACCGGAAGTTTATGCATTGGGTAAGATCATCGGTGTCCCCCTCCCACCACTCACAGAACTGTGTGAGAAACGCTGCATCCACCATGCAGCCAATATTGTTGCAGATCCCACACACCCTTCACACAGACTGTTCCCCCCCGTTGTCTGGAAAAAGGTTCAGAAGCATCAGAACCACCACTGCCAGACATCACAAAAGCTTCTTCCGTCAGACTGCTAAACAATTCAGAGCCCCCACCTCGCACCAGAGGCCTATATAGAGACTAATACACTACCATACTCACCTCACTGCTGACACTTCAAACTGAATACCTCAATCACACTGCACTGACACTTCAAACTGGTCTCATACTGTCCTAGACTTTTTAAACAAGTTTTTATACTGTATTTTATACTATCACACCTTTACACTGATTTTATACTGTTTTTACTGTACTCAAACAGGTTTATATTGTCTTTTATCTTATCTACTGTACTTATCCTCTTTATTCTGCTCCAAACTGTATTTCAAGCTGCTACTGTGTTTATACTATGTTTCAGTTTTTTATTTGCTGCTATAATTCCAAGGCCAATTATCTACCTGCTACCCACTCGTTGCACTATTTGCTGCCTGTATTTTGTTGTTGCAGTACAGTGTTGCAATAGTTTGATCGTCTGATTGTCTTGTCTGACCTTTGCACTGCCATGTCACAACTGTACTTTGTGTCTGTCCCGCACTGTTTGTCACACCATTTGCTCCAAGAAAAACACAATTTGGAAAAATGTTGAAACATTTTAGGCATACAATTCATGCTGCGGTCAGACTGCATTATCCCAGGGAAGCCAAATATCAAGAAAAGCTGTGTTAGTGCTCGCACTGTAACAGGAGGCATATTCTTGAGCAGGAGGAACGATTTAGAGTAGCAGCCCACATTACGGTCAATTAAAAACTGATTGTGTGACTTTGTTTTAGGAAGAAGGCCCCAAAAATCAATTAACACTCACTCAAAAGGTGTCATGACCTGCTCGTCCGACCCTCGTGTGTGCCACGCCCCCTCATCAGCCCTGTGTGGAATCCCTGTGTTCATCAGCTGTTTTGAGTTGTCCTGATTATTTTCATGTATTTAAGTCCGTGTTTCAGTTTGTTTCCCCATTCCGGTCATTAATGTTATGAGTCTCTTTGAGTCCGATCGCCCCAAATAAATCCCTGTTTTATTATATTCATGGCTTCCTTCGCCTGCTCCTTTATGTGTCATGGCAAAAGGTTCTCCTATAGCTGTCTTTCAACTGCTGAATATTATGCTTTGGCCCATTGTACTGTTATTTTCCTTTTTAACATTAATAAAACTCAAGTCCCTATACTAGATTTCATTCTTGGAAGCAATAATGTAAAATTTTACTGATTCCAACTACTTCCTATGAAGTAGTTCAACTTTTATTATTACATGTGTTAGGAGGAACGCAGTGTCACTGTTTCAAAATACGGGACGGATGCATGGGTGGACAGGAGAGACAGAAGGGTGATACAAGGCAAATGAAAGACAAAGAAGTGCATTACATCACAAGATGGTGCAATATAAGAACAGGTCAACAGTTAATTAGTAATAAGTACATTGGGGATAAGGATGTAAATACACTTCGGTATAGTAAAATACACATTGGCAAAGTGAGGAAAGTGGAATTTCACTAATGTGCCATTTGATGCAATGCGGGGAAGGGGGGGGAGGGAGTCAGATGCAGGTCACTGGTAAAGCAATGAAGAGATTTGGTTTGCTACGACTTGGAGAGTACCACTGAACTTTCCATTTGTTTACATGCTCATGATCAGAAGGCAATAACAGGATAATCTCTGTGGTTGCACTGGTCACAAGGTGGAGAAACACAACCACCTCAGAGATTCTATCCACAGAGGCAGCAGTCTAATGGAGTGAAACTGCAGTATTACAGAGAGAATCTGTACAGTGAGGATCAGGTCACTGGCATCTGCTCCTCTACCTCTGGCTGGCAATTCCCCATTATTAATTCAGGGTCAGATGGCTTTTTTATTGACAGTGACCTGGTGCAGCATCTTTGGATTTTCATGTAAAGGTGTGAGCCTCCTGTACACTTTGAAATCCCAGACAGGAGGATAATGGTGTCAGGGAGGGTCACATTAACTACTTGTGTCTCGACAGTCAGATTTGGAGGAAATTTATTTTTTAATCATGCATCCACCATTCAGCCCTGTTACATTGGCCCTGCCTTCTACAGTATACCAGATACCTGATGTATCAGACTTCAGAATGGTTAGCAACTGCTAGTGTTTAGATCAACAGTGTTTTAAGTTGACAGACAGACAGATAAACAGACAGATAGATAAATAGATAGATAGGACAGAAAATAACAATCCCATTCCTTATCCCGTCCCATGTCACAGGAATCTGTCATTTCAACCAAGGCCTGTTTCAATGACTGACTAACATGATAGAGAGAGAGAGGTAAGAAGTGTGCACTGATTACAGCACGTTGCTGCACCCACCACACGACAAACCACCTCATAGATGAGACCCAAGGGCAGCCGTGCAGTGGGTGATATGTCAGCACCACACTAGTCTAGTGATTTTTTTCTGGTGGCTGGAGTGCCATTCCTGCCTAAAAAATTCCCTGTAAGTTGGGGGAGCTGCTTGCAGGGCTGGATGTAGATTAGCACCAAACCCAGGATAGAGCAAATGCAGGTTAAGGGTTTTGCTCAAGGGCCCAATGGAGTAGCATCACTCCTAGTATTCATGGTATTCAAACCAGCAACCTTCAGATTGCTGGCATATATCCCAAGCCTCAGAGCCACCACTCTGACCACACAATATAAAGATTCAATTAATTTTCATTAAGGTATTATCATGTTGAGTGTGTGTGTGTGTGACTTTGCGCATTAGGACTCTGTGCTTGTGATCAGGAGGTCACCAGTTAAAATCCCAGGGTCAGCAGAATGATTTCACTATTAGGTTCTTGAGGAAGGCCCATGACCCCAATTGCTCCAGGGACAAGCTGACCCGCTTTTTCAGTTGTATGTCACTTTTGTTAAAAGTGTCTGCTAAACAGTCAAATAACATGTCAAGCTTTGGAAACTAAAAATAGCAAGGCTTTAAAATCTGGGAAAACATGTCCAAATAGATTTTCAAATATATTAACAGCAGCACACTTAGGATAGATAATATCATACATAATCCTAATTCATACCACCATTGAACAGTATTGGTCAGCTACAACAATGACATATTTTTCAAGTATACCATCTCCTTCAACTGAGACATATATTTATCAACCACAGAAACGGCCATTTTGAATATGCTGTTATGCCACTCTGCATATCCAATGCTCATTTGGTTCTTCAGGGTTTTGTAAGTGATTTCCTGTTTGACAGGTTGCAACGGCTTATCTGGATGAAATCGAAATCCTCATTTATTTGAAGTAAAAACATGTTCAATATATACCATATGACTTCTTCAAAAATGCCGTCTATGTCAAATTAAAAAAATAAACATCCTGTCATGCCCTGCTCGTCCAGTCCTCCTGTGTGCCACCCCCCCTCATTAACCTTGTGTGAAGTCCTGATTGTTATCAGTTGTTTCTTATTTCCATTTAGTCTTCAGTAAGTATTTCAGTCCGTGTTCGAGTATGTTTTCGTAGTCCTTTCATTGACGTTTTCACCGTAATTGTGCGTTTTACCATTTGTGGAATAAAAACCTCATTTTTGAATCTCTGACTTCCCAACCCTGGTTCCTCGCTCCGTATTCTCCCTGCTCAACCACCGGTCGTGACAGAATGGCAGGACTCTCAGAAGAGTGTCCGACACCTCGGTCTACTGGAAGAGGTAATATACTGGCTGAATCAGCCTGAGGTCCAGAGCGACCCTGTGGCGCTGGCTCTTGCCAGCCAGAGTGGGAGCATCTTCCAAGAGATGTCTCCACCCAGGAATGCGCACCAAGTTGGCGAGGTGCACAACAATCTCTGGCAGCTTTTGCAGGGTGGCAGAGGTAAGGACCCAGCAGGGAGATCTTGATGACAAACTTCCTTCCGCTTCACCATTGGAGCTCTCTGAGACACCCTGGACCCCACCTAAAACAGCTGAGAGGAGAAAGAAGTGGAAAGATCAAAGGTCGGAAGAGGAGCCGGTGATCTTCCAGAGGTCTCCCTCTCTGCTTCTTCCCCCACCAGATATTGGGAGGAGCCCAGTATTAATGCCCTACATCACTGCCGCCTTTTCACAGCAGTCACCTGCCTCTTCGCTGTCTGAGTCTACCGCTTAACCCTTGCTGGGGATCACGAACTCGGCGGTGCCTGCTGCAGAAGTAGAAACCCTGGCTCCGTTTCCCGTGGTTCCTGTACCAGCAGTCAATGCACCGCCCCCCGCGGTTCCTACACTGACGATACCTAATCTGGTCCCCATAGTTCCTGTGACTCCTGCTCTGTCCCCTGCAGTTCCTGCTCCTGTGACTCCTTCTCCACCCGTACCTGCTCCTGTGACTCCTGCTCTGCCAGTTCCAGCTCCCAGTCCTGACACTGCTCCCGCAACACCAGCTCCCATGACACCAGTCCCTGTCCCCGAGGAAGTCCCGGACGGTTCGACCACTGCTCCTTTCCTCTTGGGGGAGGAGGAGCTCAAATGGGATCTCTCAAGGATTTCCCTGATGGCCCCACTGGATCCCTCCAGGGGAGTGACTCCTCCGCCACCACCGCAGGACAGATCCCAGTCAAGTCCTGACCTCTCCGTCTCCAAGAAAGGGAGGGGACACCTGCACTGGGGTTGGGTCCCGCCCAGCCTGCCCCCTGGTTCGCCCTAAGTCCCTTTGGTTGAGGCTCGAGGGGCACCTGTCACCCACTCATTGGTCAATTGCGCCTTCACCGGCTGTGGCTGCCACACCACCAGACGCAACTGTGGCTTCCTTTGTGCCTGTTCTGTGTGTCTGTCCTGTTCCCAGTGTTCCGTTAATGGTCTTCCGTTAATGGAGGGGGGGTTCTGTCACGTCTGATCGTCCGATCCTCCTGTGTGCCACTCCGCCTCGTTCATCTCGTGTGGAATCCCAATTGTTAGCAGCTGTTTCGTATTATCTCCATTAAGTCCTCTGTATTTAAGTCTGCGTTCAAGTATGTTTCCCCAGTCCCGTCATTGACGTTACCATCATGATTGTGCTTCGTTTTACCATTTGTGGAATAAAACCCCGCATTCCTGACTCGCTGGCTTTCCGACCCTGATTCTTTGCTCTGTATTCTCCCTGCTCAACCACTGGTTATGACACATCCCTTGAGTATTATCCTCCATTCTTTCCATATCAGAATTGACCCCAAAAAACCTGCAGGTTGTCCCCATGGGGTTTACACTGGAAGTCTTCTAAGGAAAAGTACTTTTGTATATTTTTTATATCTCGACAGTAGCCTCATAATTTCTCACAGCTGAAAATTTTTTTGTAACTTGTTCTTGTGTGATTGAAGAAAGAAAAAAAGAAAAAAATCCAATCTAAAGATTCAATTTATATATTCTATGCTAATTTTGCTGTTATATATGCATCTCTACTCACTACTACCTACTTAACCACATATCCTGCAGTCCCTAAACCAAAAAGCACAAAGTTCACATACATAACAGGGAGCAACACTACCACTCAGTGAGCCAGAGAATGTGCAGTCAATATGGAATTACACCAACACAGAATAATTCATCTCCCATGAATGGTTGGTGTAGGGTAGATGCAATCCCAGGTAGCACAGGTCAGGTGGCATATGGGAAATCCTGGAGGAGACTACGGTCCATTGCAGAACAACTAACACAGTCAATAGACAATTTAATTAGAGCTCTAACACTAAGAGGGAAGCCTTACAAACACAAGGAGAACATGCAGTTTCAACACATGCAGCTGGGCGCAGGGAATGAACCAACAATGCTGGAGGAGTGAGGTTATGCGGCCAACCAGTGACATTCTGGGCTGCCATAATAGAATGGTGATTCACATAAAGTGTGATATGAGGCAATAAATGCAGCCAGAGAAAAAAAGTTAGGATAAAATTATAGGTTTTAACATCATACATCTTTTATATGCAAAGTACCTCATGGAAAACTCGTTTTGAAATAAATTGCAGATGGGAATGGGACATCTAGAGTAAATGAATTCTAAAAATAATTAAAGGTTTTTAAACTGAATTTAAATAAATGTTAATAGATAGTGTAAATGTGACTGATGTGAACTCCATTCTTATTTGTTATAAACATT
This sequence comes from Mormyrus proboscirostris, assembly GCA_026779585.1. Taxonomy (NCBI): domain Eukaryota; kingdom Metazoa; phylum Chordata; class Actinopteri; order Osteoglossiformes; family Mormyridae; genus Mormyrus; species Mormyrus proboscirostris. Next base: position 11,547,521 of record JAODKF010000138.1, read on the forward strand.
GCAGTACTTTTTTCTGTGGTCTGTGAAGAGGCAAATGCTTAATACTGTTACATATTCATATTACAGTAGCAAAATGCGTAGAGGGACTATTTGATCATGACATGATAATCTTCAGTTATTGATCGTAATATGACATTTACTATTACTACTATTGTAATTGACTCTTCCTATGAAGTCAGCAGACGGATTGGAAAAGGATGGGGGGTTATGAGGTCATTGAAAGGGGTGTGTGGCGTTCCTGATACCTTTACAAGAGGACAAAGGTCCAAATCTTAAGAGTCCTGGTGCTCCCTGTCTAGCTGTATGACTGTGAGACATGGATGCTATCATGTGACCTGAGACAAAGACTGGACTCCTTCGGTACTGTGTCTCTTCAGAGAATCCTTGGGTACTGCTGGTTTGACTTTGTGTCAAATGAGGGGTCGCTAGAGGAGTCCCGAATGAGGCACATTACCTGCATCGTGAGGGAGCGTCAGTTACGGCACTGCGACCATGTGGCGCGTTTCCCCAAGGGTGATCCTGCTTGCAGGATTCTCATTGCTGAGGACCCAAGTGGCTGGACTAGGCCAAGGGGATGCCCACGTAACACCTGGCTGTGTCAGATGGATGGCCATTTCTGGAAGGTGAGACTGGACCATGTATCTGCCTGGGGGATCACTGGCCGGGATCCTGAGGAGTTTTGCTGTGTGGTGGGTGTGGCAACGTGCTGCATCAGTGCATGACCCCCAACCTGACCTGACCTGACCTGAAGATATACTTCAGTGCTCTTCTCCCAGAATGTCTGTTGCTGTGCTGGCTGTGATATCTTTGAAAAAATAGCCAAATACTTACTTTTTTGCATTAGACATAATTTATTTTCTATTTGTTTTTATTTATTTTTAATTTAGAAAATAGAACAACACGGACTGACAACAGTTAAGCACTTTTTTTCTGTTACTCAGAAATTCCCAAAGATCATGTTAACAGAATTGCATCTCATAGATATGCATGGAGTGAAATTTGCAGTCCATTGGGGGAAAGTTGCTTTTCAAACTCTGCATTTATAATTAATTAATAATTAATTATATGAAAAGAATCAGGTCAGACATCCACTGTTATTTTTAACTAACAAAATATGACTTAATTATGTCTGGAATTTCTCCATGTTTCAAGAAAATGACTCTGAAACCTTATAGTTAGAAATATATTATCTGGAAGCATGTGTTTATAATTAAGATGACTATTGATAATGCATTTTTATGTTACTACATAGATATAAGAAAAAAAATTTAAGTATGAATTTTATGCATTTTTATGTGCATAAAAAATCATGCTGTTCTCGTAGATAAATGACACAAACGAAAAATACTACTGTTAACGTAAGAAGAAAAAACAGCATTGTTAGGGTTTTTATTTGTTGCTTTGCTGATATTTTTAGTCAATAGAAACTAACACATTTTAACAAAAGTGCTGTATTTTACTGGTCACATGTGTTCAGGGGTCCTACTACATTTGGGAGCAGGACAAAGCATATAAAAATAGAATAAAGAATGAAGGTACCCTTTGATTTAATTCAAAAAATGTCTTGCAATTTCTATGGAAGAGAAACAAATGCCTTGTACGGTGTAACGACCGCTCTCCGGCAAGCAGGCAGGAAGCGGGTATGAACGAGGCAGACAGGCGAAGATCCAAAAAAGGGGTTTATTGTAGGGGAAACACCGGACAGCGACATTAATGACGGATCTGGGAAAAAGAGGAAGCTGTATACACAAGACGAGCCGAGATAACAGGACACAGGTGATCACAATTAGGAATTAACACGAGGTAACGAGGGGGACGTGGCACACAGGAGGATCGGACGAGCAGGTCATGACATAAGCTTCCAGTTCAGCTGCATTATATTTATGTATATTTATATGTAGCAACTTATTGTCACAGCAGGCCTGAAAGATTTAGGGACAGGAAAATAATTCTGCTTTATTCCATATTAGGTAAAAAGAAAAAGGAATTGAGTTGTGGGTTGGCTTAAAATCTCCATTTGAGCCTTGCTGTCATGTTTATTCCACAACACAATTAATTTATAGGGCTTTAGCCAACATTGGCATGTCACTGCAGAGTACATGCAACAGCTTAAACAAATTAATATAAATTATACCACATTATCAGTTTTAAATTATAGCGTGCATGGATTAACTGTGTTTATTTTTCAAATTTGTGTATTTGAGCAGTTTTTCATGCTTCTTATATATTTTATTTTGCTTACTCTCCTGTGCTTATTGATTTAATAGACGCCCATGTGATAAATTTAGAGGAAGTGTTTTTAATGTGTCTGGCCTTTTAGCCTAAGGCATCAACCAAGAGTCATTTCCCTCAACCAGCAGGTACTTGTTGCCAGGAGGCCGGTTCTGAGTGAAGACAGGGTGAACAAAGCGTGTTAGCTGTGGCTAACACTCACCCCGGGGCATCCTCTGCTGCAAGAATACTGGCCCCCCTGAGTGCTTACGGGTCCTGGGGCCTGGCGCTAAAAACAAACAAACAAACACAAAAACAAACTATCACACTTCTCCTGGCTGAAGGTTGGACAGGGGGCCTAGGGGTGTCACAGTCAATAATGTACTTGTGAGCTTGATGCAGATGAGGAGCCTTGGGTGGAGCTACTATAAGATCTCCACAAGTAGCTGCAGCACAGTGGCTGCTGAATACCACAGGTAGAGGGGGAGGCCGCCCCATCACTGCTAAAGCACATGGGAGAACGGACCCCAGCGTGCGCTCAGACACCTCGCAAGTGTAAGCCTCAGAAGCTCTGAAGAAGAGACATCAGTGCATCACCTGACACCACGGCTATGATGAACAGACACAAGAGAAGGTCCCGATGTGGAATGACATTGCTGTGGACCTTCTGCTGAGTGGCTCCTCGTTCAGCTGTGACAAGGCCTCCGGTCACGGCACCGCTCTAATTTCCAAGTGTCCTCACGACATCTGAAAGCCTCCCATTCAAACATGAACCCGACGATGGATAGCATTATCATGCTACTGTATACATGGAGATTTCTCGCTCGAACAAACGAGATGGAGCCCGCATGACGGAGAAAGCGAAAGGTACATCTTCGGTACAGGCCTCAAACACATCGTTTCAATGGAAACTATACTGAAGGCTATCGATTCACTGAGAAAACATATGGATGACTGAATGGAGAAGATGAGCAGTCAATGATGCAGCAGCACAGCACCATGCCAGCTGAGATAGCTACAACAGTGCAGCTAAACTCAGATGAGCTATAAATGTAAGAACACAGTAAACTATTGGTTACAAAGAGACATGTTTGGACGAACGCTGATAAAAGTGGAGACTGTTTAGGCTGATCTATCCGGCACACACCTTAGCTCTATCTCACAAGATTATCAAATAGATTAACAAGCAAAATTTAAATTTAATTTGGAAAAATAATTATGAAGGCATCAGAAAGGGATGCCTTGATAGTTCAAACACTATGAAGAAGGTGAGATAAAAGCAATAGATTTTGATATTAAATGTGTTAAAAAATTAATGGAATGGTAAAGATATGTGGCTTTATTACCATCACTTGTGTTCAGTAAAATGGGAGGTATTGGGTTTTCGTTAAAAATGGTATTTAAAAATATTTTTTAAACTGCCTGCTAAACTCCACCGTCCACCAGCAAGTCCTGTCATAATGGAAAATGATTCATTAAACATAACCTCAGATTGTCCCACAATACTGGAGTGGCACCAAGTAAAATAAAAAGTATTTTTTACAATAAATAAATAAATAATCAATGCTTTATTGTGGGGAAACTCTCTTTACACGCCCCCAGCATGTTCTCTATAGGTGAGAGCAAGTTGGCCGCAAAGGGCAGCCACCTATTGCAGTGCCCAGGGAGCTGGGGGTTAAGGGTCAGGATCAAGGACCTACAGATATACTGAGACGGGGCTTGAACTGCTGACCTTCTGATCACAGGCATTGAGCCTCACACTCCCCCCTATAATAATTATTATTTAATCATTATTAATGCAGTCCATTAACATTTTCCATGCTCACAAGTTGATTGAATTGCCCGTGTTTATCTCTTATTGTAAATAGTTGTGCTATGCGAAGGGGTGTGCATCTGTCACAATCAACTGTTCAAAACACACATCTCTGTCTCATGTTGTTTTACAGTTATTATAACAGTTATTACATGCTTTGTGCTATGAGTGGACACTCAGGGCACATAACTGTAAGTGAGTATGAAGTGCACATGCTGATATTCAAAGATTTGTTAAAATATCACCCATAAAAATCTGGAAACCCAAGCAATGCGCAGCAGTTAGGAGCTTTCAGCAAGCTCGGAAAACTTTTCCATTTACTTGCTCACGCCAAAAAAGGGCACCAACGTGACTAACATGCTGTATTGTAGGATTGTATAGATATCTCTCATAGAGGTAGTGGTGCATTTATTGTGTCTAAAGTTCTCTATTTCACGGAGCCCCTGAAGTCCCATAGAGTGATTTTTTAAATTGTGCACACACAAGTTAGTTGTCTTTGTGTGCACAGACTGCACAAGAAGTTATACATCCTTTGCGCACAAGTTGTGTATCTTGTGCGCACAAGTATCTCTTGGAAGGAACAGGCTAGCTGTGTATAGCTGTCATGTCGTAAGAGGTTTATTTCAGCACGCCGTACTACGTTTGCTAGACCTCTAGGCTAAGCTGCATTTGCAGTTTTCAGGTTTACTGATTTCTCAGAAATGACTTCACCGATATAATTAGATAAACAAATTACTGTGTGTTTGATGCTACTTGCATGTTTAACCAAATCGTTCTCCTAAACAAAACATCGCTGGCATTAGGGTAAAATAAGATACAATAGGATACAATTACCGGAAGGAGTAAATGCAACGCTGCTGTGCACTACTTTGGCATTAAGGCTGAGTTATACAGTCCGTGTGAATGCCCACGATATAGGTGCCATGAACAATACCTTTTTCTTTCATAGTAAAACAGGTATGAACAGGTACAATAAATAGGTGTCAGTAATGACAAAAATGCTAGGGGAACTCGGTGAGGCGAACAAATCAACATCCATTCATCCATCCATCCATCCGATCTTATCCATCCATCTTATCTGAGGTTGGTCGCGGGGGCAGCAGTCTCAGCAGGGAAACCCAGACTTCCCTCTCCCCAGCCACTTCATCCAGCTCCTCCAAGGGAAATGCGAGGCTTTCTCAGGCCAGCTGGGAGACATAGTCCCTCCAGCGTGTCCTAGGTCTTCCCTGGGGCCTCCTCCCAGTGGGACATGCCTGGAACATCTCACCAGGGAGGCGTCCAGGAGGCATCCTAAGCAGATGCCCGAGCCACTTCATCTGGCTCCTCTCAATGCGGAGGA
>JAODKF010000138.1:11593477-11610410 GCA_026779585.1 Mormyrus proboscirostris
ATGTATTGCATATAGCTATATAGTGTAGAATAACAGAAGTGTAGCTGTCAGCTCCAGTAATGCCGCCTATTCTGGGCTGGTTCCTGTCATCTCAGCCTTGAAAACACAGAGTGTGAAACAGGAGTCCCACCCCACTACACCACTTTATCCCCTGAGACTCGCATTCCACCGAATCCCAGCTGCCCTGGACCACATTATTCATCTCTCCATTCCTCCATCTTAGCATGCAGTTGCTCGTCTTCAATTCCGACACCTGACCCAACCAAGCATGCTTTGATCATGGCCCGACATCAATGTAAATTTCAATAAAGAAAAAAAGACAGTCAATACCATAAAACTTTGTATTATACATATTATATCTTACTAGATTATTTATAGCTGGACAAGGCATGCTTTTGGTATAGCATATTTACATAATTTATGTGATGGATGTGTGATGACAGTCATAACGGCAGCCATGAGCTTGTTACCTTTGATATAATCCAACTTCCATTCCACACACACGACATTTAAGTCATATAAGCTTTGATTTAATGTCCTGTACACTGATATAGGTTGAAATAAATACATTTTTCTGCTGGTGGAAACTGTTCTTATGATGCCCTTTTGTTACCTCTCAACTGATCACTGACTGCGCAGAACCCAAGCAGGCATTAAACTATGGACAGACAGACAGCAGCTAGTTCAAAACAAACATGATGTTTCTTTCTTTTCCCCAAATTTTTCTTTCCTTTAGGGTGAAAAGGTGGGTGGTGCTGCTGTCTCCCACTCTCAAAGCTAGTCTGACTGTAGTCTGAATGTTCTCTCTGTGTTGGCACATGGTCACTGCTTGTAGTGTGTGTGTGTGTGTGTGTGTGTGTGTGTGTGTGTGTGTGTGTGCGCGCCCTGCAATGAACCTGCAACCAATCCAGGGTGTCCCCTGCCTTGTGATTCCTTGTGGATAGACTCCAGGCTCACTGCACCTCTGTAATAGATAAGTAATTGGAGGATGATTTGCTTTACTGTTTTATAAAATAGAAATTTAATGCGAAATTTAATTTAATACAAAATTTAAAAGGCCTTTTTCTAAAACAGTACGACACATGAAACAGCATCACTTCTGCCAATTTATCATTAGTAACAGAGATGAACCACAGTCCTGCTAAAAATATACTGTCCGTGCAAATTTATTTATAGCAATATAAAAGTGAAATTTATAAATATTTACATTTATGTCTGTAAGGATATTGCTTGTGAAGCAACTATTTTTTGCATGAACATGGGGATGCATAGATTGCATATTCCCCCTGTAGTGCTTTGCAGGTACACTTACATATCTTCCGTGTTCCCAATACATTTAGCTGTTTCAGCTAAATGCCATGTCCAGATTTCTAGTTGTGTATATACCCTGAGACGGACTGGCATGCCAACCAAGGTGTGCCCCAGCCTTGCACCCAGGATGAGTGACTGGAAGCTAGCCGAGATAGCATCATTAGTATGCTTGTCAGTCTCATTTAATTGTTTTGTTATGTCTTTCAGAAGTTCAGGTGCAGCAGCTTCTCTGGTATCCATCAAAGTATGGTCACAGACTTGGCCTCGTGTAGCATGAGATCAGTCGAAAGTCAATAACTATGCATGAAAACAATTAAATTTAACTTGAGTAGCAGACATGACCCTGTTATACCGGAGTTGCCTGGCAACCCTTCAAAACACCTCTGCGCTATCTCCATTTGCCAAAGCCATTGAAGTAAGCTTGATATTATAATTACTTGGGTTTTCACATCAAATAACAATATCATTAAGCCTTGATGTGATAAATTGTGCAGCAAAAGAACATGGAAGTTGGTAATCTCCTCACTCGTTATGCAATACGTGTCAGATTGCGTGACAAATTTCAGCCAACAACAGTCTCAAGACACAGAGACAAGGGACGTCTCACAGCCTCATTGTTAATTTGCCAGCTAGAAAATACTCTGGTGATGTGTTGGGTATTACCGTGTAACAGGGTATTACAGTCTGCACTATGTAGGTGGTAGGGTCTCCAAGTAATTAAATTGTTTGTAATGTAGGAATGCTTGTAAAAAATGTATTTCAGTCATTATAATGAGTGTTTTATAACATGTCTGTGAATTAAATTTTAAACAAAAATACAATGGAGTGATCTATTCAAGAAGGCTGATTTGACCCATACCAGAAAAACAATACTGTGTAATATGTCGGTAGTGTGAATGTTTGTAGATTTGCCCTGCAAGGGCTTCGCATCTCATTCGCGTCTCATGCCCTATTCTGTGTGGTACAGACTCCTGGAAACCCGTCCAGGATAAGCAGTTGGAAAATGGATGGATGTAAATGAAGTGAGAGAAAATGAGATTTGCAATATTTGCAGCATTCCCAAGCGTGTTTTCTGTCCATGTTAAATAGTATGTCACTCAGAGAATATATTCTAGGCAGAATACATAACGGAAAATGCTCTGTTCCAGCACAGGACGGTTATACATTTATTTTTTATTCATCTTTTAGTGCTGCAGGAGAAAAACAGAGCATATGTAGAAAAATCTAAATAAAAAGAAGGAGCACATGCTGACTGTACCCGAACAGAGCTGTAGCGCCATTAGAAATCACAGTGCTGGACCTGAATGGTAACAAATGTACATGCTTAGTCAGAGGTGGATGGATGGATGGATGGATGGATGGATGGATGGATGGACAACTTTCAAAATATCAAAAATGTGAATGTTAAATATTGTATTAGATGTTTAAGTTTGCCATTACTACAGAGATCCGGGGAACAGATTTAAATTCAAAGACTGACCAGTACTGACTGTGCATAGGTATTGCAATATCATAAAGTTGAAATATCTTACTGCAAGTCAAATGCACTTGAAAGTGAGGAGCATCTCTATTTATTTTCATTGATTTTATCGTTACTACCTTTGTTATTTTCAGCTGCTGTAAACTAGTTTCCATTTACTCAACACATTAATTAGCAAGTCATTTCTTTGGTTAAACTCTTCTGGTGACATAGTCCATAATAAATTGTCTAAAATGCCAGTATAACACACATATTTTGTATAATTAAATCACAATAAAATTGCATGGGGTTCGTCAATTAGTCAAACCATTACCTGGTAAAGAGATCACAAATCTAAGAAAGCCAAACTGAAGATCAACTGTACTGGTTACAGGCTGGTTGTTCTTTTAGATATCTGTATACAAATGATAACAATGCCAAAGAATGCAGAAATGTTAAGGCTATTTCAGTGGATCTTTCAAACCAGAAGATAAAAGAATGAGATGTAACATTTGCAACAAATGCTGCTATCAAGAATAATGTTTGTCTGGGGCAACTTGCGCCACTATACTTGAATACCTCCAGACTGCAATTAGGGATGCTGCGCTTTTAAAAAGAAAAAGGGCACTTAAAATCTATGATTGAGCATCTTTTCATCTGCAGGAAATAATGTTCCAGTCTCCGGTTTGTCTCCTTTATGCGTGTGAAGTTCGTTCTGCCGGCTGAGCCTGTTGGAATTTCAAAGGATGTCTGAAGATGGCAGACTATCGAATACAAGAGCTTTTGAAATCTAAGCTGCATGAATGCTTCTCTGTACACGTTACATTTGTACTGAGAGAAAATAGAGAATAACAGATTTAAGAAGGAAAAACATCCTCAAATATATCTATATCATTCTCTCTCTTTCATATATATATATAAACACACAGTAAATGTAGGGCAAGTATCGCCGGTACAATACGGTATCGGTACATTTTAATAATTAAGGTGGATACGTCATCAAATTGCTAAGGCTGAATTAATTTTCATTTTAATTAGATAAATTAGGACAGGACAGAATTTGGGCAAAGTTTATAAGTAAATAAAAACTGTAGCGCGAAGGTACCGGCCGGCAGCGTGGCATGTTGGACTGATGCCAGCTTGTAAATACTTTTCAGTAATCGCTTGTGTGATTATAAATGTGCTGTGTGTTATGTCATGTATAGTGGTTAATGTTTATTGTTGTACGTGGTGTGTGTATGTGTGCGCGCACCCACCGTGTGTATGAGGAGTAAACGGGGCGACGTGCACCGTGGGCAGTGCGAGTATGTGGGTTGTAGTGGTACGGGTGTAATAAACGCCATTTAATGATTAAACACCGAACTCTCCCTGCTGTTCAATTATTGCGAGCATAGCTCAGCGACCCACTACTACAGTACTTTATTATAAAAATTATACTCTGTGTGGCGCGTTGAGTCACGTGACAGCCGGGAGCGGCAATGGGTTGTATTAAGTTACATTACATCATGATCTGTGCGTAGCAGCCATTTTACCAGGGAATGTCGGAGACGTCCGTCGCACAGAGACATAAAGTTCTGTATTTCATTTCAATGTTAAAGAAAGTTTCATATAAACTAAATGTATAACGAGTGCTCAGGACTATGAAATGCTGTATTTTGTTCAGACAAATGGGACTGAGGCATTTCTTCGTATCATTTGAAGGAAGTGAGGCGGAGTGATCTACAATACCCTTTTTATGAATAGTCGACTACGACAATGATAACAACCCCACGCACTCAGCACACAGGTTCGATTCACAGAAAAGGGCCAGAGATGTCAATCAGTAAAAGTTTTACATCCAATGGGAGATTCAATTATCCACATGACACTTAAGAGCTAAAACCACTTTGGCGCCAAACCAATATGATATGCAACTTCAAGTACACCAGTCGGTTCTTCCTTTTACTTCTGATTTCTCGCTAATGAAGGTTTACATATATGGCCAACCACAAGATGCCACTGCCTGGGCATGTCTGTTGAAATTAACTTAATTTAGAATGCCACTAGCCTTCGGGGGTTAGCTTAATTTACAAGTTATAGAACATAGCACTGCTGTCCTGTATGTCAGCAATATATGCTTATTTTACTGCATATATTAATAGGCAATTTGCGCTGATCACCAAAGCAGCTTCTTTCCTTGGAATAATGCGAAAAATGGCGGCAGAGTTGGAGATTTCAGGTTTGATGCTGAGACAAAGGACAGAGGCCCGACCAGTTGAGCATGAAGAGTCACAGTCACAGAGTACTCAACTGGTTGGTTGAAACAAATTCTTGGTCTGGATGTGTACTTTCTGGACCTGAAATCTCCACCTCTGGATGGCGATAGGTGGATTTAAAAGCCTATCGATGAACGTTCTTAAAATGGCATTTTATTAAGTATTTTAAATACACAGAATCTAATCTCTCAATCTATTTTTTTGATCAATGAACCTTAGCCAAGTTTTCTGTAGCCTTTCGGCAGCTCTTTGGTCTCTTTGCCTTGATTTGTATGATCCGAAGGTATGCAGAAGAAACTTAGATTTGGGGTTTTCTTGCTGCTGTTATCACTCGCGCCCCGGTAAAATGGCCGCTGCCTCGTTTTCATTTATGCGTACCTTGGACAATGACGTCAGCTTAATACAACCCATTGAAAGCAGCAACACTCACGCAGAGAGCCGCAGTACATTCTTGAGAGAAATTGAAACGAAAATATTGATCTCATTAAACGGGTATTGATCAATAACAATACCAACATTAGTATGGATACTTGGATCGATCCGCCCACCACTAGTCAGAAGTCTAAACATGGCAGAAGGAGCGCGAGCTCTAGTGCAGCGTCTTTTAAACAATGAAGGTTTTATAGAAACTGTTGCAAATGCACGCAGCAACAGCACTGCTGCAGGCCCTAATGCACAGTCATCATTTGACAGAGTGGATGATGAAGTACGCTCAATTTGCAACCTAGGTGCGCAAACAAGAGGGCCAGATTATCTGAGGCTGTACCCCTTCTTAAAAATACACTTGTTCCAGCCAAAGATAATTTAAAAATAATAATAATAAAATAAACATTTTAGGCAGTTTTGAGGGTTCACTCGATTTGTTGCTGTCTCTGGCAGTTGACGTCACACTAACAATAGCTGCAGTGTATTGTGGGTCGAATAGCCATTGTGGGTGTATACAACTCAATTGCCAGCATTTGCGTGCGGCATTATCATTGGTAAGATGGGACAAGCGTGCTGTGTGAAAAGCTGTCATGCTAAATCACATAGTAGAAAGATGGACCACAACGTGAGATTTTTTCGGTTTCCCACTTGGAAAAGATGATATGGACAGCAGGTAGAGGAGGTAACAAAGGGGCGTCGGGTGGCCTGGGTCACAGCGGGGAGACGGAAGGAGATCACCGTCAACACGATATCTCCCTTAATGCGTGTTTGCTCTTGGCATTTTCATAAAGGCAACTAAGATGTTTTTTGTTTAAGTAACATTACTGAATATGCATTTTTTTGTCTTCTAAAGTTGTTATTTTCACATTGGTTCACCTATGCTAGTAAGCTAGCCTCACTACAGAGGGTAGCAAAAATGGGGTAATCTGTTCGTGTTAAACTAATGCTACAGAGTGAATGCTTTTAAAAGACAGAAGTAAACAGCAAAACTGTAATGACACGTTTATCAGTGCATGTACAGTATGTGTATATTCGCATGCATGGATTATAAGCCACAATGCTGGATAAGGTTGTCACTCTGTGCTGTGCCCTGACAAACCAATGCCCAGCTATAGCTTAAGTTTAAAAACATTTGCAAGTACGGCTTCTAACGTTTCACATGATGTCTGGAAGGATTTGTATAAACTCATTTTATACCGAGCCTGTATTCTGCTTATGTCCAGCAACATTCTTTGTGGTGTTCTTGACTCTTTTCCTTTCTTAAACACCTAAATTACTAGTGTGTTTTGGTACTGATACATAAAACATTACATTTTTGTAGAGAAAAAAACACTGCATATGAAATTTAAGTTTGTTTACCAAATGTGTTTACACTCAAAATGGCATTCATTCCATATATTCAGAGTTTCATTGTATATATCAGCTTTCATTCCATATCAGTTCACCACGTTTCTGCCCTGCTAGACCTCCCCTGTCCAGTGCGAAGTGACGATGAAGTTGAACCATCTGAAAGCAAGTGGTTGGCCGCACAGACTCAACTGAAAAGGACCTGGTCATCCAACACACGTACCCAACCTGAATGGCAGCAAATCCAACCGTCAATGATCAAGCAATCTAATGTAAAGCCTTCCCAGAAGATTAGATGCTGCTATAGCAACAACAGGCCAACCAAATTTCTATTAACACCCTTAGTAAGATGTTGGACAACTTGGTGCCCAAATATATTCCCCCACAGATGAAGTTTTAAGATGATGAAACAGCCACAGAAACTACATTTTGGACATAGATTTTCTGAGAGTATTCTGGTGTATATGAATTAGCTATGTTAATGCAGATTGCTTCCATTTCGTTTAGCTTTACAACACAATCCCATTACATCATTTACATCTGAATGTCCAACATGCCTGTAGTACCTGAATGCAGCGCGCCAGAGCAGGTAGCACAGCGGATAAGATAATGAGCTTGTGATGCACATAAAATCATTTTGTTACCCCCAATCTAAAAGGTTATTAACTTACCTAAAGAAAGAGGGATGAAATTCTGTCTGTGATCATGATTTTAATAACTAAAGTAATTGATAGCAGTCTGGTCACATCTCGGATATGAAAAGTGACACAAGGGTCAGGAAATTCTCATCGCCTGCTTTTCATTGACGCACAATCTGATTAAAATTGGATTTTATCAAACTTTAGTAAATCCTCCAACAAATGATACTCATTCCATTATTGGCCTTATGGAAATGCAGCTTCTCAACTCAGACATGGAGTGTGTACTTTGTACACTCTTATCTACAATTCTGACACCTATTGAGAGACAAGTTCTTTAATATTTTTTATTTGTTTGTTTGTTTTAATGCAACGCTAGCATATCAGTGAAGAAGGCATGATATATATAAAATTATGCACCACTCTATTTATAGACACCAGGTCTGATCAGCCTAGAATGCTGCCGCCAGACAGCATATAATGTATCTTTTACATAAAGAAAACGAATGTCAGTTTTAAGAGATAAAATGACCTTTAGATATGCACAAAGGAAAGGGGAAGACTTCTGGCCAGGAGTACAGCCAACAGAACTACAGTACGTGACATTATTAACTGAGAAATAGACAGGAAAGTGGAAACTGGCGCAAGGTCATTGAACGGGTCGTGTAATCTGAGGGCTCTGTGTCCGAGTGTGCGAATAAACAGAACCTCATTTTATAAGATTACTAATAAAGTCAAGTGAATAAATGCCCTTGTGACCTCATTTTTCCAACTCCAGAGTGACCCTACCCTCACGCCCCACTTTATCCTATACAATTTATGAATCTATTAACACCTGCCAGTCATAATATCTGCATTTATTTAACTTTATTGATTTTAAAGATACTTTTCTTCAAGGATCCTTTGAAGAACGATAAACACTATTGAACAACATTAAGCATTAAGTTATTTGAACACTCCTTCCCATAGAATGGTTTATTTATACTATTCTCTTCATTTTTAAGACATCTAAAATATAAAATAATATATATGGATTGTCCTGACCAATAAAGTAAGTAAAAAAAATGTTGGGGGGGGGGGGGCAGCTAAGGGATGGGACTCAGAAGGCTGCTGGTTCAAATCCCTGGGTCAGCAGAGTGATCCCACCTTTGGGCCCTTGAGCGAGGCCCTTAACTCCAATTGCTCCAGGGACTGGCTGACCCGACTATCTCCTCAACTCCAGTTTCATGAGATGGTCTCCTGGGCTGCTTTTCCTGCTGTCCTGAAGGAGGTCCCACATATATGCTGGGCACTCAGTGGCCACTTTTCCTTCATTCTCTGATCAAACTCCTCCCTGACCATTTCTGCTGTGTTTAGGTCAGATGGCCAGGTCATGCAACACTGTAACTCTCCTTTGTAGGCATCTTTGCGCGTCCAGATCATTTACTGGTGCTATACATAAAAATAATATTCTTTCTAATTAATTATTATTCTAACATATTGCTCTATAACTTAAAACAGTATTTTTTGTTATACTTTCGTTAGCACAATATAAAATACAATGCCTTTCCTGGTCACACTTTGAGACATGAATAATGTAGCAGTACATGCTTACTTAATGCATTAATTGTTAAGTAAGTGTAAGTGTTAATTACGTACTGATCCTAGGCTTGTTCATCATTAATAAATCATGACAGTTCATGTAGTCCAGTCACAATATTAATTATCAATTACCTAATTATTTAATAATGGTAAGACTTCACTTGAGGAGGTAAAAATGGCATATTAACTCATTCACTACTCAAGACCAAATCATGACTAATATAGATTTCCCCATTTCCCCATGAAACACGTGAACTGTCATGATTTATTAATGATGAATGACCATGGGATTAGTATTTAATACACTAACACTCAGTTACTGGTTAATTAATGCATTAAGTAAGCATGTACTACTACATTATTCATGTACCCTCAAGTGACGTGTTACCCATTTCCCTAAAATCTCATGGTCTTGCAAATTCACAGCGAAAACAAACAACAGCCTGAGATGCAGAGCAAAACCTGCACGTGCCTTCTGCAATATGTCACTTCCATTTAATTTTACCCATTATTCACTGCACACACCTGAAGAAGACAGTCAGCCTTAATGCTCTTGGTGGAATTGTTTATCGTGTAATTTATGAATGCACCACAGCTAATGTATTTTTTTCCTAATGACTCACATATATTTCTTCACAAGCACACCACTGGAGAAGGGTTAGACTAGCATGCAAGGCTTCCCACTTTGTAAGCAGCTAAACACTGACTTTATCATCAGAAACTCATCAGTGTTTGAGTGTGACACCATACAGGTGATTATACAGTATGAACAGCACACACTGATCCTAGATTGCAAGCTGATCTGATGGATACAAATCACCCAGGCTACTTGTCCTCTTATTTTACTGAAGAACGATATTTGTGTATTGTACTAAAACTATGAAATATTGTGAACTTGAATGAATCAGCAGCAAATTAAGGAAATAATGCTTTTTGAATTAATATCTACATATAAATGTATTAATCCATACCTTCCATAGGTGGGAAGGTCAAACAAGCAGACAGAAATAGCAGTGAGGCATTTCCCAGTCTGCCGTCCATCCTGCCTGGGGGCAGTGTATGGGTTTTTAAGTGAGGACCCCATGCCTGTGATCAGAAGGTCGTCAGTTCAAATCCTGTGGATGTTAGTGTGATGTCACCGTTGGGCTCTTGAGCAAGACTCTTAGTCCCAATTGCTCCAGGGATTAGCTGACCTTGCTTTCTTAATTGTGCAAAACCAAACATGAAAGAATCCTCAAACTAATGTAAATCTGTCATTTAGCAGAATCATTCACAATCAAAGCTGGCAATGATCAACCAAGGGAATGAAAAAACCTGGTGTGGCAGATTGCAGTCTGCCGTGCATGAGGGGCCATTTCACCATGACCTGAATATCATTCTCTCACTGGAGACATCTGTGATTGTATACCTTTGAATGGCAAGTGATGAAAAAATGTATTCACTCCTATATGGAATGGAGAAGATGGTCAGTAAACTCTGATTAATTCAAAAACCAGTCACAAGAAATCTGCCATGGTGGACTTTTCGCCCCAAGTTAAACCAGAGGTGCCTTCTCACTGCCTGTAATGGTCTGGAAGTAGACGCCCATGATGCGATTTTAAGAAAACTGTGCTGTCATGACCAAGCGTTGTGTGGAGATCGAGGACCTTTTGATAGCTACTAACTGAGGACTTTGTGAAATTCCCCAGAGACAGCCAATTTTGCCAGTCGACTAATTACATTCCCTTCTCGCTGCCTCCATGGTGCACTGAAGCCCAACTCATTAATAATTATGCCTGCAGAATTTGTATGGAATGATACTGAACAGCCTCCTGCTCAGGTGATGAGCGTCTATTCATTTCCCATGAATAAAGGTCAAAGAGGACTGAATCCTCTCTGAGGAAACACCGGGAACGTGACAAGGGACACCCTGGGTGACGCACCAACCATCTAGCCCTTTTCACTGAAAAAGAATATTTAGTACCCCCCAATGGTCTGTGCTTGAGTTTTGTGAAATTGAAAGGCACTTTTGGGCCACTGTGATTCTTGGTTTGGTTTGGGACCCCCTGCTTTTCTGTGGGGGTCTGCCACGAGCACGTCTCATCCGTATTGACAGACAGATCAACATGAAACTTTGTCACATATAAGTGAAATTCTGGTAGCACTTTACAGTAAGGCTCCCTTTTGCTCCTTATAAATGGGTCTAATTCATTAATAAAAAGAGAACTGTTATAACACTGTTTATAACCATTTATAAACCATTTATAACTTATAAACCATTTGTAAAGTGGTACCAAAATCCCCTTGTTTCTTTAGCAATGTATGCTGTGGACAAACTATTGTGTAGCTTTTGGCAAATGCACTTCCAGCAATTGACATAAAAGTTTTTTTTTTGTTGTTGATTTTAATGTGCAATTGTAATAAGCTCGAGCTGAATGGAATCTGGTTGCAAAATTTAACATTATAAATCAGGCAAAGACAGAATCCAAAGAAACAAACGAAGGTAATCAGTAGCAAACAGGAACAACAAGGAAGATTCAAAACTCATTAGTCAAAGAACAACAGGCAATAATCAAAACCGGAAACCCAGAAGATATTACAAACACTGAGAATTGCTATCAAAGAGAGACAAGACCTCACACTGTTTTGTGAGGCAGAATTAAACAGTCTTTGGACCCCCTGCAGATTATTAGGCTAAATAAGGTAATTAAGCTTAGGTGTTCCTCGTAATGCGGTTTGTACTCTGCTTAAGGGGTATGCCCACATCATGTCGGTGTGGGTGTCACTGTGACTGTGACAGTAATCTAAAAAAAAAGGATTGCTATTCATTGTTCCTTTAAGTTCATATGGTTTTTGGCAGTTTTCAATTGTATATTTTTAAATATCTACTACTTTTTCTTGAAAAAAACATTACATTTGTACATTTAAGAGGCATTCTTTTACATGAGACATTGACTTTTGTTATGTAACTCACTTATGCTGTTTAGCTACTGTTTTCCAGTTTTGGGTAAAGCTCTTTGGGATCTGAGGGCTTGCATTTCTGAGAAGGTGGAAAGCCTATGCAATGCCATGATTTATTAAAAATATCTGAAAATTATCTTTATATTGATACCAAAGAGGAGAAAGTTATCTTGGGGTTTATTCCTTTCTTGTGGGTGCTAAAAGATGAAAAAGTCCCTCTAGCTTTTCATGGTCCACATGGTAATCTAATGATTTGACATTGCAACTACATCAAAGAAAGGACAGCTTTGTCTGAATACATTTTAAAATCAGAATGAATTCACAAGTTTTTATGATGTTGGGAAGCAGATTCAGCACAGAAATAAAAAAAACTACACATAGAAACCACAAGAAAGTAAATTTAGGAGTCTAACACAGATTGACTGTGTCCTGTTTAAATATTTTAGTCTTCTCAAGTACATTTCTAAATTTCAGTGTAAGTTTAGGGTCAAAAATAAACCAGGATGAAACAAGAACAGAATCGACTCGGAATACCAGCAGTGTTTTGTTTCATTGCTTGATGTTTATTTGCAGGTTCCGATGTTTCAGGTGGTGTTTTGGTTACACACACCCCTCTGGTAGAAAGCAAAAACAAGGAATGAAATGCTCACATGAATGAAATGAAATGCTCACATGAAGCACCCCTTTGTTTGACAAGTAGAAGGTAGGATGGGAGAGCCGGTAAATGAAAGAAAGACAGACAGACAGACAGACAGACAGGTAGATTAAGTAACTTGCTGAAAAGTTCATGAGGATTTCCTCTCTTCTAATTTCAGCTGGCAGCTTTCATAGTGATGGGAGTCCTTCAGCATCACACTACCTGCTAAATTTTAGGGTATTTCACATTTTCTGATGTGAAGATTTGCTTCCCTAATACATTATGCGATCTCTCACCACCTCAAACACAATGAGGGCAATGTTTCATAGGCTCAGAAATCTGTTCGTAATCATTTTGCTGTCACGCCATTCTGTTGCCTTCCATAATATTATACTTGACTGAACAGCAAGAGAATATCTAAATCAAGCTTGAGCCATAAATAACTGAACACAACTGTTCAGAATTTATTTTTAATATATAAAATAAAATGAAAATTGTCCCATCTCTTACCAGTTATTTTCAGAGGCACGAGACAGAGTACATTTTCCAAAAAGGCTTTTAGGATAATTCAGCAAGAAAAAATATATATACTGTAATTAGATGCAATGTTTCTTCTGTAGCCATATCTTCCGAAACTTTGATGAGTTTTTATGCATGGCAATAGCAATAGAGGATTAAATTAATAGCTCACATATTAATATCTGTGAAGCTCTGTGACAAATGATAAAGAAGGATGGATTAGATATGCAATTAAATCAAATAAATGACATTTTCCTTTGTTCTTCGTACATTTGTCCCCGGTTATAATTTTACTGATTTATTCAATAAACCTCGTTTCCCACAGAAAGTGGTTACCTTTAGGTGTGAAGGCATAGCGTTATTAGTCAGTCAGGCTTTATTTGCTGTGACACTTGTTACACCACGTCGACAGAGAGTGGAGTATGTGGGTATGGTGTGATGTCATGCCAGGGGGCATGACGGTGCAGAGCGAAGGGGGGCTGGGGAGTAAGGAGATGGTTCTGGTACCTCACGCCTTCAGGAGTGGGCATTTAGATCCCGTCCCTGTTATGTCTGCAGAATTTTCCTGTTCTCCCAGTGTGCACTTTGAAAACGTGAAGCCGGGTGAACTGGGACCCATGAATTGCCCAGTGACAGACTGGCATCCCATCCCTGTGTTTCCTGAGAGGCAACAGATGTTGTGATCTTTGTGACGGAAAGATGATATTGCTACAGTACTGTATAAGTAGGGCTACCCTGCAGTTTATAGTAATTCACATCCTCTTTAAATTATGCATACTTATTGTTTCTTTGTTAACGGAGTTCAATTTAAGCCTGACACAGTTTTTACACAATCGCCCGATTGTAATTATTTGATGTGACCGTGATTATTATTATGTAAAATCGCTAGAATCATCTCCATTCATCTGTATGAAAATAGCTGGATGAAACAGAAAGGTCATATTTCTGTGACTGGTTCCATTTTGTTCTCTCTTGTGTAGTGTTTGACTGGCGCTCATTTAATGATGCCATCACGCTTCGTTTCTGAACCAGTCCATATTGTTATGTGCCGTAAGAGTTTTGGATGTATACAGGACACCTCAGTGTTCTGCCCCAAGTGCTCCACTCCAGTTGCTGCTTCACCCCGCCTCCCAGTTACAGTTCCACAGCATTACACATCATGGCATTACTATGGTTTTACCACAGTGTCTGAATTGTACCACTTTGTTTCACGAGATCTTCGCGACCCAACCTGATAATGTTTCTTCTCACAACATCAGGTTTATTTTACAGGCTGCTAGTGAGAAATCTCCACCAGCCCCGAAAGGGATATTCAGCTACATATTATGATTTTGGAATATTTGCGTTCTTCGTCCGTTTAAGACGTAAGTTCTGCAAAGCACCTGCACTTGCGTCTGAGTGCTGTTTATGGGTCTTGTTAGGTTCCCCGGTCATGGTGGGGTGACCGTATATGTCCCAGTTGGCTGCCACTATTATTCTGCAGCAGAGCCTTATGCCAATAAGACAAGCAATAAGAGAAATACATGTTATCTTGTCCAGCTGCAATTTTTCTGATTCACTAAAAAAGTCGCATATTACGCCTCAAATCAGACTGAAACAAGCCTATAAGTTCACCAAAATACCACGACGGTGATTTCAAGTGACAGAAATATAAACTAACATTTCATATATGAGGTTTAGATAATTTTCAGGGTCAGTGCCCGTCTGGCCCTGTCCCATCTGCCTGTTCCCCATTTGGCCAGCAGTTCACACTGGCCGTCCTGTTTGCAGTTGCCCTTGTATACTTTCTCTGCTCCCTATGGCTCAATGGGCTGAGTGATGCTTTGAAGCTGCTATCCCTGTAGTGGCGTGCTCAAGTCCAGCCTCATCTTTTGTTTAATTTATTGGTTTATTTTCCCCTAGTGTCTGGTATTCTTTATCTGTGTCTTTGCTCGGTGTCTCTGATTTTGTTCTACCCTGGCCATGCCTTGTTTAATTATGTTTTTGTGTTCCTACCCTTTCCTAGTATAGCTTGTTGCCGTGTGTTTGTAGCTGTGTGTGTTTCCCTGTATTACTCTCAGTTTTCCTTTATTCAGCAGTGTGTTATTTTGCGGTTATTTTCACGAGTTCTTATTTTTCCTGTTCTGTTTTTGACCCCTCTTGGTTCCGCAGTGTTGGCAAGCAAAGAAAACTGTTTTTTTTTTTTAAAGTCAGTGGAATTGTTAACACCAGGGGTCTGTATCATGCAGCTGGATTTCTTGCCCAGTTGAATAACTTTTCTGATTTAAGGTACCACAGTTTAAATGAACTCTATCTTTTTCACTTATATTTAGCCCAGACTACTTTAATTCCGACAAGTTATCCGGCTTGGTGTAACTGTGGGCTATTTAGTTCGCCATAAGATTGCAGGATGAATGGATCAGGCTTGTAAACGCTGTGCACATGCAGATGTGTGAGGTAAAATTAGGTAGGTGGGATAGATCAAGTAGTGACAACAACAACTGTGTCTTGAAGCGTTAACTTCTTATATCTGCCTTGTAGAATATTTGTTTACAAAGCTTAAAAGGCAAACAGAAATGCAATTTTTATTTCCAGTGTTCAGAGCTAATTAATAGTTCTTCTTCATAATGTGGATGTATATTATTAAAAAATGAGTAGGCTAACTCTAGAATGGTGTTATAAAATGAACAGAAAAAGACAATTAAAAAGTTAATCACAAGCATTTGTATGATAATTAATTGTCAATTACAATTTCATGATGGTGACGTGATGGTCAAACCTGTTTATTCAAAAAGCCAAAACAAATCTGCTATACCGATTTCACATCCCTAAAAACTCCATTTCAGATTGCAAATGATATGGCACCATGAGACCTAAGTATGTTCTGGAGAACAGCCATGATCTCTCTGTAAACAGAATGATGCACTTATTATTTTTTTCTGCCGCAGAAGAGCTTACAGCGATGGATGTCATGGTTTAGATTCAACACATGAACTGGATTGGCCTATTATTTTGAAATGTACTTACATTTTTTATTGTAAAAACAATGCCTGAGGATCACAAAAGAAACACAAACTTAATTTGCATGGTATTTTTCAATATTTCACCTATATTTTTATCTTTTTGGGGTTTTATATGGTTTTTCATAATACATAACAGGTTGCCTGCATTTGTACAAATTCTACTCATAGAGAGATGGACTTGTGTTTTCAGATACAATACCTCTCAATGTCTTCATAATTGGACAGTCAAGTGTTTCGTCAAATAGCAAAAATATGAAAGTATGGAAATGTCCTTGATCTCCATGAGAACCACTGATTGACTTTCATAGTTCATGTTGCTAGGAGCACTGTGATACTCAGTGAAGTGGTTTGCCCATTTTCTTTCGTTTTTTATGTATGCAGTACAGTTCTGCCCTGAGACATCTGTGCCTTCTCTCCCTCCTGTCTCACAGCTAGTGACAGTCACATGTTGAAATTAAAATCAAACAAATCCAGCGGTCAGCACTGCTGCTTCACACATTGTCTTTGTGTGTAGTCTTCTCATCCAAGGGTGTAGTTCCCAAAAGCCCCCGTTAGCAAGTTATATAGTTGTAACCATTTAGTTGCATGGTTCTACACCACGTTCCAAATTATTATGCAAATGATATTTTTCACTGATTATCCTATATACAGTAGTCGATGCAAATGACAGCATAATTTTCGAGTCATCAACCATTAGAGTATAATTTGAATGTTACTGAACAAACCTCCCAATGATAACAATATGTTTTTCAAAAATAAAAAACTTAAAATGCACTGTTCCAAATTATTATGCACAACAGAGTTTCAAAACATTTTAT
>JAODKF010000138.1:11623853-11644152 GCA_026779585.1 Mormyrus proboscirostris
TCATCTGGGTGCTGCTCTGAGAGGCTGCTCTTCATCTGGGTGCTGCCCTGAGAGGCTGCTCTTCATCTGGGTGCTGCTCTGAGAGGCTGCTCTTCATGACCAGCTTTGCTCTCACCTATAGAGATTATGATGGGGGAGGTATGAAAAAAGAATTATGGTTGATTATCAGGATTTTAAATTATAGCAACATATATCTTAGTTTCTCATTAATCTTGTCACTGCAATGCGTATTTGGCAGGTCAGCATGTGAGAGGTCAATCTTCATTTGTTTTCCATGCAGGATCTTGCATCAACAACAGAGATAATATGCTTTTTTTTTAATATACTTGCTGAGCATGGGAGCATTCTTTGGCTGTTTCAAAAAGATGCGAAACTTTCACATTTGTATCTCCTTTATTTAGTCAAAAATCAAACAATTGTAGCTATTGTAGCTATTGCATGTAAAAAGATTTACGGTAAAAAAAAAAAAAAAAACACCATACAACTACAACTAGTCAGCCAAGGAATAAACAACATACAGCAATGACATGCTAATGACACTAGGGGGAGCCACAGGAAGTACGAGCATATTCTGAAAACAGCAGCTTTACGTAAGTGATATACGATACTGCTGAGGTCCTACCAATATGTCTATGTGATGTCTAGAGTACACCGGCTGCTTGCAATTTCATCATTTCACAAGACTCTATGTATCTTATTTGACTGTTTATTGCAGTATAAACAATATGAACTTAAGTTGCAGAATTGAAGTAATAACCAAATGCACTGGAAGATCGGAGTGGAGTAGAAGCACTAGACCCTAATGATCTACCCCTGAAAGTGTATTTGACCTGAGCTGCACTGAAGTGGGAAGAATTGTTAAATTTGTTGAGCAGGAAACTCAGTCTCAGTTTGGAGCGAGAACCTGTTTTGGACTGTATGTTCAGCTGGTTGATTGAAACAAAATCTTTGTTTGGATTTTTACTTTCTGGACCAGAACTATCCACCTCTGCCATTGTGTGAATAGTGCTGTGAATACTGAACTATTTTGAGCTATTTTACAATAATAGACTTGTTCACCTACTCCTGTTTTGTTACCAAGACTATTAATTGCTATTTATGCACACATTAGCTGACCCTTGTTACAATTCTCATGCCATTTCATTGATGGTTTCCAGCATTTTTTTGTGTTTTTCTTCTGTCTGTTTCTCTCTGCTTTGAGGCAAACATGAAGCTTGATCTTTAAATTCCTCACACAAAGAGCTTCTCATCTGGTATGTGTTTGCTGCTTCAAGTCTAAACCCAGTTACAAAATCAAAATCACCTCTAACAGAACATCAGCTGACATCAAGACGAATCTAGCTTTAAACAATAAATTCACTATCTTAGCAGAAACACATAAGGAGAAGCAGAAAAAGTCCGTTAGTAACATAATATATTTGCGGAAATAGCTTGTGGAAATAATAGGCAGGAGAGTGGAGCTGGTAGGTGTTGATATACATAACAACAACAACATGGGGTAGCGTTACAAAACATTCTCAAAGTTCACGCATCACATGACAAAAACGACCAATCACATTTTAGAAATCCAAAGTTTCTGATGCAACACCGTCTTCAGGCAAGGAGTAAAATATGAAAAGATGAAATCCATTAAACATAAATGAACTGAAAAAAGACTGTTATGGTCAATGAATGAGAAGCATAGATAATTAGATGGAACTGAAATCTGCAGTTTCCTAAAATGGTCCAGCTTTTGTTACATGCACTTGTTGGAGATGAATATAACTAACTCCACCAGGGAGTGCATTTTTTAAACTTTTGACATATGCAATACTGCAAAATGTGGCTTCTTTCAGTGAAGAATGTTACCTGAAAAATAGGGTCATAAACTATGTGTGGAGGCTGACAACTGCCACTTAGATCATGAGATCTATGAGAATATTCAACCACTAAAGAACGAGATGTGTGTAACTATTCCCCAGAGTGTGTTTAGAAGTAGTTGCCAGGCTTCCCCTGAACTTGCATAAATATTTTCTTCAAACGACAGGTTATTTTTGCCAACTTACAATTATTTAGGAAACACTTTTTTTCCCCCAAAGCAACGTACATTTGAGAGAGCAGGGTTAGCCAGTCCGTGGAGTAATTGGGGGTTAAATGCTTTGCCCAAGGGCCCAATGGTGACATCACACTGACACCCACAGCTTTTGAACCAGCAATCTTCTGATCACATTAATTTGTTATCTTACATGGGATTGGTCCCCTTTTTTCGAATCCTTGTTTATGGGACATTTTTAAAATACTATTTGTTGCATTTGGCAGGGATACACCGTGAACAAGTTTAAAGCAAATCTCCTTATTCCTATTTTAAATTATGATTCTATTAATACTTTCCGTGTTGTTTCAGGTTATACAGATGAAGTACATTTTCAGCCATTAGGAGTTACACAATATCATTGGCCTCGATGTTTTGCACAGCATTGTGACGCAGCCCGATTGGCTCAGAATAATGAGGTATAAAGAGACTCGAAAGGAGTCCAGCTTTTGCTGGAGGTTCCCTTTTCAGGGGTGGAAAGAATGTAGAGTAAA
This sequence comes from Mormyrus proboscirostris, assembly GCA_026779585.1. Lineage (NCBI taxonomy): Eukaryota > Metazoa > Chordata > Actinopteri > Osteoglossiformes > Mormyridae > Mormyrus > Mormyrus proboscirostris. Next base: position 11,626,419 of record JAODKF010000138.1, read on the forward strand.
TGGGACAGCAAAAGGCATTCGGAGTAAACATATGTAAAAATCAGCATTTCAGTGGGGAATATGAAAAGACAAACAGTGCATAGATTAGCATGGGGGGGGCAGGGGGGTGGGGTGACCATCAAAACAAAGGCAGCACAAACAGACCAATACATAGAAATGCTGCAATGAAGATTGAGTGGAATGAGTCACTAGCCAAAAAAGCCAGGGGCCTCACCCATGCAGAACAGACAGCGGCCGTGCCTTCCATTCTCTCACAGGCACATTATCAAGCGTTACTCTATGTCTGAAGTATAATTTGGTCCAGCGGGGAGCCTCACACCTTCAGGGCTGGGGTTCGAGCCCCACCTCTCTTCTGTGTGTGTGTGTGTGGAGTTATTTTGTTCTCCCCTTGTCGTCTGAGTTTCTAAATTACATGCAGGGTGTGCCGGTGTGTGCCCTCCAAGCAGCTCAGGGCATACCCCTACCTCCTGCCCCGCGCCGCTTGGAAAGGTCTCCAGACTCCTCATAACTGTGTGCTAAATAAGCAAGTAGAAGATGGATGAAGTTATTCATGGCATGAATTTAACTATCGTGTGAGATGTTGAATCCAGTTCTCCTTTTGAACACTAGGTGTCCCTCTTACATCTCTTTCCAGAATATGTGTCATATTCTGAGGAGATGTGTATCTGCTGCGTGTCATGAGTAGACCGACTTGAAAATGTTTTCATTTTTTTTTTAGCTAAAGCATTCACGTATCTGGTTTATGGTATATAGTACTCAGAGAGACCTATTAATTTTCAATTCATTATTTAATATCTCTTCTAGCATAAAAACATTTTAAAATAAAATGAAAATAATTATAATTACTGTAACTATATGATAAAATGATAATGAATTTAAATGATATTATTTTTTATAACTATTTTGTGCAATGTATTCAGCTTATTAAAGATTAAACATTTGACAGAACAATTTATAAGCTTCAGGTAATTTAATGTTATTTTAATTTTCGAGGCTGTCATTTATATGCAAAGATATTGCATGTGATCTTTTATTAAATATTTTCTTTTCGTAGTGAAACGACATTTAAACAAGCAGTGTTAGTTATGAACAACAGCTGGTGCTTTCATTTAGGATGTTTCGTAAAACATCAGTCTGATCATTTTTAAAATATCTATTAATTTAATATAAATTTAGGAATACCTAATATATGCTTACAATAAATGAAACTAGGAGTAGAACAAAGGTTTTGTTTACCTTTATTTGCATAGCACAGACACAAGATGGCAAACCATTTCACGTCATAAAACACTAAAATCATTGTCCGGTAACAGCAATTATTCTTATTGATTGTCTATAGAAAAATGCTGCACATGCATATAATATAATAACAATTATGCAAATGTACTGTGCATATAAAAGCTTGCAAACTTTTCCCCTGATTTATGAGCAACAATCAATCAATATTTTTTTACATTTAATGCACCGTAAATATTAAACCTCAAATTACAAGCTGTAAACCAGTTTTGTGCTTTAAAAGTAGAAAAAAAGGTATGCCCCATGGTCATCATTGACGATAAGATACAGTTTTTAATGGTTGTTCGCAGGAGGAGGTGAAAGTCACCTGAAAATGAACGCTAACTTTCCGGATCCCCTGCTCGGCTCAGCTCGGCATCTCGCAGTGGAATGGGGCAAAGCAGCGGCGTCTGCTGATGTAACTCCACCCTCCGCTTCCCCTGCACCAGGGGCCGATAATGTCAGCCTAATGTCTTGAATGAAAAGCTCTGGCCGATTTTGTTTAGTCTCAGCTTTGGGAGGCGGTAACAGAGCCTGGAGCCGCAGCCGTGTGGGGTCAGGATGCTTTTCAGGCCCGTAGGCCTCCGCCCCGGGGTCTGCCGCTCCCCCCAGACACAGTGCAGCCCATCTGAAAGATATTTACGATCCCCCCGCCCCACATGCACCCCTCCTCCCCGGTGCTCCCTGCCCCTCTGCTTTGTGCGCTGACACGGGCCCAGCCCAGGCCTGCCTCCCTCGCCTCGCGATACTGTCCCTCCCGAGGCACCACACCTCACCTCCCCTGCCGCTAATTACAATCGTCGACGACCCCACCCTTGTTCAAATAGTCACATGCGAAACGTAAAGGGTTTCTGGAACTTTCATGGGCGGCTCAGTAATGGGGCCGGGCTTTAAAGCTCCCTGACTCCTTCCAGCGGGGGAAAAAGCGCAAGTGGCACTAGCTGAGCTTCTGGAGGTCACTCCATGGCTTGATATTCATTCCATGACATGTTTTTTCTTCTTTTTTTTGTCACAGCCAGGTCCTGAATACTCCTTGCCTGAGTGCTGTGCTCCTATTTTTCTGCTTTTGCATAAACTTCTTCTGTGGGCTGATGTTGAGGTGCCTGTTCGTTGTTCATGGTGCCACATGTGCCTTTCTGTGTCATGGTAATGGACCTCTGATGGCTTCCAAAAGCATCTCCACTACTTCTTAGACCTGGAAGTCACATGGAAAGTGGTGTTTGTTGATCTGGCAACACCATTTATTAATTTGCTTGGCATTCATCCAGTTGTGTGTTATAAACACTTGATATTTTTATATCTTCTGAGCAAATAGGAGCCATACTGAACCCGCAATGTGGAAGTCGTAGAAACTGGTTCCCCTGCATCTCTTCCCAGCCTCTCGTGTAGTATGTCCCCTCCCCCGACATTTTCATTAGATTTTCTCTGTAAGCCTGTGTCAATAAGCTACAGATTTATTTTAGGCAACATAGGGAATAGTCACGTCTTCTGCTTTCTCCACCTGACATGGCCAGCAGCGATCCTGACTTGATTCCCATGGTTCTGAGTGAGGTGGACTGATCCTGAGAAAGTCAGACTAACCAGAAAGGAAGCCAGTGAAGTGGGAACAGGGTCAAGCAGACCGCAAGTGCGCACGCTGCTCTTTCATTTCAGTGCTTATCCTGTTTACATGTTTCAATGCTCCCGTGCCAAACAGATCCGGGCCCAAGCACCTCACGAGATGCTGGGCTGCATATGGGCACCTCTGCTTCTTATTGTCCTGTTTGTTCATGGGAAGGATGCGAGGGGCCATTGAAGTGGGATAGAATCTGCATAACCCTCACTTTCCAGGCACTTTCCATAAATGAGGTCGCTCTCCGTGAGTTAGCAGGACAGGTAAACAGGGCCCTAACTCTTTGAAATGTTATAGCACCAGGCCAGCATATATTATATACATTGCTTGAGAAGCTAGTTTTTATTTATTTGGTATAAAATAACTGACACACACAGACACACACTATTTGCTATTTACATTTTAAATAGAGTGTGTGGAAAAAAAGAAATATATAGTGTAACCCTTTACTGGATAAGTGGCTATTATTAAAGTTAGGGAAGCTCCAAGATAAAATTCCAAATCTGAAGAACAACACCTTAGTCTATATGTATCAACAAAGGCTTTTTCACTGTCTAGAAATACTAATTGTACTCATCACAGATACAGCCAAATTTCTGACTTCCTTTACTTACCAGAAAATATGTATAACATCACTGATTCAAGCTCTATATTTATGGAAACGGGGTAAAGTAGGAGTGTGTTTAAGGAATTTTAAGGACAATGTGGACAATCATTGGTCATTGACGGTCATTTTTTTTAATCAGCTGCAGCCAATGTTTGATCACCATTTGGGTTTTAGAAAACTATTGCTAATTTAATTGTTTTTTTCCTGGTGAATTAGCTATAATATTGGCTAGCAGAAAGATGACTTTCACTGTGGGGAAGATGGTGGCGCTATTGTTCAGCAGCCAGAGGGTTGCCGGTTCGAGCCCTGATTCCTCCTGACCCCGTCAAAGTGTCCTTGAGCAAGACACTGAACCCCTAATCCTGGTGAGCAGGTTTGTAAGTGTGCATGGGTGAATGTGAGGCATGTATTGTAAAGCGCTTTGAGTACTTGAAAGAGTAGAAATGTATAAATGCAGTCCATTTAGTTCATTTCAAATCCCAATATTTGGAATATTATGCCTGCTAAACAGTTAGCAATACAGCAGAATATATCTTCAGAAATGGTCTAGTTGAGGTGGAGTTGGATATTAAAAACAAGGGAACTGTTCCCAGTTTAATATAATCTTCCCTATAGTGTGGTTAATCTTACCGCTCAGCCCAAATTAAATTTTTTCTACGGCATGGGAAAAAAGCTTCAAAACCGTGTGCCGTCTATATGTGTGGGTGGACTGCTTTATAGAAAATATGCCATTAGACTGAATAACATTAGAGAGCTAATCACATGAGCCACTTGTCTTTTGAATGCCTTTCATAGTGACCATTACTCATTGCTGTAACTATAGCATCTATGCTAGTTGGATTTCCTCTTCCATACAGGCTACATAGTGCTAATTTATCGGATAACCATTAAGCATTAAGTCATTAAAGAATAATTGAATTGAAAATTTTGTATTTTAATCTTTTAAGTTCTAGCTTTCTCTCTTTAATCACAATCAGTCCCAAGAGCCCATCTCTTTAAGTAATCTGTGATGATGTAATGGTAATTTTTCCCAAGAATCCTGGAGTTTAAGAGGTGGTGGTATATCATACAAACAAAAGGAACAGGGTGAGCTTTTTGGGAACAGGTGTCCAGTGGCACTTTAGCGGGGGTGTAGTTAGACCCCTGTGGCCTGAGGGTCTGACTCCACACCCTAAGCTCCCTACTGACCAACAGAGAGGTGAAAGGGTCACCTGACCAGCCCATATAGCTCAACAATTCTTTACTTTCTAAGGCGTCTCAGATTCCAGGTAACTGATCTCGCCAGTGTGTTTTCTTAAATTTTTAAGTACATTTTGCATTTTGTTTTGCGATGTGAGCAGGAATTACAAATAAGTTAATCGTTTTTCAAAAGGACATAAATTTGAAAGAAGAAGTGCTGTATAATTATTGTATGGTTTTACTTAAATATTCATAAAATTAAATTTTTAAATATATCTATTGTGACAAACATCATATATAGCATATTTTTCATACCAATTTTTTAAGCCGTATACAGGCATTGTGGCAAGAGATATGTATTGTTTGAATTGTGTTTCGTTACTATAAATCATTACACTGCTATAATGCAATCAATTGAACATTTATTATCAGAGTGATAAGGTAAATGAGGGGGTCATCTCATACAGACATTACAGTACTTTGTGACCTCGCCATAGTTTGTGTGCTGTTTTGGTAAGCAACAATCGGCATGATTAAACAACCTCGCTGCGTTATCCGGTTTTCATGCAAGGGTGCATATTTGTACTGTGACAAAAACGAAACATCCTGAGTCTGTTGAATGAATATGTGGCACAGATGCTCCCAGGACCAGAAAAGCAGCTCAGTCTTGTGCGGAAGGACCCATTAGAGAAGGGAAAAACACACCTAGATGCGCTTTGTAATTATTATGTTGCAGGGACCCAATTTTTCCAGAAGGTGATAAAAATCTGTAACTTTTTTACCTTGTGAGGACATTTTCTTGGTCCCCACAAGGGACCCCAAATTTATAGTAATTTGTATAATAATTATAATAAAATGCAATCAAAAAAGTTTGTTTGGGAAGTGATGCTTGAGATTAAGGCTGGGTGGGGTTTAAGGTTGCCATTTTTGGGATCAAGGTTATGCCCAAAGAAATGAACAGAGAGTCCCCACAAAGATATGAATATGTGGACTGTGTTTGTGTGTGTGTATCTGTGTGTGTGTTACTCTTAACTAGAATCAATGATCATGTAATGATCCTGTAGGAATATAAAAGTTCTTCATTGCTTTGTCCTTGATTGAAACAAAAGCTATATCCTAAAATAAGTCTAACTATTAATTTTAATGGGTTAAATATTAGTTTGCTGATTAGCTCATTTGTTTCTCATAAACAATTGTGGGCCAAAAATGTTAATTTTTTAAGCTGGTACTTATATATAGCAGGAGTCTGTACTTCACATATAATAAGAAGCGTTTAAGATTATGACTGAGTAGTTATGGAAAAACTTTAGCTGCCATTTTTTTTTTGGAATATCAGTACCATTTGAGAAGCGGCATGATTACTCAGTGAGTAGAACTGTGCTTGTGCATTGCCAGGATTGTGTGTCTCAGTGCGTGACTTTTGCATATTCTCTCAGGGTTCAAGTGGGTACACGATGTTCCCCTAAGAACTCCCATTTTCATTCTATGCCCCAAATGACTAAAACAATTGTGTTTCAGTCTTTGTGCTGGATTCTCATCCTGTCAATGATGAGTCCTGCCTTGTGTCTTGTGCTTAGCTGAGTTCAAAGCTCAGCATAGGTTTAATTGTTATGTGTGGAATTATTATTAAATTGGGGTTTTATATTTTGTATCTTGTTTTATCTGGTAATCCTGTTGAGACAGAAGAATATCTTTCAGGCGTGAGACCTCAGTGTGAAAGCAGCTCACTATATGAAAAAACACTAATCTCATGTGTAACCTGAAGACAACTTAAAGATGTACTTTGTTTATGTGCTTCATACGTGGATATTACTTTTTTTTTTTAGCTTCTACAGGTTCCCAGTCTTATCTATCAAAGCTTTTGAATGAATGGTTTGCCTGTGGGGGGGCGGCATGTTGGCGCACTGGTTAGCACAGTTGCATTTGTCTCCCTGTGTTGTGGGGTTTCCTCTGGGTCCTCCGGTTTCCCCTGCAGTCCAAAAACATTGAAGGTATTGCAAGGGGAACTGCAGTTACCAAACGGTGCATGCTCTCTGATAGGTCGACTGGGTTATTCCCTACCCTGCGCCCATAGCTTCTGGGACGGCCATAGAAAAAAGGACAGGTTTGCCTCTGCTGCCATGTATCTGTTGGCTTGTTGATAATGTTGTTTGTTGAGGATGAAGCAGCAGCCAGTGCTTAGCATTTTCCCTTCTCACCTTCAGGGCTGTGGGTACGGCGTGTGGACTTTGCCTGTTCCCCCTGTGTTTATGCGGGTTTCCTTCAAGTGTTCCGGTTCCCTGCCAATCATGCTCAGTCACGTAGACGGGTGTCTGTAAATTGCCCCGCAATCGACTGCCACCCTGTCCCAGGTTTCTCCTGCCTTGTGCCCTATGATTCCTAGGAAGCCTCTAGGCTCACTCTGCCCCTTCGTTCGACAAGAACGTTAATGGAAAATGGATGGATGGATTCGGTGAAACATGCAATGAGATTAATATAGCCATATGCCACATGACGACGTTTCGTTCAACGATGGACCACATAGCAGCGGCACCATAAAATTATACTACATGGCAATGATAATAAACATGAATATATTTATGTATATGTATGCAGCTCTATAAAAAATTATGAGAGCAGTCCAATTTTTTTAAGATTCCACATTGTTAATTCCTTGTTTAATCCTGATTATACTGGCAGAAGCTATACTGGATGACGGGCTGCTTCTAGGCTGAAAATTTCTATGACTGCAATACACAAGAACAATGTGAAACAGGAGACTCAGGACTGAGCAAAAAGTAGCCATGTAGATGGGAGATAAATTGATGAAGTGATCACCGATTTATTTGATCGTTTCTCATGAATCGGAGGATGACATCAAGTGGGTTTCTAAAAGAATGTGAAACATAAAGTTGTTTGAAATGCACTGCTCGGACAATTCATCACAGGCTCCTGGAAGCAGGACTGAAAATCCATAAAGCAAGGAAGAAGCCTTTCATCAATGGGAAACAGAAAAGAGTCAGACTGGAGTTTACAAAATAAGGTATGTTTTACACAAAAATACACCTATAAATTGAAAAATGAGTGAGACTAAAAATGATGCTGTGGTCTCCTATTTTTTTCCATTGCTGTAGTGTGTAAGTATATTGAATGAAGTTTACACAACAAAATCGCCTACTGACACACTTCTCAGAATGCATCCAAGTCGGAGAGTGATGCATGACTGTATGAGAGATGCCCAGTTACTTAGCTGTGACTATAAGCCCCAATGTAACTGAGTGTTACTTCACAATATTGATCGTTATCATTGTTTGACTGGAATAATGTTCCCTTGCCTTCAATTAATCCTTTTAAATTCATCACACTTGCCCGCTGCACTTTTGTGAAGTTCAGCGACATGAAATTGAACACAGCCTTTTGTCTGTGATTTATTGCATTATTTCACATAATTCACTTTGAAAAACTCTCTTTCATGGATTCTACTGCACCCTTTCCTGATCTCTCTTTTGTTTGAGCATAACTGAAAAAAAAAAATTGGACGTCTGTATTTGCTTTTTGTTGAATACTGGGAGGATGAAGTTTTGACACAAGAGTCTGCATCTTGTTGTATAACAGGTGCTGATAAGTCACTGTGTCAGTTGATCAACAAACTGTGAGTCTCTTTGATAAGCTATTAACTTAAAGCTATTTCTGAGGAGTTTAACTGCAAGTGTTTGTGGGAATCTCACAAAGAAACAAACAAAAAAAAAACCTTTAATGAAAAGAAAAATCTTTATGATTTTGACAGTGTTAGGTTAAACGTATGAAAATCATACATTACTTGGGATAAAAAAAGACCTCTAATTATGGGAATTAGGTCTCCTGGATTGCTCTGTAAAACTCATTTAAATGAATAAAAACGCATAATACCGATATTTGAGTCTCCCCCTCATCCTGTCCTGTGATGCTTCTTTTCTCAATAGAGACATGATCCTTGTTCTATATCCATCTGTATAGCTGTTGCCCTTGGATGTGACAAATCCCTGTTATTTGTCGCTGAAAGTCGCTGTTACATTGTGGGAAAACAGCTTCCCCCCCCCAGGGATTCCTGCAGTCATCTTTGAAAGTCCAAAAAAAAGGAAAAACTACAGTGGACAAATAGTAAAGGCTTTGAGTGAAAACATGTTTTTATAAAAGGGATTGACATGCAAGGGAATAGGATATTATTTAGAAGCAAAAGAAAAATGTTTGTCATACATGTGTTGGCCATGTCATACAAAAGGAACTATACAGTACAACGAAACTGCTATTTTAAATATTGTTTTTCCATAGTCTGTACAGTTTACTAACAAGCAAAATAAAATAAATGAATTATATACAGTATACATATGTTTTGCATTTATTTTTCTCTTTATACAGAAAGAGTTAACATTTCTTTGCCAAAAGCATCCAGGGATCATATTTGGGGCATTGCAGTGTGGATCTGAACTTGCAAACATTTGTATTTTTAGTTTTACTTCTACAGTTTTAGGCTAAATTTCAGGACTATAACATTTCACCAAGAGACTATTAGATGAATAAACACACAAACAAGCACAGATGTTCACAGGTACTATCCGATAACAGGAGACCACGGCCAGGGCATGCATCTCTCCATCCTGCAAGGGGATCATTTCTAAGCATATTCTGCCGAAACTCTGCTTTACCTGATGCTTTTTGGCATACAGGCTTATTCTCGTATACTAACCTCTAATGGTAAATTCGTTTTTTCACAGAGTCCTATCTAACTTCACTAACCCTCTCTGCTATACGGCTTCTCAGGATGGCAATGGGTTTGTCATATTGAAACTCTTAGCTCCTCATTCTAGCTGCATAGATTATGCCTGACAAAGTTGGGTTTGATTTACTCGCATGCGGTGGGGGGCGGGGGGGGGCTGATTTGAATTAAACTGAAAGAGGTCTTACGAGGCGAAGCAACCACTTCATTGTAAGTACATTTGATAATAGGTTCCAAATGCTCCGGCTCATCTGAGTGCGATTTTCACAACAATTTATTGCATGTAAACAAGCGATTGAGTAAATGAACTGTAAAACCCTATTGTAAGTACTTCCTGTCGCATACTTCGGTAGAACATTTGAACAAAACCGCCGAGCGGAGTTGCTAAGGGGGGGGGGAGAGAGGCAGGAAGAGGAAAAGCCAAGTGTTGCCACAGAAAGTCATGTACTTTGGTCAGAAGGACAAGCCGTGGTGCATGTGTCGCATCTGGTAGTGTGGTGAGGCCCACTTATTTTTTTATTATTTTTTGATGTCTGCATACAGTCCTTATAAATCTAAAACCAAAATGTCACGCATTTCGCTTAGGAGACTGGCTGATTTAACTGTACACACAGACCTGAGCTATAATAGTAGGAACATTTTTTAAGAAAAGTACACTGAGGACGAATATTACATGCACAAAATCAGGATTTCTGCTACAGTATATGATTAGTTAGCTCCCTACTACAGGACCTTTGATTGAAGTTATGCTTACACATAATGTGTGTTTGTAACATAGTATCAAGGCATGTTTTCAACACCCAAGGCTAAATCATCAAAAACACGCATTAACAAGCAAGATTTGGACCGCATTAAAACAAACTAGCATGATGAGTCCAGATCATCCAGTTCCCCGAAAATGTTTATCATGCATGTATTTCTACCTAAATCTCTGAGCTGTCCTTCACTAATTTATAGTCTGTTATCTATCTTTTTATGTTTGTGACTGTGAAAAAAGGTTAAAAGAAATAAGATGTAATGGGCTTTATTTAGAAAAAGCTTGACACTTTAAATGTGACTAAATGCCCTCATTTCCTTGGTGGGAATTTAGGAAAATGACGGTCGTCCCACAATTCTTAACTGAGGATGGAGTATCTCTGGGTGTAACCCCCCCCCCCTCCCCTTCGAAAAGTGGAAACAAAAGAACAATGGAGACACCAGGTGTTTAACATTGTGGAGTTTCTCCATAATAATGGAGAGAGAGGATGTTTGGAGGAGAAAGAATGAAAAGAAAAAAATGCCGTTTTTAATTTGCGCAGAGTGCAATTTTTTTTTTTCTTTTTTGATGTGGCTGTCTTTTTTCCCCCTCCGTTTTATTTTTTTCCTGCTGTCACTCTTTTAGCCACGCCCCTCCTACCCCTGGTCGCCTCAGATATGCGGGTTGCCCGCCACGCCTGCTTCTGGAGCCGCTTTCCCACCAATCACTGTTACTGAGCTAATCTAAGCTAAAGAGCAAGGCACCGTGATTCCTGGCTGACCTCTTGCAGCAGAGCCATACTGTACCAGCACACCATTACCTGGAGAGCTACCCATATGCCAATACCGAAAACAGCGGCATTTTGCCCAGCTGTGCAGGTCTACTGGAGTTCAGAAATATTTCATATTTTATTATTGCAATTTGTCAGGCTACATGGCGCAATGCTGCAAATTAGCGACACAGAATTTTTCAGCTCAATAGTTGTTATTCAATGGATGAGTTATAGGTGAGATATTAATCTCTGTTATTAGTCTTTTTGGTTATTATAATTTGGACAATGGTAGTGTGTGTTTGAGTAGTATACATTTTTCAAAGAATGGCAGCTTCTACCGTCTTTCGTAATTCATTTGCTGTGTAGCTAATTTGGCCTAATGTGTGTGACGCGTGCATTCAGACACGCGCTCCTCTGTGGTGAGGCCCTGACTCGCCTCACTGCCGTAACCCCACGCGAGGTTCCTCTGCTCGCTCATTATCCCCTTGAAAGACCGTAAGTCATGACAGTGCGGGAGCCAAAGTGGTTCGAAACTGTCCTCTCTCCCTCAGCACGCCCCGGGAGGAATGTGGCAGGCCTTCGTTTAATTCCTCGCCAGCGAGTCACACCGACAATTTGACCTGTCAGTGTGGCCGTGAATCTACTTGAAAAGGGCTAATTACAGCCTGGCAGATTTATTGGGAATACATAAGCCACATTCTCATCTACAGGACAGCTCATATGGGAAAAAGAGAGAACAGACCCTGTGCTGAGGCCTGGGGCCGGGTATTACCTGGATGTGTGCTCTGTGATAAGGGCCACTCAGCGTGTCACACATGGCTGGACGATTTCTTGAACTTTTTGTAAAATCCAGAAGAAATGACCTTCAGTGGCTTCTCTATTAAGAAGAACCGCCACCAAAACGAAAACGCCTTTGTGGCACATTTCAAGACCACAAAAATGCATTCATGAACAATGTTTCTTTGCTTTTGTTTACCTTCATATCATATTGTATTCATACGGATAGAGGCAGATTTTCCCAATTCTATTACTATCATTCTACCGCCATCATTTTAGCTAACTGTTTTCCAGACCCAATGGCAGGGAAAAGTACGAGATAGAGGACACTATTGACATGGTGCTGATCCATCTCAGGGCACACTCACATGTACTATGGGAATTTTAAAGATGCTAATTCGGCTAAACTGCTGTAACCAGAGTACCCAGAGGAAGCTCACATAGACAGAGGGAAAATATGTTACTTCCCACACGTAGCACTGAGACAGAAATCGATCCTTGTCAATGGGTTGTGAGGCCAAAAAGTATTTTCCACTCGAACACCATTTATAATTTGATATTATATCAAATCTAATTCTTCATTGTTAACATTTCTGAAAATGAGTTTTTGCCTGAAAAATTTGTTTATTCATTTACTAAAGCAATTTATACGGACGACACTTGATATGTTTTGAAGATGAAAATAGTAGGTCAGCTGTCAGGGATTTTTCAAAGATAATAATTCCGAGTTGAATACCATCAAAGAATAAAGCCAGATTAATGCAGAAATTCACAAGTGAAGACTTGAGGAATCACATGTCACTGATATAATGAGTCTTCAAAGGCAGAGGAACAAAGGTGAAGATGACAATTTCATTCATTTTGAAGAGTCAGGGTTTTTTTTTTTTTTTTTTAAAAAAAAAAAAAGTGTGACTGAGTGATATATTAATTTCATTACTGGCATGACACATTACTGCTGAACTGATACTGATACCATCACGGCTGAACAACTGAAAAACAACGGGTGTTTATTGAGTTACAATGGAGGTTTTTCTTAATATTTCATAGTGTACATGATTTTTTAAAAGTCGAGATACAAAAGGACACTTTGTGCTCTCATCTGTTAGGTAGTGCAGTTTTTCAGGCGGCGGGGGGGCGGGGAATGAGGAAGGCGAAAGGCATTTCACAGTGCTCACTTCTTTAAAAGCAACAGAGGGATTTGAATAATACAGCGGCAGCTTTGACACCCCCAGCGCATCTGCCTTTCTGTGGCTAAAAGCTTGAAGCAGAACCTCCTGATCCCAACATTTCGTCCGGACAGAAGGTCCCAGGAGCGTAATGCTGTTCAAGGGGCTGGCAAGGCGCTAATCATGTTTGACGTAAATCTGCGATGGATCAAAGTGCTTTTGTTGCCTAATTCCGGGATGGTGTGCACCCCTTACGTCTTACTGCTAAATAGTGCTGAGGGTTGTATAAAAGTAACTATTTAGTTACATCCGTTACTAATATTCTAGTCTAATTTCAGTTTCACTCCACATTTTGTATGTTTCTCTATGAACCTCTGCAGACACACACATACACACACACACACACACACACACACACACTAACTGTCATGTGTATTCTTTTAAAAAAAGTCACTTCCTGCTTTCATACCTGCCTAGGCAACCCCCGATTCAGCTTAAGGAATTACAGTTAAACTGCTGCTTTAATAAACTGAGGTTATCATGTCTTCCTAAGTGTCCAACTGCCAAAACAAATATGCGCCAACTATCTGCCACCACTGACAGCACTCACTGCTGAAGATCTACCACATCTAACACATTTAATTAAATCAGTATTTACTCTATCATACTCTCTCACTTCCTCTCTCTTTCCCTTAACGTTTTTAATCTACTTGTATACTTTTGTATTTATTGAAGGGAAGTGCAAACAAAATGCTATTGATTAAATTATTCTTTTTTTTCTGTTGAGGATTTCATTCCCTTAGTATGCAAACGTTTTCGTGGAACAATAATGCATGCTAAATGTCAAACAGCTGGCTAGAATACAGCTAACATCTATCCATCCTTCCACTGTCTCACCATTATCCAGTACTGGGCTATGAGATCAGGAGCTCATCCCAAGCAGCCTGGGACACAAGGCAGGGGATCACGCTGGGCAAGATGCCAGCAAGGTAAATCACATGCAGAGGAATCTTAAAGCCGTGCCACAGACATAAAGCCATGTCACAGACATAAAGCCGTGTCACAGACATAAAGCGATGCCACAGACATAAAGCGATGCCACAGACATAAAGCCGTGCCACAGACATAAAGCCGTGCCACAGACATAAAGCGATGCCACAGACATAAAGCCATGTCACAGACATAAAGCCGTGCCACAGACATAAAGCCGTGCCACAGACATAAAGCCGGGCCACAGACATAAAGCCGTGCCACAGACATAAAGCCGTGCCACAGACATAAAGCCGAGCCACAGACATAAAGCCGTGCCACAGACATAAAGCCGTGTCACAGACATAAAGCGGTGCCACAGACATAAAGCCGTGCCACAGACATAAAGCGGTGCCACAGACATAAAGCCGGGCCACAGACATAAAGCGGTGCCACAGACATAAAGCCGGGCCACAGACATAAAGCGATGCCACAGACATAAAGCCATGTCACAGACATAAAGCCGTGCCACAGACATAAAGCGATGCCACAGACATAAAGCCATGTCACAGACATAAAGCCGGGCCACAGACATAAAGCGATGCCACAGACATAAAGCGATGCCACAGACATAAATCCATGTCACAGACATAAAGCCGTGCCACAGACATAAAGCCATGTCACAGACATAAAGCCGGGCCACAGACATAAAGCCATGTCACAGACATAAAGCGATGCCACAGACATAAAGCCGTGTCACAGACATAAAGCGATGCCACAGACATAAGACAAGACCCATATTCTTTGGACATTATGATTTAATGCTGTTGTTTATATTTCTTTATGTTAAATTACAACTGTCTCACAACAATATAACGTATTTTTTGTTGCCATAACATGCAGTGACTGAAAATAAAAGTCAAAATAAATGAGATATAAGAACTGTATATTGACCGGTTTAGTTTTAGCTTAAAATGGGGAAGCCCTAGGAGTTCACCTACGTACACAGCTTCAAGTGCCACAAGGATGTAGTAAAAACTATTCACTTCTACAGTGGAGTTTATATGCATTTGAGGCTCATGTAGGTGGAAATCATACATATTATTTATTTAGTAGACATAGACATTTCTATCCAAAGTGACCTACATTTAGGAAAGTGGGGTCAGACAGTCCCTGGAGCAATGGTGGGTTGGAGGCCCTGGTCAGGGGTCCAACGATGACATCATTCTGGGATTTTAATCGGCAACCTTCATAGCTTTGGTTTTTATCCAAAAAGAACAAAGGCAGCCAAGTATGCAAAATCTGGTCTTGAAGTAATTCTCTAGGTGTTAACAGATATGTCTATTATCTACTGCCTATCAATGTATATGTATTTACAATAAAAATATTTAAACTCCTGAGTAATGATCTTTCTGCAATATGCTGGTGAAACCGTCACCGCAGTACGTGTCAGTCACGTCTCAGACAAATGACTCGGGCCGCTAGTGCGGAAACATGAAAACAAATATGAAAATACATCAGGCTTCACAGTGGCATTTGTTGAGCTTAAAGTAGCCGCAAAGATGGTTGTCTGGCGAACGCATCAATCCATCATCGGCTTGGCATTGTGCCTGTCTCCTGTGAAAGTGTCCTGCAGCTGAGGGTCACCTGTCCTTTAAAGCCCCACAGACGCGCCTAAGGGGGTCTTCAAGCGAACATGATTACATAGATTCGCAGATCACAGGCGTTTTTCCGTCGCAGACATTTTTGCAACTCCAGCTGACTAAAGTTAATTTAACACTGATCAGATCCTAGTAAGAAGCCAGTGAATTTAATAATAAAGTCTGCTGTAACTTGTGGAATTCTTTAGAATGTTTCTGCAACTGCACATTTCAAAGAATTCTACACCTGGCTTTATTATTACTATTATTTTTAGCAGTAGTAGCAGTTACTGGTATTGTTGTTGTTATAGTTATATATTTATATTTTTATATTTTATTATTTTTTTTCTTGTTGTATCACAACAGATGAATTAGTTGCTCTGATCTCTGGACACCACAGATGGCAGTCAACACTTTGATATAAACATCTCCCCATTGGCTACTGGGAAATAAGTAAAGACTCCAGTGTAGTAAAAAGGCCAGCATTTGAATGCTTGCATCCCCTGGTATGTTTATTTCCTCTCTGTGTGAGACAGACACATAAGACCTTGGGCATTATGTGACCGGTTCTGACCTAACCCCGCGAGATCCAGCTGTTCAAGCCCGCTCTGCTTCAGATAAACTGCAGGCAAAAAATCACCCTTGATACTAATTTTGTGCTCAATAGACAGGAACTTCAGCACTTCCTGAATCTTATTTTTAAATTAATTCTGTAATTCAAGAATGCACTGGAAAGGATGTTACATGATGGTAATGGTTTACTGGAACAATTACATTTCATGAAACAGTTTAACACAATTCAAGACCCTTCTTAGTTTCAGGAAGATTTTTAAAAATGTATTTAGCTGCCATTTCATTAAACAAACTACAATATTAAATCCACTGGACACATTTATTTGCTGTGTCTTACAGAGCTGAATGACTGGCGTGCATGAACCTCAAAACGGATCAAACTGTAATCCAGCACAGCTTTTCCCGAGATCCTTCTCTTCACTGCAGCCTCTGAGAAGAAAGACGGCATTAAAAACAAGGCATGCCAGCCATTTCTCTCCAAGTGGCACTTTCACTAATTGCCCGGGGTCCCGGGTTATAAATTCATCAAAGTCAAATGCGGTGAGGGCAGATCAGGGCTTCAAAGCGGCAAAAGCCAGCTAATCATGTCAACACTGAGATATTTCACTTCTAATTAGAAACGCATTGCGGATGACCTCGGGACCATTTATGCAATTTTGATACAAAAAAGGTGTCACAATTAACGAAACACTTCAAAAAACTGTTACATAAAGTTGCATATACATTTATATAACAGTTTAGATGTATAAACTGCATTACTATATATAATTCAGATTTTCCCTTATCTTGTGTTTTTGCCCTGTATTCTTTATTCTTACGACCAGGCTATTTTGCACTGTACAACTTCTAGGAGGAATACTGAAGATTGCAAATACAAACAATGGCCAACTTTACTTGTGATAAAAGGTTTCAAAGTCTTCTGTCCCTTGTACTGAAATTGGCTTAGTAAAAATACTGCGTGAAACAGGTAGTAAAATTTCAGACTGCACCATACAAACCTCTTACTCATTAAGAACCGGAAAAAAAAAACACGATATGTAGCAGTGATGAATGCAAAGCAACCTGACTGTGCCAAGCATGTTTGTTCATGACACCCCACTGATTTACAATTAGAGGATAAATTAAAATGCAACAATAGCACGTTCCCACCTGCTCTGTTTACTCCCACTGACAGCAGGAGAATCTTTCAGTGCCTGCCTGCCTCTGGGAACAATTCCCAATCTTGTCAAGCTCAGAAGATGGGGTTAGATCGGAGACTGGAAACGTGGTGAGTATAAGCTACAGACTTCAAGAAGATAATTTGATTTATTTATCATTTATTTATGTAGAGTAATTCCCTGCTGTCTGCCCCTAGCTTCTGGGATTGGCTGCGGATCCCCGCAACCCTGTCTAGGATAGGCTGGTATGGAAAATGGATGGATGGATGGACAGATTTTCTTAATTCGTGTTGAGTTCCTTCACTTTAGAGTTATCTAAAATAATAGGGATATACAAAGTTAGCAATGAAAAACGTGAATATGCTGTGTCAAATGTATTGTTATTTTTTAGTATGCTGTTTCTGATATTTTAAAAAAGCAAAAAATGCATGCCAAATTACTGAAATTAACTGTGCCTCAAGACAGAAATCATGCATCACTAGCTGCAGTGCACCTCTCCTTCAGACAGAAATCATGCATCACTAGCTGCAGTGCAC
>JAODKF010000138.1:11646331-11657372 GCA_026779585.1 Mormyrus proboscirostris
GGGGGGGGGGGGGGGCCACAATACTATAATTCAGCAAATCTATCTCACATTCTGAAAACATAATTACGCTTTTCTTTTCTTTTTCAGACTGCTTTCCATACACTCATATACATTTGTGTGAATTTCGCTCCGGTTTCTTAATAAGTTAAGTAAATGTTTTAATCTTTGACGCCTTCATAAAATTCTTTAAAGCTTTAAATGTACACTTAAATTTTTAGTACTTCGGGTGGAGAATAAGTGCTATATTTCACACATTCGCAAAAAATGGAATAAATCCTGCTGTGTGCGGTCAGTCAAGCAAGAAGAATTGTCCTCCCGAGGGAACAATGATATACGGCAAACAGATTAATTTCTGTGTTGTTTATGTACGACTCGCTATACTAATTGGTAATATTCGGTTCGTCTCAATATGATAATATAATGCAGTTCTAATAAGCACTCCGACATGCAATGATAAATAAAACGTACGATGAATATATTAAATAAAAAAATGCAAGACCCGGTAAAACACCTTTCTTACCTTTAACGTCATTTTTACGCTGGTGCCTTAAGCAATGAAATGAATGTCTGACAGCAGAGAATAATTTATACATTTTTTAAATATTAATAATAAGTGCCGTAACGAAATTGCATTCATTCAGAATCTGTTTAGGTGGATGTTTTATTTTAACGTTCTGTGAATGGTTTAATCGTGCAAGTGCGTGTCTGTTTTATTATTTATTATTTCTGGAAACAAATACAGGTATTAGTTTAACTACATAGGCCTAACAATATTTAGTCATGGATAGGCCTATTTGCACAGTTTATCAGCAGTGACAGTAGATCGCGGATATAATCTGTTGCAGTCATTTTGCTGGACGGAAATTATAAACTGCGGAAATAATAATTATTATTATGCAATCTCACCTGCAATGACTTGATAAAAACTAAGAATTATGGATAATTGTGCCCCGTCACAGCCCAAAGTTTTACTCTTCACTTTTAATTGTGGATTAGACGCTGCTCCCGCTTATTAAAATAAAATGCATGTAAGGGAAATCGCCTATTGCCAGTTCAACAAATCTGAAATCTGTGCCCCGAATCTGTGAAACGTTTTATTCAATATTACCAACACGCGCTCATGTAGGCCTATGGCCGGCGGTCTAAAATGGGTTTTCAAAGTTAGGCCTGATATATGGTGTATGCGGCTGCTCTGAGTCTATGTGGGTAAAGATAACTAACGAGTCACGGTGAGCTGTGTATGTTTACTAAGCAGCGGGGTTGCTGCTATAAATCATATGACCTTCCTGTTCAGTGTGCTTTAGAGAAGTTATACTCATAAAATGTATTGATGGTTTCTTTGTCGTATAAAGGAAAAAACTAAATCCCTAAGAAAATTTGGTTAGTCTATTAGACGCCTCCACCTGCATTTTTCTTCTCATTTTTCAAGGTGAATTGCGCGGAGTTCGGGCAGCTCACTCGGCGCCCGGGGGCTCAGCCGTCACCCCGAAGCAGATAAGAATGCCTTTGCTGGTGCGAGTCCCCGAAGACCACGACGCGTGTCTTTGTTGCTTGTGGATAAAATCGCAGCCGAGTCAAGCTGTCCATCACTGCCTAATTGTAGCAAGCGTAGTCACGCTACTCTCTGAATCGCTCCCTGTTTTCTACATGTTGAGGTTCACGAGGAAAACTATAATAAAAGTTTTTTTTTTTTTTTTGGTCACACGGTGAACTACTCTTCAGTCATAAGCTCTTTCAAAGATATAATACATATTTACAGGCTTTGTCGGTATTGCTCGTTTGTGTGTGTGCATGTATACGTGTTTATATTGCATTATTATGCGCCTTCTTAGGTCTGTTTTGTTTTATTTGTTTTGATCATTATTGGTTTAAACAGAATATAAACTGATTTTAATAGTAAAGTTTTGTAGTTAATATATTACTGAAATTATTAATCAGTTCAGCTCCTCTAAATCTAGGCGCACCACACTTTAATCTTATACCATGGGGGTTTTATAATTCTCACAAGAAGAAAACCTGCCATTTGATGATCTTACCTCAAGGGTTTTGTCCTCAAAGATGGATATCATGCTGTTTACAGTAAACAAACCATAAAAGGGATCACTGCTAAGCTTGGTACATTGAATTGACAATGCCGATTGAATTAACAGAAATGGGCAGAATTCTGTGAAAATACCCCAAGAAGAAAAGTTCTATTCTTTTAGTGATCATTCTGGAAAGAAGAAGAAGAAAAAACAACCCGATTAAAACAAAATGGAACAAAAATGCCACTGCGGCCCCCCCATCACCACCATTGCTGGACATACATCCTCACAATGGCAACTTAAAATGGTTAAGAATCCAATTTGCATAAAAGATTCCATTGTTACATAGCATTGTTGTTTTTTTCTGGTTTTGTTTTTTTTTTTCTGCATTGTGTATCAAGAGTTTCAAAGCAATCTCTACCAGATGAGAAGTCTCGTGTGAGGGACGTTACTGGTAAATGCAAAGCAAATGTCTCATTTCAATGAAAATCATTTCTTTTTGTTTAATAACTTTGAGGGAACATCTCTGGTACTTTTGAATTCATTTTGGTATACAATGTTACTTTGTTCATATTTAATTCCTATCAACCTTTATTAAATGACCATTTCTGTGTCCACTGCTTTCTGTTTAAAAGTAAGATAGTCCATTTTTTTTCCCAGAGTACTATAGCAATAAATCTGCAATGTGGACACATGTTACGACTTAAAAAACAGCTGCAAAAAGTGTAGTTCCTTTGGGTTTTACGGTGTTTGTTCTGTCCTAATTTCACTTGCAGTTAACATGAGCAGCGTCAGTCAATCTGGCGGACATGAAAGTGGCTCAGCTTCGGAGACCGGCAGCTTCTCCGGAATAGCATCTCTGTGAACTCTGCCTATGGGGATGTTTGTCCTGTAAACTAAATAACCCATTTAATGGCAGTCAGAGGCTTCTAATACCGGAAGTCACAAAAAAGGTCAGTGCTGTTGTGTTTTTTTAATGCAGAAATCTGCAGGTTTCCTGACCTCTGAGTATATGGGAATACCTTCCCCTTCGGCGCAGCACGTAATTTTGGGTCAGAGTTCATCATTTTTTTCTTTTTTGCTGTTGTTTTATTGTAATACTGCATTGTAGTATTGTGTGTGTGCTTAGATAGATAGATAGATAGATAGATAGATAGATAGATAGATAGGAATGGAGGCAGATAGATAGAAAATTAGGAAAGACAGCAGTAAAACTGACAAGCTAATTAAGTAGTATTTGTGGTATGGACCTGTGTTGTCTCTAGCTGTCCAATGTGTCACGGCCGTTTAGGGAAAGGTCCTGAGATAATTAGGGGCGGTGTTGATCTCGGTGACCTACCCCACCCGACACTTAGCATGGCATGCATTCTGCACGCCCTGATCTCCGTCCAACCGTCTGCATGTGACAGTTAAGCTAGAAATGAACCCTGCATTTAAAGGCAACCTGAAGACTGCCCACCAGTGTCAGGTGTGGGAGCCAAACGCAGTCAGGTCAGATCAAAGATTATGCAGGCAGATTGATATTTCATGACAGCCCATTTTATGTTTGTTTTTCCATAACAGTAGTTATTACTGCTATTTTTGTGACTACTCTTCAGGTTTTATCAACGTCTGCCAGATTCGTGAGCTGCAGAGATATTTATCGCGTAAAGATGTTTTCGTCGTACTGGATAATGAACACAAGAGGGCGCCCTACCTCCTCCTTTTCCCGGGATATTCTGAGCTGGATCTGAAGAAGGACATTAACAAAGTAAAGTACAGTACATTTTTTTTGTCATAACATTTGGTTTCTGTTGCCTGGAATAAGTACTTGGAAATGTAATCATGTTGTTAAAATGTATGTGCATATGCTTGTATTTTAGGAAAAACCTATTTCTGTTGTTAATTCTTTTTTTTTTTTTTTTGAAAATATATGCCATTTTAGTGCTAATTCCATATATAAAGACAGTTAATAAACATCTACATAAAAAAAGTGAAATAGATAAATTTATTGGATAGAAATAGAATTTGTGTGCATATACAGTATCAACCATCAATCTTCATATATAAAACAGTAAAAAGATAATACAAGACAGCCGTGTGAGAGTCATTCTGTTTTCATGTTCTAAAGTAATTTGAATATGCCCCTTGGGTGCATCTCATTGATGAAGACATTCCTGTTAACACGGCAGATTGCCCCCAAATGATCCATTGAAATCACAGCTTCTGTTGCAGTATATTAAAGCACATTATAGTAACAGTCCAATTAGAGCGACGTGCTTATGCGTGATGTGTCTTCATAGATATGAGATCTTGGACAGAGTGACATATAATGATTTCCAATACATTAAAGCTGTATCTGGCGTGTGTTTTATGTCTGCTGCTTCTGAAAGGATCATCACACAACATTTTTCGCCTTCAACAAATGCATGTCCATGCAAACTTGGTAACTTTCTGAATCGCCTACTGAACATAAATATTGGATTTTGCGTGACCATTATCACATTATGCGAGTTTATCACAACCCGTCCTACATGGTCTATTGTAAGAAGGGAAAGATTATGAAAGACCTTCAGTGCAGTTTTTCACTTCCATGTAGCCATAATTATCGCATTTTAAAATTAATGATTAACACATTTTCATGAAATGTGCTGATTAAATATGTTTTGAAAATGTATATTTTAAACTGTTAAATTTCATCCCGAGCCTGGTCAGATGGTAAATACCATAGCACACGTTTATGGGCTGGTTTAAAAGATGCTCTGGGTCTATGGAGATGCCAAGAAAAGATTAAGTGTAAATGAAGGCTGCAGTGTTGCAGTTTTGATGAGGCCTAGGGATGTGACTTTATCTCAGTAGACTAATTCCCGAAAAGGGTTAAAAGGTGACATAGTGGTTAAGATTGTGAAATTCTGATTGAATTCTTATGAGAAAGGCATTTAACCTGTCAGTAAAATCTCTATACATGTGAAAATAATTAAAATACAATTTCAATTGTAGTTGTAATTTTAATTCAATCTGGATAAACATGTCTAATAATAATCAAAATAAACTGGTGTTTTCACACCCCAGCTTCCCAGTCTATGGAGTATTGTGTTACACAGCAGCAGTGGGGTTGCATGGTGTGCGACAGGTTTTAAAGTAGCATTGTAGTGATGATCTGTAGAGCATGGAGCAGCGTTTCCCAACACAGTCCTCGGGGACCCACAGACGCTCCATGGAGCAGCGTTTCCCAACACAGTCCTCGGGGACCCACAGACGCTCCATGTTTTTACTCCCTCCCTGCTCTCTGCCAGGCAGTCCACGTTTTTGAGAGCCGGGAGGGAGGAAAAACGCGGACCGTCTGTGGGTCCCCGAGGAGCGGATTGAGAAACACAGGCACTGAGGATACACATGTCTTCATTGTCGCCCCATCACATGCCTCAAGGCCCCTGGCAAGATCATCCTGGTAGGCAGGACACAGTAGCTACCTTTAATTCATTTTGACAAGTGATTGGCTCAAGGCTAAACCTGTAACCCTATATGCAATGTTTTTAAAAAATGAAACTGGAATTCGAGTGAAGGCTTTGCTCATATTCCAGAAGCCCTGCCAATTACTTACCTCCCAAGTGATAAAAACATCTTATAATTATACACTGTACCTGTGCAAAGGACCCAGTAAAGAGAAGTCAAGCAACTGCCTCCACTGGGACCAGAACTAAACTATCCATCGCAAGTCTACCTCACTGAGAAAGAGCTATTGATCTTAGGCTAATATGTTTTCCTCCATAGCCTGTTAATCTGAAATATTGGAGCTAAGAAACTATATCACAGATTATGTATAATAACTTCTGCTGTTATCAATAGGAAATTTGTTAACACATTTTTTAATATTTGCTTTACTTCACTCATCTTATGGTGGATAATATTATGAGTACTAGGAAGTTGACATTAGTGTGTTTATTTTTATACAGATACAGGCATGTTTATGCAAAGGGCTGTCATGTGGGTAACTCTCCTAGGGTTGTATGTTTGAACCCCACTTCCGCTCTCTCGGTGTGGAGTTTGCATGTTTGAATCCCATTTCCACTTTTTGTGTATGGAGTGTGCGTGTTTGAATCCCATTTCCGTTCTTTGTGTCTGGAGTTTGCATGTTTGAATCCCACCTCCACACTCTGTGTGTGGAGTTCGCATGTTCAGATCTCCCCTCTGCTATCTGTGCATGGAGTTTACGTGCTCTACCCATGTTTGGAAGGATTCCTTCGGGTGTCTCAAAGTCCTCGGGCTGCGCACGGTGTACTCTAGCCCCCCACCGTCATGACCGGGGTAAACTCTCTTTGAAATTGTCGGCCATTTGAAAATTTCAGCTCAGAACATGCAATAGAAGTACTGTGAATATTACACTGGGCATTAAAATCTGACTGGTCTTACATCCTCTCCATCTAGTAATAAGTCATTTCTGTCAAATTTCTCTAGCTATTCCAGCAGGAAATAAAAGGAGGAGGTTATATTGCTCTGATTCTTCTAATGGTAGGTCAGTAGTGGCACTAAGGGGACTCATTACTGCAGCACTGCGCATAACAGCGGCATCAGCATCTATCGCACAGCAATGATGTAAATTAGTTTTGTTCAAATACTGTACATACAAGCCCAATCCAGGTCCATTGTTATAGTGTTCATACTTTAAGGACACTCCCTTTGAATAATCTGCATGATGTTCTTTCTTTAATTCTCAGGAAACTCTTCAGTGGAAAAAGGTTGCAACACCTATCATAAATATTGGCTGGAGGGATATTTCCCGTGTGGCGACATATTAGGAGTCTCCTGCTGCAGCAGGCGTCCCTGTAACCATGGAGATTTCCCTCTCTGCCACAGAATCCCTGTGTCTTTTCATCCTTTCTGTTGGCCTTTTGTCCCCTTGGGGCTGTTTGTTTTGAGGTGACCCTCCCCAGAAGCTCTGTGTATATCTGTTCACAGCACACCCCTTCTGTCACTCCCTCTCCTGTCAGAAATTCTGATGCTAATAACCCAGCCAGTATCTGCAACACAACACTGTTCTGGCTAAATGCGTAAACATTGCAGAGGAGTTCTCCAACTGCAACTCCAACCTGTGGTAAGAAGGTGTGCGTTCATGTCGCAGACTTTGCATTTGTTCAGTGCTCCCCAGAAGACTCTGAAACCCCTCTAATTCAAGTTTACCCTTGACTGAGGGCACAGGTCTCTCACCAATAGGAAAACATTTGATATTGGGCCCTTTGCATTGGGACAGAGCTCTAAATATAAATAAATAAATAAATAAATAAATAAATAAAAAATTGCCGATGTCTGATACTGTCAGGGCCAAAGGCTGACAAGTTTTCACTGCTGAGTGTTCAGATTGTCCACCTCACTTAATTACATGCTCATTAATGATATTACAACATCACGCTGACCCATCAAACATAATGGATGACTTGCATATGAAATTGAATACAAAACATTTCTTCATAAAAGAAAATATTAAAAATCTGTGGCCAACTTGCATTTACATTTAATATTATTAAATATGTACATTTTCATTTTGAATATTTTCGAAGAACACGCATAATGTAAAATGTTATTTGCAAAATAATAATTTAGAATCTATAAGCTGTACACAAGACAGTGGAATATCAGAGGCATTATCAAGCTTAGAATATATATTTTGAGACTCCCATTGTCTGTCTTCCTGTTTTTTGTAGTATTTAATTAATACCAACTAAAAGGAAATTAGATATCCATATGTACCCCCCCACTGCCAAAAAAAAATAAATACAACACATTGTTAAAAGATATTAGTTAGCAATTAATGTAATCATTAAAGTCAGTGCCAAATCAGGCCAGAGAGGATGACATTTAAATTATAGTTAAACAGACATGACCGCTTAATGTAACTGCAATTAGACCATTTGCTGAACACATTTAGAAAAATACAACAGGTTTATTTGATTCAGTAAGCGTAAAGCTTACCATAGCGTAAAATAAACTTTCTTTCTTGGAAAAAGCAATTTGGTTGGTAGTGTTTATATTTAACCACAATGTCTATTCATAATACATTAACAACATTTCTGTAAAAATGTGTTATTTAAAATGTTACTCATATGCATCTTTACAGAGAGCCGATTACGTCTTGCCAGTTTGGTAGTATTAGATTATTTCCAGAAAGATCATCAAAGTGTTTTTTTTCAGGGAGACTTTTTGCCAACCAATCAGCATCTGCGTCTGAAAAGCCACGTGTTACAGTTCAAATGAGCCTGGGAACATAGTCATTATGTCGGGTTATGTAGGGTAGTCATCAATCTCTCATTAGCCTACAAACTGCAGTTATTATATGATATTTGTTAGGAAGTTTGTCCTGTTTTTGGTGCAGGGACGATTTGAACATGGCTTTATGTGTTGTTGAACGTAAGCAGAGCACATGTGCTTCTGGTTAGGTGATGTTTTCATGCTCAATTTGTTTCCTGATGCCTTGATGCTGTTAAATATGAAAAATTGCAAACACGTCCTGGGGACACGGTACAAGCACGTTAATACCGGCAGCTAGGGCCATACGAAACGCTAAACCTGAGCCGCACTTCAGCCCTATAGCTGCAAACGATAGTATGTGTAAATTCGACGGTGACACCAAGCTGATAATTTACTGCGGGACTCGCTAAGCCGGCGGCTGCGCAGACGCAGGGGGATCGGACGGGTCCTTCCTGTTTCTGTAGCGAACTCAGAGTGGAGAAGTAGCTGCATCTGCACGTGGATGGAAGCAATTAGGGGGGAACAAAGCCGAAAAATTAAAGTCTAGAGGAAATGTTGAAAACACGAGTTTGGTAAATGACCTCATAAACACCAGCCACCCCTTCCCTTACCCCCAAACCACTGTTCTGTCCCAGCCCCCAGCCCCCAGCCTGTCTTCTGCCCAGCTTGGCTTCATGTTCGTCTCATCTGGTATTCATATAGGCTTACAGCCCCCACCCTCCTCCACTGCCATCCATCCCAAAACTATTTCCTTTTTCAATTTCCAGGGGAAGTCGTTAAATGGTTCCTGAACCAAACAAGTTCTCTCTCTCTCTCTCTCTCTCTCTCTCTCTCTCTCTCTCTCCGTCTCATTGCCTCTCCCTTCCCGTCTCTCTCTACTTTAGTACTTTACACCTTTCTTAAAACTCACCTACAATACACTCAATGTTAAAATTACTTTTTTAAAAAAAGCACATTGGATTCACACTTCATTGGGCTGTTATGCAGCTTTTTATCCAACCTTGGGAAACGGGTAAAGCAGGTGAACGTTGCTCTCTCTTTACTCTATGGGTCGACAGGAGAGGCCGGACCTGTAATCCCAGTCGACTCCTATCTCACACCCCCAAATTCACTAGACGAGCTATAAATATGTGTAGTGAGCAGCCCAGCACTGATTGGCTGTGGCGGTGGGAACATATATACCATGGTATGTCTATGCCCAGAGGCGCGCTAGGGGCCGAGTGAAAAAGGAACTCCTTATTCTTCAGAAGGACAGACACTGAGCTCGTAAGGCTTTCCCAGCCTGTGAAGGGTTCCCTGGGTGCCGCTCCGGGCCAGCCCCGCGGGGGGGGGGGGGGGGGGGGGGGGGGGNNNNAAATGCGGGGGAGGCCAAGGGACAGGAATAGCGGCTCTTCACTGTAAGCGGCCATGACAGGTGTCAGGCAGCCTCTCAGCAC
Organism: Mormyrus proboscirostris; assembly: GCA_026779585.1. Lineage (NCBI taxonomy): Eukaryota > Metazoa > Chordata > Actinopteri > Osteoglossiformes > Mormyridae > Mormyrus > Mormyrus proboscirostris. Next base: position 11,656,014 of record JAODKF010000138.1, read on the forward strand.
GACCTGTGATGCGTGTCCCGCCCGGTCACAGTCGCCAGCTTTCTGCTTTTCACAACCCACTAACTGATGGGTGCCAAAGAGGTGGCATGAGGCCTGCTGCTACCCCCCCGCACCCCCCGCACCCCCGTCCTTTCACCATGTCCTCTAGCCTGGCACTGCACACACGCCTACTGCCAGTCTTGTTTAGTGTTTGTTGAGAGGGATGGTCCATCCCAGAGGTGGGGGGAGGGGGGCCCAGCATGGCCAGCAGGAAAATGCCGTCTCTAAATAAGTTACATTTCTCAAGCAGGCATTAGCCCCCATCTACGAACTGATGATATTGAATCAGTACCTAGAGGACTGTACTTCCTCAGTCCAGGTTGTGGTTATACAATATTTTATGCACCATAATCAAAATATAACCTTATACTCTACTATCCTATTTTTTTTTTATTTGTGAAAAAAGTTCTTAAGTTGTGGTTTATTAAACTTTTTGGGCTTTTAAATTCCCTTTATTATATCTATGAAAAGTTATTCTATTTCTATAATCTTCTAACTTGCTGTGCAGTTTATGCTCATTACGTTACATCTTTAGATCTTTGGAGATCTACTCCATCAATATGAATGTCTTCCTGTCAAAATGTGCTGCATGTGAGAATGCCAATGAGTGACTGGTTGGCTGCACCTTTGCTGCCAGAAGTTCACAAGTTAAGATCTTACCCTCTTCTCAGTTAGAGTGCTGCACCATGAAGTCTTGATGTCGTAACATCCCCATACAGAACAGCAGACCCCTACTGCTTCGTATTTTGGGTGTTTTGGTGCCAGTGATGGTAGCAGCAGAATAAATCTCTGTGATTCCATCCTCCTGCCAACCAGCCTACTCCTGCCAACACAATGTGGGTGTATGATGAATTCTCTATAAATGGGTCTAAAAGTATTGCTGACTGTGTCTTAGTATCCATTAGCTACTTCCTATAAGAAATCAGAGTATCTATCAGTAATAATATACACATTATTAATTAGTGTGGCTACATAGTCCAAGCGCAATTTCGGATATGCAGAATCAGGGTGTATCTGTGGCTCTGCGTCTTCTGTTTCTCTATCAGATGCTGTTTTATTAGAAGGTGCAGGTCTTAGGTCTAAGATGCCATTTTCCTGGGTATTTCACGTTGCTGTGTCCTTGCGGAGCGCATGTGCGTGTGATGACTGGAAAGGAGACGTGGAGGTTGATTTGCATTTAGGCCACATAACAGGAATGTTGGCCAGAGAGATCGGGAGATCCCGGTCGGGCCGCAGGTCTCTAAGAGCTGACCCCTACAGTCTGCTCACTACCAAACCTGGCTGCTGAGCCGATTGTCTTTTTTCTCCCTGAACACCCCC
>JAODKF010000138.1:11674332-11690417 GCA_026779585.1 Mormyrus proboscirostris
CCCCCCCCCCCCCCCGCAGTCATGATCTCCATAAATATCACAGGAATCACTTTATGATGCACTGTTTGCCATGTATTTGCGCAGCTAACGACACTGGATATTGCTATTCCTGCTGCTGAGTGTCAGCGTTGACTAGGTTCATTTGTGAATTTGTGTCACGGTAGGGGGGATTCAAACCCAACTCATTCGTAAGCGACGAGTACTGACAAGGCTGACTAGGCGATGCTTCACTAGACTGGTTCTGTGGTCTGTATGATTGTGTACGTGGAGAATCCTGGTCACATGACCTTATCACGTGACGTGTGGCATTTTTTCTTTATGCTGTTAAACAGACATTTGAAAAACTACACTCTCTAATATGCACAATTTGTTATGCTTTCTGTGAAACAACATGCATTTCTAGTTTATTGTTTTTGATCTCATATGCTGTTCACATTTCTCTTGTGCTTTAAATATTATTGCCATTCCCCTCCTGAATTTCAAGTCAAAAGCTGCTTTATGAAATAAATATTGCACATTTTGCATTAAAACCAGCTGAGTGCTTTGGATCATCAGGCACAAACACACACACACACACACACACAGATCCAATTAGGATAACAGTGTTATTGAACTGGATCTTGGAACTGGGGAGAAGTTTGGAGTGCATTGTGAATTAGTACGGTAAAAAGCTTGCAAACACAGAATGAGTGGGCTGGTTAAGCATGAATTCATTTATTCAAGCCTTAAAAAAATTATATGTATTTGAGTCTAAGTGCCACTATGGATTTGTGCCCCTTTGGGGTGCAGCTGAGCAGGTTGGGGCTTTAGTGCCTCTGTCTGCAAAGTCATGGGTTTGAATCCTGTACTTATCTGAATTATTCTTTCACCATTGTGCCCTGAGCAAGGTTCTCAAGCCCAGAGATGTTGGATGCTGCATACTGACCCCAAAATTTGCTCTTGGCTGCAGAAGGGGATAGTTCAGGTCCAGACCAGGATTTTGTTTCAACCAACCAGTTGAGTACTCTGTGACTGTCACTCTATATACTAAACTGGTTGTTGGAAACAAAATCTTGGTAAGGACTTTTGCTCTCTGCACCCGAATTACCTGCCTTGCTCAGCTGTATATATATGCGAGTCTGTATCTCTCATGAAGAGCAAGTCAGCGTATTTGAAATCTCAATGTGGTTGGCAAAGTTGGTGTTTTACGTTATAATATTGTGAATGCAAATGATTTTATACCCATGCACCTCCAGAAATTTCTATGCACTACAGCTCTATTTCCAAATCCGATCCTAGGGAACCCCAGACGGTCCACGTTTTTGCTCCCTCAGTGGACCGGGTTGGGAAACACTGCACTACAGGGTTGCAATGAACTTGATGCCGCAGGGGCACGTGGCTGGAGATGGGAGGCCGGGGATGATGGCAGTCTACTGCAATCTATTTTCTGTGCCATCCCACACAAAAATCTGTGTCAATTCTATTGCCATCCCAGACTAAGGGCAACTAAGAAACCAGTTCATTCAACTGCTTAACCCTTGCCAACTCCACACACTCAGAGTGGCGGACAGGAATTGGACCTGAGGCTGCAGTGAGCCATCGAGCTGCCATGTCCTTCATAGCATTTATCTTGTTTCAATATATATATATATATATATATCCTTTTTTTCATTGAAATTTACTTTAAATGCCACCTGAGCCTAAATAACCTGTGATAATCCCATGGCCAGCAGACTGATATCATCATTGAGCCCTTAACCCCAGTGGCTCAAGCGGCACTGCACTCTGACTGACCCTACACTGTGACCCCCGAGCTCGATCTCACCTGCATATGTCTGAGTGTCCAATGGCGAGCGAGAGGGGGGGGGTAGGTGAAAACCAACCATTTAGCGCAAGAAATGAATGCATTCTTTTCCAATTGAATCCAATTATAAATTCAAATGTTAAGAACTGAAATGTGCCTGCTGGTCATGTGTGCTGTTTCGCTGAGAGCTTGTATAAAAAACACTTGCAAATGCTAACATGTCTATGTGCTTTTGTTCAAAAATCTGAACAAATCGACTGTGGTGTAGCTGAATGATCGTTGTTGATCGGTCTTCTGTGTGTGTGGGGGGGGAGGGGTGGCTGAATTGGGGGCGTGTGTCGGCATGTGCTTCGCCGTTCTCAGTGGGAACGTATAAGAGAATGCGAATGCTGTCAAAAGAGATTTTCCCCTGATGAGATTTTGCAAGGCTCCGCACTTCACATTGAATCAGCGATATGACGCCAGCTGCCCCGAGACACCGCCACCGTCTCCCGTAACCCTGCTCCTCACCTCCGCTGCGGGCCCCCTCCTCGCCCCTTAAAGCACAGCGGACGTCATGAATCCAGCACGCCTCACTGCCCAACCCCGTAGGGCTTCACTCATTCTGGATTCGCCCCTCTGCCACGCTAGTCCTGTCCAAACTTATCTGTCGCTTCCGCTCCCAGTCCCCTCTCCCGTTCTCTCATAACCTCCAATCCCTCTGAAGAAAAGTGTCCCCACCAACCCTAACGCCCTAACCCCCCTCGATTTCAAAGCAAATAGCTAAAGGCCAGATTAGTGTTTGGCTGCCTCTTCGCGTTACCAGCTGAGATGAACATTCCCAGGATGACTTGAGCCTGCCTTTGGGGTGTTTATGCACGTACATGCTCTTCAAATGATACCCCCTCCCTCAAACATAACACAAGCAACAAGCATATCCTTTTCCTTACAGTATGAAAGAGGATCTGTGAGAGGAGGAAAGATCGCCAAAACACCTTCGAAATATCAGACCATTTCCTTTTTACTGTATCCAATTTCCTTTGCCCAGAATGCAAACTTGGCTGACATTACTTAAAACCCCACAGTGCTAACATTTACAGAGTGGGTAATAATGTAATGGTTATGATCCTCAAGGATTCTATGAATGACATTCTAAAACTGGTAACCTTCATATTAACCCCTTGGAATAAATTAAGCAAGTGTATATTATATCCACAAAAGTCAATGGAGTGTGGCAGGTTAAAATTCATTCTAAGTCATTTGAGATTTTCTGTGAATGGCATCCAAGATAAAGACTGTAGCTATCTGTTGATGATAAGAGAGATGCAGTACATTTCACGAGCACATGTTAGTGTGTTTTGTGCACTTTGTGCTCTATTTTCATGTGAAAACTGATTATAAATGCTTCTCATATAATTTCTGGAGTTATGCAGTGATTGCTTTGTGGTTAAAATGTGACCTTTTAGTCTCTGTATCACATTTCTGTAGCAGAAAAGTTGCAGTTTAAAGGTTCTTTTGATTTTGAACACTTCAAAAGACTTGATACTTGAGCGTATTTGATCTTCTGAACAAGTATTATTTATGTTTATCTGTATCTATATTGTCTATATTCTAAAATATTTGTGTTTGTGGTGCAATTTTGCAGAACCACTTAAGTTTTAAACAACTGTTTCATCCCCATTTTTAGCAACAAAAAGAGTCACATGAAGAAAAACCTGTTTAGCAGAGTGAAACATGCACCTTTGTGTCTTACTGAACTGCTTTAGGAATACTGTTTGACACATATCTTAAATAGGCTTAGTAAGGTGTATATTTTACATGTAAGATTTCAGTGCACTCAAATGCTGTAATGTAATTTAAATAGCAAAAAAACCTGCTTTGGTGAGGCAATTTGATTAAAAAGATAATTAATTCTTTGTTGCAATAACAATAAGCTGATTGGAAGCTGGATTTCAAACAAACAGCATCTCGTCTTATACTAACAGCAGTGTACATGGAGGCTTCTGTACTGGCTAACAAATATCAAATACTAATATTTCATTGGTTTTAAACTTCACCTTATCAAGGGATTTGTCCAATACGTTACATAGAGGTTTTTTTCTGCTTGGTCATGTCTTCATTCCTGACCTCATCCAGTGAAACCTGACTTGCAGTTCGCTCAGATTTTGACCATCTGATGACACGTTTTAGTTTCTGTTCACCTTCTAGGTGAGTCGTCATGCCTTATTAGACATCCCCAAGTACTAACACCGAATGTTTTCAACATGCCAGAACATGACAGACTATCCCAATGTTTCTGCAAGAATCCGAGTTCAGGACACAGTGTGAGAGAACATGACTAGATATCAAATGCTTTGGAGTCTGTTTATATTTATTTAATAATTTAATAATTGTGTTTTTTCCCCAAGTCATGTTAAACATTCAACCATTTTTTACAGATGTTTTACTGGAGAACTAGATAAACACACCAACACACAGTCACTACCCTGAGACTGGATACAGTACGCCTCATGATAGGAGTGCATGTCCTGGAATACAGTGCATGTTAGCAGTGACACTGGAAGCTAAGAGCTGCTACGTTGAGATAGTGCTTTTTAAAAGTGTTGAATTCAAAAGCGTTTGAAATGAAAAGGCAGTCTTGGTCTGACTTCAGTCTAGTTTTTCTCATCAGATCCAAAATTGACAAAAACATTCTGATGCAACACTTTCACACACCTTTCATGTACTGGTATTCAGAAAGGACATGAATCGAACTCTGAAGTGGTGACTAATACTAATAATTTTAAAATGCCGATTTTGCGCAATTAGCTATCCTTCAGTTCTTATTTTTTTCTCAAGGTGCAGTGCTTCTTGTTCTCCCGAATAACATTCGCACATGATCTGCACGTGAAACTCGACCTGGTTTAAACGTCTCTGTCCTCAAACGCGAGGCTGGGTTAGTCAGCCAGGTGCCGACGTTTCCCAAGATGTCACCACTGGTCCCGCCCAACCATCCAATGCCAAGGCGTCCTCAACTTACTGTATCAACGTGACCTAACATGACGGCTTGCCTTTTTTTTCCACTGCTAGGAAGTTAGATGACATTCCTCATATAAATCTCTCAGAATTCTCTCCAGCACAAAAAAAGGAGCAATACCCTAGATTCAACAGGATTATCCAAGTGCTACAAATCCCCCTAGATCAATGAGGCATTTTGAAAAATTTGCCTAAAGTAACAGTAACATAATAATTGTAACAACCTAAGCTACATATACGAGTTCAATGCAACTTGAGGTCTCTTTGGGAATAAAGAACATAACTGATAAACTCACTGACTCCCCAGTTGTATCCTTTATTTGAAGCCTCAAAAGCAAAAAAAAAAAAAAAAAAAAATAGGAAAATGAATCCCATGTCTGCATCATATATTTTTTCTTAGAAATATTTTTGCATTTTTTCTAATCCAATTTGCACTTTTTTTATTAAATTGAAAGTAACAGTTTCCATCCACAAGCATAGTATAAACACATTACTCCAGGTAAAAATATTGAAGAAGGAAATTCAATTTGTGATTAAAATTTATGCGATTAAAATATACATACACTATGACGATATTAAGGCAGAGGACCTGCAGGTATAAATTTCTAGTTTTTGGCCTCGAGATGCCTGGAGTTAATACTTATAATTGAAGGTGACACTAATGCATAAGAAAAATAAAATTAAATCAGAAATTGCTTTCTATAAAAATAATTCTCCTTGAAATATGATAGCAAAAAACCGGTATTGCCGATTTTGGGAATAAGCAAAGGAGTGGCTACAGAATTGGACTGGCTTGGGCTTAAAAGAAGTTTAGCTTCGTAATGTAATATTTCACTGTAAATTATTATTTATATTATGTTTTTTTTGGTGGGGGGCTAGCACTGACACCTTTCCCCTCTAGGACCAGGGTTCAAGTCTCTGCTCTGGCCCAGTATATATGGAGTTTTCCTTGTTTTGTCGCGGGGTTTCCTCCTCCAGGTACTCCAGTTTCCCCCCACAGTCCCCCCACACATACTAAGGATAATTGCAGTTACCAAATTGCCTGTAGGTGTGCCTGTGTGAGTGATGTGTGCGACTGTGCCCTGTGATGGGCTGGTGCCCCATCCCAGGCTGTTCCCTGCCTTGTGCCCACAGCCTCTGGGATTGGTTCCAACCCCCCTGTGGCCCTGAATAGATCAAGCAGTTGCAGAAAATGGATGGATGGATGTTATGTTATATTGTAGTCAAAGAGTTCTGGCAAGCAAAAGTTGAAGGATTAAGTGGAAAATCACTTAGCAGAAACTTCTCAAACAGATGCATGTTCTCACATGCCCTGCTGACAAGTTGCCTTGCAGGTGTCTTACAGATAACTATTGTTCCAATCAGCTCACTGCCTGCTTACTCACAATGGCGCTGCACTGAGATGCTTCTTAAGAAAACCACACCAAATTGTCGTGCCCGATTAATACCAGACTGCCATAGAAACGTACTTCTCAGAATCATGCACCCCAAATGAAGAAAATGTTGTCACACTGAACACTCATTTCCTGTAATCCGCTTTCCAACAGTCAGGTATATGTCATTTTGCTTTTGTGACAATTATTCAGTCTGGCAAATATAGTTGAATGACATGTCTTCTTTCATAATTAAGGACTTGCTTTACTGAAGAATTACTCTGCAAACTAAAAACCTGATTTAATTAAAATGCATTTTTATTTTCTTCTTTCTTTCTTTTATTCTTTTTTTAATTTAATAAGTATACATAAAAGGAATTTAATAGACTTTACAGTAACAGAAAATGTTGCCAAATAAAAAAAAAAAAAAAAAAAAATCAAAATGTGAACCGAGTTAATCAGCCCTGTTTCTCAGCTAAGCTGCAGCTCAGCACTTTGACCTGATAGCATCATGTTTACTGTGAAGAGGGGAGGACTGTTCGTCGTGTTCTGGGAATGGGTTTCGCCAGCAGGGACGGTAATGCTCGTCAGAATATAGGTGAAAAAGCAGCGTCTTCGGATGCAGCAGTGGTATCGAGGCAGGTACCCAGAGTGATGTCGGAATAACTTAAACCTTACAAGCTTCCGCTGGTGCGGTGGCATCCGAAATACTCCCGGCACTGACCGTTTTTAACAGATAAATTGTCGGGTTTTATTGCTTTGTAGATACTGACTCTCGTTCTAACTGGGGTGTTGTGCTTCTTAGGTAGAAATCACTAGAGACAAGAAAATTAAGATAAAGCCTGATCATGAAACCAATTGACCTGAACTTTTCTGTCTGCCAACAATCCCCTGAAAATAGTATGGATAGAGCCTGAATCATACCTGCAATGCAAAAGTCATCAGAGCACCCATCAAAAATGTTATTTTATTTGTTATTTTTCAGTTTCTCGTCAGACTGGTGAACATGTTATTAAATGTAAAAGAAATACTTCAATTTGATATCTAGTACATGCTAGATAGACCAGTTTCTCTTGTACAGGTTTATCTAGAACAGCCTCAGCAGCATAGGGTTGCATAAAAGGGGTACACCTTGGATGGGTCCATCACATGATACAGAGACAAAAATTGTAGATATGGCAGATTTTTGGAATGTGTGAGGAAACGAGTAGTTGGAGGAAACCCAAGGCGACACGGGGAAAGCGTGCGAACTGCACACTCACGAGGTAGGGGCCGGAGGAATGAGACAGCCGTGTTACCCAGAGGGCCACTGCACCACCAACAGTCAACAAAGATCCGTACGAGAAATTCAAAGAATGAGTTGTTTTAATACGAGTTTGACCAAAAACATAGTAGTTTCAATTTTGCAGGCTATTGTTTTATTTTAATATGTACGTACACCTGTCAAGAGGAAGTGAAAGTGGTATGTGGCTAACTGTGTTAGGTCTATGCTTGTGTCCAGGAGGTAATGGCTTCAAATCCTTTCGCCAGCAGCCATATCACCATTTGGCCCTTAAGCAAGGCCCTTATAACAAATAACATTAGGTCTTCACTTGTATATCGTTTCGGACAGAAGCGACTTCTAAATAAATAAATGGTAACAATCTCCCATTAGGCAAGATTCCACACCCAAACAAAACAGTATCATCAGACTGTCCTTCTGTGGGAACCATGTGTTGAGCGTGTAGGCTTCTCCTGGCATCCACCAGATATGCAGTCAATCTTGTTGAAACTGAAGGATGACGCGTCCGACTCTAACCCTTTTTTCCTGCTGCTCAGCAGACCACAGCTTACGTTCCTTGTACCTCTTTACTTGTTAACCTAAATATGAGGTTATACATTGTGACCTACTCTCAAAGACACTAGCGTTTGCAATCAAATCACTGCATTTTGTTTCTGCTTTCACCCTGCATCTCCATCCAGTCGGTGCAAAGAAGAATCTGCCGTCAGCCTATTCCAGCTGTGCCTCAACCCTCTCTAGAGATATCGCTGGGGTCTCTTCTTATTGTCATGTTCTTCATTTTACTGTAGAAGTATGATATCTAGGATAGACAGTCCTACATAAGCAGAAGGAGATAAGGCATACCATTTCTTTTGTGATATTCATATCCGCGTTTTGAATCTCTAAACTCCACAATCACACCAACACTATCATTCTCTGCCTCTCTCTGGAGTTTGGAATTCAGACATACCATTTATTCTTATCCCCAAGTCATAGCATCAGCAAAATAATCTCCCCTCAAGCCTACCATGCTCATTCAGCCTCCATTGTTGCTATTGATGTCATTGTTGTTGTTGGCTTGAGGGAAAATGCAGGAGTGACAGGTGCGTGCCACACGTTTCCATTCATCGATACCAGGTTGTGCATGGGTTCCCTTCACTTAGAGTGCTCTGCACTGGTTTGCACTATGGGTGTACTAGAGTGTACAATGCACAAGTCTTAAGTGAACAATACTGATTGTACCACCCAACAATGGGAAGTTCAATCTTTATTCATTCACCTTCCAATACGAGACAATGGAAACTCAAGCAATAGACACTGCATGGTGATAATCACTGGGGTACATTGGATCTTATGGCCTAAACAGGGGTGACCCCTGACCCCGATTGCTCCAAGAAGTCTGACCCTGCTTTCTCAAATAAAGTGTGTTGCTTTGGATTAAAATGTCTGCTAAAAAAAGAAATGTAATAACGCAATCATAGAAAACAATATTAAGTATATCTGTAAGATAATGAACATCTTTCAGCGTATATTACAAATAGAAGAGAAAACTATTTAAATAAAAGAAGAAAAGATTTAAATAGTGAGGCATGAAATAAGGCAAATAAAGGTGTCAGTGAATCAGTAAATGGATTCTGTGCTTCACATAAAGTCACAGAAGGGGCATTTTATCTTTCATGTGTGGTGATCATCTGATGCGTCTTTCATCGGCTAAAAGAGTTCGGGTTTTTTAGCACATTGTGCAAACAAAATAAAGGCCAACACTGGGTCCATAGTCAGGAAAAAGGAAGTGCCGTCTCGACCTCGTGATTCTCCATCCTCCTGATTGGAGATCATTCAGACATGAGCAGAAAATGCTATCATTTGTTCTGTAAAGCATTGAGCTCGCGGTAAGCGGGCAGCCGATGGCGCAGTGCTTCATGAATCACTCATAGGCCCAAAATGCTTGGGAGTTTTTGCCCTTAAGCATAGTTCAGAGGAATACTGCAGTACTGCCCTTGAGTAAAATACTTCACTGCACTTAGTACTACTGTAATTAGAAACAACCAGAAGCAAATACGCAACGGTATTAATGGATGAAAAGGGAAATTTAAATAAGTATGTGGTGAATGAGCCATAAATATACTATTAGAGAATATTTTATGCTACAAAACATTATTGTGATTAGCTAACTAATGCTGTTGGGAAAAGGGAGAGAGCATACATTTCCCTTGACAGTGCAAGACTAAGTAAGACAGGGTTACCAGAGGAAAGGAGGACTCAGTGTATGTCTGTGCTGGGCTATTGAGTTGCTCTCCTACCAGCATCAGCGAATCCGTCAGCGGTTTACCGTTGCTTTTGCTAAGAGTCACCAGGGAAACGTAGTATGGATGCACATAAATCTCTCTAATCCATTACTCACTTTGCTAAGATTCTGTATGCATTGCCTTTATCTGCGTTGATCTCTATCTTTACTATTCATTAGTGAAATACCTAGGTTAAGATAAAATTATTTTTCATACTATGGTTAATTTTTCTGCAATGTTACTCAAGTGTACTAATGTCATTCAAAAAGATAGCATGTACACATAATCCTTCGTTCTATAAGATTAGCATGGAGGATTCTTATTTTAGCAAACTAATTATAAAACTAATTTAAAAATCAGTGTATCTATAAATATAATTTAAAAATTGTTAATAAAATAAAATCTGGCCGGTCTACTCCCATTTCCAACTTCCTTCACCCCCCGCCCAAAAAAAATCAACCTTTTGCTTTGAGAAAATTCGTTTAGCTGCATTTCTTTCAATATATTGTGAAATCGATATTAAACGTATACACGATTCATGCTGAGATTGACGTTAATTATTGTGTTTGCATTTTACATGAGTGCCACATCACCACCCAGCTATTTTGGCACATCCTCGTTTTAAATTGGGTGAAAGCAGCTATGCATTTAGGTACACATGTGACTCTTAAGTGCATCTGCACTTTATGAACGTTCATTATAAAAACCACGGCTGTCACGGTACGCCCTGTTGGATCTCCCCGCATCAAAACTTTACATGACAGCTCTCCACCCGTAGCGGAGCTGTTTGCCATGCGGATTATCGCCGTGATTTGCCCTAACTGAGGGGCCGTGTCCCAGCACCCGTGTGCTGGATAGGGTGCTCAGAGCTCAGCCCGGATTATGAGCGGAGCACGGAGCGACGCTTCGCTCCTTCTCGCACGTTAGGAACAAGTCCCGACAGCTTGCATCTCCCCCCCCCCCCCCCCCCCCCGAATAAACACATGCAGGAAATGAACGCGGTTTTCAGATGATTCACTCCATACTGGAAGCATTTATTGTCAAAGAAATCTATTCAAGACGCAGCCTTTGTTGAGGATGTTTACTAAATAAGGCTGATGTCTTTTCTTTTTCCTTCTTTTCCTTTTAGACAACTGGAAAAATATAGAAAGTTATGACATCAAATGAAGTGCTGTCCTTAGCATTGACCTTACTTGGAATTTCATGAGGAAAATTGTTTTACAGAATTATGAACAATAGCTCTCCCTTGGACACAGTTAAATACATTTGCAAGCCTAACTATAAAAAATCTGTTTTTTTTTCAGTTTCATTCTGTTTTGTTTCATTCAATTCCTTTAGTTCCTTTACTATTTAAATTAGCTTAATTCTTAGCAGACAGTTTTATCCATTTCTTACGGTTTATAACTTTGTCCACATATTATCGCATAATCTTCCAAAGTGACACAAGTACTTTGCTCAAAAAAATATCAGTGGGGTCCGTCAATGTACTTTAAAATGCAACTTTATGATCCTCAATCAAGGCCTTAAACTCACCTAAGACAAATCACTCTATTTGCCTAAAGAGGTGTATCAAATAGAATATTTTGGTTTGGAGACATAGAAAAGAGATATGTTACGGGCACTGGAACTGTAAGTGGGAGTCACCGGCACCCGGCCCAGCATGTCTGCATCGCCTCCATAATGTTATGCCTCTGAATTTTGTTCAGTGTCTTTAATAGTTGCCCCGAGCTGCTTGTTAAAGGTTAGCAGTGGATGCTTCAGTAATGGCTTTTAACTTCAGCTGAACCACACGACCTGGTGTGTCTATGGGCATTTACAGCCCAATCAGGCGCTCTCTGTCTGTCTTAAGTGCGTGCTAGCTTGCGAAGAAGCAGCGTTCATGCAGCCATGCCAGCTGTGTGAGCCATCTCATCAACGAGACCTCAACAGTAAGAAGTCTCATGTTAGTGGGGCTGGAGGGGAATGTCCCTGCAAGATTAGCAAAGTCAGAGTTAGCAGCAAAACTCAGTCTTCAATCACGCCTAGATTTTGATGAATATTATGAACAACTAGGGCCACACTTGCTCATTCTGGGGCCCCTCTCAAAAAGTCACTTTGGTTTGTGGCCGACAGGGGGCCCCCCAAAACTCAGGGGCCCACACAAGGTTTGAATGAGAATGACATTTAGTGGATCCAAATAGTGCTGATCCAAATTCTCCTCACCCGACACTTAAATCTGTGTCCGTGGGGTTTGGTTAATTGTCGTCTTTCTACTTTTCCGCTGAATTTCTTATGTCAGGAAATGTGTGCTTTAAAAATGAAAATCCTTCACCATCCATATATATCAAATGAACAGGTTAAGGCTTGAACTGGCAGCTATTTTAATTGCATGCCCAGTTGCCTAACTGTGACACTTCAGCCTCCACTGAGGGACACTGCAGTTGCCCAGTTGCGCTGCGGCTCTTTTGATCGGACTCCAAGCCTTTTGGTGTTTTCAGTGCACCAGTGGTCATTGTCGTCTGTGGTGCCATGCTGAACAGCAGGAATGATGATGAAGCACTCTCTGGGTGCTCCAGTTTGCCCCCACAGTCCAAAAAACATGCCGAGGTAAATGGGAGTTACCAAATTGTCTGTATGTATGAATGGTGCGTGTGCCCTGGGATGGTTCGGCACCCTGTCCTGGGTTATTCCCTGCCTTGTGCCCATAGCTTGTGGGATAGGCGCTGGACCACCAACACCCTGAATAGGACAATAATACAGAGAAAATGAGTGGAATATTTTAAATAGTAAAACTACGAGGAGTTATGAGGAAAGAATGGAGAAAGGTGGGACAGTTATGTTTAGACTTGAACTTACTAGTATATGCATTAAATAACCACAAGAGCTTTAAATTGGCCTCCTGGCACAATTTTAAAGATCTATCATCCTGGTAGTAATATTCTCAGAGTCTTAAATCACTGTTTGTGTTACATGATCACATGGATATCATGAGAAGAGAGAGCTTTCAAACGTTTAGTCTGTGCTGTTTTAAGCTGAGAAACAGGTAAACATATGCAAAGGGAAATCACTATTGTTATACTTCATAACAAAGGCAGGATTCCTGTTAAGCTGAAGCAAATAACTATGAAAAAATATGTTTTCCACTAAATGTTAAGCAAGTGGATTGAAGGGGTAAATCTTTCCCACAATCTATTGTTGTTGTTTTTTTTTTTTTTGTAGAATGCAAACAGCGTTAGTTGGTATGTATAAAAGTATTTGGTAAGAATGTCAGCATTGAGAGTCGACATTTTTCAGAGTGCTCAGAAATTCTTGTTCCACCATTTCGGACGTAACTCCGCAGAGTTCTGATAGATGAAAGCACAAGCAAAGAGAACATTTCTGTTTCCAGAGCCCGTAAAATGAACGTACGTTTGCATGCCTTATTCCCGGCAGTTTCGTGGGATATTCTCGCCTTGTGCTGCATTTCTCTTATTCTGATGGGTTTATTTTTTGCCACACCCATGAATCCATATTTTAATTAAAGTTCAACTGACATTTGAGAGTCGTCTTATTCATTCACCTTCTTCATTGATCTCGTGCATTCAGTGGTGTTTATTAGGGTAGAGCAACAGCAGCAGTTCCGCCTTTTAAATGAACAAAATAATACTCACACGGTAAACATATGCAAGTGCTAATAATGTTACTACCTTCCTACCTCCATGGAGCATTTGCACAAATAAATATTGACAATGTTCTCTTCAAATTGCATTATGGATTTAGTGCCAACACGAAATATTACATACAGCTTGTCTCAAAGAAGACGCTGCAAAATGTCAACCATTAATCAAACAGATCTTAAGAACAAAGTGTTGGAACGAGGCCAGATTCCAGGTATTTAACTAAAGTTATGAGTGCCAGAAAGAAATGATTCACTGTGTGAGGGTGTAAGTCAAACTCAGCCCTTTGAACATTTCTGCAGCATTAACCCTATGTTCACTGTCCCAGTTAATCCTTCTAGGTGTAAAGATTATTTCGCTTGTTGTTTGTCTATGTCTGTTTATGATGATGACAAATGCTGCTAATGCAGTAGTATAAAATGGATAGTTCTTGTTCTCTAATTTCATTCAGCATTTTATTGTCCTTGTATATAATACCAATATGCCATGGCTAAACAAAAGCGGCAATGTTGCAAAGAAATAAACATATAGGTCAGATGAGTCACTGCCTGGTGTGATGTGATGTTGGTTATATGCATATAGAATTCAGTTATGTTATTCAATTAATGAGCATGTCCAAGCACTTATCCATTAATCCATCTTGCATAACTATCTATCCAGTTAATGGTCATGGTGATCCTGCAGTATATCCCAGGAAAATAAAGAACATGAATGAGGGGATACCCTGGAATTGATGTCAGACCATCATATGGCACACACACGCACACACACACACTCACGCACGCGCACGCACGCACACACACACATGCACACACACACACACACACAGTTGTGTAACCATATCTTTTTGGGGACTGCCCATTCATTTCTATGGGAAAAATGCTAATGCTAACTATGACAACCTTAACCCCTACCCAGCCCTAACCATAACCATAAGTAACCAAACAGAATACAAGAGTTTATGCATTTTTCATTGCAGTCACAGATTTTTAGAATGAAGAGATTAATTGTCATCGTTGACCCACCACAGCACAACAACAAAACGTGTCCTCTGCATTTAACCCATATGTGACAATGTGACACAGCAGGGGGCAGCTAATTCAGCGCCTGGGGAGCAGGACCTGGGGGCGGTACCTCGCTAAGCGTACCTCAGTGGTGCCTTGTTGGTCGGGATTCAAACCTGTAATCTTTTGTTTACAAGTCCCTAATCATTAAGCCACCACTGCCCACATATATTGTTACTGTCCACAGGCAGGACGTGACAATTTGGTCCCCACAAGGTAAGGTATACCTGGACCACACACACACACACACACACACACGTACCAAGTTGTGTGTTTTTGGACAGCAGGAGGAAAGTGCCCACAAGAAACCCCCACAAACATGAGTAGAACTCCACATACATAAAGAATGGGAGGCTATATATCATGAATATAATCTCATCAGAAAGGAAGTCACTAGGGGCCCTGCGGAGTGAAGCAGAGGCTGCGAGCTGCTTCCGTACATCAGGCTGAGGCTTTAATCTGCATAAAGAATTAATCAGGGCCTAATGTGCTGTGCAGGCCTCTGTGCTGCAGCTTGCTTAGCACTCATGTGATGATTCACAGCTGACACTGATCCTTCCCAGGATGTCCCCGGTCACAGATACGGAAGCTGCTCCCATGCTCAGCAGGTCGCTGTCTGAGGTCTCTCACAGGTCCTTCCCTACGCTCACATGCCTCATTAGGACCCTGTAATTAGTGCACATTCATCCTTATTAGCGTGGTCGCCTTGGGAATCAAACATGTGTTGTGTAACCTGATTAAGCTTTAGTGGGATTGGGTGAGGGATTAATACTACTGTTACTGCGAATCAGCATTACTCAGCTCACGCAGAAATGCTCCACTTTGACAGCTTTGTTTGGACCTACTCAGTGAAAAAAACAGAAATGATTTGATATTTTTGTAGGATAGGGAGACGGGCCACTTGTTCAGCTGTTGGACCAAATGTGTGTGTTTTTTTTGTAATTTAACTGCTTATGTTTTGTTCACTATTTGATAATTTATCTTTTTTATATATATATTTAAATAGGAGTGATGAGGAAAAGCGAAGCAACCAGTCAGTGTTTGGAAAGGACGGGGGGCAGCACCATTTGGGTGTAGCAAGCTAACTGCGGGCGTAGCACCGATTCCCGTAGAACCAAAGACATCTGTTAGAGACAGACACAAGGCCTCAGTCTCCATGCTTTTGGTGAGTCTGATTTGCCGCACAGTGTGTGTGTGTGCGTGTGTGTGTGTGTGTGTGCATGTGTGTGGGTGTGCGTGAGTGTGTGCATGCGTGTGTGTGCGTGCATGTGTGTGTGTGCATGCGTGTGTGCCTGCGTGAGTGTGTGCACGTGCGTGGGTGTGCGTGTGTATGTGCGTGCGTGCATGTGTGTGTGTGTGCGTGTGTATATTTGTGCGTCTGTGTTTGGTTGTGGGAGGGGTGTGTTTGTCTGCAGTCCAAGGAATAAGGAAGGGGGGAGGGCAGACTGCTACATTCCCACAGAATGACTCAAAAAGAACAAAAAGAGTCACTTTGCAACCCCCCCCCCCCTCAGCCCCCCCAAACACACACGCAGTCTACACTACCCCACCTAAACATCCGTTGTCTGTAATTTAGATTAATTTCAACCACATTTTCCCTGGGGATTATATGTTCACCCCCTCCTAATGTTTTGTGCCTTGGGGGGGGGGGGGGGGGGGGGGGGGGGGGGGGGGGGGGGGGGGGGGGGGG
>JAODKF010000138.1:11690517-11706982 GCA_026779585.1 Mormyrus proboscirostris
AACTCCCCAACTCATCTGATCTTAGTTTAAATCCTCACCCGCTTCTCCTGCTTTCTGTTTTGTAACTTTTGTGGCCATGAATATACTTTGTTTTCTTCTCTATCTTGTTGTGGGATCGAACAGTGACGTACTCACGATAAAAGAACCTAAAATGGTGCCGTAAAATGGTCCTTCTCAGCTCATTTTATCTCGGACAAATCATTCTGTCCCGCATCCGCACCATTCTGTTCCACTTAAAGTTCTTACTCATCACTCAAACACACAGTGCTTTTAATAAAAGCAACTCATACATGTTGTTTTTTTCCATTCTGACCTTTCTTCTAATCCCTATCTGTAATCAACCTCACATCCCGGTTTCAGGTTCATTACACTGGCTTAATTAAAGCTTAATTCCACTTGGATGTATTTAAAAAGTTTTTTTTTATGATCATGGTTATATTTTGTTGCATAATTTGATAATTGTCCAGTGTTGTTTAGCACATCTGTTTTCCAAGTTCTGTCACATTAAACCCATTTTTATGTTTTTGTGGTGTGATGAGTAAAAGGTAGTGACTTCTGCTTTATCGATGTAGCCCATTAATTATTATATTAGTTTTATTGTTAAATATCTTGCATACATATACTACTAGTAGTATATTTATAGCCATACAACAAATATAATCCTTTTTTCTAATAGTTTGGCTATACTTTGCAATTGATATGTAACAGACATAGTTGTCAGTTTGCTGAAAAAAATTGCCTTTTTTAATTTTTAATGATCATTTAATAATTACTCTATCTGATTTATACTTCAGTATTTGTCTTTGTATCATTAAGTTTGAATGCTTCGATTTGTTTTACTTGCAAAGAATATTACACACAAATCTGTCTTCTGGTCTTTTTCTACTCTCTATTTCATCACTGATTAAGTCCTCAAAGCATCCTTAAAAGACGCAGGGAACTTGAGTCCCACTGATTACACAAGGGACTTTTACACACGAGTGGTACAGCCAGGCTACGCTCACTGAGAGAGTAAATCAGCATCCGCTCTTCAGCATCCTTTTCAATTTCCTCTTAAATTCCTTTTAAAAAAGAATCTGTCTGAGCGCTTTCATTTTAATACTTGGGTGGCATCCAATAAAAACAAACACAAAAATACAATTTTTAACTGGGGAAATTCTGAATTCCTCATGTTCCCTGCATTTCCTGGATGAATACATGCAACAAGTCCCTTTCCCAGGATACTCTCCATAAACGAGCGCACACACGCACAGCTCAGCCCAGGGAATCCGGGGATCCTACTGAACGTTCTCATCGATGTTGCTGCATTTGTAACTTAAAAGGTTCCTCGACAGAGGGGTCAGATGGTGCTAAACACGACCGGAAATCTGTCGTTTCGCGGAGCGTCTCTATTTGATCCTGCCGCGGCTGCAGAGAAATGAGGAAACTTCAAGGTTGAAAGGAGTTTAATGAGCTAAGTATGCGGAGTTGGCTTTGGGAGGCTAAACGTCGAGCGACATCCAGTGAGCAGAACCTACGGAGCCGCTTTCATAGCATCGGCACAGGAAGATAGTTCTGAGGGTGAAGAGGATTCAGCTTTCCAGAGGGCCTCGCCTACCCCCACCCCCCAGGAAATAATATATGTAACTAAAGGCAGTTACAGTCAACTGCTGCCAGGGGAGTATGCCACAGAGCTGGTCCGACCAGTTCTAAGGTAGCAGCTCCAACTTGTTCTGCTGTTAGCAGTTACCTGAGCTACAAGAAAGCTATTTGCACACTAAAAACCCGTGATCCGAGTTTCTCCCCCTTGCCTGCAACCCCTGAGCCCTTAAATATATGGTTCATTAAAGATATATGAACAGTGTCACGTAAATAGTTCCTGGGCATTTGTTTTTTTTTCTTTTTTTTTACATTGAACTGTATCATTTTTTAATAGCTACTCTCGTATGACATATATGCATATTAGTACATCTGTATATTTTCACTCTTCAGGTACACTGTCGAAAGGTACTACAGAGGAGTTCATCTGATTTTATGTTCTTTTGTTTTTTTCCTTCTGTTCTTTTTTGCAAGTAATGGAATAAGCCTGGATATGTGGATACCATCCAATAATAAACAATTTGATTAAATTTCCATTGAGTCTTTTGCCATCATCTTGATCTCTCATCTCCATTCATGGGAAACAGGATTCAAAAGCAGAAAGAGTTTAAGGAGCATTCTTATGTAAATAGCACATAAGACAACCAGCAATACTGGCAGACTGCTGGTTGTTGAGTTTAAAAATACCACTGTTTGCTTAGTGCATGCTATAAATTCTCTCCGTGGGCTTTACAGTACAAATTGAAAAACAAATGTCTTTTGATGAGGTCAGCAGGAGTTTCTTTGGAAAACAGTATGTCTGTCCTGTTCAGTGTGCATGTGACACAGTTTCTTACATAAAAAAATAATAACAAGGTGGAATTCCTCTTATACCAGTACATTTCCAGTGCAGAACTTTTACTGTAGCATAACCATATCATGCCACCAGCTCCCCTACACACTGGCCAGTGTCTGGTGAAAAACAGTTCTACACAATGGAATTTCAAATAACTAAATTCATTTACACAAACTGCAGAGATGTTAAAGATGTCATGATGGCTTCCTTGAAATTTACTATATCAAATTAATATAAACAGGTAAAACTTTAATAAAGGACAAAAAGACGTGTGCATAATTTAAGACGTTCGCGCAGGAATGGCAAATATTTTACAAAGGGGAATAACAAACGCTAACAGTGCTAACAGTGCTAACAGTGGTAACAGTGGTAGCCCACAAGCAAGTAAAGAGGCTGACCTTCAAGAAGAGACAGCTTGTGTGAGCAGCTGTTTACACCAGATAATGATGTCCCTTGTATACTGCATTAGTTCCTTTTTTGACATTTATTTAAAAAAAAAAATGCTCACATTACACACATGAATCACCCACAGCTTTTCAAGACATGCACCACTGAATGAAAACGTGGCAGATTAGTATGTGAAAGAGATCGTTTCACATTACATTACATAATGGAGGAAGGAAAATTAAAATCAGATAAAAATATCAAACACTTTTAAATAGCCTGATAAACTTTTTTTTTTTAATTATTTTTAGTCTTAAAATAGCTTTGCACAAATCTAAGAAGTACATTAATCCCATAGTCTAGCTTCTATATAAAAAGCTAACCCATTTATAAAATTTTTCAAAAAGGTAAGCAGAACACCAGTATTTTACCATTATTTACAAATCCCGTTAAATTACAACATAAATAAAAAAAATATATTTACAAAGACAAGAGAAAATTCTGTTTACACACATTTAATTAAAAAAGAACTCCCATGTTTAAGAACTCCAAGTACCATGGGAAAAATGGTGTACTTCTTTCTTTACCATCCATTTATCTTTTAAACTGGAATCTAAAAAAAAAAAAAAAAAACGCAAATAACATACGCATAACATATTCACACAAACTGTATGAATAGGGAAGGTGATTATATTATTATAATAGGAATATATGTAAAAACCAAAATGCCATTTTCACAAGCTATTCTTTTAGTTGTTGTCTTCCTGGAGATCCAATCAACTAGCATCTCCAAGTTGACCACCAGAGAATCCAACAGTGAAGGAAGCTGGTCACATTTCCATACTCCAACGTGCATGAGCGCACTTTTAGGTTTACATTAGGGGCCTCAGTTCACTATGGTGTCGTGCAGTCAACTGTATTTAGTTCCTTAACACACATCCACATGCATGCACACAAGTACACACACCTATTTATTGTATTTCCAGAGACAAAATACAATAACACTGTAGATTTTTCTCTTTAAAAACAAACAAACAAAAAAAAAAAATAAAAATGTAATACAAACACGTTTCTCCCTCGGCAACGGATAACTGTCCATGGTAGTCCGATGTTGGAAAAATTAATATTTCTGAGGGAGTGGATTAGAAAAATTTTTCACGGGAGGGCTTGTCAGTGGATTCCTTAGGACTAAGTCCCCTGAGAAGTCTCTTCTCTGTTACAAGAAGGTGGAGGATAGACACAGATCTTCTCCCAGGGCTGAGCAGTATAATCAGTGCTTGCTCTCACAGCGCCACTAAATCAGCTTTCCTCAGGCCGAACACCAACAAAATGGAAACACTGAAGATGTCAGAAGGGCGCTGAAGGAAGCCGGAAAAGACGGGGACTCGTTAACAGTGACAGCGGGGAAAAAGCGAATGTATCCTCGCAAGTGGAAGAGACGGGGGTGGTCGGGCAACACCGGGGACTCATTTCCGGTGCTTTTCCATTTTGTCGGAAGCCTTGCTGCCTTCGGAGGAGCCTTGGGCATCATTGCCGGAGCTCAGGTACATCTTGTCCACCTGCTTCAGAGCCTCATTCAGGTAGTTCTGCAGGGAAGTCATGGCGGCACAGATGGCCGGGCTTCCAAAGCCATGTGTGATGAGGCTGAAGTGGGTCAGGCAGCCTTGGATACCGGGTTCGAGGATGGGCGCGGGTCTTGAGTTCCCTAGCGGTGAGCGATCCTGGGTCAGGAGGTCCGTGAACTCCTTGCAGATTTGCCTAGCGGGAAAACAAAGTCATCAAAAGGGCATCTGTGTCACTCTGACTCCAGAGACACTTAACACTTTTAAGATTTGTTTCAGAGCCATCCAAAAATCCTCCCTCCTAAATGAATATCTATGAAGTCAACAAATGATCATCCGGTGCTCTGCATAAATGCAAACAGTACCTGAAATCTCTCTTTTAAAAAAAACCCTTTGAGAACATCTTTTAACACATTCCAAAGTCATACACCTCGTCTTCAAAAACAGGACTGGGACGGGCCGACGCCTACTTTGCGGCTAGAAGCATATTTTTCCTGGAGCTGATGTCATTGCGTTCCACATGTGGCCGGCTCAGGTACTCCGCGATGGCCTTCGCAGGAAACTCAGTCTCGCACACATAGCCAAAGTCCCTGGCTAGGTGCACAGCCTCACCTGCGAGTGGCGAATGAGCGAGACCCAAGGTTACCGTACACCCTGACACAGAAGCGTAAATTAACATTAAAAGCTACATCGCTGCGTTGGTCTTGTAGCCTGTTAATAACACACCTGGACACACTTTGGGTTGCAGTCGTTCGACTTATCGAACGACAACACCAGTAGAGCTCTCAGACTTAGTAACGGAAGCCCTAATTTTTAAATGTAACCACTACTCTTCAAAACAAATCACATGTATCAACAAGTCTTCATTCAGCTTTAAATGTACCTCCAAGACACATTCCTGCTTAGAACAGTCAGCCTGTTTATGGCAATAAAGAACAGTAACAAAATCCATAAAAATCAGCTCATTAAAGATTATTCCTCACCATGGAATGATTGGCAAGAGATTACATGTTTAATTAATAGATCTCATAGCAAACATAAAGACGGGAAAGTGGAAAAAACCTAAGAACGCCCAGGTTAGATGAGCAGGAAATGAGAACACAGACATGGATGATTACTATAAATCTCATTTCTACCCCAAACTCTTCAGCAACCTCAAAAGTAGTAAGAACTTTGGTGTCAACTTTCCCAGATATCTCCATGGCAACAAGCACGTTTTACTGTAAAAAAAAAAATCGTATCTGATAATCATGCCGGTCTGGATGGGCTGTGTGAAGTCCATCACTGATCATCAAGGGTGGTGATTTTTTCCATCTCAAAGCATTTCCTCGATCAGCATGGGTGAAAGACAGAATGCCCTTCGATAAACAGAATCTTACCAGTCATACAAAACAAAAACCAGCTGGCGATGACATACCCTCCACCAGCGCTGTAAGCAGTGTAACATTGGCTGCCTTTCGCCGTCCTGCAGGCAAGTTCAGTCCGATCTTGTCCAGCTTCTCTCTCAAGGACCGACCTCCATTTTTGGACTTTGCTCTGTGTGGGACGGTAGTGGTGTGAGGATACCATGCAGGTAGCAAACCAGCAAAGCACAGAGAAAAAGCAGAAGGGTATATGCTAAACAATCAGGCTGAAAGTAGCTATTATACAATAAAATAAAACAAAACAGATCAAAAGGTTATTTATTTTTATTTAGTTTTTTGGTCTAATGTAAATAGACCATTCATTGTAGTGTTTCGTGTAATTATTTTATATTTGTTTTTAATTTCGACATCTGCTCAACTTTCAGAACATGAATGGGGAAAACGAGGCCTGAAGAAACAAGACTGCAACCATTGTCCCAAATGAAGGCTCCACTTCACAGTTTTTAACAACTAATTTAAATTTAACGTAAAGAGCCCGAAGCCATAGCCTTTTAGGTCACCGCGCATCAGCTTAGTTCTGGACTGTGTTGAGCAGACTGAGTGCACACACCAGGGCTGTGCAGAGACTTTTTGGGGCAGTGCTAGACCGGGGGAGGAGGCAGGAGGCCCCCGGCCGCAACACCGAAACAAAAATCGACCGGATCCCTCAACTTGTCAGTGATCGAAAAGTAAGGACGAAATAAGGCCCCAACCCTCACTGCCCTAAACACACACACACACACACACACACATGCGCATGCACACGCACGAGCACACACAGATCACAGATGTTTGTAGTCATATCTTTGTGGGGACCCTATTCCCAACATGACAACCCTAACAGCTACCCAGTCTTAACCTTAACCATAAGTAACCAAACAAAGTACAAGACTTTTGGCATTTTTAATTTTTTGATTGCAGTCACAGATTTTTATTAAATTAATTTTTCCCCTTACGGGGACTTGAGAAATGGTTCCACAACAACAATATAACAGGTTTTTATCACATTTAATATATGCATGACCATCCAAATCCAAAGATATTAAGTAAGCATTACACCAGAATTACAACCCTATCAAAATGATTAGACAATAAATCTGACGAAAATTTTGCTCAAAAAATACATACTGGAAATAATCAGTTATTTGGGAAAAGATAAAATGACGCACCTAGAGACATTTACCTAACAAAATCACAGCACATCTATATCATTTGTTGTCAGCGAGGTGACTTCAGTAACCCCACGACATCAGTAAGGACGTGTCCCTCCTGTCCATAACCAGCGCTATGCCCTGGACACCCAAACCCCTCCCTGCCCGCTGCATCTGAAGCAGTTTTCCACATGAGCGGACGGGGAGTCGCATCGCCGGGGAGCTACTTAAGGTTCTCAGCTGGCAACTCCTTCATGACGGATTTGGCAGCATTTTCAGCGATCTGAGCCCATGCCTCTATGTGAGGGGGTTAGCGTAGGTCCCGTTTGGGGTAGGTGGAAATGAGGGAGATGCTGAAATGTGACTTGAAAGGCTTGATTGAGGGACTGTCACAAACCCCCACCCAGCCCTAAGCATAAGCATAAGTAACCGAAGAAAGTACGACACTTTTGGCATTACTACTCTTTGACTGCATTCGCAGATCTTTGTGGGGACCTGAAAAAATGGTCCCTACAATGTCAAATTAACAAGTTTTTACTACGTTATGGGGGACATTTTGTGTATTACACGCACACACACACACACACACACACACACACATACCTGAGCCACTCCAAGGCCAGACAAAGTGATTCAATGACAGAGCTGATGCAAGACACAAACAAAAGTCTTGATTATTTAATACAATGCCTCCTTCAGGGATACTGAAGCTTTGTTTGCCTCAAAACAGGTTATTAAGAGTATGCGCACAC
Source organism: Mormyrus proboscirostris (assembly GCA_026779585.1). NCBI lineage: Eukaryota > Metazoa > Chordata > Actinopteri > Osteoglossiformes > Mormyridae > Mormyrus > Mormyrus proboscirostris. The sequence goes on from JAODKF010000138.1 coordinate 11,698,183, forward strand.
ACTAAATATTAAAATCGATAGCACATGTGCAAATACGTCTCGCTTTCTTAATTCCTCAGCGCATGTGCCAGGAAATCAGTTCACCTGGAGCCATTTTTGAGAATTTCCACTTGTTTTTTACTCTACCGGTGGCGTGAGTGAGTGGGGGTATTATCACTCACCTACGCAGGACGCCCCCCAGAAGTGAGGCGTTGAGGCACTCTGGGGGAGACAGTCGCCGCTGAACTTCGGCCACTGTCACCTTGTACTTGGATGTGGAGCTGAGCAAGGAGAGGCGTCCTGGCACTGAGCAGAAGACCTCGGTTGGGTTGGACACCATGCCCAGAAGCGACTCCTTCTGATAGGGCAGGGCCAGGGTGCTGCCCTTGGGAAGCGACACAGAACCTGTAGCTGGAGAAAGAAAAAGCCCAGCATGATGCCAACTGAAAGCTGTGGGAAAACAGGAGAAACAGGATGCGCTTTAAGCCGTGGGAGGTGATCCTGACCAAGTCAGTCTGCATCACCCCATTAGGGATCTAATCCAGTTACACTTAAAGCTATGAAAGTCACATCACATAAAAGATAAAGGTATGAAACTGAAATACATGAAAAAGACAGAACTAGAGGCTTTACTGGAGCTGAACACCATTATGGTTCCCATTTTATCACTTTCGGGGTGATGGAAAGTGTTTTACTGGTGTTTATCAGGACTCTTTAAAAACCTCATTTTAATTACAGATATAAACATATACATCACATGTAATGTGTCTTTTTAAAAATATTTTAAATTTAAATGTTTAAACAATTTTTAAAATACTTTCTCCAACAAGACGGCTTTTCCCAATAAACAGGGCGTTCGATCACGAGTTAAAAATATTTCGCAGAGAAACAATTAAACAGGTTCCCGTTACGGTATAATGGAAGCACAGAAATGTTACAGGTCCTAAAACAGGCAGATAAAAATTGCTACACTCATAAAATCTTCATGCTTTGAGGCTTAAATGATGCATAACCATAATAGCCATGGCCATTCTATATACCTATATATCTATCTTCCGGGAGCCGGCGCCTATCGCAGGGGCCATAGAGCTGGGGTACACCCTGGGATAGACTCCAGGTACCAGGTACACTGGCCATCACGGGGCAGACGCAGTCACACATCAAAGGCAAAGTACAGGGGCCAATCAGCCTAACTGCACGGAAACATGGAGAGAACACCCCAGCATCACGCACACGGAACCCAAACCATGGAGGTGTGATGCAACTAGTAACTGAATGGTAACAATGAAAAACCAGAAGCTACAACAATGGCCAACCACGCTTAAAGCAAGAACCCAAGACCCCAGATTTATTTAATGCATACTTCCCATTTGACATAGAGGTCAGAAACAGCTATCAATGCCAGTTTTATAAACCCGGAATCATCGGAACTGTCTCAATAACAAGCATGCTTCTCTGATGTGTAACTGTATCACCAGCTAAAGTACCGATTGCAAAAAGCAACTACATCTAACTCCCACAAAAACCTTTCCTGCAAGAAAACAAAAGCTATGCCAACACGTCCTTAAGGGTGAACGTGGCCACACATCGAGATTTTTGAACAATGAAGCAACATGCTATACAAGCGTGGACTGTGGCTGGAGTGTCCCCAAATATGGCGTTCAATGAAAAGTCTTCGTAGGGGACTGGTACGGCTTCACACACCAAGGCAAACAGCAACCATCACACCGCGGTACTCACTGTCAGTACCACGCAGAGCAGCATTATCACACCACTTCATCACCACAAGCAGGATATCAGAGTTTTGTGGTTTGAACAGACACCTACTGACTGAGAAATACAACACACACACACACACACACACACACATCTAACATATTTTTATGGGGGCCGCTCACTCATTTCTATGGGAAAAATGCTAACGCTAACTATGACAACCTTAACCCCTACTCAGCCCTAACCATAACCATAAGTACCCAAGCAAAATACAGGAGTTTTTGCATTTTCAGTTTTTTCATTGCAGTCACAGATTTTTATTAAATTGAGTTTTTCCTTTTCGGGACCAATATCCTAAAAAAAATGGGTATTCATCACATTGTGGGGACATTGCATCCTCATAAGGTAATGTATACCTGTTCGCACACACACACACACACACACACACACACACACCCAAGCACACACAAACAGAAACTCAGCTAAAATACTGTGCAATAGTATATAACTGTGGCAAAACACTGTGGGTGTTTTTCATCACACTAGAATTCCTACCTGACATATACACAAAATGAATTACATATGGTTTATATGAATTTTATAAAGCATAAATTATATAATGATTACAAAGTACCAAAAGATCAAGATGGTGTATTGACAATATGTTTACTATAGAAATGTGCGCCTTCTCCTCCACTTGCAACGTCACAGTGGCATGTGTTTGTATTTACATATAAAAAATTAATATGCAGTTACTGTAAGAAAAAAGTGTGTATGACTTATGTGCTGAAACACACAAAATCGTAAAAGACAAACTGAAACCTTCAAATGTCACCTTCAAGTGCTAAAACAAAAGAATGATCAGTAAATATAAATAATAAACTATATCCACGTTGGCCTCCATGTCACCCTTACATAAAGTCCTCTCTACGTTACCATGACTCCTGCAACTTCATAGGTCAAATATAAACACAACAAACCCGAACATGACAACAAGTGAAGGCTGAACTGGACCATACAGTGACGTTTGTGATGTTGCTTTTCTTGAATGACTTTTCATTTGCCACATCCAGAGGCCAATAACATGAATATATGTACACATCCCCAGCAAAGCAGCTCTCAAAAAGCCATGGACAGACAGTGGAATGCCAATAAGACAAAGCATTAACAATGAAAATGAACCACTGTGGCCATTAAACTGTCACTATGATGATTAATAACTATTAAAAGTAGCATCTTTATGCTTATATTTCCTTTGTACTTCTACGTTTCTGGATGATGGATGGATGGATGGATGGATGGATGGATGGATGGATGGATGGATGGATTTCCTTAGTGAGCAAGTACTTAGCTGTTACAGACAATTCAAGTTTGGCATTTTATCATCTACTTATTTCACAGCAAAAATATATAACATACATTATTAATGTGGAACTCAAGACTGAATTGATAAGTGGGAGGGTTTCACTTTTTATCATAATAGTAAAATTTTGCATATTATAAAACACTCTGCACAACAAAAGCTCTTGATTTTGCACTTTTCAAATCAGCAAAATTCATGTGGAGCACAGACATTTTTCTGTGCAAGGGAAACTCACAAAGCAACCTGCCAGAGAGTATCTCTGTCAAACACAGCTTTAATAGTTTTAAAACTTTAACGTTGTGCATGTAAGATATTGCTCTTTGCGTATACAAGGCGTTGGAACTACTAATTTAAAAATTAACCTCTTAAATGTATCTGGGTTGGACAAAAGTGTAACCAATGCACTCCTTTGCTCTGGATCAGAGGTTTATAGCTTAGTTCTTCAAATCCGCAATGCAGTCCCTGTACTGACTGAATCAGTATATCACACCATAGCTCATGAAATTTCAGGTAACCAGGACCTAATCACCTCACCAGCCACAACTCATAAATGTTTAATTTACCATAGAACAATCCTTACAAAACCTGCCATTCAACAATAATTCTTTCACACACACTTGAATAACCAGGGAACTGCATATATAATTTAATTTGATTCAGACAATAGCTGAGCAACTGACACACCAGTATTGCATTTTGCAGTCTATTTATCCATACATTCAATTTCAGAAATGAATTTAATGAGTTAGTATGAATGACTCATCTATCTTATGAAACTACACGGTTCTACAAAAACCCCAGTTACATCACTAACCACTGAAACAGAAAGCTACTATTTAAACACTTAGCAGCTAACAAAAAGTAAAAACACTACATTTGTAAAGTATTTATAAAGTTGCTGGGGGACTGAAGCATTTTGCAAAATGCTTGACACATGTTCAATCCTTTAAATACTGATGTATCAACAAATGGGTCATTTTCATTTAACGTAGCAAAACCATGCACATTTTTCAAAACAACAGTAGTGCATGTAGACCTTTACAGTTGTCTGCACAATTTAAGATTGTCTTTCATATTTCTAAGCAGTGGATCTCAACGAGAAATACACACACATGGTGGATCCCGCTGGTGGCAGTTAACACTCAGGGACATAGATCCCTTGCCCCAGCTAATGAAAGTTCTCAATGACAAAACCCATTTTGAAAACAGATGTTTATCTGTGATAATTTTTACTTTTAGGACTACAAAAATCCCACCAAACCAAGAAACAGCCGAGGTCGGTATGTGTTAGAGAATGTTACAGTGGGTGTGTTGCGCTACTAACTCTTTCATGGTATAATGTGGTTGAACCAGTCCATTCTTCATCTTTGGATGAAAAAAAAAAATCCTCTTTGCAATATACAAATGTAACAAAACAGGCAACAACAAGACCTCTATTCATTTGTTTTAAATACATCACATAATGAACATTTCTAAATTTCAGTATTAGTTAACTACCCAAAAAGAAATGTAACTATTCGGCCTTTATTCCAAAAGTTTGCATTTTCTTCGGCATTAGATTTTTATAAGAATATTATGGAGAGTTACTACTGCGAACGGAGACAGTCCAAGAAGATAACCCTACAAACTTTTGTTCAAACTTCCAGACGTTTTACCGCCATCTTCTTTGCTCACATACTGACTCATATACACAGCTTGTCCTTACAAACTTAGATGAAAATACGCATAATATTTTAATGCAACCAATCAAAGGTTACTAGACCATCATCTACAAAAACATAGACGAAAACATACATAGTGGCTTGCAGCTATTTACAAAACGGACATTTCTCCCATTACCGCGAGGAGCGAACAACCGAAAGGAGCGTGCAGACTACCTACCGAATGAGTGACAGACCTACACCATCTTTTATTTAATCAAACCAAAACTGTGTAAATTCCACACTTTGACAAACGTTTACATTACAGAATGATGTATTGCATTTCATTGTATCTTTTGGATACAGAATCACATTAAAAGAATGCTAGTGAGCATTTAAAATCCGCAATGACACAATACAGGGCATTAATGTATATGCATTTAATGCATACGCCTACAAAACTACTGAGGAAGATGCACATTACGACGCACATATGGTCACACTCAAACTGCGACATCTCGCAATACACTGGAAAAAAAATCACTGACCTTTTTTAATAACTGTCTGGTCTGGCATGATAATACTGTGATCATCGACATGCTGCGGAAGAAAGAGCGTAAACAGGCGTTAAAATGCGAGGTTTGCATGTGTTTTGCATGCTTTACAGAGGAAATACATCTTTTCTCATTGTATCTTAACTCTGTGCGATTACGTCATTTTCTATTTTTTTTAACTCTATACTCAATTACTTAATTATCTCACCTGACCATCGTCCAATCCGTGACCCATATCGTGCAATCCTATATTATCACTGATGACTGAGGAATCAATGCCGTGTGTATGCGGAGGGAGCAGCTCCGGTCGGCGGAACCCTTCCCTCCTGCCGACGGTCGAGGCGCCATCCAGCCCAAGTATCTGACCGGCCAGGCCGCTGCGACTGTGGGGTCCGAGACCATCCTGGCCGTGTCTGCCGGGCCAGGACTGCTGCTGGCTGGTCGATGTAGGTTGGTGTATGGAGTTGATGCTGAAAGGGTCGCTGAGGTGGGAGTACGGGTCGGTGGACTGAGGGTATGATATGGGCTGGTAAGGAGGTGGGAAGTACGGGGGCTGGAAGTCCGAGCTGCCGGAGTGAGAAAGGGAGGGCGCCGGGCTGTAAAGGTGCTGGCTGACCGCAGGCAGATGGGGCAGCCTTGCGTTTTCATTACTGCTGCTGTCGTGTCTTTCCTGCAGAAAAAAATAAAAAAGATCCATAAGACACGTTAAAAGAAAGTTAGTAATAAATGTGTCCTCCTGGTGGTAAATCTTGCTTAGATTTAAACTTCAAAACAGGCAAATATTTATTTTTCCATCAGTCAATGCGATTTGATAGTACCATTCTTAAAAGTGTAATATGTCTGATTTCAAATACGTAAAAACCTAATGCCTTCCAGTTTTCCTTTGATTTTTGCCTAATTGTTGACGGCTTTATACTTCAGCACATATGCTAATTTGTCAAGTAAGGTACTATAAAGTGATTCTGAACTGGATGCATGTTACGGTGATATAAGAAATGTTAGTCTAATCTTACCTGAGTTTATTTTAAGTTAATGTTAAGTTAATCGCAGTTTTTATGCTTCCTCTCTGGTTTCTAATGCGCGGTCATCTCCTAAAACGGTTTTATGTTTTAAGACTTTATTTTTGTTTGAATGCATGTGTTGGCCAACATTTAACTATCTTTCGCTAAGATGAGGTTTTAGTTTGTCAAATAACCCTTAACATAATGCCAATTACAACTACTATATCTAAGGTAAATGTAATCAAGAACCAGACCGACCGTAATGGTAATTTTTTTGAAATAGTTATTTTTATTTTTAATTTTTTTTGAGGGGATCCTTCTTAATTTTGATTGGGCCTATTTAATTACGACACGTCAAATATGCAGATCTGACGCGTCAGAATCAATTTAGCAATGATAAATAGGATACAATATCACTGTGATAAAATCATACTTTCCAGCACATGACACCAAGACACGCCTATAAAATAAGTTCACATTTAAGCAAATAAGAAGACACACGTATACGAACAGGTCTGATGACTGACACCATTTATAGGTTTATTAGGACAAACACAATGTGTTCTTGTCTTCTATAATGAGATTAATGCTACGTTTACAGGATTTACATTTTTGTGTTAAAACTAGATCCACGCAAATCGAAACCAAAAATTTCCATCTAAAATGTGCTTATCGGTAGCATAACGACGTTTGAAATTGGGTTCATGTAACTTCCTGGCAAACTTCAAGTTTAGTAACACAAGTAAAGGCTTGCATACGACACTCTCTGACCGAACAGTTTAAGACGGGTTCTATAGATCAGCCTACATACCGAAACTTGAGGGGAATTTAAGTAGTGACCGGTGACAATTAAACGAATCATTGTTATTTTACCTAGAACTAATTCTTAACTAAATCCGTCTTAGGTGATTTAGGTCTAAATGCACGTAGCATATTGTATCTATCTTATTAATTATCAATATTATTAATATTATTAATATTCTTCTTATTATTATAGCTGTTGCTTATAAATAGGGTTTTATGGATTCAAGGTCTCATCAATTTGCACGTAAAACCTTTTACAGCATCTACATTAAAGCAGATATATTATTTGTGAAAGACAGCGACCATATTTCGTTACTCCAAAGAGAAACGTTTACAGTAAGACATTTACCTGGTTCATAAAATGTGTCCCTTATAAATTAATAAATGAACCAAATGCAAGAGAAACCAAATGTTTGTTCTTTGTTCCAGGATAGCATACAGTGAATCTACGCTAAAACTTTAAAATACAGTATTGTTTCAGTCGGAAACTATTACCAGGTTAATGGTAAGTTCTCGGAAGTATTCCAGGATAGGTAAAGTACACATTTTTTAGGTTTTAAGATTTGAAGTCATTAACAGATTTCAGTGTGGTTCATAACATGCAATTTATAATAAGCATAAAATTGTCACGTTCACTATTGAATCTTACAAAAACATCCATGATAAAATTGCAGCTGCCCTTTCCAATATTATAATTTGAATTGCAATGAACACGGGAGTGAAACACAATTAATACATACCTAGAACTACTCAGTGAAAACTGAAACTGTGACACATTTTGTTTAAGTTTTGTTCAGTTCACCTTATCTAGGCACACCTGTAGCAACTGTTTCAGAGTTTTGAGATACGTGTTCAACTTACCTCACAGTCTTCCTCATACTTCACGTTATCTGCTAGCTTCCACAACATGATTTCGAATTCCCTCCAAACTCAGATCAGATTTTTATTTATACTGATAAAGGCCAACGTTAAATCCAGATGTAATCGTAGTCGTTTGACGGACAAAACTTTCCGAAACTGCTCGCGGTAATCTTTGTATCTATCTTTGTAACAGGAGACCGTTTAAAAGCACGTACTACAATAGGAAATACATGCAAAACAATATGGTTCACGCAAATAGTTTTCCAGGACCGAAACTACTGCTTAAGTGCAGAGGGGGTCAGAACTGAAGAATCTCTACTCCCTCTGATGGCCACAGCGCTGGTGTTTAGTTGCTGCTCAGCTAAGTGAAGGCTGTCTAGAAGAAAGTGTATTTTATTTGCATAACCACTCCTGCGAGGCGGTGCCATAAGATGATGTCATCCATCCAGCAAGGAAATTATCTTTAGCCAATTGGTTATTCTGTTAAAGTTGAACCAATCGGTACTCTGTCCGTCTACACCGCAATGCGAGAAGCAGATTAAGCAGTTGTATTTTTGAAATAATAATAATAGTTAATATAGATCTATGATACAATATTCTTTTTATTTCTATGTCAAACTATTGTGAGTTTTTATTGTATTTGTTAATGTAATTATTTTTGCAATAATGATAAAGAACAATTTATATAGGTAATAATTATATATTTTATTTTGTGTTAAATATCTGAGATATTGCGGATGAATTCAGTTGATAAACCTAGATGCGCTTAACTATTAATGTATATTATATTAATGTATATGAAATGTCTGCATCCATTTTACCCTAAAAAAAGTAATTTGTCGCCACACAGTAAGACAGAGTGCAGCGCATTTACACGGCAGG
>JAODKF010000138.1:11721386-11731632 GCA_026779585.1 Mormyrus proboscirostris
CTGAGATGGCCATGGCAGAAGCTTGATTCTGTGGTCAGCTAACCATTTTTATGTTGATTTGGACATGTGCTTAGGATTACTGTCCTACTGGAAGATCCACTGAAAGCCCAGTTTTTGTTTCCTGGCAGCGGCAGCCAAATTGTGATTTAAAATGTTCTGATATTTCATGGAGTCCATAGTGCCATGTACCTTAACGAGGTTTCCGGGGCCTTTGGAGGAAAAACAGCCCCACAACTTCACAGAACCTCCACCATATTTTGCATTTGGGATAAGGTTAGTTTCATTATAGCCATCCTTCTTTTAACACCAAACCCACCTTATGTTTATTGTTAAAAGGTCCATTTTTGTTTCATCAGACCATTGAATTGGGATCTAGTCATAGTTGTAGTAGTGTTTCACAAACTCCAGGTGCTTAAGTTTGTGGTTAACTGACAAAAAAAATGCTTTTTCTGGCATGCCCTCCAAATAATCTGTTGCAGCATGAAGGGGGTGTCTGATAGGTTTTTCAGAGACGTGGTGACCCCAAGATTTAACTTGGTCTTGTAATTCACCAACAGTCATCCTTGGGGAATTTTTTTGTCTCTCTTATGATCCTCCTCACTGTATGTGGGGGAATAATAAACTATGGTCCTCTTCCAGGCTGGTTTCGAACAGTTCCTGTTGTCGTCCACTTTTTTATTATTGCCCAAACAGTAGAAATATGCATTTTAAGCCATTAAAGTAGCTATTTTTTAATACCCATTCCCTGACTTATGAAGGTCAGCACACTTCTCCATCGTTTGGTTTGTATCTTCTCTTATCTTTCACATGTTGATGAATTTAGCCCCCGTGTCACGTCATGTTCGTATCCCTGTTAACCGGGAAGTCATGGATTACAGCTTGAAGGTTCTTATTCACTCCAACTCAACTCAAAGATGTACAATGTTTTTTCTTTGAATCCCACTTGCTTTTCCTTTCCTGCCTTGGCTCTGTCACTTTTGGATAGTGGTGGATGCAGCTAACACACACACACACACACACACACACACACACACACTCATCATATATATATCTTGCTCCTTGCTCTCACCTAGATACTTTTTCACGGACAATCAGCACTGAAGTCATATTTTCACTTGAGATTTAGAAGAACATGGAAATTTCACTCACCCAAACTTAGCAGTCTAGCCCCAAGGGCTGCTTGTCCTATAATGAGAGTCATAACAAGCACATACTTTTATAATATTTAAACTCGTGATGACAGAGTAAAGCCTTCAATACTGTAAATGTCACTGGTAAGGACTGTATATCACAGCAAATATGATGATGTTTTGAAATGAAAAATATAATCAAAGGGATGTATTAACATTTAGAAGATATGCAAATAACAGTAACACAATAAAATCAAACAATCATTTCTTCTGTTCTCTAAAAGCCCACTGATATCCTGTTAGGGGCACCTCAGCCACTCCATGCGTTTGTTACATTTCACCACCAACTCAATTAATTTAATTAGGTAAAACTCAATGGGATATTGATTAGTCAAACATAGATGCTAGTGGTCAACTTACATTAATACATGTACTGGGGTTAGTTTAGGAGAGGTTTTGAAATGGTTAAGCTGACACAAAAATCTTAGTCTTCCACCAGCAGGACGATCCTTCAAACATCATTTTATTTGTCTGCCTGTGAGTCTTGTGTCCATGCGGCCTCTTTTTGAAGCGCTAATTCTGAGCAAGGACTGCAGGCTGGGAGGAGGGGGTGCAATAGACCCATGGGAGCACAAGGAAGTAAAACTTTGGATGGATCACCAAACCATCACAGGTTATACACACACACACACACACATGCTACAGACAAGATAGAGATGCTTGTTAGCCTACCTGCAAGTCTTGGGATACAGGGAGAACAAACTGCACTCATATAATGGACACAGCGTTTATTCACACAATCCTGGAGTTGTAAGACAGTCACTCTGCCAGCTCTGTGGGCTCATACAGGAAGCAGCATAACCCATCATTACTTTACCTTGTATTACCTGGAAAATCAGTCATTAAGGAGTATATTTCTGATCACATACATAAATTGTATATAAGAAATACAGCAGCAGCCTGTCAAAAATATAAAACACTCAGAAGTTGCTTAAAATCTTAAAATATTATCAAAATTGAACATTATTTACATATTAACTAATATCATTTATTAGTGTTCCAAAATTGATTTACCCTTAATGGCAATAGTCTATAGGCTAAAGGTGTATACATTTCTTCATTCCATCTCATGTCCCACCCGCCATGTGTCTGTCAGGCCCTCCTGTCTCCTCCCGTTACTCATTAATTCCATGTGTATAGTACCTGCTTGTCTTGTGCTCCCCAGTCTGGTCATTGTTGTCCTTGGTGCTGTGGCTGGTGTTTCCTGTTCCCTGCCACATCTGGTCCCACCCCGCAACAGTGCCTGGGTTCTCCCTCCTTCGTATTCATGACAGGAAGCATATCCTGATTCGTGATCCTTTTCTGAAAGTGACAGGATTTCCCATGTCTGAGACTTGAAGGGCAGAGGGCTGCAGTGGGAGTGAGCTGGTGGATCTGGGAGGGGCCTCGAAACCAGGGAGACCTTATTCAGCTTCCGAGAAGGGAGCTGTCAGATCTCTGTGTTATCGATACACGGCAGGGAAGCCTTCCAAAGACACACATCAGCAGCGGGACAGAGCAGAGAGGACAGCCACTGCAGGTACAGTGCTCATTCTCCACTATGACCAGGCTGCGCAGCACATTGAAAAAGAAGCATGACTTTGAGCTTTTATTTAGATAGATTTTTCTCTATACTGTATGTACAGGTATGTCATACTTGGTAACTTAAGATGAAGATTGAGGCGAGACTTTATTGATCCCAGATGGCAATTCTGGGTTTCGCCTCAAAATTAGAGAAACATGGAAAAAAAAACAAACCAATATGCTTTCCAGTTTTTTTAACAGGCTGTATCAAAAATTAATTATTTTTAAAGATTATATGGAAAGACAAAGCTGGACAACATTTACGGTCTACTTATTTATTAGACGCTTTTATCCAAAGCAATATACATTTCTGAGAGAGCAGGATCAGTCTGGCCCTGGAGCCACTGGGGTTTAGGGGCCCGGCAGTGACGTCACTGGGATTAAAACCAACAGCCTTGCAAGCACAGGTTCTTAATCCACTGAGCCACACACGACAGCTCTCGATAGCATATGCAAGGTCGCACTTAGGTTTGTTTATCTGAGGGACTGACATTTTCTGAATTATTTTATTTTTCTGAACTTAAAAGCGAGTCAAGGACTTTCAGAGACAACTCATAGACAGGCAGAAAGCAAAAGACTGATAACGGCCACATGCATTTTATTTATCATTAAAATTTAAATTGAAATTATTAGACCTGATTTATTGTGAAATCTTTGGCTGGAACCAACCAGGAATTTCATAAATAAATAAATTAGGACAAATATTTAAAACCTAAACAACCAATCCATCTCTCCATCCATCTATTTTCTGTAACCACTTGTTCCATTCAGGGTCAGGGGGAGTCCAGAGTCTATCCTAGAGGCTATGGGTGCAAAGCATGGAACAACCCAGGATGGGGCACCAACCCATCACAGAACCTAAACATCAAATACATTTCAATGTCATGGAAACAGGTTATAGTACTGGGTTTGTGGGTGGGTAGAAAATAAAATAATGCATATTTTTTATTTCGATGTGGAGTGCCCACATGTTTACTAGGTGTAGCCATTGTTACCTCTGACTACCCCATAGATCAGCCCTGTGGGAGACCGACGGCCTCTTCAAAAAAAAAAAATACACTCAACTATACTGCTCCGCATGCACTTACATTCAGTCAACACTAGATGGGTCATCCACCATCTCCTAAGAATATGTATATTGTGTATTATTACAAGGAACAACGATTTTTTTGTAGAGCACTGACAGGTATCCTTTGTATTTTAAAGCCATTCTAGTTGTACAAAATCATGTTGATAAATGTTTTCAGTGATACAGAGTCATAAGCAGCTTATAATAATATAAATATTGACAATTGCTTAATGGTATTTTGTGACATTTAAATACAGGATTATTTTGTGGCATCTCTAATAATTGTTCATATCATAATATCTCTTTTGTTTTGTATTAGGCTTTTAAAATATGCTCCTTTTTCTGGGAAAAAAGAAATGTTTCCTGTTCATCCTGGGAACCTGTATTTTGACCTTCTGTTGCCTGAAGACAGTTCCAAGATCTTCCACCACTCATTCCAAGCCAGTGAGATATAAGCCTTTCCCTCAGTACTGCAGTCCTTTCTTGTCCAGACGAGGGGCACCATGGCGGTGGAGAGACCGCCTCTCTGAAAGCTATTTCACCACAAAGGAGCCAAACTGCTCCCGAATAGCAGAGGAGCTCCACTTTATCACGGCTCCCTTGAGTCGAGAGGAAGAGGAGTACCCTCTGGCCTTCATCATCACCATCCACAAGGAGCTGGAGTTGTTCATGCGCCTCCTAAGGGCGATTTACGCCCCCCAGAACGTCTACTGTATCCACGTTGACGGCAAAGCCTCACAGCAGTATATGACCAGTGTCCGTCAGCTGGCCAGCTGCTTTCCTAATGTGTTTCTGGCAACCACAAGAGAGAAGGTCACCTATGCAGGCTTTTCACGTCTCAAGGCGGATCTCACCTGCATGGCGGATCTGGCTAGATCCTCTATACCCTGGAAGAAGGTAATAAACCTATGTGGCGAGGACTTCCCACTGAAGTCCAACCTGGAACTGGTGCAGTATCTACGGAATAAGCCGTGGGATAAAGTAAACATGACTCCAGGTGTCAAACAGCCACCGTCCATGAGGTACAGAATACAGATACCTTACGAGGAGATTAACCACTCCTACATGGCTCCTAAGGGCAAAAATTACACAAAGGGGCCTCCTCCACACAACCTGGACATCTACTTCGGGGCAGGCTATTATGCTCTCACACGGCCATTTGTGGACTTTGTGCTGCACGGTAGAGTGGCTAAGGACCTACTGGAGTGGTCCAGAGATACCTACAGCCCTGATGAGCATTACTGGGTAACGCTGAACCACCTAAAAGGTAGGCTAGTACTTCTCTGCTCCATTTCACGTTGTCATTTATTCCAGCACTCGATACAACCTATATGCTATTTTTTTGTTAAAGCTGTATGTTATTTTTCTTATTAGATGCACCAGCAAACAATCTAGAAGTCAAGGGGTCAGGTGACATTCGTGCAATAAAATGGAAACATTATGAAGGCGTAAAACACAAAGGCTGCAAAGGTACTGTACTCCTCGTTACAGCCCATTGTGAGAGTCATAGAACATGCGCGAGTGAATAACTGAGGCTAAGATGTAAGTCCAACTCTCGTGCAACCAAAATTAAAGGTATGTTATTCACAAAATCAAAAACCCCCCAAAAAATTATGATTTTTTTTAAAATCTGCTTGTTTTAGGAGAGTTCATATTTTATTTATTTTTTAATGTTTTTTTAAATTATTTTATGTTTAACAGTATTCAGTGTTGCCTTACCAGGCCATACAGTTCAATGTGATGTAACTGCAATGACAAATGGCCACGACTTTTAAAATACTGGCTTCCAGCACAAATTCACCTGCTCGTCTGATTCCGCCAGCAAAAGCTTCACCGTTCCTGGCAAACTGTAGGAAACCGTTTATTTTGTGCATACAAGTTTGGCGTCTGAAGAATGATTTTTTTTTTCTTTTTTTTTTTATAGGCAAGTATGTCAGAAATATCTGCGTCTTCTCCCTGGAGGATCTGCCGTGGGTCATTAACAAGCACAGCATGTTTGCTAACAAGTTTCAAATGCAGCTTTTCCCAAAGGCTGTGCACTGCATGGAGCTATGGCACCGGCAGAAGGTTCTGCGGCAAGCAGAGGTTCCCATCCAGCCAGAATGGCACCTTGTCATTTAAGCATAGAAATCACATAGGAATAGAACTGAAGACAGCCAATGCGTGACAATAGATTTTTCTCCTTAAAGCAAATAGGGTTGCATTCTTTTCAGGTGCGAAGTGCTGAAACTTGTGTGGACCCAATTTAAGCATTTTAAGCATTTTGTTCTTGGAATTATAAAAATGGCTTTGGGTCCAATTTGTCACGCACATTTGTTGTTGACACACATTTAATCACGATAAGCCTTAAAGCTTTTTACCCAGCTTTTGGGGAAATTTCAGGAAAATTGAAAAGATCCCTTTAAAATGTTGTACAAGAATCTTTGTGTTATTTCCCAAATTCTGAAGAACACTTGTTTTGACTTCCCCATTAATGCAGAAAGCTATTTATTAAAACTAATTAATACAATAACTGAAGCAATTGTTAATATTATGCTCCAGCAATTAAAAAATAAACTATAGTCAAATAGGACTTATCTACCAATAGACCAGGGGTCTCCAACTCTGGTCCTGGAGAGCTACTATCCAGTAAGTTTTCTATCCTACCTGGCTTCTGATGAGCCACACCTGGCCCAGCTCTCCAGGACTGGAGTTGGAGACCCCTGCAATAGACTATCTGTACCGGGAAGGCAAGTTAGTAGTTCATATTTGGGTAAACTTGTCAAAACGTCCCTGCTGGTACACTGATAATTTACATCATAAAATCAAAATCACATACTCAGCTTTATTGTCATTCAAACCATTTGACACGATAAGAACGAAACACAGTGTCTCAGGTCTCGGGGTGTGCAGCGTGCTACTAAACAATAAATAGATAAGATAGTAATAAAATACTAGAGTAAAAATATCTGAACTAGGTAAACATAGAATGAACTAAGATAAAAACCTCTGAAGTAAAAAAATTTAAAAAAAGTAATGTATGATATTGCACAATTGTGTGGCAGCAGCGACTTAAAGTGATCAGTGCAAGTTGCAAGGGTAAGTGACAGAGTGACATCAAGGTATGCAATTACAGTGCAAAATGTATTTGGGTGGTGGAGCAATTTAACATTCTGACTGCAGCTGGATAGAAGCTATTATTCAATATGGATGTTTTTGCTCGGATGCAGCACGGCCTCCTTCCTGACAGCACGGGGATGAACAGTTCATGTGCAGGGTCATGATGTAAGTGTCCCAGATGGGTGGGAAACTGCAGCCGATGGCCCTCTGGGTAGATTTTACCACCTCCTGTGACGTCTCCTTCTCTACTATAGTTCAGCTGCTATACTACTCAGTTAGGCAGGAGGTTAGGACATTCTACACCACACAGCTGCAAAAGGACCTGAGGACATCAGCCTCTAGTCCAGCTCTCTTCAGCTTCCTCAAGAAATAGAGGCGCTGGTGGGCCTTCTTAATGACAGCCACGGTGTTGGTGCGGCAGGTGAGGATGTTGGTGAGTTGTACCCCAAGGTACTTGACGGAGGTGGCCATCTCCACTGCGGCTCCGTCTATGTAAAGGGCGGGGAGCAGTCCTGCGGAAATCCACGACCATCTCCTTGCTCTCCTGGATTTGAGGATGAGGCTGTTATTCCTGCATCACCATATCAGGTCCTCCAGCTATTATGTCGTCTAATCCACCGGGGTGATGCGTCCTACCACTGCTGTGTCATCTGCAAACTTCAATACTTCAATGCAAGGTTGTTCTTGATGTGACCTCTGCCATCATGGGTCATTACTGTATATAGCAGTTGGTTGAGCACACAGCCCTGGGGAGCCAGCGCTCAGGAGGATAGTGGAGGGTATGTGGTTATTAATCCTTACTCTCTATGGCCTGCAGGTCAGGAAATCCAGGACCCAATTACACAGATATGAGGAGATATTCAATGGTGGTCACAAGCTTCTGCGGAATTAATTTATTCACTCAGTGCAAATTTCATAGAACATGAATTTCAAAAACACTATTAACGGCAAGCAGGGCAGCCTAAATGTAGGCCTACTTATAAAAGCAACAGCAGCAGCATAATCAGATTCGCTTACACTTCTTGCTGTTGTTTGTGTCAACAGACACAAATCAGTGCTGACATCACTTGCTTTTGCCCAGTATCATATTTGTGGAGTCTGAAATATCGCTGAAAGATGAATGTATTCTCTTGATCAGTTCACATTCACCAAGGATGAAAATGATGATGACTATGGCTAGAAGAACACATGCAGAGCTCATGCGAAGACAGCGGAAGTAAACTTCAGAACAAATGTAATTATTTTTGTATTTCAGTTACATTGAATACATTAAGAACATAAGAAAGTTCCAAATGACAGGATCAAGATCGCTTGGAGGAAATTAAACTAATAATTTAAAGATGGCAGGATCTTCAAATTTGAAAGAATCTAGGGTCTTAGTTTGCACTACCTCTTTGGGCAGACTATATTACACACTATGAGAAGTTCTCTCTCAGATCGAAAATAAAGTGTTCTCCCAGTAATTTCTGACTGTGGTCACAGGTTCTTCAATTAGAATTTACTGTGAAGTAACAATATGGATGAACAACATCTAAACCTTTTAGAATATTATATACCAGGACCATGTCACCCCTAGGTCTCCTTTGCTCAAAACTGAACAAATTCAGCTCTGCAAACCTCTGCTCATAAGACATCCCCCTAAGGCCAGGAATCATTCTTGTAGCCCTATGCTGGACCACTTCTAAAGCAACAATGTTCTTTTTGCGGTAAAATTTATTGTGGTTTCTTACAGCACGGGCCTGGGGAGATACCTCAGGAGTTCTCCTCAGATCCCCTTCAGTTTATTGTGGTATCTTACAGCACGGGCCTGGGGAGATACCTCAGGAGTTCTCCTCTCCTTGCAATTCTTTTTATCTTTTGTCTCGCGCCCTTTCCATCTCATTCTTAGTTACCTTGAGTTCTGCTGTGTGTTTCCATATACGGTATTTCAGTGCTCGCTATTTTCTGACTAGGGCCCGATGTTATCATTCGAACTTGAACGCATGGTTGCCTAGTGCATTCATCCATTGTTAGGAGATTATACATACAGTATACACAACATTCACTACTTTTGTATTACATTTGGATTTTTCTCTCACACCTGTTTCTATTATATTAATCTACTTTAATATAATGTAGACACCTGCGCCAGGGTCAGGTCCTGCTGGCTCTGCCCCCCGGCTCTCCTTTAGTCCCCTTAGCTTGACCTCGGTGGTCACCTGCGGGTCCCCCTGCTCCGACTCCTCGATTGCCTTTGCCTTCACCTGCTGCGGCTTCTGGTTCTTCCTCGCCTCCTCCGTTGTACCCTTCACCTCCCTCTTTGCCGCCTCCAGCAGTCTCTCTGTTTTCCTCCTCGCCCCCATCTGCATCCCCTCCAGCTCCTGCCTCACGGTTGCCGAGGGTCCCTCCTTCTCTGGCCTTCTGGTTGCCTGTGGCCCCATGGTTCTCGACCAAAAAAGGGTGAACTGCCCTCAGAAAGAGTTTGGCTCAAGTGGAGGAGTTTAATTACCATGGGGTCTTGTTCATGAATGAGGGAAGAAGGGAGCGGGAGATCAACAAGAGGATTGATGCAGTTTCTCCAGTAATGCGAATGCTGTGCATAGAGCTGCTCGGCCATGGAGACCTATTCCATGAAGCTCCCATTGCAGTTTTTGTACTGGGGTTAATGCTAGAGGAAGTTTGGAACTCTGCAGCTATTGAGTCAAGAGATCGCTGGTGACTTTTACACACTGTGTGTGTCAGCGCTAGGTGAGCCTACTTTATCACTTTGTGGCTCAGTTTCTCTTGTTCCTACAACATACCATTAGTAGTTCATGAAATCTGAGTGGATCATGAAATGTCTAACAGGGAAGAAATTTCATGAACCGACTTGCTGCAAAAGGTGGCTTAAATTCATTGAGCTCTTCAATATATTCTTTTACAAATGTTTGTCAACCTGATTGCATGGCTAGTTCATTGAATTTATACACTTGTGGAAATGGTATGGGCTGATATTTGTGCCACTAGATACTGAATATGAATAGTGTATATTTGAATCTGCAGTTGTTGCACTTCTCCCAATTCAATTTCAGTTCACACAATTCAATTTCAATTTATTGAGATGCACAATCCGGGTCCTTGAAGAAAAGTAATTGACCACAGGTTCAGAACACAACTCATTTCCACATTTATGACAGTTCTGCATGTCAGGGTAACGTGGAAGCGTGTGCTGGGGTGTCGCAAGAGCAAATGCGGGATTTGCAGGTTTGTCATTACCTGTATGATAGGCCTACCATGTTTCCCCGATGATAAGACACTGTCTTATATTTTTTGAAATGCCAAAATATGCCCAGGTCTTATTTTCAGG
>JAODKF010000138.1:11740454-11754865 GCA_026779585.1 Mormyrus proboscirostris
CAAACTTTTGATATTGTACCGTTTGAAAAATAATAAATACCAGTATTTTCACAGTACCGGTATACCGCACATCCCTACTCCTGACATCCTTCGTGTATACTGACCAATTTGCCAATCCTGGTGTTCTCTGCATTTATCCTTCCCAAACATTTCCTTGGTATTAGACAATTATTACGAGTTGAGTATATGAGCACATTATCAGCCTGATGCTCAATGCCAGTATCGGTGCCTCCCCAGAGGAAATGAAAGCCTTCTCTTTAGAGAGAGGGGAACAAGCAAGAATCTGCTACGTTTTTCTGACTTGAGTGCTTGATAGGAGAATCGACCCCATAGTCCTTATAAGGACAGAACGTCTGCACTCTGTTGAGACTGTCAACAGAGGCACTTTCGTTTTGAATACCAAGAAAAATTATGCCGACGAGAATGACTGCTTATGTATCGGCGAAAAGTCACAGGTTTTTATATTATGTAATGTCAGGTTTTTATATTAACAGGCTTAATAAAACTGCATTTATAGAGAACTGCTATTAGGCTGCCAGAACTACCTGTGCAGTTACAAGTGCCATCTCTGGACGACTAAGAAAATAGTATTTACCAAAGCTGTGTTATAAAGAAAATTGATTAATAAACAACTCAGCAATTAATATTTTGGAGTTGTGACTGGTTGGGATAAAGTAAAGGGTTTCCTCCTGAATCCAAGGGTCTTTATGGGCGGAAACAGAACTGACTTTTACTCTTTGTGTTTAAAAAACACTGACCTATCTGCAGATCTTCAAACAACAAAGACGACCCTGGATGGGATACTAGTCCATTGCAAACACACCATACACAGATACCTAATTCACCTAAACCACACGTGACTGGACTCAGTATCCAGAGGAAATGCACATTAACTGGTTCATGCTGGTAAATAAACCTTCATTTTAAAAAGCCATTAAGTCATATACATTTCAGGTGAACAAATGGCCCAATACTTTTATAGCCATACATGATTTTGTTATTATAATGAAAAAATTACTGTACAGACCATAAAGAACAGGTTAAGCAAAGCTACCTTCATACTTACACAGCTAGAGAAAATTAATTTATGCTGACAAAGTCCAGAACAGTAAAAGAGCAAGTCACAGAACGTTGTAATTTAACTAGGGTATACTTAAACTGTCAGAGATGACAAGGGACACAAGCATTTGATTACCACGACTCTAACCACCAAAGGCAGACAGGAAGTAAAACTAGCGCATGCTGCTCTACCACGTGTATTTCAGATCACGTCACACTCCTGATATCGTAGTGTGACCTCTTGTCCACGAGCGCCATTTGTAACTGAGAAAATCTCTATACAGTAGGCCACAAACACTTAAGCTCCCCGATTGGGCAGTCTTATCCGGACAGCAGGCGCGACGCTGCCAGGGAGGCAAGAGTCTGGATGATATGCAGTGCGAGAGCTGAGGGAGGGACTCAGGCGTGGCGAGAAGCAACCTGGTTACCAAGCATGAAAAATGCTCAGTCTCCAAGGAGAAAGTGCAGCTGACGCAGCTCTCCATCGCTGACACGCTGCAACCCACATTCGGCTAGAAGAGCGAGAGTGCGCAGCGATACGGCGCGGAAACGCAGGACAGAGCGCCGAGCAGGTATGGCTACACACAGACACCAGACACTACATTCTGCCATGCTACTTCGCAGTCCTAGTCCTTTCAAAGCCATCTCTTTAGAAAGAGGCTACAACAGGAACAAGCAAGAATCTGCTACAAACTGAGGACCAATTCATTTGTGAAAGATGACTGCTATGACATTCATGTTAATAATCAAAATGTGAATTATATTAAAATAAGTTACAGAGTTATGATTCAAGTGTTACAAAAGGTATTCGATGTTCTCACAGAAGTTATTCTAAAAGAAAATCAAAAGAAAATGCACTACTGTGTTTTTAGAGATATTCCAAGATGGCACCGACTGTCAAACTATATAATCAGGATTCATTCTAAAACGATCTAAAAAGGGCTAAAAAGTTGACGACCAAGCATACAGTCGTAGTGTTAATGGAACACATGTATTCAAATATTGCACTTTAAATGAAAACATTTCACACATTCTTAACAAACACGGCCGTGATGAAAGCAGGTCACACATGGAAAGCAATGTGCTCCCACCCTCAGGTAAACCTTTTTCCCAGGAGTGCAATTATTCCAAAACGCCTGGGAAGGGTTCCACATACACAGTCATTTCTGGTAAGTGCTCTTCAGCAAGCATCAATGCGGAGCGTGACAGCATGGAGATTTGCATAGTTTTACAGTATAGGTTTCATAATGGAATATTTTGGTCCTGAAATTTGCATGTCTGAGCATGTAATTTTAAAAGCAAAAATGGAACTCCATCTAAAATTGAAGGTCTATACAGTGGTCTCTTACACATTCTTCTTCATTCACCCATACATTCATCCTTCAAATATATCTAGGGAGGCTTAAGGTGGGCTGTTGGAGATGCATGAGGGCATGACGCGAGTAGAGTCCCAGAGCATTATATATAACAATTGTATACATCTTATATATTTAAAACATCTATAAAAAAGAAGGACTGAGCATCATATGTGATAATTTGTAATGTAGGTTTCCGAGTAACAAATCTTTTGATTTCACACTGTCTGAACTGAATTTTCTTTTGCTATCAAATGTTTGCTTTACAGACAAACTAGCGTTATTTGGCAGTACGGATTTGTTTTTTCAGAAACACTTCATATTCTTCACCGTCTCTCCTCAAGGTCCGCAATCGAAGTTGATATGTCAAAATGTTTATGAGTAGATCCTCCTTATAAAATATTAGCAGAGCAGTGTTTGCAAAATGCATTCCTAACTGCATTTTCACAAACATTAAAATAATTCCACATAGCAGGCATTTTCTGTTTGGTAGGCAGGTGTACAAAGCAATACGTGTCGTCAATTTAAGAGGAATTATCGGCAGTAAATTTAGGTTCATTTTTAACCACGCTCAATGGCCTGCGCTTACTGCATGGGCCGATACCATCGGTGCAGCTGTAGTTTCTGGTTCTAGTTTTAGCAATCGTGAGTGATTTTTAAGATTAAGGAGAAATGAATATCATCATTGGCAAGAGAATAAAAAGTTTCTACATTGTTGTGTTGCTCAATATGCTAATTCACCCAAATACAACTCGGAGATGAATTTTTATCGGTTTCAGTCAATCCTGAGGCTCATTCAAATCCATGTAGAGAACTTCAGTTAGGGCTGGGCAATATACCTTAAAGACGATACAGCAATGTTATCAAAGATTTCATAGTATTCTAAGAGTAAATAATACAGACGCTCCTCTACTTATGAATGAGTTACGTTTCCGAACTGCCATCCGTAACTTGCAATGTTCGTAAGTCGTTATTCAACACCATTTTAAGGGTATAAAGTACAAAGAACTAGGATGCTGGGAGCACGCACGCTACACTGCTGCGCAGTCGTAATAGGCAGAATTGGCGCACAGAAAAAAAAAATTGATGTTGCGGACAGGAAATGGGAGCCCAACGAACACAATTTGGACTTTGTATGTCTGAAAGTTCGTAAGTAGAGGATCGTCTATGTTCATCATAATCAGAAAAAAACAAACTGTTTTACTAATAGCGTGTGACAGGTACAGTGATAAACTGTGCTGAGCTTTAACTTCAATCCCACTAAAAATACGTGCCTCTGCAGTAGGCATTTCCAAGCAGATGATTTAGCTGTGACAGTCTTAATTGATGAATAATGTGGTGTAATTCACCTATTGGAAATGTCAACCCATTGACGGTCCTTTATTCTATTGCCATTTCTCACATCTTAATTACTTTTACGGCGCAAAATCTCACGATTGTGTCTGTCCCTTGCTGTAAAGACCTCATAACTACCATATGTAAATGAATAATGCTGCAAGACAGCACTCGGGTCTTAATCTGAGGCCCAATGGGGTTAGGTGTGTGGAACGTCTGGTCTCTCCAGCATGGAGAGCATCTTCCTCTGCTGTTGGAGGAGCTTTGTAAATTCCACATTTCAGTGGCAGCACTCTCTAAGGTACACGGACCGGGGAGCGGCCAGATCTCTGTAGGTGGCTACACCTATTATTGGTCTGTTTGCTATGTTGGCTACCATAATCAGGGAGTAGCTTTTACTGTGGCAGATTGGCTCCTCCAGATGGTGGCTGATTTCAACAAGCGTATTATAAGACTTAGGCTAAGGAACTCTCTGGGTGTCTTTTCTGTTCAGAATCTGTCTCAATGAATGTTCTGACCGCAGTGGGCGAGGTCTTGATGAGGCAGACGTTTAATTTGCAACTTCGCTCGGTTGTTGATGGGTGCCTACAAGGTGACACTCCTCTGGTCATGGGTGACTTCCATGTGACCATTAGCACTGACAGTACTGGCTATGATGTTTGTGCATGCGGATTCTCCTACAAAACTGCAGGATCTACTCAACTGACATCTCAACTCACTGCTCTGAGAGCAGATAAGGTGTTTGTTATGGATATGCCATCTCTATCTGGAAAGGAAAGGATGATCATGTCCCTGGTGACTCTTCCTATGAAGTCATTAGACAAATTGGGAGAGCATGGGGGCGTTCATAAGGTGACTGAAAAGGGGTGTGTGTGGTACTGCCAATATATCTAAAAGGACAAAGGTTTTTAGAGTCCTGTGTCTCTTCATAGATTCCTTGGGTACCACTGGTTTGTTTTGTGTTGAACGAGCGATTGCTCAGGGAGTCAAAAATGAGGCACATTACCTGCACTGTAAGAGAGTGTCGGTTACGGCACTATGGCCATGTAGCAGGATTCCCTGAGGGTGATCCAGCTAGCAGGCAGATAGATGACCATTTGGACTGCGTGTCGGCCGGGGAGCGGGGGATCACCAACCGGGATCCCAAGGTGTTTCGTATGTGTAGGTAGGACAATGCGCTGTGCCAGTGCATGCTCCCAATATTACAGACAAGCAGAGTGTTTCTAACAAAGGCATATGCTCATTAGAAAAGAAAGCCCTTTTCTCGCTTACTCCTTTGTGACCATAATAAAGGTGACCTTAGCTCATAATATGACATTCTGGCATGTCACTCACGATTTCAGACTCGAGCAGTAAATCTTATGGCAAATCTATATTATTCCATTATAAATCTAAAATAAGATACGTCAAAAGTGTATTTTAACGGTTAAATACAAAAGCAGACTATTTACAAAGTAAGAACTGTTACATATGTGTGCAGACATCTCTAATTCAACTGTACTGAATTAATTTAATCTGACAGTCAGGTATTGATTACATGCAACGTTGATACAACTAATAGGCTACTTAAATACACATCACACTAAATAGTTAGAAATTATAATCTTCCAGATTTTTGCTTCAAGAAATTCTCTTTAAATTTTAGTTGAATACCCCTGCAATAGAGCCATTGAACTAATTAGATTTTTTTAAAATCACAATAGGTATCGCAGAAAGAATATCGCAATGTGATTTCATTCCCAATATCCTGCAGCCCTAGTGTACTGTAAACAGACCACAGTGCAAACAGACACAGATGTTAAATTAATAAATTAATAATGCAAAATAATGCAATGTGGGGGGGACAGAGGGAAGTCGCTCGCTGTTTAGGGACCTGAACACATGGCTCATGTAGGTGGCGTATTTTCCAGATGGTAGGGAGGGTGAAGCAGGCATGAGCTGGTGGCTGGCGTTCCTGAATAGGTGTCGGCCCTCTTCTGCCAGGAGGAGGAAAGACTGATTATAGGTGTGCTGATCTGTGCCGATCTTTAATGCTGTCCAGAATGTCCTCTGCGGTTACTTGAGCCGATCTTTAATGCTGTCCAGAATGTCCTTTGCGGTAACTTGAGCCGATCTTTAAAACTGTCCAGAATGTCCTTTGCGGTTACTTGAGCCGA
Source organism: Mormyrus proboscirostris (assembly GCA_026779585.1). NCBI lineage: Eukaryota > Metazoa > Chordata > Actinopteri > Osteoglossiformes > Mormyridae > Mormyrus > Mormyrus proboscirostris. Next base: position 11,746,360 of record JAODKF010000138.1, read on the forward strand.
TCTTTAATGCTGTCCAGAATGTCCTTTGCGGTAACTTGAGCCGATCTTTAAAACTGTCCAGAATGTCCTCTGCGGTAACTTGAGCCGATCTTTAATGCTGTCCAGAATGTCCTTTGCAGTAACTTGAGCCGATCTTTAATGCTGTCCAGAATGTCCTTTGCGGCAACTTGAGCCGATCTTTAATGCTGTCCAGAATGTCCTTTGCGGCAACTTGAGCTGATCTTTAATGCTGTCCAGAATGTCCTTTGCGGCAACTTGAGCTGATCTTTAATGCTGTCCAGAATGTCCTTTGCAGTAACTTGAGCCGATCTTTAAAGCTGTCCAGAATGTCCTCTGCGGTAACTTGAGCCGATCTTTAATGCTGTCCAGAATGTCCTCTGCGGTAACTTGAGGACCAGAGTGGCTCAGTGGATCCAGTCAAGATGCTCTCAGTGGTGCACTGGCAGACATTCACCAGGGTTTTGATTCCCGAGGGCTCAGATATGTTCACATAATACTCTTGTTCGGGGGTGGGCAATCTTACCTGCAAAGGGTCAGAGTGTATGCAGTTTTTTGGGATAACCTTTAGGTCAGCTGTTCAAACCCAGGTGTGAGCACTCTTCAGCCAATCAGTCCTCTAATTAGTAATCTACTGTAATTAGGGAGTGGCAGTGAAAAGCTGCATACCCAATGGCCCATTCTGGATAAGATTGCTCACCCTCCCCTTGTTTAACAGGTGCCGTCCTTCCTGCTGGAAATTATGTTCTGTCTCAGAAGAAGCAAGCACTGTATCCTGTTCAGCCTTGGAATATGTATTGCAATCTACTCCGCCATTTACCTGAAAGCCAATATACTGCTATATTTCACTGCACAGCCCAAGTCAGAGAGCTGTACGTCTTTTCCTCAGTACTGCAGTCCTTTCATGCCCACACAGGGGGCACCATGGCAGAAGAAAGACTGCCTCACTGAAAGCTATTTGACCACAAAGAAGCCAAACTGCTCCCAAATAGCAGAGGAGCTCCACTTTATCATGGCTCCCTTGAGTCGAGAGGAAGAGGAGTACCCTCTGGCCTTCATCATCACCATCCACAAGGAGCTGGAGTTGTTCATGCGCCTCCTAAGGGCGATTTACGCCCCCCAGAACGTCTACTGTATCCACGTTGACGGCAAAGCCTCACAGCAGTATATGACCAGTGTCCGTCAGCTGGCCAGCTGCTTTCCTAATGTGTTTCTGGCAACCACAAGAGAGAAGGTCACCTATGCAGGCTTTTCACGTCTCAAGGCGGATCTCAACTGCATGGCAGATCTGGCTAGATCCTCTATACCTTGGAAGAAGGTAATAAACCTATGTGGCCAGGACTTCCCAGTGATGTCCAATCTGGAACTGGTGCAATATCTGCAGAGTAAGCCATGGAATGGGACCAACATGACTCCAGGTATTAAACAGCCACCATACATGAGGTACCGAACACAGATGCAATATGAAGAGATTAACCACTCCTACATGGCCCGTAAGGGCATGTGGTACACAAAAGGGCCTCCACCACACAACTTGGACATCTACTTCGGGACAGCCTATTATGCTCTCACACGAGCATTTGTGGACTTTGTGCTGCAAAGTACAGAGGCTAAGGACTTACTGGAGTGGTCCAGAGATACCTACAGCCCTGATGAGCATTACTGGGTAACGCTAAACCACCTAAAAGGTATGCTAATACCTCTATGCTCCATTTCATAACACCAAACCTATTTATTTACTTTCTAAATATAATAAATAAAATTTGTACATAGACTTGTTTTTTTTTTTTTAACATGCAGATGTACCGGGGAGCTATACAAGAGGAGAATGGGAAGGTAACATCCGTGCAATAAAATGGAAAGACCAAGCGGGAACAAATCACAAAGGGTGTAAAGGTATTGTACAAGTGTTAAAATTCTATTAACTGCAAGTAAAGCACAGCTTACTGCAATGTTGTTGCAGAGACAAGACAGATTATTATGCAGTAGAAACCATTGATAGTGACCATGTCTGATCTTGATCATTCGATCAGAATAAACGGATGATCATATAACCAGGGGTGCACATAACTGGTACGCAAGTATGCATTCACCGTAAAGAATGATACGCGCGACAGCCAATTGTTTATAAAAAGCACAAATGCATACTTATCTTATGTGCATTTGCACTACTATGAAAACAAAATAATGTATTTTAATCTTCATATGCTAACTCGACTTCAATTGCGCTTACAGATTAAAATGCAAGGTATTTTCTTGTCATAGCAGCGCAAATGCACATAAGCACGCATTTGCACTCTTGCAAACAGTCGATTATTATCGCACATATCGTTCTTAAAGATGAATGCATACTTGCGTACCAGTTATGCACACCCCTGCATATAACCGACTTTTTTCCTTGGCCTTTTTCCCCAGAAGATCCTGACTTTTTTGCCATCTGACTGATATGTGTATTATGAAGCTGACACTGTCACTATTTACTGAATTTTAGCGACTCTTTCAAAATACAGTACAGCTGTTTCGAGTGCTTTTCAAATCAGAAAAGTTTGGGACAGTATGGAAAGTGCATGCAAATTAAAAGTTGTTGAGGGTTGTGAAATTTACTTTGACTTTTTGACTTGTATTGCAAACAGTTAGAACCCCAGGTATTTCATTTTTTCTGGTCAACTTTATTTCATTTGTTAACATACATCCTTCCCTGCATTTCGGACCTGCAGCTAGTAATGAGAGGGGGAAAAAAAAATAATGATGTGATTTGAAACAGGTTATGTCGACAGATGATCGTTGTCATGATTTGGTATTATCCACGAAAGTGGAAAGTGAGGCACAAAGATGGCCAGAGGACCTCCAGTTTGTCACAAATGCATGAGAAAATTAATGAAATAAATAAATAAAACAATGTTCCTCAAAAAGACTGGAAGGGATTTGCACATTTCTCCCTCTACAGTGCATATTGTCACTAAATAATTCAAGGAATCTGAAGGAATTTCAGTGCGTAAAAGGGCAAGGGTTTTTATTGAAATCGCAATTTGAAACAACGCAATTAGCAAATTGCAAAGACTGCGATTTAGGATATACATTACAGAACATCGGACCCACGGTTTAAAACTTTTGTGAGAATAGTTTTACAAATTCATGTCATGCTCCCTTGTGTGACATTGGTGTCATTTTTCACCAATCAGAAGCACCGTGCTTCTCGCATGCCAGTCATGCTCACCAATCAGAAGTGGCCTAAGACGACTGCGTATAGGCTAACAAACAGCAAACGTGAAACCCAAAGAAAATGTTGCATTCGCAGTGCGGAAAAAAATACTGATTCCGCTACTGAGCTATAAGTGAATTGCCTTCCTATTTCATGGTCCAAGATTGTTTTTGTTAATGGGCAATTGCATTAGCATACCACTAACCCATCAAAACGAGACAGTCAATAACCATTACTGAGAGTTTATTCGTTATTACAGTTGGGTATAGGCATGGTCTTATAATTCAGAAAAGATACAAAAAGTAACTCGTTGAATGATTATTCATTCGTTTTATATTTGTCAGAGTAACAAGGCAAAGGAATGATAAGACGCTTGATAAGTCGAAAAATGAATTTTACTTCTTATTTCAAATAAAATGTAGGGTTGCCAACTTTGCTGCATGGAGTGAGATTTTCTGTTCTCTGTTCTGCACACACATTTACATGTATCGTAATCGCAATATCTGTCACAAAAAATCACGATTAGACATATTTTCCCCAAATCCTTCAGCCCTAATAGCTAACATAACCACATGGGCAAGGGATTACATTTGCAAACCTTTATCAAGCACTACAATATGGGAGTTACAGTCACAAATTCCACTTAAAAGACTACTGTGTGAAAAAGAAGCTTTATGTTAACCATGTCCCAAAGCAGCTTTGAGTTCTCTGGGCTCAGAGGCAGCTCCAGACCAGGACCTGTTATGTCTGGAGTTATGTCAATGCCCTTGGCAAAGATAATTTATACTTCTGTGATGTACTTTTCGGCATTAATGGTGCCATCAAGATTTTAGAGCAACATACTGCTGCTGTCAAGACAACATCTTGTCCAGGGACATCCATGCATTTTTGCAGACAATGAAAAACCACATTCTGCATGCATTACAAAAGCATGGCTGCAGAAGAGGGTGCGGGTGCAGCACTGGCCTTCCTGCAGTCCTGACCTGTCCCCAATAGACAATGTCTGGAGAATTTTGAAACAGAAAAAGTAAGAACGACAACCCGGTACCGTTGAACAGCTTAAAATGTGTTTGCAGGAAGAATGGGACAAAATAACAACTGAAAATCTTCATCGCTTGGTATCCTCAGTGCCAAAACATCTTTTAAGTGTCGTGAGAAGGAATGGCAACATTATTAAGGGGTGAATGCTTTACCAGCCCAACATTTGTAGGTATGAAATGCAGGGAAGGATGCATATTAAATGAAATGAAGTTGAGCACATGACATATCTTGGATTCATACTGTCTGCAATGAGATAAAATTTAATTTAAATTTTTATTGTGCGGTTTACAAAACAGTACTATATGTCAGTAGTGCAAATACAGACCATGGCTTTCAGGGCATTTCTCAATTTTTAATAGAACTGAAAATAAACTGTATGCTATCAATGCCGAAGAGGGAGCAGAACCTGAACTCAAACATTCATAAAATCTTCTACAATAACAAATAATGAGGCTACCTGTTTTTGTGTCAGCTCTGTGCTGCGTGGGAAAGTCATTTCACAATCTTTTCCACTGTTCAATGCTTACACGTTTGTCACTTAGTGGAAAAAAACCTTTTCCCCCCATCATGATTTCTATGCACACAGCATTACTTAGGCTAGTTGGAAGCTCGCACATTACAAAGGAGGCGAAAGCCAAGCATTTAAAAAAAAAAAAGAAAAGGAAAAAAAAACTACAGTATTTGTATACGATTTATACTGTCCCAAGCATTTTGATCCATATCAGCAGTTGATTACTATAACCGTGATCACTATAAGCAGTTTCCTGTGTATAAAATCTGACAAGACAGAAACATTGACAAAGGTAAGCGTTAACTAATGCTGAGAAAACCTTAAACAGCCAAACAAACTTCTTTGCAGCAGCAAGCAAACAGGTAACAGCACTGCATTTGATTTGTTCAGCTTCTCATTGTTCTGGTTTTCAGGGCAGTACGTTCGAGGCATCTGCGTCTTTGGATTAGCAGATCTGCCGTGGATCATTGCCAAGAAAAGCATGTTTGCTAACAAGTTTGAAAGATGGCTCTTCCCGGAAGCAATAGACTGCCTGGAACTGTGGCACCGACAGAAAGTCCTGCAGCAAGCAGATGTTCCCATCCAGCCAGAATGGCGCCTTGCAACAAGCAGAGTCTCAAATCAAACTCATGTTGAACCATCCACTGTGGCCGGTAGATAATGTAAAACAATTACAAAACTATAGATTTTTAAATACTGCCTTTGCCGTGTTCAACATATGACTAGCTGTATTGTCACAAATATGTAAAGCTATGTTGACAGTAGGGCTGTGTGATATCACACTGCAACATAATAGTGTCTATATGGCACACGCACAATGATTATCAGGGCATTAGATAACAGGCAAAACATTGGCCTGGACGCCGGCATTTTGGCACTATACTGACATCTACTTATGCCCACAATTTGCTAAGCAGATTAGTAGTATACCTAAAATATTAAGGAAATGTGTATCATGACACCCAAAGGCTAATTATCTGTATAAATCTGACGCATCTTTACGTTTGATAAATGTGTCAGACTGTAAAATGCAAAAAATATATAAAAAATACCAGAGAATAAGTCAGAGAACCAAGGATGCATGCATGTAGCACTCAACTAAACTATAATACAGTGGTGAGAGAAAGCCCGTCCATTATGGATCAAAGTATGGTGACTTTCTGTATATTTTTTGGCTTCGACAAAGAAGTAAAACATGCATAGCCCATTGGACGCATCGCAACAGAAAAGACCTCCGTACAGACAAGGCACCACTACCACAACAGGGGAACACCACAGCCATTTAAGAGTCTCATAACAGCATTTAGTTCCACTGTCCAAACTACGCCATTTGTACATATGTATATTTGCAATATTTGTTTTTAAAATAACGTGACTTGCTTTTTATCTAGTTTAAGTTTCCAGCCAGGTTTTGCATTGCTTAGCATTCTGCAGTGGGAACAAGGTTATTTAACAGCACGTTCGGATGGAGCATGTTCCTTCTTTAAGCTCACATGATGTCATAATCTGGAGATTCATAAGTGAACCTTTCCATCTTAGCTGATCCAGTACAACAGAATCAGAATCAGCTTTATTCGCCAAGCGTGCTGGGGTACAATAGCTTACCCATTGCTACTTTGGGCATTGTTGGTAATGGGATTGCTGGTACACAGATTCTTTAAAAGCCAAAGAATAAGTCAGTGAACATTATGTTTTACGATTTTTAGCCCGTAGGAGCATATCATTACAGGAATATGACCTGCATAATATGTGATGTCGTACGTAATGTGCATGCAATTGTCACACTGCAAGGATGGTGATAGTGAGTTGGATGGAAACCCTCATTAACTTGCGCTAAAACATTTTTACACTGTCATAGGAAAATGTAAGAGAAAGAATTTGCAGGCAATTGCGTTGCCCACATAGCATAGAATCAATAAGAGTTGTTCACTGTCCTCCTATTACCGTAATATCCTGGGAAGTTGCAACTGTTCAACCCCAGTACTCAGTTTGGAACACCTTAAACTCCACCTAGCAAACATACATCTGAGGTGATTGAGTTATTGAACAATTCTGTTTGCGTATGAACTAGCCTTCCCGAGATTCTAATGCGTCCATGATTCACCCATATCATTGTGCCAAGGTCGAGTTGTGTAACATGTCTTTCTAGAATTATTAAAAGTATAATTTGTTTGCGGGATGCTTATCTAGTTCTAGGATGCTTGTCTCGTCTTCGGGGAAGAAGGGAAAGCGTTGTCCAAGGACAGTTGTATTGTTTATTGAAGAGAGTTTTTAAATATATTTTCCAGCTGCATGTAGTCTCACTCCACTCAGGTGAGAACTGGAGGACCAAACTCACACTGCCTGAGGGGAGGGAAGAGCCTGGCCAGCTCATTCCCTGCTCACACACACACACACACACACACACACACACACACACACACACAGTCGTCTTTGACAGCACCCAATTTATTATAAAGGAAGGGGGGGAACTCAATACTGACAGGATCTCAGCTGTGGGATAGAGCACTTATCACCCAGCACTTTGAATTACGTGTTGGTCTCCTTCCAGGAAGTAAAAGTGCTCCCAGGTCTAAAAGCGAAGGTGGGTGATGATGGCATGTGCGAGTGTAAATAGCTTGCAGCATTTTATTGATTAAAGGGATTACTTACCAAAGCTTATGATATATGATAACTTTGTATTGCTTTGAATAAAATTTCTCAAAATGTGCCTGTTTGTTCCTTCAAGAGCCCTATATCCCCCTCTCACACTAAAACAGAAATAAAACTTAGCAAGCCTTGCAATTTTAATGATTGTTCAAGATTATCTAGCATATGTTTACAAAATCAGCCTGAAGTTGACTGCCCCCTGCTTTTGCATGTGCACTGCATGTGTTGTCAGCTGCTGTATGGAAATATTCTCTATTCTATAGAGACAACATTGAGCAAAAGCCAGTGAAATCAGCACTGCTTTGTGTCTGTTGATATGTCATGTGGTCAACACCACCACCAACTTCTACACAAACTCTACTGGTACATAATTTGTTTTGGGCAATATATCCATCCATTTTCACCTGCTTGCTACAATATTGAAAAAATGTTAAATATCGGGATGTGAATTTTCCGATATCATACAATCATAATTTAGGGATGCCCTTAACATACCCTCACCTCATCACAAATACAACACACCATTTTCATGGGTTTTACATTATACTGCAAGAAATCATCATCAGAAATGCTCATTCTGTATCAAAACAGTTAAGACTTCGATTGACATCCCACTTCGCGCACGCACGCACGCACACAGTGAGGGAAATAATTACTTGACCCCCTGCTGAATTCTTAAATTGACCCAGTAACAGAGAAATGAGAAGTCTATAACTTCACTGGTAGGTTTATTTTAATAGCAAAAGACAGATAGATCAACAAAACAAGCCAGAAAATCATTATGTAACAGTTACAAACCAATTTGTCATTTATCTAGGGAAATAAGTATTTGATCCCTTGGAACACGTGCTTTAGTACTTGGAGTAACCATTGTTGACAAGCACAGCTGTCATATATGTTTCCTGTAGTTGGTCACCAGGTTTGCACACGGCCCAGCAGGAATTTTCATCCACTCCTCTTTGCAGATCACTTCCAAATCTTTAAGGTTTTTAGGCTGTCACTTGGATACACGAAGCTTGAGGTCCCTCCATAGGTTTTCTATGGGATTAAGGTCTGGCTGGCTGGGGCACTCCATGACCTTAATTTGCTTCGTCTTGAAGTATCTT
>JAODKF010000138.1:11760930-11780721 GCA_026779585.1 Mormyrus proboscirostris
TTATATATATATATTTGTCCTTGAAATTATTCAGGTAATGCATGAAAATGGTATTCAGAAACAATATTTCATTGCCTTTCTCTGCTTCCATACTTATATAGATATTTATATAGCAAATCCCTGAGTACTAAAGTACTACTGAGGTACCCTGAGCAACCCACGATGTCACATATGGGTTAAATGCAGAGGACACATTTCTTTGCTGTGCACTGTGTGCTGCGGTATGTCAACAATGACAACTAATCCCCCTTTCCCATATAAATTTAATTTTGTTAAGAATTTTAGCTCATTCTATTCACTGATTGGGGTTTCAACATTAATGGAATCAAAGAAATAACATGTAATGACCAGGACACATTACCTTTTACAGCTCTGGTCCTTTATTCATACAGTCCTTCATCTGTTTGGTTTCATGACAGATGTTTTTCACATTCCCATTGTTCATTAGCTAAATAAAAATACATTGCTTTTTGGACTGACCGAGGTTACATCTAACTGCCAGACACTGAGCAGCAAGTGGGTGAGATCTGTGCAGCTCAAACCATGACAGCCAGTCAAAAATCCTTTGATTTTAATTTTGGGGTATTGTTACTGGATTCGCCTGACTATCAAAATGCTCCATTCACATATCTTCAGGACAGGAAGAAAGTGTCTCCTTCCCTGTTGGCGCACTAGCAAAGCAGATTCTTAGTTGTAAAGCAGCTTCTAAATTATGTGCAAATATGAAGATGCAGATTTGTGATTTTAAACACACAAGTGCGCAAAACTTTTTTGTAAACGCAAACTTCGTTGCACCCAGAGTCTCCCGGAATATTTCACTTACTTCTGCTTGCCGTTCATTTCAATGCCCACAACGGGGCAGATAAACTTGGCACAGTGAAGATCTTCATAACGATCTCCCTTAGAGTTGGACCTCTCTCCCTCCCATGCCGGATTATCCGTCAGATTTAGCTCCTTCACATCCTGCTCAGAGGGAAAAATACGCTCTTGATCTATCTTTCCTTGTGCATCTCGGCTGTCCATCACACGGAAGGAGGTTTGCCCACAACTCCTCTTATACTCCATTCTGCCAGGAACAACACACATAACTAGGCGAAAGAGAAAACGTAACCAACCTTAATCCCACGAATGTGTGCTACCACTTCAGAATTTGGCCTCTCTGCAGACTTGTCTAATAAGTATTCAATAACAGCATCTTTGTTGTAGAGTCTGCAGCCACAGGGGTAAGGAAAAAAACACATACTTAAAATACCTCATAAAACTAAATAGGTTACATTTTAAAAAAAAAAAAAAAATCACAAATAGACAATTTGTAACAATTTTTACATTAATTCAGAATGCTAAATATACATTACCTTCCCAAGTCACAAGCTACAATTGGGCGACAGAGTTTCTCTTGACTCAAAGCACAGTAACTCCAACGTGCTACTAGCTCTGCATTTTTGTCAACCTACAATAAAAGAGGGAAACGCACTAAATTAGACGAAAAACATGTTCCTATAAACATCCCCTTTGGGAGAAAGAGATGCACACAGACACAAATTGTGCGTAAGAGAGAGAATATATATAAATTACAACCCCCTAATGCAGTCAAAATCATGTTTATACTTTCACACAAAGTCTGCTGAAGAGGATAAGCGTCTCGCTGCTTTGAGATGTTTCCTTAAAATGGCGGCAAAAGACGCAAACTCCGCAAGATAACACACTGTATGTTGGTCATAACTCTTATGAATTTCGGGGGTCTTTTGTAAATTCAAGAAACATGGCTAATTGTCGAGCATCGGCCTTTTCGTAGCTAGATAAAGGCATGATTAGTAGCTACCTAGCATTTGCCGTTCGAGAAACAGGATTGAGAGTTACTGGACGATTTAACACAGCAGAACATGTAATAAACTGCAATACAATTCCTAACCAATAATTTCGCTTAGAAATGTATCGTTCTAAAACATTTTATAGCACTCATAGGGTTAGCCCAGGTTAGCGTAAAATCTGCGGGATATTACATACTGACGTCACACCAGCCACAAACCTTTTCAACCTTCTTGGGGCCTTTTACTAACTCGTGTCTTTTAGGAATCGTGCCACCGTCACATCCCATTGTAATATGAAACAAAGTATAACCCGCGTGAATTATTGCTGTAAAATTAAAAACGGTAACGCAGAACTCAAACAGCAGCGCTCGGAGCTGACTTTGTACACAAACAAGGAATTCAAATCAAGAGGGTCTTCAAGTGGTACAATGTTGCCCCCTAGCAGGAGGCGGAATTAATTACAAACGCGTATCTATTGTACATGTAGCGATATTAACTCTTGCCACTGGAGAGCAGTATTTACACGGTATAGTAGCAGAACGTTAATCATATGTAGGCGCAATTTAAAACTCCCCTGCGCAATTAACTGAAGTACTGAAGGACACACATTGCAGGTCATTACTAAAAACGTGCCGGAGGGGGAAACACGACAGAAACTAACTTGATTTTTGTTACACAAAGCCTCTATTCAGTTTGTGTCTAAAGAATAAAAAACCATCGAAACAATCTATTTTCAGGAATCAAACAAGAGAACGCCACTTAAAGTTTGTATATCAGAATGAGTGTACTTTAAATGAAACAAATTGCAGAATCAGAATTTAAATTTCGTACGTCCTCGTACAAATTTTTAACGCAACATTTTTTTGTGATTGGGTGAGAACAAACAACAGTAGTAGTAGGCACACTGCTTGAACATAAATATGGATAGCCAAAGAAACACCCACAGCAGTTAATTTGTTTTTTCTCTCTTTTCCTTAAGAGACTGGGTTGTGGATAAAGGTTTTTAAAAGATCGTTCAATGAGAGGTAATGGGATCTGCTTCCTGTGCCTTCCATGGAGAAGATTGGTTTAGCATTGATGTTCGTGTCAGGGATGACCATTAGTTTGTGAAATGGTAGCTTGGTGGAGACCTTTGTGGTCACTTGATTGATTCCTCCCTTGAAACCTGAGGAAAAAGAAGAAATATTTCTCACTTTATTAAGACTAGTGGAGGGAAATAGAAAACAGTCTTTCCAACAAAATGTGTTTATTTCATTGAAGAACCGTTTGCCTCAGTTTTTTAAAGCATAGAGCTAAAAATCAGCGCCTCAAGCATTTATCTATTTTAACAGCTTTCCTCATCCATTACCCCTATTCATTCGATTCGCGCTACCAGTAATTCGGGAATTGTATTATGGTTTTGATTAGATTATGTCTGTCTCGATGCTAAATGTTTTGCTATTTGGGTTCTCATTACGCTGCAGAGTGCTCTGTCTGTTAGCAAACTACCTCTGAAATGCTGCACTTCGCCCAGCCATTGCAGCCGCGCTCTGCAAGCCACCATCCTCAGGCAAGCACTGCTGCAGCAAACCAATTTTTAAAGGATTTTTTTTCTGGCTATAATCTGCCCTATATTTGTGTTCTGATACAGTAGTGAAGCCAATATTCAACCACGCACAAAACCTTTTAATAGGTAGGCTACATATATATGGTTTCTCTCCTTAGCAACAGACATTGGAAAACTTATGAAGATATATCTTTTGGTCATTTAATATTTGCACAACCTTCAAATAACAAATCCAGGAGAGCACAAGCATTATTATAGTCATGTCCGTTACTTTTTGCTGAAATCCATCATATTTTCCTTATCCCTCACATTAATTAACAGCTTTCCAGGTAGCAATTTACTTGACAGGGTACAAATAAAGCAGCACTACACTCTTAACCAGAAACTATATGTCACTTACATACTGACTCCTTATTGGTTCATAATTAATCAATCATAATGGTTCATGTATTCCATGCATTTACTATATTTGTACTTGAGTAGTAACTGAGTTACTAAGTTACATGTGCCCCGTCCAGTAAAGTGTTACCGCTTTCGATGTGGCTCAGCTGTTCCTTGATTCTGTTCTTTGGCTTTGTTTATGAGAGGCAATGAGCTGCAATCAAACCTCCTTGCTTCAAAAGCAATCAGTTCAGGCCAGCTTCTGTTAGATGAGGGCAACTTTAACTGCAGGGCCCCCCCCCCAATCTCTAATTGGAGAGGAATAACTATGTTTGTGTTGGCAGTGTCTGCCAGGTCTAGGAAGGGGCTCAGTCACCCCAAACGGCCAGCTGGAGATCCTGAGGTTCTCCCTCATCTATCAGTCCCAGCCCTGAGTAAATTATAGTACATACAGAGATAGCACATACTGGGCTATGATAGCTGCTCCACCTGGAGAAATAATTCATTTTATTAATAATAAGCTAATATATAATGAGATTATGAATTGAATCGATTCTGGATAAGGCATGATACCATCTCCATTCCAGTGATTCCATTTAAAACACATGCGTTACTTTTCTATTTGTCACGTGTGTTATTTGTCATTTCATTTCCAGTGATTCCTTGCATATTTTCCCCCTATATAATAGTTTTAATTCCCTGTTAATTTTTGTGCTGGCGGTTTGTAGGAAGCCCACAAACAAGGGGCTAAGCCGATGCTCCTTGCAGATAGAGTTGGGGCTGAAGCTGTGGAGCTGTGAAGCTGAAGCCACTTCCTGTGGTTTGTGAAGCACACAGCTCTGACTATGGGGGGCTGACACACTGGCACACTGGTTGTGATGGCCCTGGCAGCGCATAGCTTCACTAATGGACAAGCCATCTCTGCAGTTTCACACCACTTGTTCCGTTAAGGGCTGGGCTTGTTAGCCAGTGACCACACAGTGTAGGAAAGCCCCGATTTGTACCATCCCCATGATATTTATGCTTGCCATTTCGGACAAGTGCAGGTACATAGAAATTCATTACTTTTCCTGTATCCTGTTTTATTCCACGATGTCACACAAACATGGGTGAGAGTGAATCTTGGGGCCACAGTGTAGGGTCAGCTGTATAAGGTATAAGTTTGTAAATGTCATACCTCACTGTACACACATACTACCAATACGTTCCTATGAAATTAAGCTTGAATACTGTATATTGTATGTGGAGAATAGTTATTTCTCCAACATAAATCTTTTTGCACCAATTAGGTGACTAACTGTAATTTTATTTGTCTTGGTGTTAAAATGCCGTATTTATATGGAGGTGTACTATATGGAGGTGTACGTCTCAGTATTCTATCTATCGCTTTCCATTTGCATAAACAAGAATGATATTTCATCATTTCATGCATTGTACTGTATATCTGAAGCTGACAATAAAGTGGACCTTGACTTCTGACTAGACTTTCGTGATGCATGGTAAAACATCGCGGATCCTTTTGAGCGGTATCTAAATCATCCTCGAATGATCCCAATCCCGGTGAAACCACAGCGCGACCACGCCTATTACTTCGGATGCATGCACAGTGACAGAAAGCTAATTTAATGTAAGTAAATGCGTGCAGACATCCACCCATGTGTTTTCCTGAGCTCATCCAGCGCAGAGTCAGGATGAACCTGGAGTCTCTCCAAGACTTGCCAGAGTACACTGTGAACAGGATGCAATTCCATCACACCTTACTGAAGACACCTTTGCCTGGAGAAAACACCTTCGTTTGTGCTTGTAACACGACACGGTCTATTTGCAGAGCTGTTACAAAACAGTATTGTTATTCCCATCAATTATTCAATATTATCATAAGTTCTGTGGCCTCTAGTCCTTTTATTTATTTTGTTTTTAATTAAGCATTGTAGAGAACAGTTCAATTTATGTAATAGACTATGATGAAATCATAGTCAAACCAAGTTCATATTGTGTATAGAGCATACAGTTTTATTGTCATATTAATTTGTTTGTTTGTGTGCTGTAAACCTATGCCATGAAAGATATTATATATCAAAACTGCTTTTGTAAATCAGGAATAGTTTTCTCTTTTGAAATACATTTCAACATTGGTATGATGTTGTCAAAAAAGCATCCTATGGCACAGAGACTCTTTCTGTTAGCGTTTTGACTGTCGGAGCTTCTGCAAATGCAAACCAAACTCGCAGCCAGAGTAATGTCAAACTCTCATCTGAACTCTGTCCATCAATATGACTGGTAGAAGGTTCTATGTGCTTTTTCAGACTTTAGGGAAGGCAATAGCTGAGGGGCACACTGGGTAACGCAGTCTATTTGTGTTAAAGCCTTTGGAAAAACTATATATTTTAGCATTCAATTGTACTTGTAATTGTACTCCTCCCTTAATCATATATCCATACATCAGTTTTCTAGGGTTACAGCTAGAAAACAGCAGAGGTCAGGAAAGACAAACCAGACCTACGTTTCTCCAGTAATGAATTCCAACTCTTTCCATGGGACTCCCAAGCCAGCGGAGAGACGTAATCCTGCCTGTGGTTCATAGTTTACTCTTTCGTCTTCCACAGTGGAATGCACCCAAAAATCCACTAAGGGGAGCGTTCTGGGGGCATTTGTGTCAAGTGTCTAAATGGCCCTACCTATGGCACTCCCCATTTAATAGCAGAGTAGCCAAACACCTCCAAACTCATCAGCTTGTCTTGAACCAAACACAGGGAGTGAACTCACAACCTTGAATAATACCAGTAGGAGCGTTGACACTTATCAGAAGAAGTCTTTCAGTTTGATGTACTGGTGTCCAGGCATCAATTACAGCTTCCCTACTAGCACTGTAATCCTTCCATTCCAGGGCTCTTCTACTCACAGAGTTCCCATTAAAGATGATCCTTTCCATCAAGACAGGAAGTCTCGGGGTCTTGGCACATGCCAGGCTAACGAGTCAGCTGAGCTTTAGGAAAATACACATTTCAGCGAGTCTGTAAGAAGCCCAATTCGCCGGCCAGCCCCGTGTCGTTCGGCTCTCGTTATAGTGGGGTAGAGGAGAGTGCCTCTGACGGCTGTCTGGCGGGCTTGGGGTTGCCCACCGAGGCGGGGGCATACCTGTGGGCCGCCGGGGAGCTCGGCTGGCATGTGGCATGAATCATGCGCCGCGGTCGGCCACGGCGGAACCTACCGCGATTCCGTCGCACGGAACGGGGCGGTAAAAGCAGCACCCTGTCCCGTCGCATGTGGTTGAATTTAAATGAGAAGCTTCATCCCAGATTTGGCTCAGGTTGAGACACATCAGCTTGCATCCCTGGGGTTAGACTCCCACTGTGAAGTGAAATCTAACGTTAACGTGTATTGAAGCTGAAGCAAAATTGTTATGCTTCAGGGTGGTTTCTGGGAGCTACGTCTGTTAGCTTCATATCGATCCCTCCAGTCTCGCGCCCATTTCTGCTTATGTTATTTTTCTCCAGTTGTCGCCAGAGGAAAGTGCCTCAGCTCATTTTGTGATTTTTGCGCTAGGCCTTGTACCTCCTCAGACGCGCTGCTGACTCGCCTCTCGCTGCTCCTCTGGGAGGCTTTCTACAGGAACATGTGTTTCTCATAAGCGTCTACGGGTCTGGCCTAACGCTGACGCTCAGGAGCAACCCTTCTGGGAAGCACTGTCTTTACAATAGAGACTAATCAGCTGTAAATTCACTTTTAAAAAGGAAAAAAGGGGCCTGCAAGGAGTTAATCTCAGAGTCTGTTGCACAATATTTCTCCTAAAAGAGAAAAGCCGGTTGGGGGGGAGTGAAGTCAAAAAATAGAAAAGCTCTTTGGTTTGACAAATGATCTAATAAACAGGGAAGGAGATTACAGGCTGGGTGCCCGTGGGGGGAGGAAGTTGGGCAGTAAATATTTTTAAAGGCTGTCAATAAATTTGCACGTTGAGTTGAGAGAGGAGCCTGGGCAGCAGCCCTCCGACAGGTTTCTGCAGAGCCCGCCCGCCCAGACGGAGGCACGGGGAATCGATCAGAACCGGTTCAGACTCGACCTGAACCAAACCAGGGCATGAATGTCCTTCATTGCAAATTTGGAATGCAGAGGATGTCATGGCACAAAGGTATAAACAGATCCAGACACAAAAAACACGCCACATTCTTATTTTTCTTAGTAAAATAAATATGAGGGGCGTGCAGTCAGCTCATGCTATCTGAAATAATTGAACTTTTTCCTTTCAGTTTCTCCTGTTTCTTCTGAGACTGTGTCCTAGGGTCCGCCCGGGGGGGGGGGGGGCAATGTGAAATGACCTGAAGCATGTTTACAGTATATCTGTGTGTGTGTGTATCTGTATATATGTATATATATATTGTGTATGATATATAAGAATTTCTCACAAAAGTTACTTTATTCACTAAATTTAATTGTCAGTCATATTGCTTCAGTTCCCAATCCTCTGCTCGATAGCACTCCAGCCATTCCATGTTCTGGTTAAATTTCACCTTAATTGACTTGGTTAGTTTAATAATTCAATGGATTACCTAAGCATGATGTGCTAGTGGTCAAGTCAACAAATACATGGATATACTGGATGGTTGCTGAAAATACTGGGGTGACTTTAGGGGAGGTTTTGAAATGGCTAAGCTGATACACATCAACATAAATAACATCGTGGTTTTACACCAACAGGAAGATCATTTAAACATAATTGTCTTTTACTGTATGTGTAATTTTGTATGATTTCAGAAAATAATAAAAAACAGAGACTGGTTAAATTTGCAGATGACACCAAGGTGGGTGGTGTAGCAGATACTTAACTAGCAGCACAAAGGCTACAACGGGATCTTGATTTAATTAGTGACTGGGCTGATACTTGGCAGATGAAATTTAACATAGATAAATGTAAGGTAATTCATGCAGGGAGCAGAAATATAAAGTACAGATGTTTTATGGGTTCCACTGAAATAAAGGTAGCTGATTATGAGAAAGTACTCAGTGTGTATGTTGATGCTTCCTTGTCCCATTCTCGCCAGTGTGGGGAAGCAATAAAAAAGGCCAATAGGATGTTGGGTTACATCTGTAGGTGTATGGAGTTTAAGTCAAGCGAGGTCACCTTAAAAAAGACATTGCTGCCTTAGAAAGGGTTCAATGTAGGGCTACAAGAATGATTCCTGGTCTTATGAGGAGAGGTTAGCTGAGCTGAATCTGTTTAGCCTCGAGCAAAGAAGACTAAGGGGGGACATGATCCAGGTATATAAGATTCTAACAGGTCTGGATGCTGTTCAGCGAAATGGCTCCTTCAGTATTAGTTTAAATACTAGAACTTGTGGCCATAAGTGGAAATTAGCGGGAGAACATTTTAAAATGGATTTGAGGAAGCACTTCTTTACACAGTGTGTAGTTAGAGTATGGAATAGTCTTCCTGTTAGTCTAGCACAAGCTAAAACCCTGGGTTCCTTTAAATCAGAGCTAGATAAAATTTGAACAATTCTGAGCTATTAGTTAAGTTCTCCCCAAACGAGCTTGATGGGCCGAACGGCCTCCTCTCGTTTGTAAATTTCTTATGGAAAAGGTGGAATTCCAGGGAAATTTATTTCAAGTTTTTACCCTAATAGTGACTCATTGCTGCATATTTCTGTCCAGGTATCAGAATAATTACCTATTATGTATTAAATCCCTGGTATAGTGTGCCACAAATCTAGGCAGCTGAATGGCAGGGTGTGTTTCAGGGTCACCGTGAGGTAAAGGGCAGGTAGCGAACGCAGATCTGAGTGCACCGTGAACTGTGGCTTCACTCTGAAGCCCTTTTCACTTCTACCTATAATTAGATTTGATCGATGTGCTTAATGACATTCATTGTTGAAATAAATGTGTATTTGTGAAGCCAGAGACCTCACCTACGTGCCCTTATACCAGCCTTATGAATAAGAGCAGGCTTCGATGTCAGTAATAACTGCCGTCCTAAATATTGTGAGAAGTGCTTAAGATCAGAATAGGAGTATTTGCTTGTTATTTATTAGTAATAGGAGTATTTGCTTGTTATTTATTAGTATTGCTCCAAAGATTACTGTGACCATAGTGAACCTGATCAGAATGTTGCATTCAATATTCACGAATTCGCGAAAATGATGACTTGGGGTGATTTTGTAGATCTCTGCTTTAAGTGCCGTCTGATTCTCATGAAAACACCTGACGTTCCCATAAAGCCGGCCCTACGCAGTTTCTCCAGGGTGAATCAGATCTTTCCCAAGCTCAGAAAAAGACTGACATTTAATGAGTACATTGTTTAAATCAATAAAAGTGACAGCCACGGATAGTGTTTAGGTTCACCAGGTGTGTTGTTAAAAATTAAAAGAAAAAAAATGCATAGAGATTTGATAAATCATTCATGTGGGATTTCCAACACCCCGTGGGGCTTCTTGCACGCAGCGGTATCATGGTTTCAGGACACTTTCTTTTAACAGCTTTGACAAAGAGCTCACTTAAGCTTGTTAGGCAAATTCTGATTTGCTATTACTGTTTCATCAATGAACCTGGGCAGGAGCTAGCGGTTAAACCTGTTTATGCTCACTTTTTAACATCCTGTCTAAAACAGTTGAGCAGGTTTATGGCTATGTATGTTAAGACATGTTAAGAATTCACAATAATGCCAAGAGGTGTTACTCAAACACTGCAAATACTGCACACAATGGTGCTGTAACAAGACGTCAGAGACAATTATTATTTGAAAAGACAAAAATTTCTATGGGTAAACCGCAGCTTCTAAATGGCTCCATATTTATCCTTCAGCAGTTAGAATAAAGCTTTCCTTTTGATATAATATTAAGAAGAAAAAATACATAATATTTGCCATCTATTCATTATCCCCACTCGTGGAAATCTATAAATGGCAGATGTTGTCATTGAACTGGGGGAATATCACTAAGAATACAGTGATGAACGTCATGAAAACATTACGTACCGATAATTTAAAGCAAATCAATGAAACTTTATTCAACAGAGCTTGAATTACATCTGTATTTTTCCAAAGCAAACAGAGAGATGTGGGTCTGATTTTATATACTCCATGGAAGTTGTATACGCCCTGCTGCTGTGAATGTTAATATAACAAAAACTTATTTTTTATCATTTTTACCTGTGTTTCTAAATTTCAAATTTGTTTTTCGTTTGTCCTTATTTTTCATTTAAAGTCTGACTCAGTGAACTACATAAATAAAAGGGCAGAAATTAGAACAGATTTAATTACATTGTTGGTAATGCACTAATTAATGAATCTATTCAGAGAGTACCAGAGATGATCCAGTGTTAAATCACAATTATCACTGTTTTAAAAAACAAAAGCATATAGTCAGAAAAATACTGTAAAAAATGAAGTAGCACTATTTAATATTGAATTGGTTATTGATCTATGGGTGCAGCTCTCTGGAGTTTAATACTAACCCATCTAGTTAGGTTAATACGTACGTCCACACTGACTTATCTAGACTTATCTATGAATGGGACAGAACCACAGAAGGATCAAAGATGGGGAAGTGGATCCGGTGGCCCAAGATCGGCGAGGCATTCACCTGTGAGGGTCTTTAGTGAGCCACTTGACCTGAAAGAGCAGGAAAATGTCTAATGACATGAGAGAGTAAAGTCGTCCGTCACATATACAGCTAAGGCAGGGCTCGACTAAATCCTGCGGAGCATCTTCAAAAGCCAGGGTTTTCCCTTACTTATCCCGAGGACTCTTTGTGTGTGCCGGCCTTTGTTCCGGCTGTCAATATTTGTCAAATTACAATCAGTTAACAGTTTAGTTAAGGCTAACGATTTAAATGCTCGACCAACAAAGAAACCAACACAAACAGACAGTCTCTTGGGAACTCTTGAAAACTCTTTTAAAAAGTTTGCTACATAATTGTGAATGCGATGCAGATATACAGATTGGTGTCCCTTATCCATTTTAACATTCCCTAACATCCGTTTCTCATGAGACAACTGGAAACAGGATCCGCGTGGGCGTCAACTGGGTGCCAGTCCTGACTGAAATGAAGAGAGATCATCACTGTTCATGTATTTCTGATCTTTCCAAATTTGAGTCCTGCTATATTGCATACATATATTAGGCATTATTTTGTATTGTTATTTGCTATTTATTGTTCTTGATTGTTATATGTCTGTAGGGAAGTACACAAGCAAGTATTTCACTGTGCTTGTATAATGACAATAATTGGAAATGAAGCTTTTGAATCCTTGACTCATATTGGGTAGTAAATCCATCATGCATCTTAACATAATGCCATTACGTTTTGTGAATTCTGAAAAAAAAGTTATTCAACATATGCAAGTGGCAATAAGTATCAGAAAAATTCAATTCGCAAGATGAAATGTTATCATTACTGTTGTCACTGTCGCTGAGCTTGGTGTTCTGCGGTGGCTTGGTAAAAGTGCACTTTGAGACTTGAGGCTTTCCCAAAGCTCCGCTTTGCATCTGTGTCCGGGAGGACTGCTGTTGTGGGTGAACACGACTGCTGTTGGTCTAGTAGGGAGATGTCCTGCTCTGGTTATCCCACCTGCACTAGTGCCCTCTGGCCACAATCGTTCCCAGCGTGCGCTGAGAGGCGTGGTGGAGAAGAAGAGGAACCTCACTGCAGCTTTGATTCAGCGGGGGCTGAATGCCGGTGGAGATAAAGAAAACGGGGTGTCATAACCGAATTCCCTCTTTGGGTCATACTCTGGGGGGTAGATCTGGTGGGGGTATCTCCACAGCAGTACTTCATCAAGAGGCAGATGTTCACTGAAGCTTTCCATCATTTGCTTGCAGTGGTCGGCCATGGTGATATGCAAATGGCATGCTTGATATTTGTGTGGTGTACATGGGAAACACAGCATTCCACAGAATCCAGCACCACCTTGCTGATATACGAGACCATTGCCAAGTACGAGTATTATCTCTATTACCCACAAAGTTAATTAAAATGGACTGAAAGGAGAGGTGTGTCCTCTTCCAGACTCACAACCAGTCTGCTCTACCTGTCTTCCCTCTCTTAATATTTTGTTTTATTCCCTCTCAGTTCTTTTGTTGAGAAGATCTAGCTTCTAGGCAAGACACTATTAATTACTATTATGTACTGAGATTACTACAAAATATTTATGATTTTATCAGTCTGTCACCTTGGGAAATTCCGACTGCTGCTTAGCACATGTACTTTATACATCAGTTGTCATGTCTATCAGTGAACAATAGCTCTCCCAATTACTCATATATGTTACTTTTATAAGTGTCATCTGGTCATTTGTAAATGTACTGGTTTGCTTGTTCAATATATAATGGTTTTGTTGGGTTTTTTAAATTCTAAATGTACTTTTTTCTAGCATTAAATATTATCTAGAAAAACGTTTAAAGTGTTTCAATAAACTTCTGCTTTCTTAATATAATTATCAGTACAATTTAAATTATCATAGGCTACTAAGATGATGATGATTATAACAAATAGCCATTTCTTTAATCCGGGCTATGTTTATATTCAGGGATTGGCATAACTGGTACACAAGTACGCATTCACGCGATACGTGCGGCAGTCGATTGTTTTAACAGCGTGAGTGCGTAAGCATTTCTCGTGCATTTGCGCCGATATAACAAGAACGTATCGTGCCTTTTAAGCTTTATATGTAATTCTTACTTCATTTGCGGTATAGAGGTTAAAATGGACGAGATTTTTTTTGTCATATCGTGGCAAATGCACATAAAATACGTACGCATTCACAACAATCGACTGCCGCACGTATCGCTTTTAAAGGTGAATGCGTATTGCGTACCAGTTATGTCAATCCCTGTTTATATTCTTAGAAGCCATGAAAGTCACTTCACTTTTAAGGCGCACGGTTGAATTTGGCATCAGGTGAGGTTGAGGTAGCTAGCTCCATTTCAACAGTGTTTACATTCGGTTAACCTCCAAAAACACCTTCTTCAACTTGAGTGATTGGACAAAGATGGCCAAAACCTGGCATCCACAGGAGGGGGGGTGTTTTTTGTGGATACCACTCCCAAACACACACAACACATAAGCGCACTCTTGCGCATAAAAGCACACACACCGCTGCAGCAGCTCCCTGTGGAGATCATGGCTACGAGAGCTTCCTCGGATTAGCTCGGGGATTTAGGACATTCCTACCTAATGAAGTGAAACCACAATGGCCACCTTTTCTTTGTCTGAAGAGATTTAGGAAACAAGGAATAGCCTCCTCTACTGTCCGTGCTCCTGCTTCTCAGATGTCACTTAATCTTAAAAGCAAAGTAGTCACATGTAAGCCCATGCTTATTTATAGGTCAATTGAGTAACCAATTAAAGACATTTTGTACATAATTGATATTTTCAGCATTGTTATTTGAGGAATCTGGAATCTTTCTGATGGTGTAAATTTATAAAACAATACATAAATAATTATTCCCTTATCAATTCCTGAAGACTATTATTTCTGGAAAATAATCACAAGTAAAGTGTAGATAAGTAGTCTGTCTAGCTTTTATTGAGCTCTACCTATTTTCCAGTGTACGGTTCTCATACATGATGGAGATTTGTAATAGGTTTGAAGCACCGGTTTGGAAAAGGAAGTCACACTTATGATAGCATGATTATTGCAGAATCATTGTCTGACAGGACTGATCTGTACCCTTCTGTCATATTTCAATGGGGTCATCTGAGATGTGGGCCATCGCCGTCAATATTGCATTTGCATGGAGCAGTAGGTCTCCCCAGCAGGCTCTTCAATGGGATGTGTCAGTCTACCTCCGGAAAGCCCGGGGGCTGAGCGGGCAAGCCTCAGCCGTTTGGGGGTGGGCGGCCACGGCCAAACGCACGTCACTCCCAATCACCGTCAGAGCCCCTTGCCGGCTCCCAGAGGAAAAGCTCCTACGCCTTAGGTTTCACATCTAGCATTCCAGAAGCTTCCATGAGAAAACCCTTTCACTTTTGCGCGTCACAGGGCTCATGCCTCCAAGAGGTTTCATGATCACGCGCCCTGATTTTATTCGAGATGCCTTTAGTGTGACTCTCTTGCCAAATCTAAGGGGATGTGAACACATCAATGAAAGGAGGTGGGGTCTCTCTAAAAGGTGGTCGAAGTGGTTTCATGCACATCAGCCTCCCTAAAAAAGCAGCAGCTCTGTGCTCTTCTGCCCATGTTTAGGATTGGCCGTCCAGAGGCTGTGTTCAGGCTCAGGTTTTTGTTCAGGCATTTCCTATACTTTATTTTGCTTGGCTGGTTTCCTCAGTCTATGGTCAATGCATTCGGTCAGGCTTCTCTCGTTGCCACTGTTTTGATGCAAAGAAATGAAAATGTTGACTGGTTCATTATTTTAAGATAGTCACGGCCGTGCAGCCATTGCGATCTCAGATCAGGGAACACGTTCATCGCCGTCTGACCCTCCGTTCTTGTAGATATTTCTGATTTTATCCTGCAGCACACTGATCTGTTCACAGCCCCTCAAAGTGTCATCGGGGCCAGGAAAATCAATCCATCCCTAGGTCGTGAGTTAATAAGGTCCAGCTTTCTGAACAAAGTATTCTCCCGGTCCCTGCACATGGCACTTACTTTGTTAAAGTCATCCCCCAGTCAAGAGAGGGCTATCAAAACTCTTCTTCAATGTGCGCACTGGTATTGGCTGGTTATGTAAAAACAAGCAAAACCTGGCATCTTCTGCAGCTAATCAACACAAGCTGAGGGCTCTGTGCATTGGAGCACTACAGTTTCTGACTACATCTTCCCCTGGTAGGTATTTGTTTGAAAATGGAGAATTTTTTTGGGATGGTGCTCATGGATGATCTTCCCAGTCCTTCCATAGCTGAGCCCAAATTTGGTCTCGATCCGCATTGGCACCCCCACATCTACTAGCTAACAACCCACTTGCTATTCGAAAACAAACAATGGCGACGTCTCCAGGAATCCCAGTCAAAACAAGCATGAGGCCCGGCGTGCGCGTAGCACCCTGCGAAATCAGCTCCAGATGTTCTCCTCATCGCGCTCCCTCTTGCTCTCCCTCTCTCGCTCTCTTTCTCCACATCTCTCTCGCCTCTCCTTTTCTTTCCTGTGTAAAATTCCACATGCCGGCAGAGCTGCTCGTCAGTGATCAGGAGACACAGCTGCTGCTGTGGAGTTCTGCTACTCCACAAGATCTCAGGTCTTCAAAGGAATCCCAGTCCACAAAAAATACACAGTTCTTAAACAATATACAAACCGCTGCTCCATTCAATCCTCTTTAATTATATGCACCGGACATCTTCACTTGATTGGCTGCTATTAATTATGAATAACAACAAGGCTTTAATTCACACCCCCTCCCCCTCTCCAGGTCTACTTTTTTTTTAATGAAGCTTTATTAACTTATTGATAATGCTGAGCGTTTAGCTTAGCAGTTACCCTTTTCACTTCACCCGAGCAGAAACATCTCAGCTAGAGTAACCAAACAATGAAGGCAATCGCAGTGTGATAACTGTCCATTGGGGAGCTCTTGTGCCTTTAAACAAACTCATTTTCCAATACAAATAGCTTCCAGTGTTGCCTTTAGAGCTCATACAGGTTGTTACACAGATCCTAGGAGAATAATGACCAAAAATGAACCTAAAGGGGGGGGGTCAAAGAATTTTGGGTCTGGCCCCTTGACCTGTGATGAATTATTGCTTACCTTGCTCTCCCAGTGCATTTGAAGTTGTCTCAGCTGTTTTTGCAATGTTGAGTTAAAAGCAAATAATTTTGACAAGGTTTTTAAAGCTAATATTGACTTTTAGGTGCATCGTTTGAGTGATTAAAATTTATATGTCACAATGGTGAAATCAAGTCGGAGTATCAGAGCTGGGCCAGTATTAATTACATCATATCATAGCCTCTACTGTTCAAAACCTCTCAGAAATATTTGGTTAATTGTTCCCTTCATAATGCAATTTAATAATATAAAAAAAACATTTTTGTTCCAGCACAGACAAAATAAAACTTTCAAATACAATACATTCAATTAAACGCATATATTTTGTTGCAAGAAATGGGATTCATTAATATATCAAATAGTGCATCTGTGTAAGACTTATTTAATACTTATCTTGGGTTTTAGATACAGCCCAAGTGCATAGACAGTTTCACCATAGCACTGGGCAGTTATAATGGTTTTCTGATGATCTGAAACCATTCCTCTCGTGTTTTACTCACTGCACACCAAGCCCAGTTTATGGGGCACACTGGTGATGCAGGGGGGGGGGGCATTCAGTGAAGGGGACACTTGTGGGAAGGAAAAGGACTCACAGCACAGGATCAGCTTGTATAAACATTCAGGTTAATGAAGCTGAGGCCACCTAATCCCCCCCCTCGTCCACCATAATCCCCCCAGAGAGCCGGAGCCTGTCAATCAGCCTGCCTCGGGGATGCGGGGACGCCGGGGAGGGGGCTGAGGGGGGGTCCAGGCCGACAAGGTGATGTTTTGGGAGGATAGGGGCCCCCCCTCCCTGCTCCTCGCTACGCCTGAGGCTAATAAGCACCACATGGCGGGGGAGGCAGGCCTCAAAAGCACCGGGGCCTCGTCGGCCTCTGACGCTGACATCACTAGCGTCTGCCTCAACTGACAGCTGCCAGAAGTCCGGATCTCCGCTTGTAGATACATCTCCATGCCCCACATACGGACGTGAGAGCACTGCCCAGGTCGCATGTCGGGTGGGAGGCTTAAACGTGACAGCACGCTGAGATAGGGATGACTCGAAGGCCCATGACATCGACCTTGGAATTCACATGGCCTTCGTGATCCTTCTGACAATCCGGGGATATATCGTTAAAGCACACGTTGTCAGAAAGGTGGGACAGAGATCATGCCATTATGTATACACACTGAATAACACATCTACTTAGGCATCAGTGCTGAAATGCAGTCATCTGCAAAGTAGAAGTCAGTTTCTGCTAGTATTTACAAAATACCAACTGATTTGACACTAACAGATATTGCAATGGAGTTTAATTCAGGGTGAAATGCCCCACTGAATTATAAAACAGAAGCCATATTGAACTCCGACCACATCACATTATTTGAACACTGATACTCTGACATGCTTGTGTAAATGGTAGATGCACAGTAGCACAGTAAAAAGCTTACATATTAGGCTACACAGTAAAAGGTTACATGTTAGGCTACACAATAAAAACCTTGCATATATTTTGGGAAAAAATGCAAAGTGTTATTAAAACCAGGTGGAGATATTTCCTTCCCTGTATCTATTCAGAGACATCCAAGAGGGCTGAATGCGATAATCTCCATTTACTCACAAGACCTGGACCATGAGGGGTGGTGTCAGGTTCTATTCTCAAGAACATTAAATACATTGTGACTGGCCTGTGATGCCTTTTGAGACCTTTCACTTTACCTGGACAAGATCCAAAGTATAATGTAGCTTATTTTACACCTAACGCACAGCTGACTGACAGGAAGACCACTGAAGTTTAAACACTTGTTGTTGGCGTCGAACCACTAAAGATCCTTGAAAAACCCTGTTAAACCTTGTGTAGACCAGCATGCGGCCAAAATTCCCCTGTGCAGCATCATTGAATTACAAGAACAAATGAAGTGATCAAACTTTCATCTGACCTACAGAGAGACCAAAGGGAAATTTTATCACTAAAAGCTGGAAAAACACAGCAAATCGTAGAAGAAATATTGGGTGATTTATTGTTGAAGTTTATTCACTATTTTAATAAAATCCCTATTGGAAAACAAACTCAGGAAAGGATCATATTTCATGATGCTGCCAGATATTTGGGGTGTTGAAAAATTTCCAAGATTCTTATCTTTCTGCTTGCAGTTGTATCTAGGAGATATAAAAATAGTGTATTTGCCATGGTATTCCTTGATTATTCAAGTTATTCATGATGAAATCACTAAGATGGCTGAAAATTTTTATTAAAGGATTTAAGATTCATTTAAGATTTCTCATATCTTTTATATTCTGGTAAATAACTTGAAAAATATGTGATATAGTGCATGATTTGATCAACTGTGTTGTGCATCTGTAACATAACTTGTAGGGTTCTGAAGAGAAGGAGATTTCTGAGACAGAAACCCGAACATCCAGCCTGACTGCATTTCGCCATCTCTTAGCTGGAGGAAACCAAGGGCATTTCTTCAGTACCCAATGCATGACTAATGCTCAAACTATTTCTTTACTGACCATATCTGTCCACTCTGTTTTCTCACAGTTCTCTGTTTTCGGGCTTCATCAGGCATCGCTCCTTCTTTCAAAGCTCCAGCAAAGTCAGGATGGTGTTTTATAGGGACGGTCGCCATTGTGCCTGTGATGATTTATGCCCCTATACCCTCCCCTCTTTTCATTTCTGTTCCCTTCAGTCTCATAAATCAAAGACATACAGTAAGCTTTCCCCCTCATCACACCATTTACACACCTGGGGGACTAAAGCAGAAAAAAGTAAAGTGCGCCTGAAATATGCTGCGAATAACATTTATTTGTAACTGACCACTTTTTATACGGAACTTTCTCAGCTTCCGCGCAAGCCATGGGTTGCCCGTGACAATCATGTAGAGGAGCTCATGCAGCGATGCCCGGTTTAATATCTGCCAAGGTCTGTTAGCTCAGCCATTTCAAAACCTCTCCTAAAGTCACCTCAGTTATTGCAGTAACCATCCAGTACATCCACACCATGTCTGACTAATCCGTCAGATTATTAAACTAACCGAGTCAATTAAGTGAGCCGATGGTGAAGTTTAACCAGCACATGTAATGGTTGGGGATCTCCTGAGGAGAGGTTTGGGAACTGAAGTGGTCTTCATCTATCCATGTATGATACGACTGGCAATGAACTTTTGGGAGACATTGTCATATATAAGAAAATAAACCATATATATAAATACACACACACAGATATATACCTACTTATATATAAAAATATATACTTCCTAATCAGATAAATTGCTTTAAATGAGAAAATGTTTTAAAAAAGGAGAAATATATGTTTTATATATATATAGGTCATATATATATATATATATATATATATATATATATATATTTTTTT
>JAODKF010000138.1:11789799-11800391 GCA_026779585.1 Mormyrus proboscirostris
TATATATAGTGTGTGTGTGTGTGTGTGTGTGTGTGTGTAGGGCAAAAGTAAGGCTATGCAGTCCAGTGTTACCATATGACAAGTCTACACCCCTCAGAAACACTCTTTTCTGTTCGGGTTTTCACAATCTCAAACACAGCTAGAAGCCTCCTCATATTACACCCTGACCCGAGTGGAGAATGAACAAAAAACGGCATGAGACCAGCTTCTCACGTTGCGGCGTCGCAAAACTTAGTACCACAGCTTCCAGTGCCTCAGTTATTTCACCGTCATTTTCGGGAGGAGTATATATATGAAATTTACATAACATGCGATACAGCACGCGGATTTATAATTTAAAATAAATTATTTGAGTCATTACTCAGTTATAGATGCACATGGGTTAAATGAGTGAATCTTTGCATTGCAAAGCTTAGCGAAGACTGATAACACGTCATCACAGTCCAAGGGACCATTGATTGTCTTGTCAGTTACCTGAACATAATATTTTGAGACTTTATGTAAATTGGAATGTGTAGATATCCGCACAAATCTAACAGTTTAAAGTACAATTTTATTTTGCAAAGAAACGTAATACACGAAACCAATAAAAAATACATATCTATGATGAGTAAAACACACACACACGTATACGCAAACACACAAACATTGACATTGAAAGTGATCCCAAATGTATGCTGCTATATCATATATATATATGAACCTATAGTATACATATTCCTGAGTTCATTTATATGCGTAAAATGATAGTGCCTATCGTGGACTCATGAATAGACCCCCCCGAGGCAATTCATCCATAGAATGTCGATACTGTGTCTTTTAGTTGGAAGATTGCCTCGGACATAAAAACAATTTTACACCATAGAGAGACAACGCTGTGAACAACACTGTATTAACAGCAGATGGTCCCCATACATGTGTAAGTTGCAAAGTACCTTAACAAATGCAAGTTCTCTTCGTTCTTTATCAAAAACTTGATATATGTAAGTTTCTGTGAAAGTGCACGTGTTGTTCTTCCCCGGAGTAATATTACATTTAAATATATTTAAAATGGAAATAGTTAAAGTGACTCGATAGTGCCAGTAGAGGTAAACATCAAAGGAAACGGTGAAACAAACACTGACGAGCTTTACTTTTTTCTCATTATCCGTCAGAGGAAGCAAAACAGGTGCAAATTTCGCATTATCGGACAACTGATGAATGTTCCCGTAAGCTATATTTAAAAAAAAACAAAAACACTTAATATACTGTGTGGTGAAACAATTAAGCTCCCTCAAATTATTTCATACGAAAAACATAAAATATAATTGTCCACTGGTGTGTAAAACCCTGCTGTATACTTATTCCCAGTCAAGAAATACGGAATATATAAATACGCTTATTATTTACTTTTCTTTTCTGTGTTCATCGTTTGGCTCCTATTCAGTCAGACTAAGGTGGTATTTGATCTTATCTTTGAAGCATACATTAAAGCGTCATTATTTTCACTTCACTCCCATTATCAATTCATATGAATTTCACAGATCCATGAAAAACAGCAAGTTGCCCAAAATGCTCAAAGAAAACAGTATGTTGTCAGTCCGAAACACTCTGAAATTTCATAAGTTTATAAAGAGTTTAATTTAATTACTGTCACTCATCCTTTTTCATTTTATCGTTAGGAATGCATTTATTCTGTCGTTAGTTTGTATTTCTGTAAAAACTGCAAGCTACTTAATTTCGAAAAGAGTTTATACATGCCGTCATATACGTTACGTTTATTATGTATTTTGGACGGGATTGTATCAGTACTGT
Organism: Mormyrus proboscirostris; assembly: GCA_026779585.1. Taxonomy (NCBI): domain Eukaryota; kingdom Metazoa; phylum Chordata; class Actinopteri; order Osteoglossiformes; family Mormyridae; genus Mormyrus; species Mormyrus proboscirostris. The sequence continues at coordinate 11,791,594 of JAODKF010000138.1, forward strand.
TTCCATGAAAAAATCCAAATCAAAAATATGCAGTGAAACTAGAGAAACGAGACGGAAGTCAGTACGACACGAACTCACCTCTAGAACGATCTACAATTACTTTTATACATTTTCTCATCCAGTCCGGTAGTTAATTCTGAATGTGACTGTGGACAAATTTTATATTTATGGTTCGGGTATTTATAAAATACTCTGCCTGTTGAAACAGCAACACAGAAATGCAAAATAATTTCACATTTTGTTTTGCTATTTTTGGTTAAACAGTTAATACCCATGTATAGCAATTAACTGATATTCAGATTGAACACATCCTAAAATTTGAGGTTCATAACTTTTGCTGACCACAGAGCCATCATATACTTTTTAGAGGTTTACTAGTGATAATTTCATTTAGTTTCTTTGTCACATTTTCGGAAGCGAATTATTTTATCAAACGTTTTTTTTTTACTTTCAGTGATTATCACATTACGATATTAGTTAAATTTTTAAGCGTTTTTCAGAGAGGAACTTACTAGTATGAAACAGAATTCAAGTAATGGTTGCACAAACTAAGTTTAAGAATGTCGCTTGTAAGTTTGTTTAAAAAAAAAGCCTAAAGTAAAAAAACCAATAACAGCATGCGTAATGAATAACACGGGCAAGGCGGACAACTTGCCCCCTCCCCCCCATCCCATCCCCGCCCCGGCAGAGACAGGCTCGCTTTGGGGCTTTTAAGAGCCGGGACATGCGGAGAGCAAAGAAGCAAATGAAGAAGTGGAGGAGGAACTGGGATTGGGAAATTTGTTCAGCATCACTTCCCTGCCGATCGCCTATCACAACATAAGCCTGAAGGTGTAGTCAAGCAGCTCCGTCCTTGTGGTTTTTCTGCACTGCAAAAAGAGTTTAGATCCTTTCTTTTTTAAATGTCGCTTTTAACCTGAAAGCTTTTTAAAAGACAGTTTTAGGAGTGGCGATTAAAAAGAGGACTTTCTGAAATAAAGATATACGTTATAGGAGTTGAACGGACTGAGCGCTTGTACGCACGCAAAGTTCAAGCTGTGATCTCTTAACTTGGGAAGCGTTATAGTTTTCTATTTTAAAACGAATTGGAGATGGAAAGGCCATTTGATTGAGTTTCACCTCACTTGCAGATATAATGGTAAGTTGACTGATAAATAATTAACACTACTCGTTTTCATATGAATATGCGCGTATTATCTAACACGGGCTGGAAATCACGGGCGCTTGTGGTGCAGGACTGGGCGTTTAACAGCAGAATAATCACTTGTGTGACACTTTGTGCCTTTTCTCCCCCAATATCTCTTTTTGAAAATGTTTGTTTTCTTGATGATATTTGGACTATCTAAACTAATTAAATGATAAGAAATAGAACGGCGACAGTGAATAAGCATATTTTTGCGTCTTTAGCCAGTATACGCTATGCGCGTTTAGAAATGTCACGAGGAAACCCTTTTATTTATGATCCTAACAGTGTAAAATATTCTTTATACGTTTATAACTGAATGCGATGTTATAATAGCATTATTGGTAAGCTAAATCAATGTAAAATACGTCCGACTCAATTCACTATATATTCACTAGTAGGCTGTTTTGTTTTCACTTGAGGAGCAGGACGATATTGTATGAAGAAATAAATAGGTAAATGATGAAAGTGCAGATAGACTATATAGATAGATCAGTAAAAAGTATGATAAAAATATGGTTTTAAAGTAGCTGCTTTACTGTTGACCGCCACACATTTTTGTACTCCGTTTTTTCTGTTCCAGATTGCCAAGTTTCATAGTTGCTCCGGAAAGATTATGATTAAGATGATTTACTAGTTTTAGTTTAACTATAAGAAACACATTTGTAGTAGTAGACTTTGTATAGGATTTAGCTACGGGTAGCTGTTGATCTTACCGCATTGTTGTATATTTTTATGAGAAAAGCAACAGTTAGAACTCCTTTTAATAGCGTACCCGTAGCGATTTAAGGTCATAACCGTTTTGAGTTTAAAAATGTAAATTTAAAGATGTAAATATTAATAACTAAAGCTTGGATAAATATAGATATTGTGAACTTTATTTTAAAAAGTGTTTGCCTTTTTTACCCAAAGAATAGTCAGAAGCGCCCTGTTGGTAAGAAAGACTGATGGATTTCAGTGTGCAGTCATCTCTGCTTTATTTCGGTCTTGTTTGAAATATGTTTGTTAAAGCTGAAAAAGAGCTTTCCAGTATTACCGTCGGGTTTAAACAATACAGGCCACAACCACGTACAAGCTCCTGCTAAACAGTTAATAGACATATCCTATAAATAAAACAGCATAATAAAAAATAAATTGTGAGTATTGCTGCTGTCATTGTAATTGACATCATCATCAACAACAATAATAACAACAACATATAAAGTTACCTGGTTTTGTTTATGTATTAAATATTTTCTTCTTTTCAACCTATTATATACAGTTCTACTTTAAATTACATATTTTATTATACCTCTTTATCCGTCTATTTCTTGCTCCAGAGGGGAAAATTATCTATAATTGAATGACTTCTTTAATCAAAGCAAAACTGGTTTATTTCCGTATTCTCTATCAGTTTAGTGCCAGCTGTGTTATTTATATATGTTTCGTTTTGTTGGATGTAACACATAATGTGTGCTTTGAAATAAGTTTTCAGACATCAATGTATTTCAGAAATTAGATTTTACATTCAAATTAACCTGGAATTTGACTATTGAAATGTTATATTTACTATTGACTCCAATTACATTTCATATTTGAAATATGTCACACATCTTGTTATTCGTTTTATATGGAGTTGGTTTGGCTCATTGGTATATAATATTATTATACATGTTTTTGCAAACACAAATTACAGCATTAGCATGATTCGCCTTTGTGTGTATAGACTTATGCGTCTGTGGCTGTGGACGGTGATTCGGGGTGTTGAAACCTCCTGCTTTCATTTATGGAGGCAAAGTTATTCCTCTGATCTGTCTTTTTCTTCCTTGTTAATGAACAGGCAGGTATATCTCGGGTTATCCAGAGATCACTGCAGCGCTGTTATAAGCAGGCCGTGTGGTCAGGTAATTTAAGGGAACTGCAGCGAGAGGTTTTCAAAGAGCACTGTTTAAACTCTCAAATATCTTTTGTGGCTTCCATCTAAAAACATTTCATCTGTTTTTTTTTTTCTGTTAAGAAATATAAAGAACCTTTGAAAACATATACCTCACTTTTTAAATCAAAACACAAAACCTAAATTAGTGAAATTATCTGTACTTTGGGAAATTAAACGTCTCTGCAGAGATCAGAGCCTCATAAAAATTCATGTTTTGAACCTGTTTTGTACAGTTTTTTTTTTTTTCCAATTTGTGAAAAGATTTCATGTCACATTTCAAATTGTGTTTCTAAGTGGATTTCGAGACAAACTCTTCTGCTTTTTGCATGACCTGAACACTTATGCATTTCTTACTCCCCTTTACATATCACCCCAGATATAAAGAAAATAATCAGGGCAGAGCTTTGCTGGGTTTGATTTAACACTCAGCTTCCTAACCCACTCTAAATAGAAGAGCTCAGTCCTGTACTATTTTTCTTTTCCAAACCTTCTCCTTTCTTGGTTCCTGTTACTGAAGCTAATAAATTTGGAATAAGCTGCACTAGTCTGGGATAGGGGATCAGCGAGCGGGGAGTATTCCCCATCCGGGACTAAGAGGCGCCCCCCTCTTAAGAAAACATGAATTAATTCCTAAGTCCTCTGTAGCCAAATGTTCCTGGAATGAAAAATATTTTCATAGGAAGTGCAGTTCCTCCTGACCTTATCTCTGTCGCTTACATTATCCCATCTCTTACTGTAAGCCGTCTCTTTCGGTTTAAAAATGGCCACCAAATCGAATTCATCAATGAGTCTGTGAAGTTTCAGCATTTTGATTCGAAAAATACTTACCTGCCTGTCGGTGTTAAAACCCCCACACTTGTCATAAAGGTTAACAGACAATAGTAGGCTGTTGTCTTTGTGATTTACAAAACACCCAGTCTGATTTGGTATAATGTGAAAGCAGGTCCACGGTGAGAAGCAGGGTGAATGTATCCTCATATACAGACTGCTGTGCGGATGCACAGCGGAGAGATGTAATATTTCATTTTGGTTTATTTGCACTGGGATCCTTTTGAATAAAAATGTACATTTATTTCTGGTGTTATTCTCTGAACAAGTTCACAATGAGTTCAGTTCTCTGTAAGTGGTTCTGGTTTCAAGGCAGTGGAAACAATGCACACTGGAAACAGACATATTTGGTTTTATCTCCCCCCACCCCCCCCCATGTCATACATGTGCTTGTAAGCAAATGAAGGCAGAGGCAGAACTCTGAGAGGGCATTGTTTTTAGTGACAGGGAGACAGTTTGTGGTGCGTGTTCATGCCTGGGGGTGTTATTTTAAATCAAATCCTTAAGGTTTTCATTTAATAAAACACAATATTGTGTCAAGGAGTGGCTAAACTCTAAAAGAAAATATAACCCCGTATGGGTTTGAACCATAAGAAATCTCCAGACCAATAATATTCTGTGTAAATGACATAAAATAGTAACAGATACAGAGAAATTGTATTATTACAAGGTTTTCCTGTAGCTAATATCTACTTAGAGCATGAAAATTAGTTGTATCATGTAGTTCTTATGTTGCTCCTCCCGATTTTAGGAGCTTTTTGTACGTAGGGGTTTGTACAAGCAAGTAAAGCTGGTAGTCAGAGTGTATCTTTAAACTGTTTTACATCAGGTGAGCTGAACTCCTGTCCTCAAGAGCCAAATCGTCCGCGGCTCTTTGATTTAGCCTTTTTTTGGTTTAGCTCACCTTACCGGTAGATTTATGCGAGGGGCACCACGTGGGGTCAGTTCCCCTCTTAATGATGACTTTACTCCCAGAAGCGGGAGCGTGGCGCCCAGAGCGGCGGATGGCGCGAGCCCTTCTTACTTCGTCTTTATCTTTTAACTCGGTTACATATTTCATGTTTTGTGCGAAACTCTATAATCACGCATCAAAGTAAGTCCTCAAAGCGCCCATTAACGCGAAACCTAGCCGTTAATAGCACTTCAGTTAGAAAAATTGTACTTTAAATATGATGTTTGAATATATCGGCGTTTATTTATTACACGTTTTGACCAAAGCAACATAAAAAAGAGGCTGATAATACTGCTGTAGTGCTTTGCTCCTCGGGTACGTGCGTAGTAGGCTGTGTATTGTGGTTATTTTGCAGACCTGTGCACAATAATAATCTTAATATTAACGGCTCGGAGTAGCATGGCGGATTTCCCAAAACACTTATGTACCGACATTTTTCTAAAGAATGTCACCATGAAGTACAGGTGCTGGCACAAGTTTTTGTCATGTTGTTTTTACTGCCTTGTTTACGAAGGTGTGATGGACGGCGTATGGGGGTAATATGAAGTTCTTGTTCATAGGTCTATGAGTCTTATGCCACAGTTTATTTAAGTAGCATCTTATAGCAAATTTCCCCACAATGTGATAAAAACTTGTTATTTTGACATTTTTTCTGCAAGGAGGAAACAAATTTGATAAAAATCTGTGACTAGGATCTAAAAAATTGTATTTAGTTCGGTTACTTATGGTTAAGGTTAGGCTGGGTAGGGGTTAAGGCTGTCATTGTTGGGATTAGGGTTACACCCATATAAATGAACGGATCTTCCCCACAAAGATATGAATACAAACGTGTGTGTGTGTGCCTTAGTCGTCCTCCTGTCAGTGTGTACCCTGTTTTCAGTGAGTCACACACTCCTTGGCAGCTACCAGGTCTGTGGAGGTGTGTAGCACTGGTCAGGTGGAACCCAAGCAAAACCCCCCCCCCGATGCATTTGTTCGCCCCAGACAGCCACTAAGGGAAACGTCCTCAGTGGTTTAAGGGTTTATTATCAAAATGCCGCTCTGAACAGTTAGCATCACACAAAACGTTTTCTGAATGCTTAAGGAAGCAGTATGTTATTTCATAAATGATTAAAATTCAGTTACTGAATGTTACATAATATACAGCCGCATAAACGCCATGCAGACATTGCTGCCATTGCCTTGGTAAAGTAAACAAAAGAAAAAGCAAGGAATTAATGGAACGATTCTGGTTCCGGTCACATTAGTCCAGACTACCATGAGAGGGGTGTCCATCGACTGGCTACCTATTCAATATATAACTACTAATTAACGTGTTTTACATCATAATAAACATACTTCAACAAAGATGTTATTGTACTGAATATGCAGGTGGCCGCTGTCTCAATATTAATTAAAACTTCAACTACTATTCTTTGTTGGCATAAACCTAGATTTATGGCATGAAAAGCAACAAAACATTCAATGGCAGCATAATATATTTAAAAGTCTTCTGTTACTAATACCTTCATATGAAACTGTACTTTTGCTCAGATGGTGACAAATGAAATTGAAGCCTGTTCTGTTTGCACACTTGTAAATGAAAACAATGACCAGTTACTGTTTATTTGCTGGCAAAAGGAAAAACTTCCACATAGACAAAGTGTGCTGGAATATGTTTGGGAATGCATCATTTACTTTTATATTATAATACTATTATATATAATTTATGTCACAGTATTATAATAATTATGCATTATACATGTAATGTAATATATGATATATAAATATAAATATATAAATAACAGATAAGTCTGTTAAATGTTTTACCTACATAGTCCATTCCCAAAATTAATAAACAGGAAATTTCTTAATAAATTAATTATTAAGTGGTAGCAGTCAAGATTAAGTATTTATACATTAGACAGGTGTTTGAGCCACATGTAATATCTTCTGTTTCTGATTCCTACGGCAAGATCATTTTCAGTTTCCCATGAGAAAGATCATCCTTAACACGGCCTATTTACTTTTTCTGTGACAAATTCAACATAAACAGCCATCGGATGATACCACAGACAGCATCTCAGACACCCTGAGCATACACACCCATGCAATGCAAACAGGATTTTTTTAAGTTGGGTAAATTGCATCAGCATCCAGTTCTGAACGTTCCTGCATTAGGAAGATTTTGCAAAAGAACGCTTGGGATTTAGGCTTATTTTGTATAACGGGGATGTTTGAATATTGTTGGAAGAGGTGTGGTTTTTTCATGAAATTATGCTCTAGGTCAAACTGATTATTTTTAATACAATGTACGCTTTCAACAACCGACAACACTTTTATAAAAGCATAGTTTTAAGACTGTTATGAATTCTTTTCTATCAGAAGCTTTGAAATTACAAAAGAATCAACAGTACTGTAGTTTAAACAAATTAGCATCTGGGTGTAGCTCCTTACAGTTGTCTTTGAATCTTGAAATCTTGTACACAGCTGCACCTAATTTTCTTTAACGGTGAATTTAGTAAGCATTAGGTCTCAAAGAATAAGAAAATAATTAATTTAACAAAGCACATATTGAAAGTTAGTTTCTGTTTGACACTGATGGTCTTACAAATATTGAGCAAGTTGCAATGAGCATATTTAAATAAACCCATGAGAAGCATTTACAAAGCAGAGCCAATGGGAGTTTGTTGACCCTGAATATGTCAACGGTTCATAATAAGTGTAATTTGATATTACACTCCGTTTTTTTGCCATAAAGGAAGAGGAATAACTTACTTCAGTAGGAGTAATTCTTGTGCATGTATTTTCAGGCCTGAAATTAGTAAAGCTGTTAAGTTTGTCATTGTATCTTATGGTCGAATAGTCCACAGATATGCATTAACACCAAATATTCAACTATTTTGAAACCCTCAAACGGTACACATAGCAACATGTTTAGGGCCAGGCCACTGTTAAAAACCTCAGTCTGTGGGAAGAAACCATTTTGCCTTATAGGGAAGTGCCTTCTGTTTTGCACTAGCAAAAACCAGCTTAAATACAACTGCACTGTAACCTTTTGATGGCGGCTCAATTGTATGCAGATAAAATGAGAAGTTACACACAGGAGATGCTAATACGGTGTCCATGGGGAGCCGTTTCTACCTGGCGCTGTAGCTATGGGACTTTGAGGGTTCCTGGGTATAATCCCCTTTCCCCTCCCTTGGTTGCACCCTGGGAGGCCTCCTTCGAACCAGCAGTCCCTGGCAAACACCCCACCGCCCACAGCTAGCCTCGGACCCCCCACGCCTGGCCACAGCCCTCCCTCAGCCCCCTCCCCCGCACATCCCAGGGCTGGGCTCTGTCAGCTCTTAACAGCAGACAGCAGCTGTCTCTGCGGTGGTCAGACGTGCCCCCTGAATCTCATGTTCAAAAGCCACACACGTGTGCCCACACCCACGAGGGGAACAGACGCCGAGCCCCAAAGCTCTGTTCACACCATCGGCAGCTGCTCCTTCTTTCACTTTTCTTTTTTTTTCTTTCATTACTGGCTTACAGTGACTTAGGAAAAGGAGATTAAATTGGATGGGCTCCAGGTAGAAGGGCCCAGTGTGTTTTTATGCAGGTCAGAGACTCACTGCATACGCTTCTGACCCTGTAGTACTCAGTTATGCCTTTTAGTCATTTGTGCTACAGGTCCACCCTTTAAAATTTGTTTTCGTTTTCTGGCCCTCGACGCGCTTCTGCTCAGCAATGTGTTCTGTGGCTGGGAGATCATTTCTCCCATAGTTTCCAGAGTACCAGTGGTGGGTATTTGCATATGCTGGCGGTACTTGCAATTACAGGAAGACATTTTACCTTCATGAAGGAACGGACTGCATTTTGACTAATGCTGATCTGAGCTAATCCTCCAAAATGTGACTTTTTCCCCCCATTTTATGGATTTACCTCAGTCTAACCCC
>JAODKF010000138.1:11800491-11817512 GCA_026779585.1 Mormyrus proboscirostris
CCCCACCACCACCACCACCCTGTCAGCCCAGAGCAAAAAGCCATTAAAGATCAGCATGCTGCTTTTGCAGGAGCTAGGTAGCATGACTCTTTGTTTATTGGATAACGAAAGTCCAGTTCTGAGCGTTCCGATCTCCCAAGGTGGACCAGATGTTCTACCTGAGAGCAGACTGCCGCATGATTTCGGGGGGGCACCACCCCTCCCTCGCCCTGACACACGGGCTTCCTTCCGGCCTGAGGGGAGGCCTCGCCACGGGTCACCCCCCCCCCTTCTTGGGGCACTGTCTGAGGGTAGTGATTTGGAGGAAGGGGATGCCAAGGTTGCAGATAAGGGAGCCGCGTGGCCGGATGGATCGAGCGACGATAATGGCTCCGCTACAGCTGGCAGGAGAGCCGGCTTCTTGTCTGAGGCCTGTCAAGTGGAAAAGAAGCCCCTACGTGAGTTGCGGCTTGGGTTTCACGGTGGGGGGAGGGATGAAGGGCTACCAGAGCAGGCGGGAGAGGCACTCACTGCAGCGACCTCTTTGTGGTACCATGTGGAAAGTGTCGCATTCATTTTGTTTCGCCGTTCATTGTGCAGCAGCAAAGCCGGTCTTACTTAAGCACAGGTTTAGTTTAGCCTGAGACCAGCATAAATCTCAGACCCAAATAAAAGCTGCCTGCTTGCTGCCTTAGCATCGTCTCATATTAGCAGACATTAGCAGTTTACAGATATCTGCTCACCCCCAAATGGAGCTTAAATGTGTCTCTGAAGATGATCGGTGACAAGTACAAATCGTCGCCTCCCTCAGGGCAAACCCTGTTGTGCGAACAGTGGGGTGGAGGGGGGGGGCAGGCGAGCAGTGAGGTAATCGCTGTTTATAAATCATTTCGCGGAGCCATTACGGAGCCATAATCACTTCCAACATCTGCTGCTGTTATACTGTTGGAAGGAGAAGTGCTGGCCAGTCAGGCTTATTTATGACACTGGGGGTTAAAAGGCTGCAGACGGGCTCCGCGTGGCCTGATGCTGTCTGTCTCTGACCCCATGACAGCAGCAAGTGCTGCTTCAGGAGGTTAAGGAGCCACACTAGCATGTAAGGTCCTGTAAATAAATAAATATTGTAGGCATGACTTAGACCGCTTGGTGAACAGTGAAAAATTTGTGTCGCCGTTGTAGTTTAAGTTTTTGAAGCTGGACCTTCTGATGATCAGATGTTCGCTCTGATAAGTTTTGTTGTGCTTGTGTCTTAAACAACAGGAATAAGGCCAAGATAAGATGTGTAACTACTAAACAATGCACCATTTGACAGGTTTCACAAACCCCTAATTTAATTTATCCTTCAAATTTATCTTGCCCTGTAATACATAGCTCTTGCATCCTTTGTCTGTTTATTAGCAGTACTTCTAAATACGTTTTTGTGGTTGCACAATATGCCCGCACCTCTGAAATCGGCCGTTAATGATGCCCAAAATTATTTAAGTTCCAAAAGTGCTGTGTCAATAATGTGCTGTGTGTCAGTCTCCTGATTCCCTTGAACCGCAGTACTTGTGAAGACCTGACTCTCATTCAAATTACATTCACACATTACTCTTCTTGTTGCCTGAATTACCTAAAAAGCCATAAATCTGTCAGTTTGTAATTTTTTTTCCTTTTCTTCTAACCACACTGCCTTAAGCTCTCCTTGGGTGTCCCAGCATGCTTTGCGGAACAGAGGGATCCTTTGCGGACAGAAGGCCACAGGCAGAATCCCATTGCAGATGGGACTGATAGTCTTTATGGAGTCCGTATAGAAGCGGAGAGGGAGCATGACACATAGAGGCTTTGTTGGGGGGCAGCGGGGTGGGTGGGGCTGCCCTCTGGGCAGGCAGGCAGGCAGGGGACAGACACACCCGCTAAATGTACCAGGTGGGGAAGAGAGCATATGGCATGGCTGGCCTCCTCGGGGACCCCATTCACCTAGACCCTGTCACAGCTGCTGTCTCCACCTTTTAGATACACTTTAGCAATATTCAAGCAAGGAGAATGCTATTAAGGCTAATTGCCATGGTGACATCCAGTGTTCCATCTATCTCAGTAAACCCTGCTGCTTCACCAGGAATACGAATAGTCAGACTAGTCTCAGCTGTACAATAATTTTTGCTTTCTTTTTGTCATTTACTTTATGCTGTATTTTAAATGCCATATAGAAGCATAATGTAGTATTTCACCTTACTAAACAGTAGCCTATGACACTGTGTATGTAGGTGAACGATCGAGTCCCTGCCTCACCTCTGTCTGGATTCTTCAATAGTTCTGCTGAAAAACTCTGTGCCTTCCCACGTTCTTTTGCATCCTGTCAAAAAGGAAGTCAGGGTACAGATGTACAGTACAGACATGGAGCCTAATTTACCACGTCAGGCCTTTGTCCCCTTTGCGCTCTCCTGAACCTTTGTTCAGCATCTGCCAAAGCAAAGAGCCGACTTGGTTTCCCTTCTGCCTGTAAGTGGGATCTCATCCCCACCTGTAGGCACACAGACAACCATAAAGTCACAGTGAGTTCCTCCGCTGTGGAATTCACCTCACTTCTTTCGTTCCTATTCTTTGGACTGTCTTAGGCCTCCTCGCCCAATGAATTGAGTGATCATTTTCCACTGCACTCTGCAGATTCTAACTGTCTTCTTCACTGGCACCCATTAGCTGTGCCTTTGGCACGCTGGTGTTTCCGAGAGCCGTCTCTCCATAGTAGTAATACTGGTGTTTACAATGAAAACAAACCATGCTGCTACAGTCGGAGCTCTCGGCAGTGTCAGGCCGATGGGACAACGCACGCCACCGCTCTCTATCCGGAAAAAGCTTGTCACATCATTAAAAAGACAGTTTTAACTGTTTTGCTGCAGGTGAGGTTTCTTTTTCATGCTGCACACTTTACGGGTTTATGCGGAACCCACGGCTGCCCCTGATTGGTTGAATAAAAGCTCTGGAAACCTTGGTTTCCCCTCCAAAACGCATGTCCTCTACACTGACTTCCCCTTTTAAGTCTCATTCCCTGCTTACCCTTAAACTTTCCCCTGTCATTGTCAGTCTCCTGTCAGGGTTCGGGGGCAAGGGGGGGGTCACAGTTCAAGCTGCAGTGTATGACCCCACCAGACCGAAGTACCCTGGGGGGGCTGGGGATCCTGAGTTCAAATGAACTTTTTCAGGAGGGAGGTTGATAGAAAATAGACATTCACGTTCAGTAAAGGAGGATCTTACTCAGACTAACATTCAGGGATTTAAAAGCAGTACAAAATTGGATGTAATCCAATAATTGTTCTGTCTCTGTCCAGTGAGGTGGGTGTTTTGTCCAACGGTGATTTCTCTGAATATTGTTATTGTTATTGTATCATTTTTTGCAGATATCAAGTGTTGGTGTTTTAACAGAACAGACAGTCTAAATAATACTGTGGGCTGCCAGCATCAGCATGCTGAGTGTTATACGGTTATAAGTGAGCTATAAACAAAGCACCAAACAAAGATATATACAGGCATGGTGTCCACCCCATCCTCAGCTCAGATTTAATTAATACAGCTATTAAATAGCTTTGGTTAGATTTGGCTATTTTACTGAAACACATTTGGTTAAGAATCTTGCTCAGGGGTGTAACAACAAATACAGTCAAGTCTAAATAAGTCGAAACAAGTCAAAACAAGCCTTGAGTTTGTACGCAAGCTAGGGGACTCAGATCTTGGAGTTTGTGGTTCTGCTGAAACAGAAGAACAAAAAATTCCTCTGCACCTTTTCTCTGCCTGTAAATCACTGGATCTTACCGGAAAATGACGTGGCTAAGCCAACCACCTTTAGTGATACACAGCATCCCAAAAGACCTCAGATGGGATCAAAATTAAAGCCTCGTGACTCTGTACCAAAATTTGTTGACTCAACACAACTGAAATCATTTTACCATATATCTCTGACTCTCAGGTTACTTCTGTATCGAACATAGGGTGTCCCTGTGTCTGTAGGTGTAGGAGATGCTAAATCTGGTGCTGGAACAAAGCAGGAGTGCAGACGCCTTGAAGCCCATCCACTGGAAGCAGAATAAACAGACAGGAAACACTCCCCCTTGACCTTTGACCTTCATGGCGCCTCAGGTCAGTTCTTGTACTTATTATTGTTATTGATTTTGCTATTATCACTGACATATTTATTAGACACTTGTATCCAATGTACAGTAGCAAAAATCTTAGGCAGTGAAAAGAAAAGTTTACAGCTATTTATCTGGGTAGTAAGTGCACAGTTTTCAGAATGCAAAAATACAATTTAACATTAGAACATATGCAAATTAACTGCAACACAATAAAAATTAGTAATAACTTTTTTTTAACTGTTCTCCAAAAAGCTACTGATATCTAGTTGGATGGCTAGATGAACATATCCACAGTTTCCAAACCTCTCCTCATGGGCAATTTCATGTGTTTATTAAATTTCACTAGCTCACTAAATTAATTAACTTAATTAGTTAAAACAGTCAATGAGATATTGATTAGCTATAGGAGGTGAGCTAGTGGTCGAGTCAAAAAATACCTTGGTGTATTGGATGGTTGGTGGAAATAACGGGTGATTTTTGCAGAGGGGTTTGTAATGGCTAAGCTGACACAGTGTGACAGGCATAATAGCACAGTTTTACACCAATATGAAGATCATTTAAAAATCATTTACTTTGGCTGCCTAAGACATTTGCACAGTACTGTAGCTTAAAGCAGCGTATTTTCCGATGCAGTGAATTCTTCCTGAATGAATGTGGGATACCCTTTGCACATAATTTGCCTACTGTATTGTACAAATTTGATTTGCTCTCCAAATTAGTTTTAAGATAAGAAGATTTAGTCAGTAACAGAAGAGAGATTGGCTTGCATGTGCTTTTCATGGATGATCTAGAAACTGACTACTTGAAATTCAGGTTGGCTGATATCAAACAGATTGATTATTTTGGTGTGGCTTTAAAGGCGTTAGCTTATAAAAACCTGTAGCTCATATATGCTTATTGTGACTTAATGCATATCATAACATAATGTTTGTATTGCTGACTGTTGTCACCAAAAATAATTATTTTCTCAATTACATAGTCGTTTCTCTCTACGGATGAGTCACACTGTTCTCTGAAAAGCCACTCAGAAAACATGAAGAATTGACTACAGGGCAGTGCAGCATTAGCTCAAAGGCTGTTGCAATGACAATGTCATTTGCTTTATTCAAAGGATTTATTTATTTGTACGCCTTTTTGTAGGTAAGCTGAAGGCAAGAAACTTGACTGACAGGAACCAACTCCGTTTCTGTTAGGTAGGGTTAAATCCATGTGTGTCTGTGTGGTTGCCAATTATATTTTTGGGTCGTCATGCAACAAAATTCTTCCAGTAATAACACTGGGTATTTATTATGTCTCATGGCAGTGAAATCCTAGCTATGCAGCAATCAATCTTTATTTATAATGCAGAAAAAGTGTTATTTATAATGCATTTAGCAGCACTGGCCAATCACAATCCAGCAGCTTAATACAATCTCTGCTTTTTCTGTGTCATTCCTCAGGTGACCTTTCCGCTGCCTCGTTAGATTTCACCGTCCAGCACGCCTCTCTGTTAAGGTGAGTGCTGATATTCTGCTTCCAAGTACAGTAGTCTCTCTTCAGCTAACATGGCTACCACATTAGCAAGTTTTAATTTCGAATCCCATATACAGCTTGTGGTATTATTTTGCCTAGCAAACAACTGCAGCGTCCAAAGCCGTCAGTGCTATCGGTGCCGAAACAGCGATCGGCCTTCTGAGCACGTTTGTTGTCTGCAGGCCTACAGTTCCTTCGAAATGGCGGCGTACAGCCAGACCCAGTACAGCCCGGCCATTCAGCCTGCTGGGCCCTATCCTCCCTACACACATCACACCCAGGGTTACAGCATGCCTTCCTACAGTGAGTACCTGCTCCCGCATTACTCATGGACACCGTGAGTGCACACACATCAGTTGCAGATGCTGCAGAAATTCGGGCGAGGTTGCCTTATATATCCCATTCTTTGACATGCTGTAATTTGGACTTTCGGTGAAGTTTGTCGACCCCTGTGTCTTGTTCCCTTTGTCTTTAGACATTAAGACAGAGGACGGGCTGAACCATTCTCCGGGACAGAATGGCCTTCTGGGATACTCAAACAACTTCAGTGGCACTCCTCCCAGCCAGAGTCTGTACAGCTACTCCGCACACGGTCAGTCTCTGCACTCGCTGCCTTTCTCTCACCCGCGTGGTACTTCCTGCTTTGCTACGGACAGCAGCTTTTTGCAGAACAAGTTCTGGAACTTTCTGTCAATTATACACAGTATTGGGCAAAAGTATTAGGACGTCAAAGAAGGCTATATACTGGGGAAGTAAGTGTTCATTTCCTCTGAAAAAACATCAGTTTAATATTATAATATATGCAAATGAATGAAATATAAAATTTTGTTCTGTTCTCCAAAAAGTCACTGATATGTAGCTGGATAGCTAGATGAACACCATTTCAATTCCCAAACCTCTCCTGGGTACCCCAGCCATTCCATGTATTATATTAATACATCTATTAAATTGTACCGCCAACTTAATCTATTAACTTATTTTTAAAAACCTGATGAGGTATTAGCCAAACGTGTTATACTAGTGGTCAAGTGAACAAATACACAGGTATATTGGATGGCCACTGCGAATGCCAGGGTTTTGAACCGGCTAAGCTAACACACTTGAACAAACATCATAGTTTTACCCCAACATAAAGATGACTGAAACACACACCAGACCTAAGTACAGCGCCACCCGCTGTTAATGTTCCGTCATGGCCTCAGCTAGTGCACAAATATTTACAGCCATTCTGCTGCCCACAGGTGGTAGTATACGCCAGTCCTGCCCCGTGCCCCCCCTACCGTAACACACACACGCGCGCACATGATCCCCATTAGCCACGGTCGGGGGTCCGATTCCCAGCGTCAGGCAGCCCCCACTCATGTCCGCTGGGTCATGGCGTGTCCTCCGTGTCTGTACAAGCAAATACAGAGAGACATAGGATCGCACTCGTGTGTGTGTGAGGCTGTTTGTGAAGATGTGTGTTTGTGTGTGTGATGATGTGTGTGTGTGTGTGTGTGTGTGTGTGTGTGTGTGTGTGTGTGTGTGTTTGATGGTATGTGTGAGGCTCCATGGATGTCTGTGATGTTGTGTGTGTGTGTAAGGGTGTGTGTGTGTGTGAGGATGTATGTCTGTGTGTGAGGGTGTGAGTGTCAGTATATGTGTGGGAGAGGGTGTATGTGTGTGTGTGATGGTGTGTGTGTGTGTGTATGAGGGTGTATGTGTGTGTGTTGCACCCCGCATTCCCCATGGCGCCCAAACCCCGCCGCGCTCTGTTCACTTTATAGCTTCTAAAGCGCCGTAAAATCGACCCTTTTCTGCCCGGGCCAGAGGTTAAAGGGCCGTATTACGGTGATGGTGCGTAGCAGATCGGGCGGATCGGAGGCGGGGGCGGCGTGTTCGGCCAGGCCAGGGTACATGGCGCCGAAGTAAAGTAAACGTGCTGATGAAAGGAAGTTACAGCAATTTATACTGCGGCGCTGCCATGAAACGGCTGTGTCCACAGGGTGACATTCGGCCGTTTACGATACAGTTTTAAAGGCATATAGTCTCAGGGAAAGTTGCTGGAATAACAGAAGCTTCTTACCCTTCAGTCGTTTTTACTTTTAAGAGGTAAAGTTGTCATCTAAGTTGGTTCGCAGATGCCTATGCCTAATGGAAGGAAGCTCCGTATAAGGCTCAGTATCTCAGTATTTTCAGTGCCGCTGCTCAGAGCCTTTGCCCAGAAGGGCCATGGCTGGCTGTCTGCACTGAAGTGGGACCCTCAGCTTTTTAAAAAAGGGTCACATCTCTGATCGATTCCCATTTCAAACTTTTTTTTTTTTAACCTATTTCAATTTTTTTATGGCGTTATTTGGGTTAAGTGCCATTCTCTAGGGACACTGCAGAGAGGGTCCTCCTGGGACCTGACCAGTCAGTTTCTAGGTCAGTGGCCATGTGACCAGAGCCAGGAACTCACTGGCAGGCTGGACCTCTGAGAGGCTGCAACAGCAATAGAGTACTCAGCTATTTCAGTAGCATTGGTTAGGCTACATGTTGCCTTATAACTTGATAATGTTGATTTTGAGTTGCATCTGAAAATTATAGCAGCACTGAGACACTGACTGTGTTCCTAACATTGTGCTGCGCATCGTAGGGGGTGGCATTTCCTCTGGACTCTTCCAGGGAACCAATGGGATCGCTAGCTCTACACCATTCAACCCCTCCCAACAGGTGAGTCCAGCGTCGGGACATAGCTGTCATTTTTCACATAATGTACATCTTTGCAGTCGAGACGTGTGGTGTCATTAAAATACTTCACATATTGTTTCAATTGTTTTAATGTTTGCGCGTTAAATCCTTTTCCCTTTCCGTCTAGGACTTCACAGCTTACTCGGCCTACAGCCAAACGCAGTACTCGCCGTACTACAGTTCCCACTACAGCGCCCCCTACCTCACGACCAGCAATGTCAGCCCTACAGCTATGAGTGCCGCCATACCCTATCAGCACCCAGAGCTCCCCCCGGTGGCAGCCAGTCACAGTCCAGAGTCCCTCGCAGGTCAGACTGGAGGCCCGCCCCCTCTCAGCTGACAGCTTTGTACTCACCATCTTGTGAGTAACTTACGGTCTTTATGTGCTTTGTAGCAGAGCATCACCCTCCCCCTAGCCCACCCACTCCCAGCAAAGAGCAAGAGGGGGTTCGAACTCGTAGGGGCTCTGACGGGAAACTGCGGGGCAGGAAGAGGACCAATGATCCAGCACCTCCCCTGGACTCCGACATTGAAGTAAGCGACACCACAGTGCCGTCACGGGGCACTATGGTGCAAGGTTAGCAGCATAGTGCGTCTTTACCATTTAGCCAGTCAGCACCTATGCCCCATTCACACTGATATCAGAATGATCGGTGTGGCCTTCAGGGAACATTAAGTCTGCGGGATCGGTTGGGTCATTATAGAGGAGAGGTGCTGTTGCCTGAGTGAATAGAATGTGTCTTAATCCCCAAAACTGTACCAAGAGAGAGCACTTGACTGGACTCTTGACTGGCATTGTTTACTATGAGCCACACGTCGCTGATGCTGTAGATAATAAAGAAGCTTTACAATGTGTCAGCACCCTGTGCCAACGTGACGAATGCGGCCGTTGTCCCGTCGGCTCCAGATTATTATCTTTTTTTGTCTTTTTTTTTGTAATTTCTGTAGTTCTCGAAATCAGTAATGCTCAGTCATGGATCAGTTATGACCAACAGACAATTATGAACATAAGATCAAATAGGGACACATTTTTACTCATTTCTTCGCTGTACGCTTTACTGTTGTGCGTGTCACAGATGAACCTTGCTTTGATTTGACGGGATCTGTGCTTGCCTTCTACCCAGCGTGTCTTTGTGTGGGATCTCGATGAGACAATCATCATCTTCCACTCCCTGCTCACTGGGACCTTTGCGACGCGATTCGGCAAGGTAGGCCCCCGTAACCCCCCCCTTGTAGCCCCTCACTCCCTTCATTTTGTTTCATGTGCTTCATGGATGCTTCTTTCAAGTTACAATACGAAGGTGATGTTGTTGTGCTCCGTGATTGTGAAGATGGTATAACTTATGGAATTCGAATGCCTAGCCCAGAGGAAGAGAAACAGAGCCAGGTCTTGGGACTTGGACCAACAGCCTTATGTCATGGAGTCTGTGTCTTCCACCTTTGTTCCACCTGCTGCCTGAGAATATTTTTTAAGCTCTAACTCGGCGGCCCACAAACGCGGTGTTTTCGTATCTGCCTTGTGCTGGACACCCGCCAGCACACTTCACATAAACCAATCAGAGAGATGTTTTTCTTTGTTTTGTTTTTGTTTTCTGTTCCGAGGTTTTTGGGTGGTTTCCATGGACCCCCTGTCTTTTGGGGACCTCTTGGACCTTCTCATGAGGGCCGCGGCGGGTTATTTGGCCCTGCCTGTCACACACTGTTTGACTGACAGCCGGTGAGCCCCTTACGTCACGTTCGCAGCAGCTGCTGGGGGAACAATGAGCCTGTTTCTTTTTCTTGGCCGGGGACGTGTTTTGAATTCCCACGATCCCTCGCTGCTCTGACACCATGCAAATGAATGCTGTGGAGCGGGTACGCAGCCATCTATGAGTGCTGTTGTTTTTTTTTATTTTTTTTTGTCATCGGGGAAAGAGGGTGGGAGAGATGACTTTGCACAATATGCCAGAATTCCTCCTTCCTTCCAGCAGGTCTGCCCGCTGAACGAGTGAACCTTAATCCGACATACTGTGACATCATGCCTGAGACATGCAAAAAACATTAGTGTTGCGGTGAAAAAAAAAGAAAAAAAAACAAGAAAAACTGAGCAAAAGAGAGAACTGGGATTATTCTGCTTAGAGAGAATTTGGGCTTAATTAGGCAGAAACCAGTTTGATTTTACCGTATGAAAATCCCATGGTCTGCCAGACAAGGAGCTTTTGTTTATTTTAGTTCGGGTTTCATTCTTAAAGAAACAGGATCCTTTTCTTTTCCTTCTTATTGCATGTTGAGTCTGGAAGACTCCAGCCTCTTCCCAAGACAATGCACATGAAGGACACGTCACGATAAGCAAAGCACTTGACCTGCAAGCCTGGGCTTATTACGATGAAACCGCGTAAACGCCGGCAGGCTGTGGTACAGTATAAGGCCAAGCATATTCTGGGAGCGACATCAGCCCGCTTATCATGTGACTCCTTTTCTCTCTTCTCGCCCGTGACGGTGTGAACAATGGGCCGGCTCATTGTCAGCAGCTATGGCAGCCCCGAGCTGCGCATGCCTGTCTCCATTTAATTCTCCCACTCACTCCTCGCCTATAATTATGAAGCTGAGCCTCTTTCATGGAACGGCCTGACCTCTGAATGAAGGTGTCTCTTCTTGGCAGGGAACGGCGGGTAATTATGCCAATTAAAGGTAAACCACAGCCTGCCCATGCCCATCCTCACAGCCTCCTTTTCCGCACACAATGACTCCGTCTCCCGGGATGTGTGGGAGGAGACGTGGGCTGTCACCCCCGGCACTGACGTGACGTGAACCTCTGGCTGACACCTCTCCGCTTGTCAGGCCGCCAACACCGGAGCCTCCTCAGCTACCAAAGCTGGCAGCCAACTCCAGGCACTGGGCTCCTATTCGTCACCATGAAGGAAACCGCACTGATAGCCAGTGTCGAAGATTTACGTTATCGCCCCTTTTCACCTTCTCCTCACTCCCACCTCCCCCCACCTCCTGAGGTGCTATTTACTGCCTGACGACGAACGCAGACTGAAGACTACATGACACATTGCTAAATCTTTAAAGCCTTGATCCAAAAGAAAAAATAATACAAATCCTGCCGGTGTGGAGAAATGACTGATGGAGATATAATCAGATTCTTCTTTAAGAAGATAAGCTTGTTTTGTTTGTTCAAGTCTTAGAAAAAAAGAGTTGTTTTTTTAGTAAAGGTGGTTGAATCCTCTGTTGAAGAATCGCAAAACAAAAAGTCTGACTTGATGGACATTCTGTGACCGTATGAAGTACCTCTAGCGTCCATATCCTGTCAATCTTCATTAATACAGTTAGAATAACATAAATGGACATACAAATATCACATTTTATATATTGTTTCTTTCCATGTGACTTTTTTTAACTTGCTATTTTTTCCTCAGAATTTAATGCTCTTTGCTTTCTGTAAGTGTCAAATATGAAGAACAGCTAAATAACTTTTAATGTACACAGGACAATGTACAGTTCAGCAGGGGTGTGCCATTTCTTAAAAAGAAAAACGATAACGCCTGTTATGTATGAGCCTCAGATAATTTATTTATTACCAAGCTGACGCTGTGCCAGCCTATGAAAGAATAGCCGAAGTGTGAAATAAAGTTTCTAACAATTACTGAGATACAAGTTCATACAATAATGTGCTTCCAAAGTAGGCAATCTTTAATTTTCAAACTGAACAGTAAATGACACTTGTCTGTCTCACTCTGTTCTCTCATTTTTCATTTTAGGATTCTGCAAAATCTGTGTCATTGGGGCTGTGGATGGAGGAGATGATCTTCAATCTGGCTGATTCACGTCTCTTTTTCAATGACCTTGAGGTGAGAGTGCTATCATTTATTCAGCATTTTACCTACTTGTTTTTCTTTAATTGTTACTTGTACATTCATGGGGAAGTTGCTGGGAATGGCAGAGAGGGTACCAGTTAAGGAAATAGATCTGATGGTTTGTGTTTCAAGAGCTGAAGGGGCTTTGGCAGCTTTTGTAATAGGCGCTTTACCACCACAGGTACTTTTTTTCCCAGAACCGGGTCTTTTTTCTGGAACCAGGAACTTTTGTCATGTTCCCGCCGCAGGAACTCAGTCCGATTATTGTTCCTCTGAGATAGTTAGTGATTTTTTTTGTCCCTATTTTGATCTAGGTACTTTTCTTTTGACCACAGACACCTGGGTGGGCCTTATAGCAATAAACCTCTGAATTGGTTGACTGGCACTAACCTGAAAGTTACACAGAAGTGTTGGGAAAAGTACCTTCCGAGGCAAAGAAATGGCCAGACCCAAAATGGCAAAGACTAAACTTTTCAGGGTCTCATCAGCAAATTATTGTTCAGTATATTAGCAAGAATGCAATTAATAAATAAAGTAACTTAAATAAAGCAATAAATACTTTAATAAATAAAGTAAGCTTTTCTCTTTTGTTTTCTTAGATGTGTAAGTCTTTTGGGTAAACTCGTGGACAGCTTTTTATAGAAAGAAGAGTTAATGTTGTTCTACTGAATGTTAATAGCTTCAAACAGCTGATAAGTCTTTAAAAAATGTTTCCTGGTTAGTTTGTGTTTAATGTGAGACCAAATACTCTGTATAGGGTTCAGATCTGGACTCTGCCCTGGCAATTTTGGGTTTGACTCATTTTTTTTTCGTCCAGGAGTGTAGTGGAGCAAACTGAGCAGAAGGAATTATTTTTGTACCTCAGTTGCATTACATGCATTGATGAATACCTTTTTGCCTGTGTCTTCATATTTCTGCATCAGAAGATTCAGTCGATAACCAACATACTTCTGTCTAATGTCGCCGGTGCCGACAGGGAAACCTGGCAGTGCTTATTAGCAGAATAATGTTACACCATTTGTTGTTCTGTAGAAAAGAACAATCGATCTGCTCGGCAAGTATAATAATGAATTATAAACATGTGTAGGTCATATAAATATAAATTAAAGGCTGTGTCCCATTTCCATCTCAATCAATGCCCCCAACTAACAAATAGGTAACAAAATTACTTATTCATCCGTCGTTGTTTTATATGAAACTGTGTAAAGTCTAATGTATGAGCTATTTGCATCTCCCAAGCTTATTTAGCATGATGGTCACTTTCCTGCTATGTGGTGGGAAAGCGACACACATAAGTGGCCAGGAGCTACAAAAGATACCCCAAGAACTCAGAAACAGGAACTAGGTTCCTGAACTTTGGTAGGAAAGCATGTAATGGCTGCTAAAAAAAGACATTTATTTGTATTATAATAAATAACTAAATAAATAAGGTTATAAATTAATGTACAATTAGCCCTGTGGTGGACTGGCGGCCTGCCCAGGGTGGACCCTGCCTCTCACCCGAAGATGGCGGCCTGCCCAGGGTGTACCCTGCCTCTCACCCGAAGATGCTGGGTTTGGCTCCAGCTTCCCCGCGACCCAAATGGATAAAGTGGTATAGATAATAGATGGATGGAATTAAGATATCATATTTAGATAAATTATATATTTTAATTAATTTTATTTAGATATACATACATACACTACCAGTCAAAAGTTTTTGCATGCCACATTTTTTTTTACTACTTTTCCATTTTATTTCTTAAACTGCTGATTTTTCATTCTTGTTAAGCATTGGAAAGTTGAGTGAACATCTATAAATGAAAATATAAGTCAAATAAAACAAGTTAACTTTATAACATGGAACAGTGCATGTCTGACATCCTATTAACTGGTCATGTGGTGATGGCGTAAAATTCTCGGCTGTCATTTAGCTTTAAATGCACTATGAAACTGAGCGGTATTTAACGTCCCTTGTAGGATGAATGCCTCGATCTGCTAGAGGAGGTTACTTTGATGAATGAAAGATACAGCTTATATAAATATGCCTTATTTTAGCATCCTGAAACCTTACATTTGTGCATTTAACTAAAAAGGTTTTTGAAAAGAAGGATTCAATCTCAATAAGGGGAAGCAGGGCGCAGGTTGCTAATGACAGGTTTGTGTTTTTCTGAAAGCAGGAAAATTAGCCATGCAGTGTAACACTTCAAAGGAGGCAACGCCAGGGAATCATTTCTGAGCAGAGATTTTAATGATGTCGTTCGGATCTCTGTGATCATCGGCCTCAGTGGCCTCAGCCGCCACTCGCGCCTTTCAGGACGTCCTGAAATTTATGGAAGCTGCTTTCTCGACTGACGTGGATCAGCCAGGGAATAACCGTGGGCAAAATAGCTCAGGTGGCGGTGGGGAGGGCTTCTGAGTCTACAAGCTGAGAAAGTTTAGGGGAGTTCAGTCATGGTTTGAAGAGTTCAGCTTCTCCTAAAGGTCAAAGAATGGCTAATGAATGTCGTGAAACAGAACACCGAGCCAAATATCACATAAATCAATAAACTTTTGTTAAGCGTATAATATATTTACCTTCATATCATTCTACACGCAGATTAGCTACATCAAGCTTTAATTTAATCCCGTGTGTCAGGATCTCAAGATGTAATAGGCAGGATAAGTGTCAGGGCTCCTTTGTGGCTCTTTGTACTTGTTGCTCATGGAATTAAAGGAAAAATGCAGTGTCTGATTTTTGGGGCGTCGTGGGGCCTGGTAGCCTGGGGGTGTGCAGCGGAGAACTTAACAGGCACCGCTAGGGATACAGAAATATCACAGCAGGACGGGTGCTGTCTTGGGTGTGTCTAGGGCAGGGATAACGTGATAGAACGGGGCCGTAATGTAACAAATGGATGGGTTAGGGGTGTTTGAAAGGCTTCGAGGAAAAGAGAGAAGATAGCAATGATGACAAGATTCAGTGTGTGTGTGTATCTGTGTAAAACCGCGCCTGTTCTCAGCTGACACAGCCTGTGCCTCGGTACTGCACTATGGGACTGTATCCCGATATGATGAAGGCAGAGATGGCTGCCCCTCCCTTGCTGATTTGCATTATAGCTGCACGGTGGCATCAGGCAGAGGCAGGGGAGCAGTGCTTGTTAATCAAGGTGCCTCCATGTCTTTGGCTTGGCTTTCCTGCTCTCTCTCTCTCTCTCTCTCTCTCCTTGCTCTCTCTCTCTCTCTCCTTGCTCTCTCTCGCTCTCTCCTTGCTCTCTCTCTCTCGCTCTCTCCTTGCTCTCTCTTTCTCTCGCTCTCTCCTTGCTCTCTCTCGCTCTCTCCTTGCTCTCTCTCTTTCTCGCTCTCTCCCTCTCTCTCTTTCTCTCTCGCTCTCTCCTTGCTCTCCCTCTCTCTCTCTCTCTCTCTCTCTCGTTAAGGCTGCCCTGAGCAAAAGCTATTCATGCAAAACGCCTTGCCCAACTGAAACCAATCTCCCGTGCTGATGTATCCTATTTCTTTTCATTTCCCAGGAATGTGACCAAGTTCATATTGATGATGTGGCCTCAGATGACAATGGGCAGGACCTCAGGTAAGGTGTTTTCATTATAATCACAGTCTTCTCCCGAAATCTCTCTTTTTTTTCCCCAGAAAATACTAGTTCATATCAATTAATGTTGAAGACAAGTTAACTCACCAGAAACTGGAGAGTTGGAATTTTTCCAGCTTCTCTTCTGGGGAGTGTTTTTTGCCGTTTGATTTTTTGATTCAAATCCAACTAAGACATGCATATTACACAGAATTCAAAAATATCTATAAATTATAATATACCTCTTTAGTCTTTATTAGTAAAAGTTCCACTGGCATTGTGTTGGAATTGTGATACACAAAAGGGACTTGTTATTCAAAATGTGTCTCAAGATACACCTTCCTTTCATTTCAAAAGACATACACAGTAAAGGTAATTGTGGTCTTTCCACACACTTTCTTTTGCAGTCTTCAGAAATGACAGTTTCATTCGGAAAGGAATTTTATTTCTGGGTTCTAATTCCCATGATCTGTGAGGAAACACTTTGATTGTGATGTGGCAGAATAAATGTGGCGAAAGCCATGAAGGAGCACATTGTTTCTGCTGCCCCCAGTGCTGAACCACAAGGTGCATACATTTATGGGAAAACCTCCTCACTATGCGGTACCCGAGGACACACGTAAAAGGTGCAAGTTTTTTGTCAGCATGTCTACAGAGTATTATTAAAAATATCTGTTAGAGTAAAAATAGCAAAAGAAAATGTAGCCTTCCTAAAAATGAGTGAATAAATACAAAAAGCTCCAGTAAATAAACAATATCAAGTAATATAAGAAATGTTGTACTAGTGCAAAATGACACTGAAAGACAGGCCAAAAATCAAAGAGTGTATGAAAAAGGAAGAACACTGACGTCTACATATTTGTTTATAAGTCTGATGACAAGAAATCCAGGGGAATATATGTGATGAATATAGAAATTTTGATAACACTTTACATTAACTGCACTTTCATAATACGTTTGTAGAACATTCATAAACAGCATGTACAGTAAGTATACCTTAGCATCCTATCATACTCTAACAGCTTTATTATACATTATAATAAAAAACATTATATAATAATAACAACATAACATTATAATTGGATAATCATATCATGTTTTTATTAATGTATATTAAAGCTGTTAAGGCATGTTAGGATGCTGCTTATGAATGCATCATGAAAGTGCGTTTATTGTACTACAAATGCATTATGAAAGTGCACTGATTGTACTACGAATGCATTATGAAAGTGCACTGATTGTACTACGAATGCATTATGAAAGTGCACTGATTGTACTACGAATGCATTATGAAAGTGCACTGATTGTACTATGAATGCATTATGAAAGTGC
>JAODKF010000138.1:11819623-11829828 GCA_026779585.1 Mormyrus proboscirostris
ACCGTTGTGTGCGCGTATGGCAGCGCTGAGGGGAGAGGGCCAATCCTGTTAATGCTGTGGAGAGACACACCGGCGTTACTCCTGGCATCATGGTGTGGGAAGCTGTAGTGTATGACTTCAGGCCATCTCTGGTAGCGATTCGGGGGACCCTGACGGCACGGCGCTACGTCAGCGACATCCTGCGTCTGCATGTCTTACCTCTCCCGAGACAACAACCTGGTACAGTCTTTCAACAAGATAACACTCATCCGTACAGTACATGGCACGTGTTTCTATAGACTGCCTGTGTCATGTTGAGGTCCTCCTGTGACCAGCCAGGTCCTCCGATCTTACTCCAATGGAACATGTGTGGGATCAGCTCGGACGTCAACTCAGACCCAGTGCCAATCTGCAGGATCTCTGTTGTAACTGGCCAACAGCTGTGGGCTGACTTGCAGCAGGGGAGGATACAACGGCTGTACGACTCCCTTCCGCACCACATCGCCGCATGTATCCAGGCCTGGGGTGGGGTTGCCACACCCTACTGAAATGGGACCAGCAGTTTGGTCCGATATTATAATCATCGCAATACAGTCACATGACATTTTACCATATGCAGATTCAATTAATTTCCACTACTCCATGTGGGTGCTTTTAGTCACTGAGTGTGTGTGTGTGTGTGTGTGTTTGTGTATTGGGGGGGGATAATTGCTTGACTTGGAATTTCTAAAATGAAAACAAAAAATTCCCATACTAAAACAATGATTAAAGCATGATTTTTTTGGCTCTACTGTCTTCAGTAATGGGCAAAAAGTCCAGCATGCCTTATGCTATACGCCGTCCATGTTCCGTGTGGCCCATGGTAGCTTTTTCTGCTTGACAGGTTTGCTCGGCAGCCCAAAGCGGGAGGAGTGGCTTCAGTTGCGGCGAGAGCTGGAGGTGCTGACGGACCTTTGGCTCACCCAGGCCCTAAAGGCTCTGGCTCTCATCAGCTCCAGGTATGGGCATGGCCGGGACTTCCTCTTCTTCATTAAGACACTTACCCATAATTAACACGTAAAAAGCTTTATTCTATCTACAGTCATATTCTTAGCAGACATTTGCATGCAGTTTCATAAGTGTACTCACTGATAGAGATCGACATATCTAGCAATCCTGACAAAGTGCTTTTCTCAGAGGCAAACCCGTATTTCCCCCCCTCGAAACTGTATCACTTACAGATCCCATTACAAGATCTTACAACATCGATCACGAAGTAGCAAAAGCCAAAAATGTATTTACTGTCCAGCAATGTAATATCTGTACATTTCTTAACCTTACGTAGCTTATGACTTTACCTCAGATGTAGATCTCCATCACATAGGCCAGCAAGAGAAAAAAGAAAACCTCTAATATCCGTCTGCTTGCATTGCTTTGTTTACAGACCAAACTGTGTGAACGTGCTCGTCACCACAACCCAGCTGATCCCAGCCTTGTCCAAGATCCTGCTCTATGGTCTAGGTGCAGCCTTTCCCATTGAGAACATCTACAGTGCCACAAAGATAGGTGAGCTGTTGCAAGCTGCCCTTACTTTCACATTACCGTTAGCATTTCCGTTATCACACCGTTGGCCGTTGTGCTGCGTTCACACTGTGGGCACGCCACAGAAAATACAGCATTACGCTAACTTAGCTACCTGCGTGTTTAAGGTGCCGTATAGTGTAATGTTAACGAAGGAGAAGTTATTAAACGATTTAACACTAGAAAGAAAATTAAGCACATTAAGTAAGAACCTTCAGCTTGATAAAAAGGTGGTTCTCTTTCACCTTAATCAGCATTAATGTGTGTACTGGTCCTGCATGTGTGTGGTAGGGAAGGAGAGCTGCTTTGAGCGCGTGGCCCAGCGCTTTGGCCGCAGGGCCGTCTACGTGGTGGTGGGGGACGGAGTCGAAGAGGAGGCTGTCGCCAAGAAGGTAAGACATTACCTTTTTTTTAGTTACGATTTAAAATAGGCGATATAACAGTTATTAACTGCCATAACATTGAGTTCTTAATAATGCATGTTATGGAAAACAAATGTAACAGAATACAATTTATTCAAAAAGCTGCAAATTGTTTTACATATTAATAAAGATATTTATGAAGAAATTCAGACTAAATATCCCACTCAAGAATATAACAGCTAAGAATATATACAGCTTCCCAAGGGATTCTCTTAGGAGCTTTTGGTTTGAAATCTGCATCTTTAATCAACGGTATTATATTAGAAGTTTTAAAGGGTTTAAATTGTGTAAAGAGAGCACCCCCTGCTGTATTAAAGTATGAATTGCTCTAGTAATAATGTCTGTCTGGAGGTTATGCTAGTTCCTTTGTCAAAGGAAGTAATCCAATAAACAGAAGAGCAGTACTAACACGAGTCTCTCTTTTACAGAAAAACATGCCGTTTTGGAGGGTGTCATGCAGGGCTGACCTAGAAGCCCTTAGTCATGCACTGGAGCTAGACTACCTCTAGGGGGCATCAGATGTCTTTACATTTTCTTCCAACAAGCCTTTACTATCTCTCCGTGGACAAGATCTCAAGAACAACCGGAAGAAAACAAAAGCCAAAAATATGGGACTGTCAAAATCTGCAGGGAATGGCAAGAAAATACTGGAAAACCTGGGATTTTATGAAACATGATTTTGGACTGAGATCCAACGGCTTCTTGTGCAGACCTTGCGTCTCTCGTTGAACTATTGCAATTTGCACTGAAGCAGGACCTTTGGAGGGAGTGAACAGCTCCAGGTGGTTTGGTTTATTTCATTTTACAAAATACTTCTTCGGTACCAAATTGTTCATTGCAAAGCAGGGAACGATTACATTCTCTATCGGGTCAGGTAACTTGCAGAATTGACCAAAGAGCATGAGTCTTAAGTAACTTCATGGTAAAAAGCAAATTTGTGTCATTAGCTTGACATCTGTTCAGATCAAGTCTCGATCAACTGGTTTACACGATGATGGCTTTAGGGGAATGCAAACATTTACAGGCCATATTGAATACCATAATATGCTGGCGAATTATCTTTATACCACTGGGAACTGGGGTTAACTGTAGTTTAAGAGGTTGTAAAGAATAGCTTAGGGCACTTTGCTGTAAGATGTAGTTTATTTTTAGATCTGTAACAATTCCCTCGCTAAATTACAGTCAGATGATTCAATCAAACCAGAGTCTTACCAAACGGGAGGAGCAGATGCTCAAGACAAGCCTAGACATCTTAAGCAATTTCTGATGAGTCGTAAAGCTGAAATACATGAGGAACTGAGGAACAATTATCCCAAACAGACACTGACAGGTAATTATAATTGCCCTGTTTTATATGGCTTAAAATGATAATAGCGCAACTAGTCATTGCTATATAAATCAAACATCAATCAAGCGAGATTTTTTTTGGAGGTGTCAGACCTCTAACGAAACAAGAAGCTGGCAGATGAGCAGAGAGCAGTGCCAAATTACATCAGGATCTTAGCTTGGTCACAAGTATTTTTTTTTTTTTTTAACTTTTAACCCTGTGGAATAAGCCGAAATGAAAACGCAAATCTTTACAAAACAAAGTAGTATTGTACATAAAATATCATAGACGTTTAATATGTCTGAATTAATTGTCATCTCAGTCAATTCTGTATGGGTTGCTCCGGTGAGGGAGACAAGCAAGTTTCACAAAATATAGAATATAGTTCTGCAGCTTATTGTTGAAACGCAAGTCAAAGTACACTACTAATTATACTAATTCATTCTGCATTCTCTCACAGATGTGGCTATACCCTTAAATCTGCCAATAACAATCTTTTATTTAATTCTTCCGCACTAAGAATTTTTGAGTGTTCCTCTGTATTAAAAAAATGAAAAACAAAAGCTGGGCACCAAATTCAGTGTCGCTGGGTGTATATTTGTTTTTGTGTATTATTTCCTTTTATTGCTTCACTAAATGTTTATATATATAAATCGTGTGTTATGATGCTCTGGGTTGTTTTTGGTCTCTGCATGTGTTTTACATTTGTCTGTAGCTCTGATTTGTATATAAGGTTTATATGTTGTTGTTGTTTCTGTTTTAATGGTCCATTATAATAGAATAATAAAATAATTTAATTAAATTCTTCAGACAAATTATTTTAAAGAATTCATTATGAATACTTTTACTGTATGATTGTTTCAGTTGGTAATTCTGTGGTAAAGCATCGTGTAAAATATACTGGTGAGTAAGTGATAGTCCGACTATAACCATTAAACTAAAATTTGCTCTGGGACTTCAGAATAGGTATAAAGCATTGATTAGATAAAAGCAGTATTTAAGTAGTAAAGGCATATTTACCTTGGCGCACTTCAGGTTCTGACAGGTAAGCTGTCAGAAACAGCTATACTGAATGAGATTTTAAAAGGTTTTAAAAGGCTTGCTTTCAAACCAAAAGCACTTAAGAACAACAAATCATTTCTGCATTAAAACAAGCCCACACAACATTTATTGGACATTCAGTTGTTTCTGTTAACATCCACAATTATTTAATTTTGATCTGTTTACTGATTTTGTTTATTTGATATTACTTAATGAAACTACTAACAGAAATTTGTATTGTTGATAACCTGCTTCTGATTTCAACCTACTATTTGACCATTGATGTGTTTAAGCCTTGGTGTGAAAAGAATTAAAGCCTTCCCAAGGGATTCTATATGTGTTTGACTTCAGCTTAACGGACTCTGTTACGTAGAAAAGCAGAAATAAAAGAATTACATAAAAGAATAGAGAGAAGTCCACCTCAGCTCAATAAAGGAATGGTTTTCTGTATATTCTTTCATTTGCCAGTGATATCCCCTTCAGAATCTGCCATTTGGCATTCCTGCAGTACCATAATAAACACCGACCCCCCCCCCCCCCCAAAATGGAGAACCCCTGCCACCACATCCCCTTTTCATCTGTGCATTTTGTAACTCTGACTGTATTGCAACAGATGGAGAGAAATGCTTTTAGTGCGACTCACCCCAAAGGAAAAAAAAAGGAAAACAATGAAACGGCAGCGAGTAGAAGGAGGAATATCACTCCTAGGTGATTCTGCAGACATGTGGGCATCCAGTGTGCTGAGCTGGGGTGCAAGGGGGGAGCAGGGATGTGAGAAAGGCAGCTTAGGGGTGGTTTGGCAGAGTACGCATAAATAACAGGAGACATTCATCTTGAAGCCACCATTCTTCCCCAGTTACGAAAAAACAGTTCCAAGCTTCCGTATAAAAACATATGTTTTTGATACTAAACCTGCCAGCCCCCATTTCAGATCTGATAGACTCCAAAAAACAGGAGAGAAGGGATTAGAGGAAATCCTAAAGTCTTTTGTCCTTTTGGGGTTTGAGCCCTGGGCTGTTCTGGGGCCAAACACAACAAGCCAATGATATCAAACACTGCTTCTTTCCCATAGAAGAAAATGTTCCTCTGAGAAGTTGAGAAAAAAACCACTGCAGGGTAGAGTTGTAAAAAAAAGTTATTCTAACTTGACCTACCCTAATAAGGAAGTGTATCCATGGGTGTAGCTTCAAGAGATTTGCAAAGAAAGGAAAGCAGTCAGGTTCTGTTCGACAATTTTCATCATCAAAATACTTTCGATTATAATTATATATCTATAACAGACAAGGTAAATAAAGATAATATAGAAATATAATATACGTATTTAATTGAAAAATATAAATTTTCTTGGCCTCGGAAACCAATTAGCATTTGTTGCATAACAAGGTGGGAACTTGTCCATGATACAGCCTGATCACAGTGTGGTGGGGGAGGGGCCGACTTCGTTTTATTTAACCCAGGTTTCAGAATATCGTTAATGTCGTTCATTCCCACCATAAGAGGACAATGTAGTGGCACCTTTGATAACAGGACGTGAACTGTTCCCTAATCACCATAATTTAATCTCAATGCCAGTAATTTCTGTTTCTTCTGCACAAGCGCACAAATGTTGTTAAGGTTTTTCATTCTCAAGCTGTGTGAATAGCTGGATAAATTGTATATATTCATATGACACGCTGCTTAGGACAAGCTGTTATAGAAAATGGATGGATAGATGCATATGTCAAATTCAATTCAAGCAGATTTTTACTATGTGTTACAGTACAGTCTAGGCGTATACCATAACCAGACCACAGCCTAGGCATATACCATAACCAGACCACAGCCTAGGCGTATACCATAACCAGACCACAGCTGAAGCTGAAATGTGATGAGACATAACCTAAAACAGAGTGACAAAACAGCCATACATCACAACATATCCAACTGAAAAACGGCAGTACTAATTAACTTTTTTTTTTCTAAGATAATGAAAGGGGCCATATTTTATTTGAAAACAGCACACTTTTGTATCATCTGTAGTGTAAAATTATAATCATACTTATCTGTTGATTGCTGTCATGAAACCGTAGAAAATACCAAAATTAATTGCTAATGTGACACCGAAAATGTTGGGCCTAAATGATGGCCAGCATTATTTCTATAATGTTTGAAGCAGAGCTAAGGGATTACGACGATTGCTGCACTGTTGTCCCTGGATCCGTGATACACTATACACACACACACACACACACACACACACACACACACATACACAACTTAAGACCCTAGCTATATTTCAACAACAAATGCAAAGAGGTGCGACCTTTCTTTCACATTATACATTATTTATTCTAGCAGCCTCCGGTTTGACACCGGTTGAGGGCGAGCAGAGCAGGGGGTCGTTACACTGTTTATTGACACTTTGTTCATATCTTGGACGCGATTTGTAAGATTTCACTTTATGCAGAAAGTGTATTTGTAGAGGACCGAAGGACGTGCCAGGACAGACAGATATATTGATATATATGTGTGTTAAACTGTATAACTAAAATATGCGATCATATTTGAAGCTGTGCAGAATGGTAATGCATTCCAAACATATTTATGAAACTTTTACCTTTTCATAAACGTCATATACAACGTAAGTTATTTATACCGAAACTGATTTTTCTAGAAAAATCAAGAAATGTCATGATTTGTTTACTAGATATTCATTATCTGTCGAGCTTTTTACCCAGAGAGACGCACGGTTGGGGCAGCACACTGTCAGCACCGGGTGATTTGTTAACTGTCCGTGTGGTGTAAATAAAATATAACAGATATTAAAAAATAACCCCTTTGTTTACTCGTGTTCCCTTTGTCCACTCCCTATTTGTCTTCCCTTCCTTTTCATTTCTTTTCTGTCGGGCTCCAACCACAGACTGGAGCTCGTGACGCTTTACTGCTGGCGTAGTACAGGACGAGGCATAAAGGCGCACGACCAATTTAACTTAAACTCAACTTAACAACTATTATTAGCTTATACTCCTATAGGCTGATCTGTACAGGCCAGACATGCGTCGGCCTACCGCTCAGTACCTAGACCATAGACATATGTGTTGCGAAACGTCCCTCTGCTGGACAAAATGTAAATTGCATTCATAAAATAAACTTGGGGAAAACTTGAGTTGTCAGCATCACTCAAGTTGCACTTGATAGTACCAGATGTGGAAAGCTCATGTCCATCAAGTAGAAGTACAGACCAAGATTTTGCTTCAACCGTGCCAGTTCAGTATAGAGTACCCAACTGGTTTGTTGAAACAAAATGGTGTCTGGATTTTTACTTTCTGAACCTGAAAATTCCACCTCCGGCTAGCATGAAAATGTTGACAACGATACATAAAATATTAAATACAAAAGCACATACTTGGTTAAGTTGGTTAATCAGTTCAGTGTTTTGATCTCTTAATTATGCCATATGTGTTCGTGTATATTTTGAATAATATATTTAAATTTCCGTTATTCCATTATCCGTTATTAGTTTTAGCAACACAATTATTGAAAATAATTTTAACTAGTATTTTATCAGCACAACAAAGAAATCTTTTAGATTGAAAAATATATTCTAAATTGTAATTTTACATATATATTAGCATTTCTGCATGCCTTACAATTATTTTGCTTTAAAATTCAGTTATTTATTGTTGTTTTCTGACAGTAAGGCAAAAGCAGCTCTTGTTGGCCTTACTCTAAAGGTCTCCCTACCATTTTCTGCTGTGGAAGGGTTTCGTTTTGTCCAGAAACATGACCCCAATTCTACCCTTACATCCAGAGGAGATGACCCCCTAGATTAGTGGACATGACACTCTTCAATATTCCCAAATCAC
Organism: Mormyrus proboscirostris; assembly: GCA_026779585.1. Lineage (NCBI taxonomy): Eukaryota > Metazoa > Chordata > Actinopteri > Osteoglossiformes > Mormyridae > Mormyrus > Mormyrus proboscirostris. Next base: position 11,827,798 of record JAODKF010000138.1, read on the forward strand.
TTTCAGCTAATAAAAGCATCCCAACAACCTCAGTGCCTTGTGAGAAAGTCAAATCAAAGTCAAAGTATCTTCATTGTCATCTCCAGGGTCGTATGCTGAGATGAAATTATGACCATATTGTTGGTCATAGTGTAAAAAAAAAAAAAACAGTGTCAAATAGAATATATATTTGAAAGACGTTTTAAACACTAACAATTTAAACACAATATACTGAGACATGGATGTAAGACATAGACAAAGATGTACAATCAAAAATATAGTTTAAAAACATATAGAACTGTGCAAACAGGCATGAGTTGTACAGTATAGGCCAGAATGTGCAATAATAGATTATGGTTACAGTACTGAACGTGCAGTATGGATTTTTGCTACAGTTTTGTTACAGTTATGGTTCCAGTGCAAATAGGGGGAACATTAGTCCTTTTCAGAGAGAGACCAACAGCAAACTGCCTGGGGGGGAAAAAAAGCTGTTTTTAGCTTCAATATTGTGGCTTTGAGGCTGCAGAACCTCTTACCAGATGGCAGTTCAGCAAAGGCAGTGTGGAAGGGGTGGGATAGACCCCCGATCATTGAATGCAGTAGTTGTTATATATATTTGGTGGAGAAGGTAGCGTGGTCCTAGCAATCCTCTCTGCTGTTTTGATGAGACATTGGAGGGACTGGCATTCTGAGGCGCTGAAGGATCCAAATCAGGCGGCAATGCGTTTTGTGAGGATACTCTCAGTGGTGCCTCAGTAGAAGGTGCACAGGGAGGTGGCATTCTCGCGCATCTCAAGTGCCACAGGAAGTTAGTTCCTCTGCTGGGCCTTCTTGATTGTGGAGGGTACATGCTTAGAGAAAGTATTTCCTAAAGCAGAAGAGATTTTTATAGTAAGAGGAGAAAAGATCTTAGTCCAAGCACAGTGTCACGCCCAGCTCCATACGATCCTCCTGTGTGCCACGCCCACCTCGTTACCTCGTGTTTATGCCCGATTGTTCCCACCTGTTGCTTGTTGAGTTCAGCTTGTCATGTGTACTTAGTCCGTGTCTCAGTCTGTATTCCCGAGACTTGTCATTATAATGTCTCTATGTGTGTGCTACTCATCTGTATTAAAAAAAAGCTCGTTGCCCGTCCTTCTTCGCTGCCTGCCTGCTTTTTGGGCTGCTGCCCGCCCGCTTCACCCACTCGCAGTGACACACAGTTTTTAATTAGTACTGCTGCAGCACAATAAAGAAATCTTTTAGACTGAAATACATATTCTGAACTATATTGTTTTTCTTAAAAAAATCATTAAACAAGCTCCTGTAAATCATATTAAATAATCTCTGATCACTATCAAATGAAAATAAAGAATGAAAAACAAACAACAAATAAAAATAAATATCAAGCCATAATTAAATAAAAACCCTCAAAGGTACCAACAATTCTAAGTTTTTTTTTTTTTTTAAGCGGTTAATTATCATTGACACACCACAGCACAAAACAATGAAATCATCCTCTGATCCTCTGCATTCAACCCCTATGTGAAACATCATCAGGCAGCTATTACTTAGTACCTGGAGAGGAGTACCTTGCTGGGGGGGGGGGATTCAAACTGGCAACCTTTTAATCACAAGCACATCCCTCTAAGCATTAGGCCACCACTGCCCACCACTTGTGAAACAAACAATTACATAACAAAACCAAATGAATGTCACGGCATTCATGTTTACCGAACATGTTTTTAATAATGCCAAACCGTGCATAGTGTTTTAGCACATTTCTATGGTGCCATAATAGACCACGGTGGGCTGTGGTGGCTTAATGGTTAGGGAAGCACACTTATATAACCAGAAGATTGCTGGTTTAAATCCCTTATTAGCAAGGTACCCTGAGCAAAATACTGCCCCCAAGCACTGCTCCCCGGGTGCTGACTTAGCTGCTCCCTCCTACGTCACATATGGGTTAAATGCAGAGGACATATTTCGTTGTTGTAACCATTACTTTTACGGTAAAGGAGCTAATTCATTCATTCTGGACTAATGCTAAAGCGGAAAGGATTTATGGGAAAC
>JAODKF010000138.1:11850918-11874201 GCA_026779585.1 Mormyrus proboscirostris
CGGGGAGCAGTGCTTGGGGACGGTACCTTGCTCAGGGTACCTCAGTGGTGACATGCTGGTGGGGGATTCGAACCTGCTGTTCCTCAGATCTGAGGACACTTCAGACAGTCAGTCCCCTAATTAGTGACATTCAGCAGAATTTGACTCACTTTTGTAGCCACTTTTATATGCATTTTGTCATTTTTAATTTGGTAAAAGTCATCTTTTATATGATGATTCTGCCATTTTGCTGCATTTTTTTGCCATGATTGGCGGGTGGGGGGGTGTGAAGCGGTAGGACGAACTGCAGCAGAGGTGGATTTAATGGTGTGCCCCCCCCTCCCCATTTACTCCCCATATCAGAATATTAAAGCCACAATATGGATTATTATCATTCGAAAGCAGGACCTCAGGAGGAATCAGCATTTTCTACAGGTGCCACTTAACAGCCCTGCGATACTTGATAAAGGCACTACAAGATAAAGAAGATACAGCAAGTTCAGATAAGACTACATAGATGTGACAAAGATCAAATAATACATATGTAGTGCGATATGGGGACAAGGTAGCTATGCAGGATGCGCAAAATGACAAGGAAGCGTAAGTGTTGTTCAAAAAGTGCAGGGAGTACATTGACAAAATAGCCTCATATGTGCATTTGTACTTGTGTGGAATAACTTGGTGTGAAAGACCTGCATTTTAGATCAGTCACATTCCGGACACCAACGTCTTTTACTTCTAATCATTGACCCTTTGATCTTTAGCTGAAATAACCTCCTTTATATCTGCACAGCTCATTCCGCGGACACCCATTCTAGACTAATATTGCATTATATAGACTATATAATTCATTGCATTTTCCATCTACACAAATGTTTCAGTTTAATCAGTGTTACTTAAAGTGACTATATCCTGGACAAAACGGTGATTTTGATCATTAAAGGTACTTTCATCCCCCTTTCCTTTACATAACTAATTGCACTCAGGTCAGTTTGGAGAACCAGAACCACCTCAGATCCATTTGAAATAAATAATAACTATTTTAAATTTCATGGAACATTCCTATAATTAAGCACATTATTTTACATCAGGGTGTCATAAAAGGTGTATTTCATATCTACTCTAAGAAAAAGTATAAAATATTTTATACTTTTTATAATTTTATTGCCTCGTGTTCTGAAATAATGTGTAAGAGAGCATATTACTTTCAATATTTCTATTCTAGAGTTCGTATGGAATGATGTGTAGATCCAGAGTGTATTTCTTTAAACACTTAAGGATGTAAGTAAGGTTGCAGCTTTACTGCCTAAACTTCTTATTAGTGTGTTTTTGTTACAGGTCATTCATTCTGGTGTTATGACTGTGACAGATAGTCAGTTTCCAGATATTCTCCACAGTGTAGCAGCACACAAGGATGTTTAAGCATGTGAAGAACATAATATTTATGCTGTGTCCCCTTATTCTTGTACTGTTTTGCTCTTTCCCCGGGGTACATAACACTGGTGTTATTTCGCAGCACAGTGAGCTGAAGTCACTGATGAAATGCTGTTGCTTCTAGGGGAAATTGTTCTGTTCACCCAGTACATGCCCTACTGCTCTGACCAACACCAGGTGGCGTTATTCAAAACCATTCATAGCAGCTTAACTGGTTTTCTAATTTTCTGACGTCTCGCGATGCCAATGCAGAGTTCAAGTAAAGGGTTAATTAATTTAGGAAAATTGAGTTCCTTAGCCTGAATTTACTTATATCAGAAGGTGAAGAGTAAAGATGCTGGCAATATAAGTAAGCATGGCTAAAATCATCCGGCAAGGAAACGAGAGAGGATTCTATCCACAAAGCAATGATTGTTTTTAATGATCTGCAGAGGTCAATAAACTCAGCATCATACTCTCTGTACTCTTCATAGATAATGTCATCGAAGATACGTCACTGAGTGCACAAACAGCATTTTCCAATCTGCGCAATTGCACAATTACCTTCATAACACATTTGCAGTTATACAGGATAAGCAGTCATTATCGCACTGCTAGCGTATGCCCCTATCATTCCACTAAATCGTACTATCAAGAGAATCATCACTAGACAGACACGGGGTAAGTAACTCTCCCAGTAACAGGCATTGCAAAATCATAATGAAGACAAACAAAGCCAAATTAAGTGATACATCTCAACCTGAGCTCATCCGCGTGTCACCTGTCTAAAGAATCATTAGCTATTGCGATTGCGTGGTCTGGTGCCTGGCACTGATACCCCATCTGGGGGGAACCTCAGGCTGCTGCTGTGCTTCGGACCTCAGCCTCATGTGACCTTGACCAGGAGGATGGATGGGTGGTGATCTCTTCAGCCGAATTTGAATAATGTCAATTAATGTAGAGAGACTAAAATGTCAAGTGTATTTTATTAGTAATTCTCAGCCTGAAAACCAACCAAAAAGAGCAAGTGAGTCTATAATCACATACATGAGGTGTGCTTTCATTTGTACATCAAAGGAAAATGGGAATCAGATCTTCTTCATCATACCTGTATTGATGGACTATTGTGTGCTACTGCTGCGTCCCCATCAGGGCTTTTTGAGTTGCGGGTAGATTGGAGAGAGTTGGGGTTCACTCTACATAACAATTAGCCTGACGGTCTGTGATTGAAAGCTAGAATTTGGTTAGATATGCCAATCCTGGGGTCCCTGCTCAGTGAAATTCAAAAAAGGGTGCTCAGAATGGAGACACTTCCAATCGTCCATGCAAAATGGGCAGCTACTCAGGCACCCCCAGTCCCCCCACCCACCCCTGCACGTCCCTGGGCCCGGTCCCAGCAACCAAGCTGCTGGCACAGATGGCATTTCTTGTTTCAGGTTAGCCTGGAGTGTCCTGCTAAACATGCCCCAAATTGTTGTTCACTGAACCAAGGCAAGCAGCTGATTCTGTCCCCAAAGGAAACCATAGAAACAGATGAAAGTCAGCCCTCTGCACGACTCTGTACACCAGCATGCCAATGTTCTGGGAGGAGCTACATAATCCAAAAGGCATGACCGAATATTTCCCTAAGCAGGGAGGACAGCCGTTTCCCACACCTCAGTAAGCCGGCGGGCGCTTCCAGCAAAAACAGCCAGAGCTGAAGTAACCTGAAACAAACGCAGCACAAAACAAGAAGCACGCGGTGATCTCACTCGTCAGACGCACTGCCCGTCAGTCACACGGGACACATAACACTTTATTGTTGAGCTAAGGGTTTGTCTGCAGAGAAAACAATCACCACCACCCGCAGAAAGAGGGCAGCGGCTGGGACTGCCGTTCTGCGCCGCATTCCTCCTCTGGCTTTGCAAACAGAGCGGCCCTCGCGAGGTCCTGGGAAGGTAGCCACAGAGCAGGAGGACAAAGCCGCCTCTCTTCTGCCCAACCTGTCCGCCACTGCTGCCATATTTTCCAAGAAGGCAATCACGCCTCTTTTTAATCAGACAGACAAACTGATCGATTTACTTTGAAATCATGTCTTAATACTTAGCTCTCCCTGAGTTTATGTTGTTCTAAGCTTCTTTCATACAGTGCGTGTGGGATTATTTTCTGTTTCTGCTGCATTAGCAAACTGTGTTTCTTCTGGTGTTGATAAAATGTGCGTTAATAAATTAAATCTGATCACATGATTGACGCCTCCTGCACTGTTTTCCTTCCCTATTGCGCCTCCTGCTGGGCTACAGTCAGATACATGTTTTTTTGTTGACGAAAAGGTTGAAAGGTTATTTATAAAAGGGTATTTATTTTGTTTGCGACCCAACAATTAGCATCACCATCGTCAAAAAAATCCTGAACACGTCCATAGATGTATCATTTTATAATAATGAACAACAGATTACAATGTAGACCAAAAACATTTCTATATCAGATACCTCCACTCAATTTTTACAGAAAATTATGAAATCGGTCATCTCATTCAATGTTTTTGTAAAAATAATTATACAAAATGGTATTCAAAATACTATGAGAAGACTAGCCTATACCAAAAATAAATCGATAAAAAATGTACTATTAAAACTATTTTAAACTAGAGTGAAACTAGTGCATGGTTACTCAAAAACTGGCATTTTAAAGACACCTAACAATTGCTTGACTGGTAACTCTGGTTAATTTGCAAAATAAATGGTAAAACAGTAAGGGGATCTCAGCATGCTTGGAAATCAAGATTTGTTCCCAATAATAATAATTGACAATAATAAAAAATGATGAAGATATTATTACTGCAGTAACACAAAGCACTGGATGGGCTAAGAAATGATTTTGCTACAGTACAATGGCATCTGTTGAGCCAGATGGTTGACAAACTTATACTTTTGTGTCTTCCGGACCTTCGGGAAGCTTGGGAATTGGTAGACTCTCATGGTCAGAGGGCACATGGAAATACGGCTTATCACTAAAGCAGCACTCATCGGAAGGCGAGGCTAGGAAAGGAAGCTTCAAGACAAATCCTGTGGCAATGCCGCCCACTGCAGCAACCCCTATGGTGGAGAACATAGCAGCCACCTGATAGAGGGCCTGCTCCGAGGCGGTGCGGCCCAAACCCGCTTGGAGGCCTGGTATCAGCTGCTGCAGTTCCTGAAGCCTGGGGTCCCCTTCCACGGGTGCTCTATGAGCAAAGGTCTGATACAGGCTTGGTCCATAAGTGTCTTCGTTTGCAATCATAATACCCCAGATTCCACCCAGGCAGGAGATGATTCCAGTCAGGCCGTGCAAGTTGTGGATGCCGCATTGGTCCTGGATTCTACAGCGCTGAGCCAGGGCTGGAGTGAGGTATTTGTAGCCCAAGAAGCAGGCGATACACCCGAACACGCCGAGGATGTATGCAGCCACCGGTGAGATCATCATGTCAACGGACGCCCCCACTGTCACACCCCCCGCCAGGGTGACGTTCTGGATATCAGCCATGGTGAGCTTGCCCCGTTGGCTTAGCAGGGCGGAGAGTGCGAAAGCAGTGAGGGTGGAGGCACTAAGGCCAATGAACGTGTGGAGAATGGCCCGGTGCTGGTCATCTCCCTTGAAAGTCACAGCAGAGTTAAAGGACGGCCAGAAGACCCAGAGAAACAGGGTCCCCATCACTGAAAGAATGTCCGACTGGTAGCTGGTGGTGTCATTTGCGTGGCCGTTGTTGAGGCTTGGCCGATACAGAACAAAGGTGACTCCCAGGCCAAAATAACAAGCAAAGATGTGAATAAGAATGGACCCACCTGCATCGTTGATTCTTAGGTAGGTAAGCACAGCCCACTCGGTGATGGAAAAAATCGGGACCTCCAGCAAAGCCATAACCAGGAGCTGCACAGGACTGGTCTTTCCTAGCACGGCACCATAGCTGATCAGCACCACTGCACAGGCAAACTCAGCACTGAGCAGGTTTACTACCCCTAGGTGAATCTTGCCATCAGAGTAGAACTGAAAGTAACCCTGCACAAGAATCGCCCACTGGATGGCAAAGGTGGCCGTGAGGAAGTTAAAAACCAAACCGCCGAAGCCATAGCGATGCAAAAAGGCGAGAAGGCAGCCGAAGCCGATGAATATCATCACCTGAACGTCAACAAAGACAGGATAATCCTTATAGAGATCATTCTCCATTGGATTTGTCATGTTGTCCTGCAGCTTTGCGTTAGCATCAGTGTCATATGTAACAAAGCCAGCATAGAGAACAATGAACGCAATCTCGCAGACAAGCACGAGGGCGGGGAGGCGTATTTTCAAACTTGTGGATCTCTTCATCTTACTAAGAGCTATCACAAAGCAGTGAATGGCATTACTGCACACTCTCTTCCCTTATATCGTCTCCTCCCAGATAAGACCTGCCTCAGGCATTGGCTAAGAACAAGGTCACCCACGGAGAGAGACTTCCAGAATCCTATGCAAAAAAAAGCCAAAGTACAAACTCATATAATTGCCCACAATAAAGTTTTGATGAGCCAGCGCGTTTAAAAGAAATTTGCACTTGTTGATGTTACGTATTGAGTCCCAGGAAAAAAAAACAGACCAAAGTTTCAGAACTCCAGACCAGAAACTAGGGTATAAATGAACTGAAAACAGCAGTGCACTCTGACTGTATTATGGATAATGCCGCAGAAGCTGGCACAGCCAGCAACCTCACATCGTGCGCCTTACTTAGATGACTTTGCACAAAAAAAAAAAAACTTTGTTTAATTTACTCTGCAATATCCTGCTCTCTTGTGTACATGGGGGAAATTACATCTTGGATATTTTCACACTTCAGTGGTTCACAGTAGTTCATAGTTCATCGGCCATTTAGCAGGGTCGCCTCACAATTATATGGACATCAAATCAAATCTTTGCAGCTGATGCTTGATCTGGTTTATGTTTGATTTGATACTTCCTCTGCATGTACCGATTAATTTATTTCAAACAAATTTACGACAGGACAATGGAAAAAAAATCTCCAGATTACCATGTCTTTAGATGGATTATCAGTTCCTAATGATACTGAAGTTTGAATTAAAAGCACACAGTGCAATGATTACTAGCCCAGAAACATTAAATTTAAACAGCCAGATTAAAATATAGTTTTAAAAATGTTTCAAAGAACACATCTATATATATTTTTTTTTTAATTAAAGTGAAACATCATTTTGAACACTTGCTTTATGCTTGCTTCCTGGGACAAATGATATGGAAGACTGATGGATGTTCTTTTAAATATTGTTTGTTACTGCATATAGGGAAATATACTCATACACTCCTCAGCAAACAAAAACCAATTTAAAAATGAAAAGTTTTAATGGTCTTAACATCAAATTACTGATTAGATAAATAGCAACTGAAAAAAATCACTCGAGACCTGCACCACCATTTGCTCGTCACTACTCACTCACGAATTACTTCTATTGAATGATATATTGTCCCAGAAATAATTGCGATAAACTATATCACTGTCATGGTAATATTTCATGCCAAACTATAATAAAATTATAATATCATAATACTGCAAGTATATCTTTTCCAAGAGCAATGAACTTTGAATTCTTACGAATCTTCAGACATATGTCAACAAAATGTAAAAAAACGTTCACTGAAGGAATAGGTGTCTTTGAAATGAAAGTAAAAGTAATAAAAATGTAAAATAGATTTTTTTTACAAGATTCAGGTGTGCTTCACAGCTGGATTCCCCACGTGTTGTAAATATTTGTTAATGCGCAGATACATGTCCCTCCTCAATTGCGGTTAACTAGATATACACAAGAGACTAATTCAGTGATTAACTGACATAAAGAAAAAAACAATAATTATAATCGCTACAAAAAAAAAAAACTTCACCCAAGAAATCAATACGAATCTGCGCAATGTAGAGTTTTTCAAGCATACAACCGTACATTTATGTCATCCATTTATTTTTCTTAACCGTTTATTCAATGCAGGGTCGATTGGGGCCTCTCAGAAAGCACAGGCTACGGCACACGGGTGAGCCTGGATGGGGGCCAGGGTCATACAGCTGATACCGTTTCCGTTTCAGTTGACATTGTGAACTACTCTAGCTAACTTTCACTTCTGTCACCCACGCAAAGGAGTACTTCCTTTCCCAGATGCCAGCCAGTTTATATTCAGAGTTTCAAACCAGCCCCCTCTTTCCCGGTTCCTCCTGCCAGGATTTCGGGGGTTGACGTCAGACGCAGCGTCCGCCGCCTTCCCAGCATGCATCGCACCGCCGCGCTGCAACGTAGGCACTCGGCAAATACAGGCGGCTGGCTTATTGTAAACGTATACCGAGGGCAAAGTCACCATTATAATGATATTTAAAGCGGGTTGTCCAATACACGGTTTAGGTTAAGCTTATATCAACAGCCCAGTTTTTGTCATCTTACATTCGGCTAGGAGGCTAAAAAAATTACCGGTTCGTTTCCAGTTTAGAAAGGTAAGCTTCGCTGCCTCGCCGGCCACATCACCATGGCTAGCCGGCTTCTTCAGATAGACGAAGTCAAATGTTAGTTGATTATTAGTAGATCATTAGAGTAATGCCATGTAGCAGGTTTGGTAGATGGTTAGGTTGTTAAATGACATGTTTTGTCGCTGACGTTGGTGATATGCGTACTAGCTGGTATGGGTCGGCTAACGCTGCTGGGTTTCGCAGCACCTTTGAATGACGCCTCAGTGTACTTACTTATATTTATTCCTGTTAACTAAATATATTAATGTATCACCATGACCAGACAGCTCTAGAATGGGTGCTGGCTGACTTGTCATGTATGTCGTTTATAAGCTGGTGATGTGAGCTAGGCGTTCTAAGGGAGAGTGAGGCATATCTATTTGCTGGTTTATAGAGGGATATTCATTGTTTAACTTGGGCTATCTGAGTTACTTTTGGATGACTTTATTAAAAATAAATATATCATCAGATCATCACAACTGTTTTCATGTACATATGTAAATTCGTACAATGGAGTCAGTTGGACCAGTATTACAAAAAACTTTTACTATTCTGATATTTCAGTTACAATGGCGAGTCCGCGGACCAGGAGGGTTTTAAAAGAAGTGAGAACTCAGGATGAAAACAACGTAAGTTTAGTGTAGTCACTGAAACTTCAGACTGTCCCTAAACACTCTGATTAAACATTGAAATTCTCTGAACTGCATGTAAGCTATACTTTATGCGTATTTAACTCCATTCATTTAGTTAAATGTTATGTAAAGCTTTTACCGTGCAAGCTAATTAATATAATTGTGTGTGATACATTACAAGTGAAATGAATAATCTTATCTGTGTTTTAATGCGTATCTTTTTGGCAAAGGTAGCTCAGCCTTCTGCTGTTTCATGTTTTCTCAGACATGTTTTGAGTGTGGGGCTTTTAACCCCCAATGGGTGAGTGTCACCTATGGGATATGGATTTGTCTGGAGTGCTCTGGCAAACACAGAGGCTTGGGGGTGCACCTTAGGTGAGTCTTTTTTAATGTGGATTAATTTGGATGATGCCGTTGTATTGTATGGTCTTTTATTATGGGTGCATGGTGTCTACTAATCAGCAGCCTACGTGTCATTTAGTGGAAGCCAATAAGAAGTGGCGCTGGGTTATTTCTTGTCTTTTTTTGAGACTAAGACATTTCCCGCATTGTGGGTGGGTGTTTTAGCAAGTCAGGTTGTCGTGCAGCACCGTAATGCCCCAGTGTCGATGCTTTAGCTTCGTGAGATCCGTCACTATGGACAAATGGAAGGATATTGAGCTGGAGAAGATGAAAGCGGGTGGAAATGGCAAGTTTCGCCTCTTCCTGGAGCTACAAGAGGAATATGACCCGTGTTGGACTCTACAGGAGAAGTACAATAGCAGGGCAGCTGCGCTTTTCAGAGACAAGGTGAGCACACCCCACTCACTTAGCCATTTCTTTGAGTAGTGATTGGTAGTTTGAGTTGACATGGTGGCTAAGTAGCTAGACTGTGACCGAGTGGTATCAAGGGCAAGTGCTAAAACAGGCCTGCTGTTGTTCATTAATGTGGCACTTAAATAATCTGCTGTAGTTCATGCCCAGCTAATTGTTGTGTAATGTGAAATTTACTGTTTAGGTTGCTGAAATAAAAAAAAAAGAAATGTAACTGTGATTGTGCAGGTAGCAACATCAGCTGAGGGAAAGGAGTGGAGCATTGATACATCCTCTGCCAAAGACTGGACACCTCCACAAGCCAAGGCTGGTCTCTCCTCCTCACACCGGTAAGAACAGGAAAAGGTCTGCCCCAGCGTTGGTGAGCGCCACACATACCTCATCATACCGGCTGGTTCAGCCAACTGCAAAAGCAGATCATTGGGGCCGGAACGAGACACGGAGACATACATTAAATAACAATACCTGAAATCCGATTCACAGCAGTTCAGCCGGTCCAGCGAAAAGCTCAGGACTCGCTTCAGACAAGGCTTTCGAAGACTGGCTAAGTGATGATGTCAACTCCTACCAGAGGTCAGTTTTGTTTTCACCCTTTTTTTAGAGAACCGCTTTTCTTTTTGTAAATAAATATGATTCATGATGGACACTGACCCGCAGAAATGTGTGCAGTTGTTTTATAGCAAATGGAGGCTGATATTTTTGTGCTTTGTTTACAGTGGAGGTGGATACAGTGGTCAGGACAATCGCTACGTGGGCTTCGGCAACACAGTTACTCCTCAGAAGAAGGAGGATGACTTCTTGAACAATGCAATGTCCTCTTTTTATTCGGTATGACTTTCTGTACCGGCAAACTGCTTAGACATTGGCTACTATTGGGAAAACCTGCTGGAATATGTTGCGCCCGAGTAGCATGACATGTTATGCACAGTTTCTCTGCATCGACAAAATCGCTCTTCCTGTTATGCTAACGACGTAGCTAAACTGCTATGCAGTTTCACATTATATTTATGGTAAATTACCCGTTGGTCTTTTGTAGTATGACAATGTAATCCTTTATTTAATTTTCAGGGTTGGAGCAGTTTTGCAACTGGAGCTACCAAATTTGCGTCTGTAGCTAAAGATAATGTGAGTACTCTGAGAGCGATATACATGTTTCTGGACAGGGCTACATGCTCTTAAGACATATTAGTGTCATAAGACGTCTATGATGTCAGGTCTGAATAAGTTTTCAGTATGCTGGTATTTTAGAACAAAAGAAAATATGATATGCATGAAACGTGATGTAATGTAAGTGTTGTACTTCAATTAAAAACTTTTTTTGTAGCAAGCGAATAATTCTCATTCAGAGCAATGGCTCATGACGCCATGAAGATATTATTTTTAGCGCCATGGGCTGTAACAGCAGTGCTTTGCACAAAATTTTATATAATTTTATAAAACCTTTTTATCATCATTCTCACTGTCTCTGGTCCTAAACACAGTATGTTGTCGTAGGGGTGGTCCTTAAGGGTCATGAGAGTAATCTGATGATCTGAAGAGCTTCACGCTAACATCTGGTCTGTTTCATACTTTGCGCTGCTGTGATTAGTTGACCTTTTTTGTTATTATTTTAATAAAATTACCTTTATGATTTCTTAAATGTTTCAGTTCATTATAACAGCTGTTTTCCTTTAATGTCACTGCATAATTATGGGAGTACAGTGGTACCTCAGAACTCAAACTTAATCCGTTCAGAACTTGTGTTCGAATTCTAAAAAGTTTGAGTTCTGATCGAATTTTCCCCATAAGAAATAATGAAAAACCAGTTATTTTTTTTTAAATAGTGGTAGCTAACTTTTCTTTAGCATTTAAACACAAAATGAACAGGATAAAAGAAGAACATATACTAAACGCATTTTCGCACCAACACTACGCCGTGCGTAACATTTTTTTCTTAATGGCTTCCAAAACTATAAAGAATGCAGCCCAACACTACCTGAAGCCATGCCCCAACACTGCACCAACACTAGACTATGCCATATGGTCTATTGATTATTTTTATTATAACTCTGTATTCATTAATTTGTTCATAAATTGCAAACTTTTAGGTTGTAACATTTCTACAACTATTGCGTAACTTTTTGGGCCAACAAACGATGCTGTCAAAGTAAATGTGAGACTGAAGCTATACCCATTGTTTCCGCTGCGAGTCGTGCCGCGTGACTCATTTCTCCACGCGTACAAGTTATCTTAGGTCGGCGTTCACAGTTTGACTTCTGAGATTCAGATCGAGTTCTAGGTCATTTTTTTTTTTTCTTCAAATTGGTTGGTTTGAAATTTGAGTTCTAATGAGTTTGATAACTGAGGTACCACTGTACTTTAAATTATCACAAAACAAAACGGTGGTTTTGAACTGCGCAAATTGCAATGGCATACCATAGCAGCACTAGCGCTATGCATGAGCGCCTGAAGAGGACAGGCTCAGGTGCTAGTCTGTATGATGTCCTTGTAGCTGCTACATACGCTAATTTGTCTACTTTCTACATTAGAAACTTCATTGAGTAAGTGTTTGTGAAAATGTTTAGGCTAAAATCGGGGCTCTTTCTTCATTGACTGATAGCGCCAATGTCTAAGTTGTAAGTAAACTTTAGGCTTGTTGGGACCGGTGTTATCGTAAGCTAAGACTGAAATGAAAACGGATGCTGAATAAAAGAAAATAATTTGTGAAATGAAATAAAAATGACTTTAATCTGCAAAAAGTAGTGCTACACCACCAACGTCCTCTACCTTGTTCAACCACAGTATCTCCTCTTTTAAAAGATTTTGTGGCTGCTGATCTGTCCCTCTCTTCATTGTGACTTCAGTGCTCATCGCTTGTGTCGCATGTGGTTCGCTCCGCTTGCCGAGTTTATTAAGTATGAGGATATGCCACATTTATACAGACTACAAACTTTTTGCCATCACAATACACATCTCGTTAATATTTGTAGGCATACTACTAATCTGTTTATCAAGTTGTGGGTGAAAGTAATGTGCATATAGTACTTATCTAAAGCCCTGCGATGACATACAGTTTGTTGTTGCCAACATAAATTAAACGGTCAAGTTGATTTTCTGGAGGAAAATTAATCGGGCAATCAATAAAATGGTCGATAGATTTATCTATAGAAAAATAGTCGTTAGTGACAGCCCTGTTTGTACTTCTAATAAATCAGCTTTCATGATGCAGTTAATTTACTTGAGGTGCCATTGACTCAGAACTTTAAAGGTTTAATTTTGAGAGGCATAGTCTTACTGCAGTTTTATTATAATCAGTGGTTAATCTGTGGAATAGTTTATGCTTTCGTTAAAGTGGATTTGATATCTTGCAACTGAAATGTGTTACCACCACATTGTGCTGCATGTAGCCCTGTTCAGTGTGTATCTGTAATGATTTGTGATCATTGCAGAGATTTAAAAGACATTTTACAAAAAAACTTCTTGTATTCTTTTGTGCAGACAGCAAAACTTGCCACCCAAGCAACTCAAAAGGTAAGTCAATAAGCTTACATATTCTGTCAACAGATGTATACCATTAAGTATGCTTAAGCTCCTTTGATCAACTATCAACAAGCCTGTCGTTTGCTTGATAGCTGTTAATAGAGCTGGTATCTATATTAAATATCTAGATTTAAAAACATTGATATAAAATGAATAATTCTCTATACACCACCTTGTAGTACTCGGGTAATATAACAATTCTCAGTACCCAGCTGCCATGTATGACCATGATTTGTCTTGAATACATTTCAAGATGTCTGGCACATAAAATTAACATCTGGTAAAGATTTTCATACAGGGGTGTCAAACTGCAGTCCTGGGGGTCCGGAGCCCTGCACATTTTTGGTTTCCCCTCATTTAGAACACCTGATTCAACTCCTTGCAACTCCTTGTGCTAATTACCACACAGCTCTTGAGTGGAATCATTTGTGGCAGAACAGAGAAAGAACTAAACTGCACAGGGCTCTGGCCCCACTGGACTGGAGTTTGACACCCCTGATGTAGTAGGTTTACTGGTTATAGTTTGTTTATTGTCTAAAATATATGGCTACCAACACACTCCGTTTATTTTTACGACTTGTAAGAGACACCTAGCTGAAGGCACTTATGCTCCATCTTTTGGTATCTCTTGATAATCCAAGTTCTTTTCAAAGGCTGGTGTCTCATGTACTACCTATGAGTCGCAGTTATTCCACATAGGTGTAAACCATGGGGGCTGTTGTGGACCCCCTTCGTTTGACGTCTGTGTAGACTGTAGATGAAATGCCTGTTGCTCCCTTTGCCTCTCTGCTTTCTGGACATAGTTAAGGGGCTATAAACCTCCTCCAGAGCCGGTAATCGTCACATTAGTGTATGCATGGCAACCCTGTCAGTGGGCTCTTGTTATACTTGGTCTTCCAATGGAACCCATTTATATTTCTGTTATTCACTTCACTGAGATTCATCCATTGTAATGTGCATGGTCCATTTCCCAAGCTTATGAGACAGTCAATGCAACAATGCTTTGTGGAACTGTGAGTGATGTCAGGTTGCCCCTGAAATAGTTCTGTTAATGTTGGATGTGTGCCTCGAGTTCAGTTGCCAAGAAGATCCTGCATATTAGTTTTGCTGTTTTTATTTATCGTTTTGTCATCTTTATTTAATGAAGTTGAGTAGTTTCCAAAAAACAAACCAAATCTCCTTGACTCTCAGACACCCACAGTAAGCTGACTTTGCTACTGTTCTGTCTGTAGTAGTAGTTGTTGTTGTTGTTGTTGTTGTTGTTGTTTTCAGCAGCTGATGTCAGTAGCTAGATATATGTGGCACCTGCACCTGTTCGGCATGTTCCGGTGAGGTGCAGACTGTAGATTCACGCAGTGCCTGTTCTGTCATCAGTGCTCTGTTCCCAGCTCCCATCCTCTGCAGCATTTCCCCACAATTCCCAAACCCAGCACAGTGCGCTCAAAAACATCTATGTTAGGGCTGCCAGCAAGTCCAACACACACGAACGTGCACGCTGGCACTGTCAATTAACGTAGAATAAACTCACATTTTAGCCTAAACATTTTCACCAAAACTTGTTCAATAGAGATTCTAAGGTATCAGGCAGACAACCTTGCGGCTTTAATAATGAGTGTATTTAGCAGCTATGAGGACCAAAGAAATTAAACTCTTTATGCTTATGGTAATTTAATAAATATGAAGAGACAACATGGTGGTTTTGCCTTTTCTGGATCTGGAGTAGCACCTGTGTGTATAGCGCTAGTACTGCTGTGATATGCCGTCACACTTTGCACAGTGTAAAACCACCTTTTTCTTCTCTAATAATTTGAACTACTCCCATAATTATGTAGTGATATTAAAGGAAGACATTTGTTTTAATGAATTAAAGCGTTTTAGAAACCATAAAGGTGATTTTAGTCATCCAGTACGTCAGGTAATTACGGCAGCCCTAACAACATCCTTTGGGTTTTCAGATATGCGCGAATATAATCAATTTTCTTTCACTCGATTTGAAAATATCCATATTGAATTGGTTTTGACTGTATCCTCATTGCGCATCGCTGCTTTCAGACAGCAGTGTGAGTAGTCAGTGCTTTATATCTAATTTGGATCTCACCAGAATTTCCCTGTGATGCCTAGGCTTCCAAAAACAAGCATATTTATCTTGTTTGAGACTGTGCTGGGTTCCTCATAGGCCAAACGCTTTGCTTTTCCTTTTCTGTGTGTCTTGGGAGAAATTCCCCTCAGCCTGCCATCTCATGTTGGCTCAATGTTATGAACAAAAAGCTCTTTTTCAATGCAGTAACACTGATGAGCCTCATCTTCCCTTTGTAGAATTCTGTGCTCTCAACTTAATGCCTTGTTTTTCTTTTCTACTTCAACTAGGCTGCAGAGTTAGGCCAGACATTAAATGAGAATGTTATCAAACCTACCCACGAAAAGGTAACGCTGGGAGTTCCGAGTCTTTGTGTTCCCTGGCAGCTTCTATTGTTATGCTGCTTAGTTAATTATTTACTTACAGGCATTTATATTTAGCAGCTAATATAGTCTTTGTTTTCTGTGTCAGTGTGTCCAGTGAATAGAATGCATGAAAGTATTTGAGCAGCGTAAAATGTACTTCATTTTGTAGATGGCTTTTTCTATAAAGAAAAATCCACTTTCAAAAATTCATGTCCTATCTCTGAGTCAGAAAGAGCCAAATGCACACCACTATGGTAATTTTGAATACCAGGAATCTGTCCTGTAGATTGTAAAATTGTGTAATCTTAACCTATGAAAATGTATTTAGAATTCCTTGTATCTGAAATGCTAATTTTGAGATAAAAATAGCTGGGGAAAAAACAGTTTTTTCCCTTAGCACTGTGTTTCGGTGTAAAATGACATGGCGAGTGACACGTTTGCTCCACCTGGCATTAACGGCAAATTGACTCGTCCAGGTTAAGGAAGGCAAGTTGCTTGACGACATGGCAACCGGCTTCTCTGAGCTGGCTGTAAAGGTAGGCGATGTCCCAGTGCTGTGCCTCACACCCCCAGCGCCAGCCTCCCAGCGTGTGTCTAGGGATTATCTCCAGAGTAATGTTGGGGGGGTGCACTACTGCTCATCCATGCTTCACGTTTACCGCTTGCCTCAGGGCTTGAGAAGCACAGTGTCTTTACAGACAGTTACTTCAGTAATTAAGAGGGGCTTTGCCCCCCTAGAGGACTTTCTGTGAGGATGTGGGCCTTTTCCTGTCCTCTGAAACAGCCGCGGGATGGCCGTTGCTTAGTGTATCAGATTTAGGGCGGCCTCTCTGGCCCCATTAATACTGTGCTCCTTATGGGAGGCTGGCTCGGGTGTGAATGTCTTTTTGTATATTAAAACTTTAATGAAGTTCCTATCTTTCTTCCTCTGTGCCGCCTTTGTAATTGTAATGGTGAGTACTGTGTACCACAGTTTGCTTTGGTTCTGTTATTGCAAATACAAGTTTATTTTCTGTCGTTGAAAAGTCTGACGGTTTAATAGTTTAACTCGCGAATGTCTATAGTGTTTATGAAGAATCTTCCTCGTGTTCTTTATGTAAAGCACGTGTGTTTCGCTTTAAAAGGTTCAGGGGGCTGGTTCCAAGGGCTGGAAGGACATGACTTCTTTCTTCAGTGGGAAGGCTGAGGACCCCACAGACAGGTAGCGAGCGAGTCGGGTTTTACCCCAGAGTCAGCAGAAATGTAAAAATGCTGCTGGGCCTCACTCAGTGGAACATTTCAAACCACCCAGGCAGTGGTTTATTAAATCTCGCAAGCTGAGTGCAACTGAAGTGCTGTGGTTTATTTAGTGCGTTAAGAAAAAGGAGGCAGATCATTTACCACATCCAAAATTGATTGAATAGGACCAATGCAAAATGTTTGTTTGCCTGCACAGTCTGTCTTGTTTCAGCCTTATTCTCTTGCATAGTTTGTTTATAACTTTTCTTGTGTTCTGCCAAAGGTCGTCCGT
This sequence comes from Mormyrus proboscirostris, assembly GCA_026779585.1. Taxonomy (NCBI): domain Eukaryota; kingdom Metazoa; phylum Chordata; class Actinopteri; order Osteoglossiformes; family Mormyridae; genus Mormyrus; species Mormyrus proboscirostris. Next base: position 11,867,717 of record JAODKF010000138.1, read on the forward strand.
AGGTGGTAGCTACCAGAACATGGACTCCCCAGAGGGCTCCCATGGCGGCACTGGGGCCAACCAGGACGGCTGGGACGGCCCCGGGGGCAGCAGCAGCGCCAAGCGCTCCGGCAGCAGTGACAGCTGGACCGTCGCCGACGCCTCGGCAGGGAAGAAGAGCTCCGACAGCTGGGACAACTGGGCATCCGAAGGGCCGTCCAACAACAAGCACAGCACGGGGGACAGCTGGGAGGCGTGGGACAGCAACTGGGAGAACATGGGTGAGAGCAAGGCGAAGAAGAACCAGCCCAAAGCTGCCGAGGAAGCCTGGGACAGTGCTGACTGGTAGGAGCCGCACTGTGATCCCACATTGATGCAGCGGCAAACGCACGCCGATCCCCAATGGTTCCTCTGAAAGTTTAATGGTGCAGTCTAAGAGTAACGTAAGTTGTCTTTATAGTGTTCACTTTGACTCAACGGTGGTACGTTTTGTTTAACCTGTCAGATTGATCTCCATCCAAAAAGATTCTGTCCCCCTCAGTAACTTTACAGACCGAGAATGAGAAACAAGAATCTCTTTTATGATGCCACAATTCTCATTTTTAGTTTGTTTTCCCAAGAAAGTATTTGTTACACTACCAAGTGCTTTTTAAAATTAAATACATTCAGGTAAATTGTGGAATTATAAAATGACAAGTAATATTATTGTTCACATATTAACTGCCTGTAAAAAAATAATAATAAAAAAAAAAAAAGAATTTTCTGTATCATGCTTGTTATGGAATGCAGTTAATTTGGTGCACAGCAGAGCAAACATCCTGTCGATGTAGCCAGAGGATTGCATACACTTGGTTCTTTGAAGTGGACGTTTTACGTACGTTCCAGTGATGGTAAATTTGTATATACTGTAAGCATGTATAATAGGCTGCTGCATCCTAATCTGTTGTCTGTCAGAGGCCCTGCTAAACTTCAGGTGCTGTTACATGCAGTGATAACCATTGTATTATTGTATTTTCACCTGAACACTGGGGTGGTCACACAGCAATAAAATGTGAGATTATCCTGCCCTCGAATTTTATTGCCAAGGCTCTGTGGATCTCAGACCTGCAAAGCAATTTACAAAACACACAAAAAAGTCTCAATTTAAATCAGTTGTTTGTATAAAACAAAGCCTTAATATTTAGTGTGTTGGCAGGAGTCGGTGATTGAGGACTGGAATAACTGGTTCTTCTGTAAACTCAGCAGCTGATTGGACACAGCATGTCCATAACTGGGCCTGCTGGAAGATCATCCATCCTATGTGTGCATTTGTCCAAACTCTACTCTGTCTTAGTGCTGTTTTCCATGTTTCTCGGAATTCCCCCTGCTTTCTTAATGCTAATAAAGGAAATTAGAGTGGTCTCGGGGAATAAGGTGCTTCTCTCAAGAGTATCTCTTATTTGTTTATTTCCTGCTGTGGAGCAGTGTACGCTTTGCAGTCTGGTGTGTCTGGGAATTCATTCTCCACTCCTAATTGGGGAGGGGTTGGGAAATGCATCTGCAATTTAACTGCCTGGGTAGGAATCTCTGCAGCTTTGACGGTCACAGTTCTGTGCTGTAAATAGACTGTGTGTGCGCCTCAAACCTTACTTGTTTGTTTATATTGTATGGGAAAGGTAATGCGTGACTTGTACTTGCTTGCTGTTCCCAGATTCATCACGATCAGGTGCAAATACAATAGTTCCGTATGTCTGGGCATGTCGTGTGTAATAGTTAAACATCATAATGCTGTTGTGCAACAAAAGATACGTGGGCTCTATAAAAATGTTTTCCCCTCAAGAAAACCTAAAAAAAAATGTTTATGCTGCAATTTTAGGACTCTTGATAACATGTCCCTGAAGTGTGAACTTTGCATTGATTGTGTAAAGCACCTTCCCAAGGTGGATAATTGTTAAATGCTGTTTTGTTTGAACCTTAAATTTTTACTTGCCTCCATATAAATTGAACCATTGCTGCTGTTCTTAGATTTTGCTCCATATGAGCTGACAGAGGAGTGAGAAACAATGTTATGACTTGCTTCTCTCTTTCTCTCTTCACCATCTCGGTTTATATTGTACTTATAAAAAAAAAAAAAAAAAATCCTCAATCTCTTCGTGCAAATTTGCCATTGTAATAAGCGCATCTGCTCCATGCAAATTTTGTGAAATACAAGGAGTTGGAAAATCCCAGGCAAATTGTTCCCTGCTGTGAGATGTGACTTTTTACAAATGATCAAATGACTTTCAAGATGCATGAGTGATGAGGTTGTGCACTTAATTAGTCAGGACTCATCACCGCTTTTCAAATTTTCATTCACATGGCTAGTTGCAGCATAAAGTGTGTAATATATCTTGCATATTTTCATCATTTTGTCAGACATGGCTGAAATTATGGAGGATCAGTATTTTTAAGAATAAATAACCCTCGTCTCGGGCCCCATCTCACAAACTGTGGTCACTTTATACATTATTTCACAAAAAGTTTGTTGCATGATATACACCAATTTGAATTTTATGAAAATGTATAAAATTCATGCATTGTAGTTTTATTTTCCAGAAAATATAATTTCTTAATTTTGTGTCAAATCAAAAAAAATATTTTTTTGTTTGTCTAAATTCTCTAAAAATCAATGGTAGTTTCATAGTTTCACCAAACATGTCCCTCAGACCAGTAGCACCCCCCTCTGGTTAATGTGACATTTAAGTTTTCATTGCATATCCTTCCTGTTTAAGACTTTATTTTGACAAAATGCATTTTTAGAAAATGACGGAAAGCATTCCAAGACCAGAAGAGGTCATTATGCTGGGTTAATGTGCAATATATTTTCATTTCTGAAATCATTCTTTTCCCCTTGGGCCTCAAACTAAGCTGGGATCGGCCCGATGGAGTTCAAACCATGTAACATAAGAACTTGAATGGGTATCCTTGTTGTGTTGTCCTTTTGTCTGAAAATAAAGACAAAAAACATCAGATGTTGTATACAATTACTTTCTTGAGTGTGATAAAATGTTTCTAAGAAGCTACTACAACTGATCCTTTTTTTTTCTTAATTTGCTTGTTTTTTCCTTTAATAAATTTAGTATGAAATGCAACCGAGACTCACTACATACATTCTGGCTAATAATACTGGGTTGAGATAAACCTAAATATTTACTAATTTCTAGAAAGACTGTAAATTGTTTTTATGAGGCTATGGATTTTTTTTGTTAGATTTATAATCTAGTGTGAAAATGTGCAAATGTATTTATTAGTTGTTTAGAAATTCTGGTAGTACTGATATAAAATATGAAATACAAAACACTGGTGATATGCATTTTGGTTCTACTACAGTCACAAAAAGATCTGCTCTGATCTGCATATGAAATTAAAGTATATATTTAGTTTATAAATTTATGTTAATACATAAACTGTGGTCAAAGATACCCACAGAACACCCCACTCTATAATCATCCTCCAACCACATACCAGTGTCCCCCCACCTTTACAGTGTCACAGGCTTGAAACACATCAAATTAAAAAGTATGCATGTCCACATGTAATGTCCACGCTCTGTTTCACTTGCTTGATCACTCTTGATAACACTTTTAAAACTGTTTCCCCTTTGACCCCAAACTTAAAAGTGAAAATGACTCTCACAGGTATTGAAACTCTTACATATGCCTTCTGCCACATCTTTCTTGGATTATTGTAATACTGTTCTGACTGTTATCCAGTCCAGGCTTCTCAGTCAGCTTCGGCTAATCCTACAGAAGACAGCTAGAATCCTTCTGGACCCAAAGTGATCCCACCACATCACCTTAATGCTATTCAAACTCCACTGATGTTCCGGGACATCGTAAGAACTCCCTGGTGCAGTGCCTGCCTGCCTCTCCTGACTTGACAGCTACACTCGACTTCCTGGGTATTATTCTCAGTGGTATTCTTTAGCCAGATGTGTCTTGTGTGACGGAGGAGAGGACTGAGCTTCCAGCTGCGTAGAGCATACAGGTGAGCGAGGTCTCTTTGCACATTAGGTCATCCGAACCTTTGGGATAAATACTCCAACAAGCTACAGTAACAGTAAGGTTTTATAAGAATATTGTTACGTTGATTCAGGCCCTATAAGTCGTGAAGGCACACTTTTTCATGCTTAGTTTATTTGTTTTTAAGATAATTTGTGCATTTAGCAGACACTTTTTAACCAAAGTGACTACCTGCAGCGTTTGGGGTTACGGGCCTTTCTCAAGGTGCCGACAGTATCATCACTCTGCTGACCAGGGGATATGAACCAGCAATCTTCCAGTAATGGCCATAGAGTCCTAACCTATGGAGTCATACACCACCTTTTAGTGGGTGTGTCTCCATGCACTGTACAAGGAGTGCCCAGAAGAAACCCATGTGACCTTGGGAAAAAATACAAACCCCCCCCCCCACTCACGGCAGAGGGGAGATTCCAATTCTGCCTTTATTCAGCAGACATTTTGGTCTAGACCAGTGGTTCTCAATCCTGCTTCTAGTGTCCGTCCAGCCAGAATGTTCCAATCCTACCATAATCAGCCTCATATGGTCCTTAATAGGTTAATAATGAATGCGGCAGGTTGAAAATTGTGTAGGGGGGATGATTAACCCTTTGAGATACCATTTCATTTGGTCAAAGTATTAGACAAGCGACAAATTAATTCTCAACATCATTATTACTATTACAATTATTAATACTATTCATCCATCCATTTCCAAACTCTTTCAATGGTCTGTTACTTCATCAATATAAGCGTTTAGAGGATTAATGATGATGATAACAATTATTATTATTATTATTATTATCATCGCATCCATCAAAAGGGGCGGTGCTTTACGGGACATCGAGTCAAGGGCTGTTCCAGGCCCCGCCCTTGAGGTGTGGCCACGCCGTGTCTCATCGCCCAGAGTTTCCCACAGTACAGACGGTTCGGCGGTTTCGGAAGCGTCGGAGCTAATAGGGTGAGTCCCGCTTCCGCTGCAAAGTGTCTGGCTCCCAAAAAACCTGACAGCGATCGAAGTGGCTTGTGCTTCTCGGCCACGGATGATCGCGCCTGGTATTTTTATTTTTATGAAAAAGTGCGCGATTATCGTCGACGGTGTGTTTACGCTTTAAGTATGATTACCAGCCGCATGCCTGCCTATTGTCTAACTCCGAAGAAAATGATCATTTTCGCAATAACAGCTGTTTGATTATCATTGTATACTTTGTCAGCAAGCTGTGTTCTAAGTAAATACTTGTAGCTCCGGTGGATTGTAAGTAAACGCGTAGCTGGCCGATTTTTATGATATATACTAATTGTCAGCATTTAAATTGTATGAAATTGACCAGAAAACGCTCGCTGTTTTTTATGCAATGGACCAGTAGTTTCTTTATCCTCTTTACCCACGTTTTTTTGTGAATGCGTGCATGCAATTCTTCCTGAATAGTATTTTAAAATTTTCCTGCTAAATAAGGCGCATATTCATATTAATTATCTGAATTGTCAAGTGTGAGATGTAGGAACTGGTGCAGTTTTGCACGTTGACCGATAAGACTCGAGTGGAGGGATGTTGCGACGGGTAATTTTTATGACTAGCTGCATCTTCCATTATTTTCGGGGTTTTCCTGGAGATTGATTGATGCACGTAAACATGTACAGTTAATATCTGCCAAATAGATGCTCACTGTTGCGCTGGATACATGAAGCCTATTATGTAACCCCAGCACAGCACTAGCTACTTAGCCAGAAACGATGGTCGTGATTGTATATGTATATAATGCCCTTGGGTAAACTGACCTGGGATCAGTTTGATTATTTAGCCCCTAATGGTTAAGAGTTGAGTCACCGATCAGACAGCCGATCTCAAATCGGTTTTTAAGGCAAAAAGAAGGGAAATAAAAGTAACCGCAGCTAACTGTGCAGCGTGTAGACATTTTGTGACAACGCCGGATCGATGTGATACCTGTTATTCCCCTGATCAAAATGTCGTTGCGGCAAGCAAGGTTAATATAGTTTTTAATTATAAAATAACCTAACGTATAGCTGGCATTGCAGCGTTGCCTAGCCGCTTTGTGCACTTCAAAAATTTACACCTGAGTTAAAACGCGAAGCAATAAATGATCTATTTTGGAAAATCTATATACGTATATATTCTGTGAAATTGTAAGTGGTGAGAGCGATTACTTTCACGTAAATAGACATAGTACCCATATTTACTGCTTGACCATTACATTTATTAATCAAATTACACAAAGGGTACTTGTTGAAACCGTCTATTTTTGAGCCCTTAGTTTTGCGGTTCCTCGAAATTTAAAGTTACATTCTGCAGTGATATATGTGTTTATTACTGCTGATACTTGTAGGCACTGTAACAGCTCTGGCTGTGAGTTGTTAAAAAATCAAATAAGTAATAGGATAGTGGATGAGAACATTATTTTTTTTTTAATTAAATTGGGGGGGGGGGGTTGTTGGGGGGGGTGTGGGGGTGGGGGGGCACGGTGGGTGTTT
>JAODKF010000138.1:11874301-11886077 GCA_026779585.1 Mormyrus proboscirostris
AGCGAATGGGCAGCGCGATGGGAGACCGGAGCGGCCCGAGAGCGAATGGGCAGCGCGATGGGAGACCGGAGTGTCCCAAGAGCGAATGGGCAGTGTGATGGGAGACCGGAGCGGCCCGAGAGCGAATGGGCAGCGTGATGGGAGACCGGAGTGGCCCGAGAGCGAATGGGCAGCGTGATGGGAGACCGGAGTGTCCCGAGAGCGAATGGGCAGCGCGATGGGAGACCGGAGCGACCTGAGAGCGAATGGGCAGCGCGATGGGAGACCGGAGCGGCCCGAGAGCGAATGGGCAGCGCGATGGGAGACCGGAGTGTCCCGAGAGCGAATGGGCAGTGTGATGGGAGACCGGAGCAGCCCGAGAGCGAACGGCCACGAGATGAGGGCCCAGATGGACAGGCTAACTGCCCACAAATACACAGGTACAACAGACACCCCCTCCCAGGACTTTGAACCTGCTCCTCAGAGCTAGAGCGGGATGGTCATGTGGTTAGTGGGGCGGGGGGAGCAGAGGCCTGGGAGAGCAGCACAGGCATGGAGGAACCAGTGTGTGGGCAAGTTGGCCGGATTTAAGCCCCCATGGTTCTGGGTCCCATCCCATGCAGGACCAATGAAGCACAGGACAGGAGGAATGGGCAGAGCTGCAAGAAGCCGAGTGAAAGGGAACCCCCCCTTGCGCCTCTGACAGTGGCCCCCACCTTGGCTACCGCTTAACGTCTGACCTTCGGGGAGTGTGGGTGGCTTGGAGGGGGGGGAAGCTGTGACCCGTCCCCCCCCCAAAAAAAAAAAACACTCCGCAGCTGGAGGAACATCAAACAGTCACCCCCCCCAGGGATGCCACACACACATAAATCACCTTCCATATGCGGACCCCCCTTTGTCTCTTCCGCGCTGGCCATGGGATTTTGCTCTGCGGCACCAAAGGCTGCCGGCGGCGAGACGGGCGCGTGGGTGTGACGCGGGGGGGCTCCTTACTGCCTGCATATTCACACATTCACAGCTCTATCAAAGCGCGGCCCCTCCCAGAAGCCCTCAGCACCTCATTACTCTGCAGATCCCTACCCTCAGATTGCTGATCAGCCACACCCCCTAGCCCCCACCCCGGGCAGTAAGGACTCTAATGTCATTAGGAACCCCTGACTAGATTTATCGCTCACTCTCACCAGCGCACCAAGAAAGTCACTGCAGGGCCAACAGAAGGAGCCCCCCCCCCCCAATCTGAAAGCACAAGGTCAGCAGTGCAGTGCATGGTGGGACAAACCCGAGGAACCTGGAAAAAGGCAGGGTGGGGGTTGGGAGGGGGGAGCAGACCGGGATTTAGGATGCCCCGCTCTAGCAGGGTAGAGACAGAAGAGGAAGAGAAGAACATCTTCAACCAGACTGCAGGTCAACAGGAGGCTCCTGCAGGATCCGGAGAGTCCCTCAGATGCCGGCCCACAAAGCCCAGGTGGGGGGCTCATATCGACATAATGGGTTTGAGCAGACGCTGAGGGAGGACGTCTCTCTCCGCCCGACCAGCCTCCCCCCCCACGCCGTCGCCGCCCTTTCTCTCTAAATCACAGCGGCAATGAACAGGCTGAGCTTGTAAGGACGTGTTTTCTTTTCGTGGAAACGGTGGGAAAAAAAAAAGGGAGGCGAGTAAATAAATAAAATCCAATTGCTCAAATACATAACAGCATCGCTGGAAAGAATCACACAGAATGTGGCCTTTCCCATCCTCTCGGCAAGCAAGAAAAACAGCCCGGCGACATGGACAACATTTTTAGCCTTTTAAAATACCCGAAAAAGCACACTGAACCCCCATTCACGCTGCGGGAGGGGGGCGGCTTGGCAGGAGACAATCATCCCCACACGCAATATCCTGAATGTCTCTCGTGTGGCCGACCTTTTTCTGGGATATAGGGCTCTCTCAGCCAGACACAGAAACGTCCCCCAAAACAACCAAGCACCAAAGAACCGTCCCCCCCGAGAAAGACGAATACGGGCAGAAGAGGGTGTCGGGATACCTCCCCCACCCAGCCCCCTCCTCATATAACCACACCCACAGGACTCTCTGATTCAATCAAACCATTCAACTCACTCCATCCCTTAGCAGCCGACACAATCCACCCCCCATGTGCCCTGCGATTCGGAGCGACTTGGAGCAACTCTGTCCTGGGGTGGGACTTAAAAAACTAAGCCGGGCCTAGAATGTGTGACACCCAAGACTACACAAGGCCGGCGAGGGAGGGGGGAGAGGGCCTTCTTAAAGACGGTCACGGTCGCTTGGCCCACGCTGGGAAGATAGAGCTTCTGAGAAGCGGCCAGGTTTGTCTGCACTATCGGCCCCAGCATCTCGGAGCGATCCAGCGTGGCAGCTGTGTGCCTGACGGCAGATAACAAATGTGTCACTGCCATGTGAGCCAACAGATCAACTGGTGATATGGAGGGTGGCGGCAGACATGGGGGGTCATGCATGCACATGTAAAAATACAGAACTCTTCTGATGTGTAACTTTTCACAGAAAATGCACAACTATCTCCTGCCTGCGTTTGAGGGGGTTTGGCGTGTGGAACAGACGGGTGGTACACCCCCCCCACCGATCACACACGCATGCATAGTGCCAGGAGTGTGGGTCACTGCCTGCTAATATCTGCTTTAGCATCCTGATCTGGGGAAGGGCTATCAGGTTTCCCTGCTGGTCTAACAGCTGCTGTAATAGTTACTGGACCTGGGCTCTTGGCCAGCTGGCCAGGGTTGGGGGATTCAGGGATTGACACCGCGGTGGTGCACGCGCGCACCCTCTCACCTTGACGCCACGGTGGTGCCCGCGGGTACACGCGCGCACCCTCTCACCATGACGCCGCAGTGGTGCAGGCGGTACACGCGCACCATCTCACCTTGACGCCGCGGTGGTGCCCGCGGGTACACGCGCGCACCTTCTCACCTTGACGCCGCGGTGGTGCCAGCGGGTACACGCGCGCACCCTCTCACCATGACGCCGCAGTGGTGCAGGCGGGTACACGCGCGCATCCTCTCACCTTGACGCCACAGTGGTGCCCGCGGGTACACGCGCGCACCCTCTCACCATGACGCCGCAGTGGTGCAGGCGGTACACGCGCACCTTCTCACCTTGACGCCGCGGTGGTGCCCGCGGGTACACGGGCACACCCTCTCACCTTGACGCCGCGGTGGTGCCCGCGGGTACATGCGCGCACCCTCTCACCTTGACGCCGCGGTGGTGCCGGAGGGTACACGCGCGCACCCTCTCACCTTGGCGCCGCGGTGGTGCCCGCGGGTACACGCGCGCACCCTCTCACCTTGATGCCGCGGTGGTGCAGGCGGGTACACGCGCGCGTCCTCTCACCTTGACGCCGTGGTGGTGCAGGCGGTACACGTGCACCCTCTCACCTTGACGCCGCGGTGGTGCAGGCGGGTACACGCGCGCACCCTCTCACCTTGACGCCGCGGTGGTGCCGGAGGGTACAAGCACGCACCCTCTCACCCTGATGCCGCGGTGGTGCAGGTGGGTACACGCGCCCTCTCACCTTCACGGTGCGGTGGTGCCGGCGGGCCGGGTGGCAGCGCATGTTGCTGGTGTTGCAGCAGCCGGTGCAGCGCTTCACCTCCACGCAAGGAGGCCATATCAGGAAGTTGGCAGAAGTGGGATCCACCTGGCTCCGCGGGATCTCGTAGATCACCGTTCGCGTCTTGCAGACTGCTGGCACCGCCTCCTCTAGGGGGGGAAGGGTACACAAATGGAAGTCACAAACGGGATGGATGATGGGACCAGAGGCCCATCAGGCAGACAGACAAGCACAAACAGAAAGACAGAGACACATATTCAGGAACCTATTGTGTATACAACACAAAATACAGGGGGTGTTCTCCACTTGGGGTGGATCAGACAAAGCTTCTCCATCGGGCCCTTACTTCAGGAGCAGCATTGAGAAAGGAAAGGAAAGGAAAGGAAAGGAAAGGAAAGGAAAGGAAAGGAAAGGGGTAGATAAGTGGGCGCATCTTGGGAGTCTGGGTGACGAGGCAGGAGGGCATGATGGCAGCCCATTCAGGGCCATTCAGGGCCCATGAAGAAAAATACACCGACAAAGAGGCTGTGAGTCTGCAGCATATGACCATGAAGCCAGCTGGCAGGCCGGCACCCACGTTGCTGCCACTGAGGGGTCAGAGCTCAAATCGGGCCGGCTGAAACCAGGCCGCCAGCAGGAAGCCGCAAACAGCCCAAAGGCTCCTCCAACAGCCCAGATCACTGAAGACAGCAGTATGGCTGACGGTATTCTCAGCGGCCCAGGGAATGGCACGGAGCCGTGCTTGCGAGGTCACAGAGGCTGCTCCTGCTTCCCGAGGGCCCGGGGCCAGGGGAGCACAGCACAGCTCCGCCGAGCGTAAGACAGCTCGGGCCTGCGGGCGAGCCGCGACTTGAGCTCTGAATGTGTGGAATTTCCTCGCTCAGGGATATGTCTCGCTGCCGACGCGCGGCGAGGTGTGCATGCCGCAGCCAAGAAGGCAATCCACCTCCCCCCCCCACCCCACCCCATCTCCGTCACCCCCCACCGCTGAGTATTCCACTGAATAAAATGTATTATACATACAGGGTCCGGGCACAATGAAGGTCTGACTGAAATATCCTCAAAATTGTTTAAAAGCACAATGAGCAGCTGCTCACTAGTGCCGTCCAGGCTTCCCCTGAATTTCTTTTTTTTTTTTTGTCTAACAGAACATCACTCGGCAAACAGAAAAACGGGAACAAACTATAAAAACACAAACACAGGAAGCCGTAAAAGAATACAGAGAGGGAATAAAGAGGGCTGCTCTGCCAGCAGAGGGAGGGGCCACACGGACTCACCGATGCTCCGCTTCCGCCTGCTGTGGACCTGCGAGCTCTTCAGGTTGGAATAGCCAGACAAGAGGTCTTTGTGGTACTTGTGCTTGGACTCCTCGATGACCTCATTTCCTGGAACCCAGCAAGACAAAAATCAGCCACATTACTCTCATTACCCCCCCACCCCCACCCGACTGCACTGCTTAACCCTCCAGCTTTCAAGCACACTCAGCGCAGGGGCGGTTGTAGCAAGCAGGGCCTTGCAATAACACTCAGACATGCATATGAAGTGAATAATTAATCATTAGACTGCTGAGGATTATGGGAAAAAATGTTTGTTTTCCCAAGTTTTCCCTTTGTGGGCAAGGGTGTAATCTTGGTCCAGGGCAAACATCACAGTGTGCCCTAATCTCCCTCTCAACATCTTGATTTTATGACAAGTAGAGCGATGTTACTTAGGGAGCCCGCGAACCCGCTGAGACGGCAGAAACTATATAATCAGCGGCTGGCTGTATAAGAGCAGAATGGCTTGCTGTCACTCTCCTGTCACACCCTGGGAACACAGAGAGCATCAAATGCAGGTGTAGCACTGTGTGACAGAAATCACCAGAAGTGAAAGGTGACCGATTATAGAACAACACCCCAGACGAAGCAGAGCCCTTTTGTTCCCCTTGAACCAATTATGGCTCTGCTACCTGAAAGCAAAGGTGTCACCCCTGTCCGACTCGCAGGCAGCTACCCAACCTGCTTTTGCTGCTTCCGAGCAGAGCAGAGGCCCTGATTGCCGACCCTACCCTGGCCAGATTTCTTTATTTACACATTAGGGTTCTTGCTTTCCTGTGTCTCCTACTTCAAATATTGTCCTTGCAGTGATGTGGTGAGGGGGGGCATTTCCTCCATAGCCTGTCACCCAATCCCCAGGGGGAGGAGGGGCGCGCTCTGGCCGCACACAACAGGACAGCATGACAAGCCTGTGCCCCTCCATGAGTGCACGCTCTGCCCGGGTGGGAGAGCCTGCTGCACGTCGAGTTCGGGGGGGGGGTAGCAGGCGCTCCTACAATAACAGCTGTCTGATTTCTACAGCCTCACATCCTTCTCCACAGGTCCTTCTCTCCATAACCTCCCCACGCAACCTGGCCACACCCATGGTGGCCACCGGGAGCCGGAGCTCGTGAGAGTGCGGACTCTGGATGTGGGTGTGGGGGTGTGGGAGCACTGTCGGTTTTGAAGGTTTCTGATGGGATGTGTGGCGCTGTTTACAGCGTAGGTAGGTCAGCAGTTGCCAGAGTAACCGTAGGTGCACAGCACCGTCTTTGATGTGGAATATACCGCTGTGTATGGTGACAGCCCCAATGCTGATGCTGAACATTTACGTTATTGGTGGAAGTGCATAGGGGTCCATACCTGCCCAGCATGGGTGGAAAATAGCTGCCTATGGATGGGTGGAACCTCAGTCCGTGAGCAATAAATGTAAAGCGAAAGCAGCAGATTTCATTTTTGCTTTTCCCTGCTAGAGTTTTAAAAAAAATTTCTTTCTGGTGTGTACAGTATGTGCTGTTTTATGCCCGCAGCACAGCGGATAAAATGCTACGTTTGTGACTCAACAAAATATGTAGCTGTATATACTGGCAATGGGAATCTGCAGGTTATATAAGTGACTTGATGCGGAAAAAAATGCCTGCGATCTGACTGGGTGTCGTCACGTGGCCCTGAGGAAGGAGAACGGCTTTTATACATATTTACATTATATTTACATAGCTTGGGGCTTTTTTATTTGTGTGACATGATTCGGTGCAGTCTTGCGGGAGAAGAGGAATGGTAAATGGCTTTATTCTAGGGGGTGCTGTGTCACACCCTGAGTGACATTAGCCTTTTTGCATACATATATATATATACATTTTTCCCCAGAGAAATGGTGTGAGCGTTGAGCTGGTGAGAGACGGACACCAGGAGCCCATCCGACGCCGAGCTGTCTGGTAAGAGCTGAGCCCTTCAAACCCCGGGGCCTGAAGGCCGAGAGGAGGTTTGATTGTCGTTTCACATTCTTAGATGTCATTCTCATTGCTTAGATGATTATTGTCTTCCATCCATCATTTTTACCGTGATTGTACTCATCTGGCCACTGCGGGTTTCCTGCAAATCTTGTGTGATTTTGTCCTGGTATTTTGTCGTTGTATTACTTTACTGTAACAAAGGAATCCCTGCTTGTGTGGCCTTTTATGATGAAACGCACGACAGCCGTTAGATGTCAATTAGGAAATTACCTAGTTTCCTCACCAGCATTTGATTTCAGGGGTTCTGAGGCTATGACATAATAAATAAAGAATCAGTGTTAATATTTTGTATTTTTGTAAATAAGACCCTGCAATTTACCCAAATGAGTTAATAGTTCAGAGCAAAACTTTGTTATATTGCATATCTGACTGTAATTTTATTCATACAGAACTTCATAAAACCTTTTAATCCCTAATGTTATAAAAACACTGAGATTTTAAATATCATCATCACGATTACCTGCGCTTCTACATGATTTTTCCAGTTAAATCCTTGTCTGTCCCAGCTGTCTCCCTAAAGGGATTGAATTTGTTTTGGAGTATTTATAGAGAGACGGAGGGAAAGGCTATCCCCCTACAAAATATATGTTCGATCTTCACATGGGCCAGTGGACGCTGGGACGCCCCCCTTTGTTTCCTGAGGGGAGGGGCCTGCCGATTTAACCGGGGCTTCGATTCAGGCTCCACAGGCATCTGTTTTCAATCCTGGCACTTTTATAGCCGTGGCCCATGGGCCCAGACCGTGTCGGACGGCTTTTCCGGTCTCGCCGATGGCCCCTCCCCCGGCCCGCCGCCGCTTCCCCCCTCCGGCGCGACTCACGCTCTGCCTTTACTTTTGGCCGACTGCCTCGGTTCAGGGCAGCGGTCGAGGCTCTAGTCGCTTTGTTACGGGCATTTGAAGCCGTGTGTGTTAAAGTGCTTGGACTCGTCCTCATAGGCTGTGTTTTGTTCCCACTGTCCTACATTAGCGGATCCCCAACCCCAAGACAGCCGCTCTGACTCAGCAGTGTGCGCGAGTTTGGATATTCATGCCGTTAACCCCTGTCCAGACCCAGGACATCATTTACCCCTTTGCGCCAACATTGCATGATTCATGAAAAACAACCAAGTTTCGTCATTGTTTGTTAAATATCCTTAATTTTGAGTGAGGATAAAGGTCTGTTGGGGCGCATTGTCCCAGTGTTTTTCACATATGAATATGATAACTCAACGCAGAGCTGTTGGTTAATTACCCCCTGTCTGATTCCTTAAGAGTTCTTTAAGAGTCTGCCATTTCTTTTATGATGCTCCCTTGTTCACTCAACATCTTGACTTGTCGCATAAGCTTCTGTGGACAAACTTTATTTTCTCTGGTTTTAGCCTGGGCTACTTGGGAATTTTAGCCTTCTCTCCTCTTGGTTGCTATGTTGTCCATCCATCACTGCTGTATAGATTTGATTGGGGCTTCTCTTTTGTGGGCTGAGTGAGAGGCTTCTATTTGCACGGAAAGCATAGCAGAAGCCAGTGCATAGTGCGCATCTGTTTTCGTGCAGAAGTGTGACATCTCAGTGAAGCGGTTTATGTAATCGCATGGGCTGACGCGCTGCCTTTGTGGGGATCGCAGTGCGGTCGGCCGGTTTCATTTTTGTCTGCAGAGACCAGTGTCATCAAAATGGTGCGGCGTGGGAAGGTTCTGGAATGTGCTTCTCTCCTGTTCTTCAAGGGTCAGTCCTGCCTCTTGTTCCTTCGCTCGCTGACGTGCAGCTCAGTTCTGTCTGCATCTCTGTGCACCTTCACTTGAGTATTCTGCAGTCGAGCGATGCGTCGCTACAATATTCATCCTGTAGCTTAACCGGATGCATTTCTCATCACAGTTAGTTTTGAGAGGGTACCTGGACATCCTAGTTGAACCTTGTGGTCCTGTTAAAATTTTCTATTTTTAAGAAAAGTACGAGAGGTCTGCGAAAGTTCTTTTGTTTTTCTTCTGAAATTGTGTCCAGCTGGAAGACAAAATGGCAGCAGAAGTGGGTCCCAGCAATCCTTGTGGTTTCCTGGACTTTGCCGTGTCACCAGTGAGCCCAGCCAGACTGCAAGCCCTCAGAGATGTTGAATTGTGGGAGCAGGGCTGTTTTTCTTGTGACTTTTGGGCTCCATCCAAACATTGTTCATTTAGCCGGACTTGGTGCTGCTGGAGTTTCCCGAAACGATCAGAGCCCCCCACCCCCACGCCACATTCCCCCCCCCCAAGGCCTCTGTACCCCACTAAGCGCGGCCTGCTGCGTGGGTTTGAGCGGATGTCTGCCTGCCACAAACGTGGCATTATTGCGCTCTCACTGTGTCGTCTGTCCCTAGGGAGTTCAGTCCTGGCACACTGTGGCATTGCCGTGTTGCCAAAGTTTCATCTGCTTTCAAATGGGATGGAAATTGAGAGAAAAGACATCTGAAACTAACTAAAGTGGGAGCAGGCGAGGACTCTGCTGCAGAGGGTGACTTCAGATGAAAAGGATATAAAATTCCTTAAGATCTTCGGCGTTCTAGAATAGTCTGCAGAATATCGTATGAAATTTAAGGAAGCTATGTTAAAGTGCTCTGGATATGGTTATAATGATTCTAGTTACTTTCTGTCATTTTAGTGTAATATGCAGTTTTGTGGTTGCACAAATATAGGAATGCATGCATTTAAAAATTAATGTCTGATTTTTAATATGAGAATTTTTAAATGTTGTGAGAGTAATTTGTCCCTTATGTCTGGAATGTAAGATTTGCCTTGAGTTTGCAACTTCCATATATTAAGTTTCTAATTATACTGCTTAAGTTTACATATTTACAAAATGCACAGTAACAGAAATGAAACGGTAAGAAATGGTAAGAAATCAGCAACATTTTTTCTGCTAACAAATTTAGGCAATTGTGTGGGTAATGTCCAAAATGCCAGAGTATCCAGATGTTAAAGGTTTGGAGGGAACAGGCATTAACTGGGTCGTAATTAAAGGAGCCTAAGAGAGGCAAACTGTTTTATAAAAGAGTAAAAACAACACCTGAAGTTAACAGGATCTGCTTTTGCCGTTTTCAGGGCCTTGGGCCGCACAGAAACACGACTGGAGCTCTGGGCGTAAGGCCAGGCCTGGCTGGGTGTTTGGGATTAAGCTCAAGATCTCGAGTTCTGGGGAAATAGCCATTCAGTAGCTATTCCTGCTTCAGTACTGCCTACTTGTTGTTGTTGGTCTGCAGTGAGTCAGAATATTATGGCACATCAACAACTTTGATTTATTGCATCCATATTTACACATGTCCAGTTTTAAATGTCTTCATACCTTGTTAGACACAAGAAGTCACTGGTAGGGTTGTTGTGAAAATAGCATCTGTTTATAGTAAAATTAAATGGTTAGCTATAATTAAGTTATCAGAACTGGATTAGCGTAGCTAGTGTAGTTGCTTAAGAGTCTGCCAGGAAATGAACAGTTTGACTCCCACCAATCCAGGGGGGTATCTCCCGGGGGGTATCTCCCGGGGGGTATCTCCCGGGGGTTTGCGAGGCCCTTTGGGCTCCATAGGGCAGTCGCTGGGAGTCCACAGGGACTTTTCCAAAATGTCGGCTTAATAATCCAGGTAATGAAAGATTTTCAAAGGGGATCCCTTGTATGGCTGTACAAATGTAGGAATAAACTGATACAGGATGGACTGTTTGCTGCGACCAAGACC
Source organism: Mormyrus proboscirostris (assembly GCA_026779585.1). Taxonomy (NCBI): domain Eukaryota; kingdom Metazoa; phylum Chordata; class Actinopteri; order Osteoglossiformes; family Mormyridae; genus Mormyrus; species Mormyrus proboscirostris. Next base: position 11,884,853 of record JAODKF010000138.1, read on the forward strand.
CGAACACCACCGTTTTCTCTCAGAAAAGGAAATATTAGGAAGAACCGTTTATTGTAAATATTGGCAAAGTGTGCGGAAGGAGCTCCCATTTCCATAAGCAGGCAGTGTAACAAGACGGAGAAGAGGACAAACAGCTCCGGCCGCTGGTGTTTTTTTGCCGTGTTGCCAGGTGACTGCGATCGTTACTTTGTGCCTTCAGCAGCTGACGTAAAATCGACTCACACTTTGCCAATCGCAACGTTAAGAGACGTCAGGAGCTGGAGGATAAAGATGATTCGGGGGTTAATCGCTAAGGATACGGCACATATACTGCCCCGTAGCTTTGTCTGTCTCCTCGTCATAAACATGCCGTTCTTCTCTTTTCATAGCCTGGATTTTCTGGTTCTTTGAGGCATGTTGCCTTGTGGGAGGTGAATTTCTTAAAAATGCTCACGCCTGTTTATGAGTTAAGAACTAAGGCGTACAGCATCGACACGTTTTTCATCTGTGAGCTAAAACAAGCCATAATTTCCATCGCTTTCTCTGGCAAACATTCTTCCAGCCTTTAATCGAATGAATTTGCAGACCAGACATGGGCACTGAACACCTGACGTAGCGTCGGTTTGTTTTGCCCGTCAGCTTCAGGAATGTTCGGTCCCATACCGCTGGTCATTTCCCACAAGGAAGTGCAGCTGAAGCTGGAGCTGTTAGTGTCGCGTAGCTGAAGAATGCGGCAGGACCAGAGCGCCGTGCGGGAGCAGGGTGAGCTGTGATGAGGTCCTTTGAAATATGTTCTTGGAAACAGGTATGGAGTTTATACAAGTTCTGCCCTGCAAGCTTCACCCAGATATTTAGAATCAGTCATTTTTCTACAACCACTGCTGACTAGGTTACGTGGTTAGAAAATACATGGATAGATGGATGGATTCAGTTCTCATGCCCTTCAAAACCACCCTTCAAAACCAAGTCCTGTCCTCACCATCCACCTGCCTGCCCTTATACATGACCGCATTGTGGGGTCTGCTACACTGCCCCCTACCTGCTCTTATATGTAACTGCACGATGGGATCAGCTACACTGCCCCCTACCTGCTCTTATATCTGACTGCACGATGGGATCAGCTACACTGCCCCCTACCTGCTCTTATATGTGACTGCACGATGGGATCAGCTACACTGCCCCCTACCTGCTCTTATATGTAACTGCACGATGGGATCAGCTACACTGCCCCCTACCTGCTCTTATA
>JAODKF010000138.1:11902845-11932704 GCA_026779585.1 Mormyrus proboscirostris
GGTTGTTTTTGTGTTTCTGGCAATCGTCTACCCCCCCCCCCCCCCCGTCTGATGGGATATCACTGCTGTATGCATGCACCGACTGCAACCATCTGCATCCACAGCCATGCAGCGCGAACACAAACTGCTGCGCGGGTGACTGTCCCCGATCCAAAAGCGCATGCAGAACAGTGAAGTATGACGTAGGCTTTATGGCAGAAGGTTATTGCAAAGGACAGAGATCAAATTCATTTGTGTTTCTGTAAAAGCCAGCAACTGTTGCTACTGATTCTGAAGGGCCGTTGGAATGATTTTCAGAAGTGCACTCCAAGAGTGACGGAAGGCTGCAGGAGTTTACGATTAGATGGCAGGTGGATGTACTGGTTTGACACTGGTTTTGAGTCAGACCCCTGCTGATCTCTTGTGTAAGCAAAGCTGTCACCCCTCTGGTGACCTGCAGGTCATGCAGGTGGTCCGGGAGCAAATCACCAGAGCCCTGGCCTTGAAGCCTTCGTCACTGGACCAGCTGAAGAGCAAACTGCGGGGACTCAACTACTCGGAGATCCTGCGCCTGAGGCAGTCTGAGCGAATGAGTCAGGATGACTTCCAGTCCCCACCGATCATGTGAGGCTGCCACAGGCGTCCATCCCTTCTGACCCTTCGTGCAGTGGCCACATACATTCTACAGCCTGAATATTTCGACAGGGGAGTCGCCAAAGCAATCAGGCTGCATTTCAGCACTTGGTGTCAGTTTGTTCACGTCACCTTAGTGTAATGGTCTGAATGTGTATAATGGTATTATAATGAAAAGCTAAATGTAAGGTGACTGTATTATGATATGCAAAGTGGACTGATCATGTCTAGTTGACAGCTGCACTCAGATTTCCTGTTTTTAACTGTCTAAGGTGTATTATTGTCGGCGAGGCAAATATGTGTCAAGAAGATACAATTAATCTCGCTTTATATTAATAATGACGTTGGTTATCTATCTATCTACAGTAGTGGTAAAAAGTTTGTGTGCTTGTAAACCTGTATGTCATAACAGTTTTGGGCTTTCAGTGATTTCTACAACTGATCTTTTTCTGTGATGTAAATGTGTATGTAAAATTTTGACCACAACTACATCACTGTTAAGAAATTAGCGATATAAAGTAATCCATATACACAGCCATAATGAACAGAAATGTTAGTGTGCGTGTGTATGTGTGTAATTATAATATTCGTAGTAAATAAGGTATATTGCATAGTCAGTGGCCAGTGGCACGCTGCTAACCTGAGCGTCTTTGCCATCAGTGAGCTGCGTGAGCGCATCCAACCTGAGATCCTAGAGCTGATCAAGCAGCAGCGTCTCAATCGGCTGTGCGAGGGAAGCTGTTTCCGGAAAGTCGGAAACCGCCGGCGGCAAGGTGGGCTGCCGCCACTCGCTGCCAGCCACTCCTCTGCGGGGAGAAAACCCGTTACATCCGCTCCTCGCTGCCATCCACCTGGGCATTACTCATTCAGGGCGTACTCTGGTCCGGAGGCTGCTGGGCAGCTCCTGGCTTCTCTGTGACCGAGCCAGATGTGATTTAATTGCTCAGCTGATGCTTATGCCTGAAATAATGTGCGGCAGTGATTTATGCTGTAACTACACCGTACAGTCCTGCTTGTCCCCTCAGCCCAACCTGCGTCTCTGAAACTCCAAAGTCAGATCCTGTACTGTCTGAGTTGTCTCATGGTTGATGGCTTGTGTCCAACTCTCATAACCTCATTGCCCATTGTATTCCTCTTCCTCCCCCAAGACAAGTTCTGGTTCTGCCGCCTGTCACTCAATCACAAGGTGCTGCACTACGGCGACCTGGACGAGCCCCCCCAGGGTGAAGTGCCTTACGAACTGCTCACCGATAAGAGTGAGTCCCCTGATGAGCGCAGAGGTGTGGCATTTGGGAGCCAGCTAGGGGCCTGACCTTGCGGGGGCGAGGCTTGGTCTGACCTTGAGGGGGCGGGGCTTGGCCTGACCTTTTGGGGGCGTGGTTTGGCCTGACCTTGAGGGGGCGTGGCTTGGCCTGACCTTGAGGGGGCGTGGCTTGGCCTGACCTTTTGGGAGCAACGGCGTGATGATCAGCAGTTGCATAACTTATTGAAGAGCGGGAGTGAGTTGGCGATCTTTGTCGGGAGGGGAGTGGCTTTTGTAGGTGGGGGGTTGCCACCTGGGGCTGGGGAGGATGTGGGGTGAGCAGCTTTAAGGTCCAGCTGTGTAAACGAGAACATTTTCACATTTCCAGGTGTGGTGGATAAGCGTGAATTTGTGCGACAGAGGAGAGTCTAGGCAATAGGGCAGACATTTTATGGTCCTTCTCTTTCTTCTCTGCAGTACCTGTGTCTGACATAAAGTCCGTGGTGACAGGGAAGGATTGTCCCCACATGAAGGAGAAGACTGCGCTGAGGCAGAACAAGGTGGGACCCTGCTGCACTCACGGCGCCGCAGAGCTGCCCTGAGTGAGGAGTAAAAAGCATAAAGACACAAACACAAAACCATCAACTTGCACATTAAAACAGGAGCGAGACCCAATGGCTACCAATTTTGGTTCACCGCAATAAATATCCCACAATACATTTCAAACAGAGCCGGGTTGCAAGGGAGCAGAGATGAAGGTGCAGGAATGTTATTTGGGGACGTGGGCGGAGGCAGATTTGACAGAACCGGAGGAGACCGGCGGAGGGGGCAGGAGAAAAGAATCAACATGAGAGGAAACACACAGGAAAGCAGCAGAAGCCTAGGCTGTTGTATAATGAATGTTAACAAGGCAGTAATATGCTCATCACATGACCACGCCCCAGCCCAGGATGAACACGCCCCTCAACATGACTGTTTGGTACATAGATTAAGAGATTGAGAACCACATTAAATGCCTTATCAGCGGCGAATGCAGCTAATGGCAAACAGGCCTAACCCTCACTTCTCTCCTCTGTAGGATGGTCTAGAACTTGCTTTCTCCATCCTCTATGACCCCGACGAAGCTCTGAACTTTGTCGCCCCAAACAAGTATGAGGTGAGGCATTGATTTCCAAAGTACCCTTCCTGGGTGTTCATTTCATGGCTTAGACAAATAGGCAAGTATAGCCATTCCTCTGGAGATTGTCTGAACACATTCTGCTGGAATCGAGGTGTATGGAAGTTAAGGAACAGAAGAGTGGTGTGAAGTAGTCATTTGAAGGTGAGGGTTACTGTTTGACGTGCCAGGAGGGGCCATTTATTAAATACTAAATATGTAAGAGCTGTATTTGACTGGATAGACGTGGAGTAAAGGTTCGTGACCTTGACTGCGTCTCTGTGTCTCAGTACTGCATCTGGATCGACGGGCTGTGCGCGCTGCTGGGCAGGGAGATGGGCAGCGACCTCACACGCAGCGACCTTGACACACTCATCAGCATGGAGATGAAGCTCCGCCTCCTGGACCTGGAGAACATCACCATTCCCGAGGCCCCGCCCCCCGTGCCAAAGGAGCCCAGCACCTACAACTTCACCTACAACTATGGCTGAGGGCGTGGGTGGGAGGGCTTGGGAAGGGGGAAGAAGAGAGATTCGGCCCCTGCCCCTACAGGCCTCCTCTGTAACACTAAGTAAGAGGAGAACTTCACTGGGGCAAAGAAAGATGAAACCATTTTGACAATATGCAGTCTTTCTCGATTCATGCCCTTACATGTGTTTCTGAAAGGGTTTGTTCTATTAATACCGTAATCCAACACTATTGAGCCTTATCAGCTGCAGTATCAAGATATGTCAAGTATTTTTTTAATTTAATTTTTTTTTTCTTGCGTTAATCCATGGCTTTACCAATGTTCTAACCAAGCTGTTCAGCAGCTTATCCGCGTTGACCGGTACTGTAGAGGTTGGGTCTTTCTAAAGTTACTGTCACCAGTAGCTGTCCCTTTTCTGTCTGCTAATTCTGTACTAATCTCCATTGATTTTATTATGCAGAATAGATTCTATTTTTGTAAAGGAATATATGAACCGAGCCCAGCATTGAAAGGGATCTTTATTCTGAGTAACCTCAGCCTTTCAGCCTGATGTCCTTTGAAAATGTGTGGAAAAAGCGTGTATAGACACCTTCTTCATAATTCTCAGATACCTATATAATGAATTGCCTGTTTGTTTGATGTAAACACTAGAAAGCTACAACATCCTCATTATCTGCCCTCTGTAAACGCTGTAGTTGCCCCTGTGGACTGTATGTTGAACCGCTGTACAAAGACCAGCTACCATGAAATCGTCACAATGGTCCTCAGCAAGACTGATTTGCCTTTTTTGCACAGTAATTGTTGAGAGGTGTAAGTGAGAAAAGTGAGTATTAGAACAATAAAGTAAAATTAGACAAAACAGAGACCTGCGATATATTAAAAATAAATTGAGAAGAACACTATATTAGAGCCTGTGTGGTTGAAATCGGAGGTATGTCATTCCTGCAAGTCTTTTGTTATATTAAAGTTCATTGCATGAAGTGCATCTGCTTTTTATAGCTCCTGAATACACCTGAGGGGTGTTCCACCAAACAGGATTTCTCAATTAGCAGGGTTGAATTAAGCTGGAAGTCATGATTGTTCAGTAAAGGTTTAGGTAAGGAGTATCCGTATTGCACAATCATGACTTCTGTCTTAAGCTAAGTGAGAAATGCTGCATTGCGGAACACCTCCCCAGGTGAACCTCAGCGTGTGGTGGTACCTGGCTGTAGCCTGTAATTTAACATGTTAGCTTTGAGAACGGACATCCATATGCATTGTGATGTCACCCCTTGTGACACATTGCTCTGTGCCAGTGTGGTAATTTATGTATGAACCCTATATTCTGCAGTCACGGAAGGATGATGTATAAAACATCTCCATGGGACATGGGAGTCAATGTAAACCACGTCTATGATCGCATGGATCTTTGTAACCCATGTGCTTGCAGGTTCACATGGTTCGACATTTTTCCTGGTCTTAGTCGTGACGGCACGAGTTCTGCCTACCAACACCATTAAGTCTCTAAGGCTTGACAAGCAACACATTGCTTAGAAATTGTGAAATGGAGTGTGGCTGGTTTATTCCTGCTGGTCAGATTTGTGTTGGCTGTTTTTTTTTTTTATCTTCTCATAAAGAGACCTCCTGTAGCAGTCCTGCGTAATATAACTGTATGTATGTGATCAGCCAAAAAGAGGTGCTGAGGAACCCTTTGAGTCTTGCTTTGTGGTCAGACTTCTCCTGCAAAGTAGCAGGTATCCTAATGTTTACAGAACTAGAAGTCTAACAAAACTTTGTAGGTCTGCATGCCAGAAGGGGACATTTTTGTTGTACCCACAAGAAAGTTAAATATTCTAATCTATAACTCTGATCTATAAATACATACAGTGATTTTATAAATGGGTTAAAATGCTGAACTGTAAGCCTTAAATTGCTTTTGGATATTGCTGAGTAACAGAGTGATTGTTATAGTGATAAAAATACAAAATAATGTTTTCTTCCTAGGCCTATCATGCGTTCTGGGAACTCTGGGAATTCTGATAGGCTTATAAAGAAATGGTCTGACCATAGGACTTTTTAAACGTTTTGCAATCTCTCACACAGGGTGCCTAATATAAACTGCACAGACACATCCCACCATATGAACAAGATACTTCTAAAGAATATACTGACATTATGGAGCTTCTTTAGCAGAGATTTTCAGCTTCTGGTCACCCCATTCCAAAGACATTACAGGTTCCCCAACTGTAATACCCAAAAGGTATATAATGTCATAACAGATCCTGTGTTGATCTGCTATAACAAAGGGACTCGTTAAGGGAAATCTGTTATATACAATCTAAGGGACCGGACATTGTATAGTGGCTGTGAATTTTGGTACCATTTGACATTATTTCATACTTCAGTAATTTCTTGTGAATGCTAGTAGTTATAGTGAATGACATGAGGTGTTGAAATAAAATATATTGTATAACCATACATATATGCATAAATATATATATCTATAAATATAAATCTGTATATTTTGTGTTGCCTTACTGAGACAATTGTACCGAGTGAATAAATCAAAGTTCTACTGTTCTTTGTATTGTGGGCGACCTGCAACACCTGGCTACCACTAGACGGGTAAAATTCTATAAGGCAGCTGACTGCAATAATGCCACCACCCACGCACATGTTTTTTCTTCATTATGTTCGTTTAATGACTGGTTTCAAATGTTTATTTAAAAAGAGTGTCCTTTAGGATATTTTATTAGATCACAAATCTGAATCAATTATACGGCGGTACACTGGACATAGTTAAATGTCAGTTGCCTACTAGTTTGAATGTAAAATAAAACGTTATTGTTTATATAATAACGGGTCTTTTTTCATGACAACGCGATTGCTAACATGTTTTAATCACGTTTAAATTGGAATGTCAATGAATGTTACGGAATAATAAGATTAAAAACGGTGCTTCCAAGTGTTTGTATGACCTTAAACGAACTTTGCGACACATTAGAAAAAAACTTAAACTAATAAAAAAGCTCCCAAAATAAAACTGTCTATGACTCTTCGACCTATTATTGACGTTAAAAGGTTTTTTCCATTAAAGATGCACATATATTAGTCGTATATTAGTCGGTTTTGCTGCAGTGACTGCCTATCGCGATATGCACCGCCACCGAGTGACGTCATGTTGTAGGAGTGACGCGGATCTCTTACGAAAGAAACTACAGATCCCAAGAGCCCCTTCGGCACGCCTTCGCCGACGAGCTTGATGGGCTGGCTTGTACACTCCCAACGCCGGAAGGTTTGTTTGTATAGCTAGCTATGGAGAATTAATGAAGCGCACTGTTTATTTTCTAGCATTTTTTAAATTTACTTAAACAAGAACGGATGTTTTAGTGGTGAGGAACCAAGATAGGCTGGCGCGTGTTTGCTCGGCATTACGTGCCCCTTCACAAGGCAATGTGGCCTGTTTTGACGACTGTGAAGGAGGGGGATGTTGCCACCGAGCCTGCTAATTTCAAGCGATGAGTGCAGCTGCCGGACGTATCCCTGAGATTGCTGGAAGTGCAAAATAACTCTTCTATAACGCCTCTATGTCTTATGAAGGAGCAACGCGAAGAAAACGCTGAAAATGTCCAAAATGAGCCACAGGGCAAGATGTACCTAAAGACAACTAAAAGTGTTGGTGCCTCCTCTCCTTTGAATGGCATCGGAAAACATGGTAGGAGTTGTTACTTTAATATTCATTATCTGTTGTTTACGCTACATGTGTTTATTGCTGTTTATCCGTATTTCTGGTGCGACCGTTTGCCTTTTATGGCTGCTGTCACCAAGTTCGCTTCTTGTTTGCTTGTGTCTATTATTTGTGAAACTAGAAACATGACTTTAGCCAGCTACTATTTTAATACTATAAGATAAAATAAATTTACAACGGAATCGTATCACATGCACTAGTAGTGGCATTCATGGTTACAGTACAGAAAAGCCCAGAATCGAACATTTATGGCTACCTGGTTGGTTGATTTACTTCCACTGTATACATACTGAATTTAAAGACAGTTACCTTTACCCTTTATCCTTTATTTTTATCATTATCTGACAAAAATCACTAATAGAAGTTTCTGAAACCGCGGATACTGGTGTCCCATTCTATGTTTCTTTATCGGCCATCTCCGGCAGTGCTTATATATTAGCCGACAAATACTGACAGCGCTGACATGGTGCTCATGTTAATTCGGGGATCGGTTACTTTAAGGCACTTGTAACACTCATTTTCCCAAACTGGGTCATTGGCATCAGCGCTCACTTGTGATTCAGGGCGCTTTTTGTGGCTGAGGAGTTCTGCTGTTTCCCCGGCTGATCTTCTCGGTCATGCGGCCAGACTGGGACTCGAAGAAGAAGAGGAAGATGTCCGAGATCCATCAGGCCCTGAGCGGGACCCCGCCAGATGTGGCGGCTCTACGGAGGATGGCCATCAGCGAGGGGGGGCTGCTGACCGACGAGATCCGCTGTAAAGTGTGGCCCAGGCTGCTAAATGTACAGACGGAAAACTTGCCTGAGAAACCAGGTAGAATAACGGACAGTTGTCAACTACACCCAAGACAATGCATTTTTAAATAGCAGTAGCTTTGCTACGTGTGATTGGCCCAAACCTACATTCACGAATATCTTATGCACTTGGTTCACTGTCCGTGACACAGCCATCAGTACTTGGCATTTGTCTGGAAAAAATGTCAACTCAGAACATCATAGCATCCTCATGTCTGTATTGCACATCATCTTAGTCTAGTGGACAGCGGGGACATTTGTACTTTACTGCTTCTGGTCTTGCTTATCTTTATGTTCTCAGCAGGGGAAGAGCTACGAGAGAACAACAAAGACTACAATCAGGTGTTGCTGGATGTCAGACGTTCCCTAAGAAGGTTCCCGCCTGGTGAGTTTCTGTCCTGTTACCTTCCCATATCGAAATGGAGTAGAACTGAACATAGTGTCCTGGTTCAAGGTCATAAGTGTCATGTGAAGAATTATAGTAAGAAAAATATCTGTTTTATACATTTGCACAGTATAAGCATTGAACACAATGTTTGTTTCTTCCGAAATGGAAAAATAACAATTAGCGTGCGCAAACAGTTTTCAGTTCTTCAGATGCTGGGGGCGGCGTGGCTAAGTAGGTAAAGACGCTATACCCGTTATCAGGTCAACTTTCTAAATTGTCCTTTGCTTACAATAAAAGTGTGTGCTGTATAAATAAATATCAGTGTTCAGATGACATTTGAAAGAGTTCTTTGTAGCGGGGAAAAAATAGTCACTTCAGTGAACAGCCAGAGCCGCATCTGTAGCCTCAGTGGATCTCAGCCTTGGAACTTAAGAAAGAAAAAAAAAAAAAAGTGAGACGTGGAGATAATTTCACAACTTCTCTTTGGAAATGGGGACACAGTATTAAGTATTGCTGATATTCTTTTGGAGCAAAAGTCATTTGGTTTATGTTTTTGAAATTGTGCGTTTACTGCAACATTTTCAATTCACTTTAGAGTTCTGAACAGGATATACAGTAGTGTGATTTGCATTAACCATAAAAAATGACCATAGTGTACTGATGAGCATTTTCACAAAAAATTTGGTCTTGGACCAGAAGGTTTATGGGGCAAATCCTAAATAAATGTAATATGGTATAGATAGCAGTAAACAGAACTGCGTCAATAAAAAATTTAGTTGTCTAAATCCTTACTGTATATTTCCTGTATGAAACAGGTGTTGTATCTGCTTGTTTGTGTCAAAGCTGGTTCATACATCTCCGCACGTGTACTAGCCGACTAGCGCTTGACGTCATTGTGCGCCTCCGTGGACAAACACCTGCTGCAATTTAAGTTTGTGTCCGTGCAGCAGTGAAGGCACAGCTCTGGGCACACGGCGTGAAATCCATTCGCTAGCGTCCCCTTTAAATGACATCACGGGTGCTTTCGATGAGCATTGGGGTAGTTTGCAAACTACAGACTATTTACAAGATAATAAAACTGCTACATACATGTAAATGCATATGTCTGACAGTGCAGACTTGTCTCGAATTGAAAATCTCACGCCAACCAGCTGACCAACGTTGGCAACCCTGAGAGCCGAGTCTCTGAATTTGTGAGACATAGAGAGGCGGACACAAGCCTCACTACTGTGATACATGTGCAGGGAATATCAGAATGATCATTTATATTAGTAAAATTATTATTATTATTATTAAAAATACAATGGGTGGGATCCCTTTGCGGACAGCTTTCTCTGCAAAGAGCAAGTTGAGGGAGGCGTAAGACAATTTCCCCATGGGGACAGTAAAGGTATCATAATAATGATGATGGTATTTATTATTATTATTATTATTATTATTATTATTATTATTATAATAATAAATACAACACATTTTTCGAATGTGCAAAAGACACGGCGTGATTGGAGAACTATGAACGTTTGTGTGTCCGCATGTGCAGAGTGGCTGCACAAGTGTTACGCTTGTGCGGAGAAGTACGAACCAGCCTTTAGTCTCTGTGCCTGGACAGCAATTCAGTGCTAATCGTAGTCTAAAAGTAAGTAGCTGTGCTCTGAGTGATTCTCGCTCTGGTTCCTTTTCCCAGCGTTGTGAGGTGTGCTTTCACAGGAAGAGTTTTTCTTGCCTTCACAAGTGTAACATCTATTTTAGATAAAATTTAAAAAAATAAAATCTCAAGTGTTGCAGTGGGAACACCTTCAGCACTAGGGGGCGAAGTGCCGCCCCCTTCCGTGTGTGTGCAGTGAAGTCCTTTGATATCCATATTGTACCATGATGCCCTAATATATTTAAAACAGTATAGTTCTACCCTTTTGCTATTTTTGGTGTTTGAAAATGTGGAGCTCATCTCTACTGCAATACTGCAAGAACATAAAAACATATTGCATCTATTGCACTACATCCTGCATTATATAAAGGTTATTAGGTGTCATTTAGCACCCTGATAGCGACAGGGCAGAAACTACTATTCAGTCTGGTCTTTTGATGCTCCTGTATCTTTTGCCTGATGATAATAGTTGAAATAAAACATGAGCTGGGTATGAGGAGTCTTTTAGGATGTTTTCCGCTTTTGTGAGACAGCGAGAGCCGTGCAGTTCATCCAGAGAGGCTGAAGGACAGCCGATGATCTCCTGGGCAGTCTTTGCAATCCGCTGAAGTGATTTCCTCTGCGCTGTTGTGCAGCTGGAAAACCACACACAGCACAGGATGCTCTCAATGGAACAATGATAGAAGGACATCAGCAGTTTTTGGGGGATACTATTTTTCCTGAGGACTCTCAGGCAATAAAGCCTCTGCTGAGCCTTCTTTGTCAGCTTTGCTGTGTTCACACCCCAGGACAGGTCCTCCGTGATGTGATGTGTTCACACCCCAGGACAGGTCCTCCGTGATGTGATGCGTTCACAACCCAGGACAGGTCCTCCGTGATGTGATGCGTTCACACCCCAGGACAGGTCCTCCGTGATGTGATGCGTTCACACCCCAGGACAGGTCCTCCGTGATGTGATGCGTTCACAACCCAGGACAGGTCCTCCGTGATGTGATGCGTTCACACCCCAGGACAGGTCCTCCGTGATGCGTTCACACCCCAGGACAGGTCCTCCGTGATGCGATGCGTTCACACCCCAGGACAGGTCCTCCGTGATGTGATGCGTTCACACCTCAGGACAGGTCCTCCATGATGTGAACTCCCAGAAAGCAGAAGTCCAACACCCTCTCCACACAGTTCCCCCTGATGTAAAGTGGTTTAATGTCCATTTCCTTTCTCCTGAAATCCACAACGATCTCCTTAATTGTGTTCAGGAGCAGGCTGTTATCTGTGCACCGCTCTGTCAACCGCTCCACTTCGTCTCTGTAGTCAGACTCATCCTCCCTAGAGATAAGCCCCTAGTACAGAGGTGTCATCTGCAAATTTGACGATGGTGTTACTGTGGTGTGTGGGGGTGCAGTCATGTGTTTACACAGAGAAGAGCAGGGGGCTCAGCGCACAGCCCTGAGGATAGCTGGCACTGATGCTGATCGCCGAGGAGGGGGAGCCCACCCTAACCCTCTGTGTGCGTTCTGTCACAAAGTCTTTTTGCAGTGTTTTTGCAATGAATTCTAATTGTAATATTTGCAATGCCATCCTTTCGAGGAAATTTTTAAAATTTTGGTCAATAAAATGAAACTGATTAGGCAGTTGCAGAGACATCATAAGGAAGAATACTGTGAAATCACGAGGCTTACTCACATGGAGAATGCACTGATGCAGCTTGACTCAGTGGAACAATGATTTTATTGTATTTGAAATGTTTTTACATATCTTATGTAACTTGTTCATGCAAAAGAAACTGAAAAGCACAAATAGCCTTTTTTTGTAAAATGGAGGAATCTGGTAAGAAAGCTGATCTCGGTACATGACAAAACAATGAAATGGGACATAGATTTTTTAGTATGGTGTGGCGCAACTATTGGGTAACTATATGTGTTTGTATATTTAAATATTTATTAAAAGATTGGATCAGGACTGGCAATGGGCAGCTGTTAACATTGAATGGGTCAGATCAAGGTACCAAAACGTGGATCCTGACGTCCCTAAATCTACCTATGAAATGACATTTAATTATAAATATTTCACTGATAGTGTTAAAATATATATATAGGCCTGTTTGTTTCAAAGTAATATAATATCTGAATGAGAATGCTTTACCGTATTAATATCAAGGTGCCAAAGCTGGTATTCATACGAAAATTTTGGTCTTGATTCAGGATTTTGCATGCACTCCCCATGTTGGTGTGGTACCCCAGTTGTTTTCAGCAGTTCAGAAACATGTGTCTCTGAGTTGCCCCCAGTGTGTCACTGTGTATATGTGCTTTGACGTGGACTGGAGCTAGACCTGTGCAATATGAGGAAAATGTGCGACGTGCTGTAACAATGTAATATTGCAATGGCGTTATGGCTTGTATAGCTATTGAGCTAAATGTATGGTTATTGATAAAACATGTTGCTAACAAGCTAAATATACATTGATGCTCTAACACAGCATGTCAGTTATTCTATCAAGCTAAATATAAAAGATTTTTCATGATTTAAAAAAAAAAACACCTTTTTAAAAAACATTCAGAAATATTAAGTGTTTTATTGACGTAAATGGCTGCTGCTGCAGTAGGGGTGAACTCAAAGCTTTCACCTGACAGCTCCGTCTGAGGTTATAGTCACGTGCTGTGAATACACGGTGTGTTAAATGATTTTTCTCATTCATCGTGTTTCTAGCAGTTTTTTTCAATGTATCTATTGCGTATTTTCATATCACAATGACGATGAAAATACGAGTCGGCGCATCTGGAGCCCACTCCGGGGACCCCCCTTACCTTCTGCCCTGAGCTTGCTGGGATTGGCTGTAGGCTAGCAGTGATGGACGGATGGAATGACGGGTGGATTCAGATGTGGTGGACGGACGGATGGATGGATGGATGGATTAAAATGTGGTGGACGTGGCCCTCATGCAGGTATGCCGGATGAGCAGCGCGAGGGCCTGCAGGAGGAGCTCATTGACATCATCCTCCTGGTGCTCCAGCGTAACCCTCAGCTGCACTACTACCAGGGTTACCATGACATCGTGGTCACCTTCCTGCTGGTCCTGGGGGAGCCTCTGGCCACTGTGCTGGTGGAAAAGCTCTCTACCCACCATCTCCGGTAACCGCTCTGCCCAAAACCCCAATGAGTGCTCAAAACTTCATTATTATCTGACCTCCAACTACAGGAGTCCTGCTCTTATTGCGTTGGTTGTTCCAGTGATCGATGTTGTTGTTTAGATATAAAGGAGTTTGTCTTATCCTTGAAGTGGGCTTCAGATAGTACTGGGCCCGTTGCCTGACTTTGTTCTGTTTTTCGCAGGGATTTCATGGACCCTACAATGGACAACACTAAACACATTTTAAACTATCTCATGCCAATCATCGAGCGGGTCAACCCAGAGGTGCATGACTTCATGCAGCAGTAAGTGGTAAACCTGCAGTGATGATATGGCTGAATCTCCGGAATGCTGTGTGTGTTTTGAGAGTTGGCTTCATCTGGAGGGCGTTATCATTTTTTGTAGCATTTGTGTCGTTGAAATGTTTATTCGTGCTGCTTTAGTTTCTGAGATGTCACCATGTAAACAAACATTTATATCACCATTGTGCTCCCCCCATACAAATTCCGTCCTCCATAATGTCGCCCAGCTGTAGCGTTTACCAAATATGGCAAAGTCCACCACAAATACGGCACAAATGACCGAGACTGGTTCGGTCGAAATTGGATGCAAATATGGGGCCAACTTCACGCCGGTGACATCACCATGTAAACAAAGATTTATATCTCAGAAACTAAAATGGCAAAAATGAGAATTTCAGTGGCACAAACCAGCACAAATGCAGCACAAACGATTGAGACCAGTTTGATTAAAATCTGAAACATATGGGACCAACTTCATGCAGATGCTTTAGCTTGAGGGAAGAGAACTTGTTAAAGGGTTTATTTTGTATGACCGTGTTGTGTAACAGATATTTAAGCTCACTGACATCGGCCATGTATAATGTTTCTATAGGGTTTGTTTAATTGTTTAGTTAGTTCAGGTAGATTAGATAGATGGACGCATGCATGCATACTTTATTAATCCCGAAGGAAATTTAGCTTATCAGCATTTAGTTTTTATTATTGCCTTTTGATAACCTTTAGAGTTTATTATTGTCATTTGTTAACATGCACGGCACAGTTGTAGTCAAGGAAGCCGTTATGAGGAATAAAACAGTAAGAGACATCAGACAAACTTTAGGCCTAGCAAAATCAATTGACTGGAACATTATTAAGAAGAAAGGGAACCCTGGTCATTGTTATAATCACAAAGGGACAGTTAGGCTAAGGAAAACCTCTATAGCACAATTCTCAGCATAATGAAAACATTCTGAAAGACCCGTCCAACAGATGAGAAACGCTCTTCAGTAGACAGATGTGGATTTGATAGTGACTGCTGTCTGCAGAGGAACAAAAATACAGAAGTTGCGGTAAAGATGCAAACCACTGGTTAGGCACAAAAACAGGACGGTCTGATTTTAGTTTGCTAAGAGGTGCTTGTCAGCAGAGATTAGGAAAAACGTCTTGTGGACAGATAAGACTGATATTAAGTTACATCAGAGTGATGGCGAAAAGGCCAAGATGCAAAGTGTATACCAACTCGCCTGTGAAGCGTGAGGGTGATGAGGCCTGCTATGTATGGCTGCCACAGGTACTGGCTCACTTGTCTTCATTGATGTAACCATTGATGGTACAAACTACACGAATAATAACGTCAAGCTCAAACAAATGCCTCCAATCTCATTGGCCAGCTTCGCCCTACAGCAAGACAATGATTGTAACGTACTGCTAAAGCAAAATTTCAGAGTTGAAAACTGGAAAATACTTCCTTGGCCCTGTCAGTCACCCAGCCTAAATACTATACCTCCCATATGTCAAAGAGTGAACTTAAGCCCTCAAAACAAGTAGGAGTTGAAGATGGTTGCATTAGAGGCTCGGCAGAGCTTCACCTGAGAAGATACTCGGCACCTACTGATGTCTATGAATTACAGGCTTCAAGCAGTCAGTCATATGAAAGGGACAAACGACAATATATTAAACAGGGCTGCTTTAATCTATGTACCATTGCCATTCATCTATCCATCCATCCATCCATCCATCCATCCTTTTCTGCTTATCTGGGGTCGGGTTGCAGGGGCAGCAGTCTAAGCAAGGATATCCAGACCTCCCTCTCACCAGCCACCTCCTCCAGCTCCACTGGGGGAATAGCAAGGTATTCCCTGGTCTCTCCAGAGTTTCCTAGACCTGCCTACGCTGCACCATTCCATCTGTCAATCTCTTGCTCCCTTCTTCCCCTGTTATGAACAAGCCCCCGAGATACTTAATCTCCTTTCCTGAGGCAGCAACTCTTCTCCCACCAGGAGAGAGTAATCTACCTTTCTCCGGTCAAGAACCATGGCCTCAGAATTGAAGGTGTTGATCCCCTTGGCTGCTCCACACTCAGCTGCAAGTCTCAGCCTGATGATGCCAGTGGGACTATTATCATCTGCAAAAAACTGAGACGTGATACTGAGACTCCAGAACTGGACCACCTCCATCCCTTGGCAATGCCTAGAAATTCTGTCCATAAAAGTTATGAGACAAAGGGCAGCCCTGGCAGAGTCCAACACCCACTGGGTGTGAGTCTGACTTACTGCTGGCAATGCGAACCGCTCTGTTTGTACAAGGACCTGACGGACCCTTTATCCCAAAGCCCTGGAGTACCTCCCACAGGATGCCCCAAGGGACATGGTCATATGCCTTTTTCAAGTCCACAAAACACAATTAGACTGGTTGGGCAAATTCCCCTGAACTCTCCAGTATCCTTATGAGGATGAAGAGATGGTCCAATGTTCTGCGACCAGGACGGTATCCTCCTGGATCTGGGTTCAACCAATGGGTGTACCCTCATCTCCAGTATCCTGGTCATAGACCTCCTCTATTTTCTTAATGATTGGGACCACCAGTCTGCCAATCCAAACGCACTGTCCCCGACATCCTTGCGATGTTAAAGAGGCTTGTCAGCCAAGACAGCCCCACAACATCAAGGGCTTTCAAGAACTTAGGGGGAATTTCATCCACCCCTGGAACCTTTCCACCTGAGTTATTTGCCCACTTCAGTGACCCCAGCCCTAGAGATAGGCAAGTTCTCTGAGTCTTCCAACTGTACTTCCTTCGAGGTAGGTGTATCAGAGGGATTTAAGAGATCCTTGAAATATTCTTTCCACCACCTGACTATATCCCCAGTTGAGGTCAACAGTTCTCCATTCCTGCTGTAAATAGCATTGGGGAAGCCCTGCTTCCCCCTCCTGAGTCGCCTGACAGTTTAGCAGAATCTTTTCGAGGCTGACTGAAAGTCCTTCTCGATAGGTGTGGGAGGAGTCTGGCGGGCCTGAGTTTTTGCTTCAGCAACCACCAGAGCCGTTTCACACTTGGCCTGCCGGTACCTGTCGGCTGCTTCAGGAGTCACACAAGCTAACAAAGTCCTGAAGACCCCTTTCTGCCTGACAGCTTTCTTTTTTTTTTTTTTATTCCTGGTGTCCACCACCAGGTTTGGGGATTGCCGCCATGACTCACACCAGCAACCATATGGCCACAGCTTTGTACCGCCGCCATAGCAATGGAGTCCCGGAACATGGCCCATTCAGGCTCAATGTCACCTGACTCCCTCAGGATGCAAGACAAGTTCTGCCAAAGGTGTGAGTTGAAGATCTCCTGGGCAGGGGCTTTTGCCAGACGCTCCTTGTACGCCCTCATTATGTGTTTGGATCTACCAGTTCTATCCAGCATCTACCCCGCAATCGTATCCTACTCACCACCAGGTGGTGATCAATTGACAGCTCAGCTCCTCTATTCACCCAAGTGTTCAAACCATGCAGATTACAAAATTACAAAATTGATCATCATAGTGTGGAGTAGGGCACTCTGATGCCAGGTACACTTTGGATTATGATCAGGCAGGCCATTGCTCCCAATCACACTCTTCCAGGTTTCATGGGCATTACCCACGTGAGCATTAAAGTTCCCCAGGAGAATAATGAGCTCCCTCTAGCACCCCCTCCAAGGCCTGCAAGAATCCCGAATACTCCAAACTGATGTTCAATACGTACACACAGACAACAGCCTGAGCCCATCCCCTGACTCAAAGTTGAAGGGAGGTGACCCTGTCGTCCACCGGGGACCCATGTTGTTTCTTCATGCTATGCCCAGTCGGGTGAAAGCCCAGCCGCCAGGTGCTCATCCTCGAGGTCACACCCCAATCTGTCTTGGGAGACCCTTCCAGTGGCTATGGCCCCGACAGCAAAGCACCATAGAGGATACATGGCATTGCTGTGTCTCAAACATGTTGGTGCCCTGAAATGGGGGGATTGTGTGTGTGTGTGAAGTATGGTCATTACTACAAGGTGAAACCATGATGTGGAATACAGAGGCAAACATTCCAAATTATGCAGGGCACTTACTGTATGTAAGGTACTATGCAGAAGTCTTAGGAAAACCAGAAATTCTGTGTTTAAAAGTGAAATTCAAATGGTGTAAAACTATGACGTCTGTTAAATTATGTTAGCTTGGCCATTTCAAAACTTCTCCTAAAGTCCTAAAGTGTTTGCAGTAGCCATCCAATACACCCATTTGTTGACTCCACCACAAGAAAATATACATTTATTACCCAGATAAATAATTTTCATAGTAATTGTATGATCGCAATGCTTTTATATGGTACACTCATCATTATAGATCAGTTGCACAATGCAGTGCACATCTACTAAGCATTTAATAATTGATACTAATGGATCTTAATCTTCTTCCTGGGAGTGTCATTGTGTTTTCCGCCCGGTGAAGTGACTGGCCCTCTGAGGCATGTCCATGTTCTCCTTTTCCATCCCCAGGGCAGAAGTGGGCACCATCTTCGCCCTCAGCTGGCTCATCACATGGTTCGGCCACGTGCTGGCAGACTTTCGTCACGTGGTGCGGTTGTACGACTTCTTTCTGGCATGCCACCCACTGATGCCCATCTATTTCGCAGCTGTGGTGAGGGAGTGCTCTTGTGGCTCGTGGGGAAACTTTGTGTGACTGCCTTAAGGAAAAAATCCTAATTCAGTCATAAAATCTATGGAGATGCAAACATCGACCAGAACTACAGTTCGTCACACGTATAGAGCTACAGGAGTGGTCTTTGTCTACATTTTTAGCAATAGTAGATTTCAGATTTTTAGTTAGTGTTTTTAGAATTTTAGAATATTGTAGTCTAAACCTTTCTTTTGAGGACAATTTGAGGCCATTACTACCCAATATTGCTGTTTTGCAGCGGTTTTTAACTTTGCTAACTTATTTAACAAATTGGATGTTAAATTTTTTCTCCAGATGCTGTTCTCTGGCATTTTAAGTAACGCGAGCCGTTTTATCCTGCTGTACTAAATGGGCAAGAGTGGTTACTGGGGATGCAATGTTATTTCACAGTGTATTTTTAGGGATATAATTTCCATTAAATAATAGCAAGCTCTGGTGATATCCTACCTTTTTAAATTATGTCTTTAGCAGACATTCATACCAAGGAACTTCCATTTTTGAGAGAGGAGGGTCAGTCAGTCCATGGGGCAATTGGGGTTAGGGGCTTTGCTCAGGGACCCAAGAGTGACATCACTTTCAGTTTCAGGCACAGCATCCTAACGTGCTCAGCCACTCACTGCCCCCCAAACCCAATTTTAACTTGCCTTAACAGTTCTCAGAGAATGAAATATGTGGAAATGATTCAAAGGTAAATACAATGAAACACTAATTTATATAACATGAAAGTGTTTAAGCATCAGGGGTGTGATGTAGTTTGTATATTAAACTGCCAATTCAATTAGCTTTGTGTAAAAAAAATTAACCAGTAAATTCATAAATGAATGGGGGGGTAGCAGCTAACACAGGTGCTAAGGACCTGGACCCATGACAAATGTGTTTCAACTACTGGGCAGCTTTTCTGTTGTACCCTTGGGAAAAGTAGTACTTATTATTTGTGTGGTTAACATATCCTACTCCTTAAAGGGGTATGCTTCTGAACATGTGGGTGGACATGAGCCCTGCTCACGGGGGGAGTGCCTGTGCTTTACGCTGCAGATCGTGCTGCACCGGGCAGAGGAGGTGCTGGAGTGCGAGTGCGACATGGCCTCTGTGCACCACCTGCTCTCCCAGATCCCGCAGGACCTCCCCTACGAGCCGCTCATCAGCCGTGCCGGGGATCTCTTCGTGCAGTTCCCTCCGTCCGAGCTCGCCAGGGAGGCGGCCCAGCAGCACAGCCAGCAGTGAGTTAGGGGACTGGGCTCTCGGGGGGCACCGGTGAACAGTCGCTGTTTTATGGGTAAAGGTGAGAATGTCTGCTGAGTGGTTAAAGTAAATGTATAGGAATGAGCATTCAGGAGTATTAGTCTCATTTATCGCAGCCCAGAGGCTTGATGCTGTTCTCTTTGCATCAGTTTTTTCAGTATCCCAAAGCTTAAGCCTTAGGAGTTAAATACTCTAGTGCCCTATTATTCAGATCATGGTCCCCGAGGTCCGACCACTGCTGGTTTTCCAGCCTTCCTTTGCCTGTGAGCCAGGTGTGAAGCCTCTGACCAATCAGAATCAGTAATTATTAAACTAATTACCTGGGAGAACTGAAAACAAGGCCTGGATTTGGAATCGAGGTCCAGATATGAAGAGCCCTGCTCTGGTGGAATGACTGTTTAGATAAACAATCCCTGCATACATATTAGAAAGTGATGCACAGCCAAAACTGACGCACAACACAATGAACGCATTATATTATAGATTATATCTACATATTTATGTATAACGTATGGAAGCATTGTGGCCTCACACCTCTGGGACCAGTTTTCAAGTCTCAAGTCAGTCAACAGCAGGTGAATTGGAGTTACGAAGTGCTCTGTGAATGTCGTCTGCACTCTGTGGTGGGGTAGTGGCCCATCCTGGGTTATTCCTTGCTTTGCGCCAATAGCTTCAGACCCTTATGACCCAGAATAGGGACAAGCAGGTGTAGAGGATTTGAGGGGTCATTCCATGTCAAATCATCACACCTTCAGACCTCATCATTACGAATTTTAACGAAACTTGGCAGGCTGATTGGGTCACGTGTAACTCATGAAACTGAGATTGGGCGTGTCTTGGATCAATATTGGGGGAGATTTAAGCAAACGAAGTTTTAACTTTTGGGGGGGGCGGGGCAGGGGGGCCTATGACTTTGACTGGCTATATTTACCTTAATGTAAGCTGCACAGAAGTGGTCCTCATACTGTTTTAAAGCTATTGTCCAGCTCTATAGAGTGAACAAATAATCTGCCATCCCCATTTGAATAATTACTATGTAATAACTGATTAAAATATTAAAAATTCAATAACGAAAACCTATATCAAAATTGATCTTTTTTTTTTTAACACTAAAGCTAAACAATAATGTCAGAAAATTTGGTCTTTGGTTTTTAAGGTGTTGCTGAGGTATCTTGACTTAAATGTAGCATCACATGGTGTCATATCACTAATGGGCCTTTTTAACAGCAGCCACACTGACATGAAATAGTATAAATAAGCACAGGTGTAAGTAATAACATTAATTAAGGTTACAAATATGCTGCAGTGAAATTTAATGGAAGCTTCATTAATGTCATTGCAGACACCTGTACTTGTCATACTATTGAAAAGGTCCACATGGCTAGTAAATATGGCTAATAAATGCCCTGCATTCATCAGAGGGGAGGTGTGATGGATGGATGGATGGATGGATGGACGGACTGATGGATCATTAGTATATATTATTAGATATTATAGCATTAGTTTGACTGCATTATTAGATAACTACATTATTGGTATAGCTACATTATTTCGTATTATAGCTACTTTATTAGACTTAATAGCTACATTAACAGATGTAATACTTTGACAGGCTAATAAATCACAGATGATGATCCTGATGTTGTGTGTGTGTGTGTGTCAAACACCCTGACCAGTAGCTGATGAAGGGTCTCTCCCTCTCTCTCTCTCTCTCTCCCTCTCTCTCTCCTTCTCTGTCGCCCCCCCAGGACGGCGGCCTCCACATTCAAGGACTTTGAGTTGGCATCGGCGCAGCAGCGGCCTGACACGGTGCTGCGGCGGCGGAGGAGGGAGCAGGCCGTGCTAGCAGGGCCTCCCGGCACAGCGGTGGCCGTGGCGCGCCCCCGGGCCAAACGCTTTGTCCGGCTGGCCGTCATGGGCCTGACGGTAGCCCTAGGGGCGGCAGCCCTGGCTGTGGTCAACACAGCACTGGAATGGGCCCCCAGACTGGACCTGCAGCTCTTCCCCTGATCAGACTGCCGCAGAATACCTGGGACTTTCTCCATTGCTTCAGAAGGCAGGGGAGAGGATTACTTCTGTGGACCTTAATTAATACATACGTATATATAAATGATAAGTGTATTGCTCACAGGGATTAAACTATGCAGAAGGACAGGAAGCGTACTTACTGCCCCCATTACAGAGCGCTTTGTAAAGACCTGTTGCATGCTTCAGGGATCATTCCCCGTCTTGTTGGTGACAGATTAGCCTCCGGTTAGGCTTTCGACTGGGCAGTCAGCACCATTATCTAATCATCAATCCTGCTATCTAATCCTCAGCCTGAAGTGCAGTTCAACAGCAGCTCATCAGAAAACTAAAATGGGCTTTTTCAGGAACCATTTAGACCGGAAGTACCATACTAAGCTCTGTCATTGTAGCTCTAGTCAAAATGTTTTTATTTTTGTAAGCATCGTGTTCTGTACGTTTTTGGAGTTTTTTTCACCCGTTTGCTTTTTAGGTAACTTTTTTTTTTATTCACTGAAAAAGTATCTTTTAGGACGCTAACATCGGTTGGCTACCAAATGTGATTAGGTTGGTATTTGCCTGAAGGGAATGGTTGTGCCTTTGGTTCATCCAAAAGCAGTGGCCTGCTTTGAAGAATACTCACATCCCTGCTCTTAAGTCAGTTTACATTCATAACAGGACCTAAAGCAAGCAGGGCTGTAAAACAGGGTCCCCACCTTCTGTTGTTGTTTCAGCTTTATTTCTGTTATGTACAGAGTTATTTCCAAATAATTACAGATACGCCGGGGGGGGGGGGGCACTAGTTTTTGGTTTTGTAGCGAACACGACTGCTGTTGAAAGTACAAGTCAAACTAAATAATGGTGAAATGTGTTGTCAGTCTTTAGTTCGTCGTTAATTGCAGGAATAAAAATATTACTTGTATATTAAGAGTATTACGGTATATTATATGGAATTAAACTTCTAACAGTTTGAAAACAAGGTGAGAAATTTGATCACATGGCCCACATTCATTCATTCAACGTGGCTCTTGGAGAATAATTTTCTCAGAACTCAGGTAATCTAATTATTCCATCACCTCGTTACCTGTTGCTCTTCAGGTTGGTTGAATTTGGCTGCATGAAGCCAACCAGGGTGTGATGGAGTTTATACACTGGGATATGTGGCTTCTGGTAGGATGAATGTCCCTGGCTGTGCTGATATCTGCCCTAAACGTTGTCATGGAAACTCCTACCGGCTGATGACGCCATCTTGAATAAACGATACAGGGAAGTGGCTTGTTGGGTTATTTTTTTTTACTTAATGGCTTCTATTTGGCTACCTGCTGCTTCTCTGATCTTTTGGATCAAAGGTCAGCCTCAAAGACATGACAAAGTCATGTTGCATATCTATGTCAACTCTATTTCTTGTACGCCTTATAACAAAGCTTTTCCTTATGGCTCAGATTTACCTCACATA
This sequence comes from Mormyrus proboscirostris, assembly GCA_026779585.1. Lineage (NCBI taxonomy): Eukaryota > Metazoa > Chordata > Actinopteri > Osteoglossiformes > Mormyridae > Mormyrus > Mormyrus proboscirostris. The sequence goes on from JAODKF010000138.1 coordinate 11,925,673, forward strand.
TGATTAAAAATATTTATTAATATTTTATATACAACAAAATCCAGTTAAGAGATTGTCATATCCATACCTGTACCACCATAAAACTTTTCATTTTAATCCTTAATATTTTTGATCAAATATCAAAAAACAACAATCAGTACTGCAAATCTGTTTTGTATGACTTGGGTTTAGATTATAGCAGAATGGGATTTCGATGTCATAGTGATGACATGATTGAGACAAACATATCAGACTGTAAACTAGACATGAGATAATGATGATCAGGTACCTCTGAACTAGATAAGTAGTTATGGGTCCTGGATGTATAATGTTGGCAAAACAAAAAAAAAATCCTTTATTTTTAACTTAGAAAACCTCAGAATTACAATCTCAACAAAATGAAAACAAACTCAGTGTAAGAGATGCACTCAAGTAAAATGTCTGCTGCTTATAAAAGGTAAACAGTAACTGCTTAGTGTCCGTACATTCAAAGAAATGAACCACAGAGACGGAGATGATTCTCAACCTCACGCAGGGGATCTTCATGCACCCTGTTGTTTGTCTCAGCCCTCCTGAAAAAAATATTTCTCTACATCCATTTAGCAATATGTCACATGTCTTTGTGCATGTTTTGTACCCATCTTGTTAGCCCATTGGGAACCCCCCCCCCCCCCAGGGGTCCAATCTGGTTCGCCCTGGAAGCAGCCATTTTGGAAAGTAAGTTGTAATCATTTTAAAAACCGTACTTAATTTGAAGAATATATATAATTCAATTAACCAGGTAAGATAACTAGCCTTGAGTCAGGAGTAAAGAACAGCAGTGGACCTGGGGAGATGTTAGTTTCAGCGGAACCTGAGGGCTCCTCAGCTCAGTGGCAGTTTTGGCACTGAGGGTGACAGAGTACTCCATTCACTCTGCATCTGCATCCACCGGAGGAATCCCCATGACCCTGTCGAGAAGGGAGAAGGCATCACATGCAATGACTCCATTCTGTCTCCATTCCAAAGACATGCTATCTGTGTGCCTGCACCGTGTCACATGGCAGCGTTGGGAAGCAGCCGGTCATACTTTAGGCCCCCAGCGCGCCTGTCGGGTCACCCAACAGATCTCCGTCTTGCACATGACACAGCACATCCAGTCACAACCATCCTTCTTCTGCACAATGATCTTGCACTTGGGGCAATTCATGGCCTCCCCAGTCTGCAGCATGGTCTGTCAGGGTTAGTAACACATTTCGGGTCTCAGATTTAATGCTGGGCAGCTCTGCATTGCGTATCAAGCCTTGTGCGACGTTTTATTTTAATGACATTTCATTTAACTTTATCTACATTTCTGATTGACCACGTTCACTTTGCCCTGTAATGACAATCAGAATATTAACTTCTATTGGGATTACGACATGGGTTTAGGGTTCACGTGTCATGTGTGGGATCTGGCTGCTCAAAGGCTGTGTGTCTTTTCAAGGCGCTCTCACGTTGAGCATCTCAGTGGTCTGCCTGGCAGCAACGTCGTTCTCAGCCCTGATGCGCAGGTCGTCTTGGTACTGCTGGCAGTTCATGTCTTTGTGAATGGCCTAAAGAAAAGAACCAGTAGGCTTAAAACTTCCTGGAGGCAGTAGATATACTGTAGGTTACTACACTGGACATCCAGCTACAGGTGGTGCAGACATTTCCTGTGTTCGAAGACTAAGGGTGCACTGATTTTAGTGGTACTAGTTTGGCAGTCAGTTCTGAAATTATTATTTTGACGATAAGTCGCCTCACCTGGTGTTTTAAGTATAGTAAAGTAATTAAGGTAATGTTGAGGATTTCAGAAATTTTGGATACTTACCACAGGCTGAATATTTAGGTTTCAAATCATTCTTACAGCAGAAATCACTGTTTAATGGAACCATCAACAGGACTATTTGCAAGGATTAGGTCAAGTTAATTTGTTCATTTCTTTAGAACATTTTTATGTATGTATGCAGGGTTAAAAATATTTGGCTTTGCAAGCGACTTGTCTGAGGCTGACCAGAATTTCCAGAATAGCCGTTCCCTTGTTCTTACACATGGGAGCCGATGTCTCAGGCCTCATTTAAGTTTGTAGATTTCAGTTTCAGAAAAGAAATGGGTAAAATTGTAGGCATATATGGTGAATTGTTTTAAATAAAATCATCTGCTTAAAAACCAAATGGTGCAATATCAGTAGCAGAGCTGCAGATAACGGAAATGACACAGGGGGCAGAAGGACGCTTGGGGGGGGCTCACTTTGCAGAGCAGGCAGTTGGTCTCATGACAAAGCTGACACTCAAACTCGTTGACCTCGTCTTCGAAGATGCACCAGCCAGCGCAGTCCGGGGTCTTGCAGTGGTAGCTGTTCTCGCTGCGAGTCTCAGCTATGCTAAGCCTCAGCTCCAGGAACTTTGCATACTCTTCTGGGGAAAGAAGCTAGCAGAGCGCGGGAGAAACACGTCAAGCCTCGCTGGCTGTTCTCCAGTCATACTCAGTCACCCGCCCATTATCAGACGCTATTAGTCAGGTAACATTATTCGCAGGTCGGTTATGTGGTGCCATGTGCAGGATTCTGCTCTTGAAAGGGAAGATGAGCAGATGAGCAGCAATTTAAAGCACGAGTGTGGCTTTCGGTTGCGTGAGGAAACCACAGCCTTTATAAGAAACCCACGCAGGCATGTAAGGACATGCAAACTCTACACGCAGAATTTTTACATATTGCAAAAATATGTTTTATTCGTTTTATAATCAAGTGCCCGAGAGAGGAGGCGAGCGGTAGAGGCTTACGGCTTGAATTTCTCTGTCCTGCAGCTTGCTTTCACACACATAGACATCATTACTGTATGGACAGGACACTTCGGCATCCATGCTGTTCGTAATTGTTCCTTTCAAACAATCCCTATAAAAACAAGACAAAAAAACATAATGTCTGCATATAATGTTTTGCATAAATATCTGCATATAATATGCATTCTCTGCAGGCCTGAAGTGCTAAATGCAAATGCAAAAAAAGTAACAAAATGCAAAACTATTAAGAAATAACACACAAAAAAACACTGTTTACTCAAAGCTTTGCATATTTTATATTATCTATCTATCTATTTTTATTTATTTATCTATTTTTATTTATTGAGTTTGTCTTTTGTTCTATTTTGCATTTCGAGGCCACTGTAAAATATCCCTATCAATTTCACAAGAACACCTGTAAACAGGCCACACTGCCGTCACGGGCACATTTATTACAGGGAAAGGGAGGTCAGCCAGTGGCTGATAATCGGACTCGTACTTGCAGAAGTTGTGAAGGCACTCACGAAGTGTGGCGCCATCTCCTGGAGCCATCGCTGTAAAGCACACGGGGCACTCCACCTCTTCTTGATTAGGGATCAGGTTGTGTTCCTCCGTTTCTATTAGAATATGGAAATTTCTCAACCTTTCATCTTCCAGTGCCTGCAAAGTTAAAATTATATTCAATGTTGCGCTGCAAGACCAGTCGAATAACATCGAATAACACCGAAATAACGGTAAATAATGTTGCCTTCTAGTAGCAAATATCAGCAGGACCAAAATCCGATATCTATATGGGCTATAAGGCATGGACTAGGAAATGGTTATATGCTCACACCCCCTGCTGCTGTACCTTTAATTACCACAATCTATTCACAGAAATATACAGCAATTTAAGCTGCTAAGCAAGCAAGCAAATAAATAAATAAATCATGAGTAAATGAGTAACAGAAAATTATTTTTTCAAAGAAGGTGCCACCTGTTGGTATTGCAGACAGGCAATCTCCTCTTTTATCAGCCTGTTCTCCTCCTCCGCATCTGCCTGGTAGTCATGGGGGATTTTATAATCTGCAGGCGTCGATTCCCCGCACATCTCACAGCCGGGACGTGTCGGTTTGTTCACAAACGTGCATCTAGGACATGACCACCCCACCTACACACACACACACACACACACACACACACACGCACGATTGCTGATTGACTCAACCCTGATAAATACTTTATGTGATGTAATGTCATGGCAATCTTAACATAAAATGCTACTGGGACATTATCAGAAAGTGGCATGAAAAAACTGTTACATAATCTGAGGTTTAACCAGGAGCACAGACAAAAAGAAAAACCATGAAAGCCATTAATCATGAAAGCCTCAAGACCGACTTAGGGAAAGACAGCAAATAAACTAATTACCGTTAATAGTTTGCATACTCCACACAATCAGAAAGCTGCAGCCTAATTGTTATCTGTCTGCTGTATTGCTTAATAAACAATAAATAAATCAAATTTTCTGTTTTGCTTGTGTAAATTAATCTATGATTTGGCAAAAAAAAAAAAATCCAGTACTGTCATATGCTAAACAAAGAATGTGTCCAAACCGCATTAGATGCAAGCTATCTGTCCCCTTAGCACAACAAAGGGTTTGTTTACTGCTAACTTGAACTACCTGATGTAATAGACAGAGAAATTATATTAATAGCAAAACAGGAATATGTACAAAAACAAGACCAAGGCCCTACAGTGTACCAGTGAGAGTTAGGAACAATACACAATGTAGCAAACGTACGATTTACTCGATCATGTCAGAACTGAATAGTTAAATATCTACAAATAATCAGGAATGCTCTCCTCTGTCACAAAGTCTTTGTTTTGAGCTTTGTTTGCACATGATAAGATCCAAACCTGCGGCTTTGGGGGAGGTTTAGGTTTAGGCTTAGCTTTAAGAACTGGGGGCAGCTTTGGTAGGAGATTCCTTGCTTCATTCTGTGCACCCAGTGTTCCTCCTGCACCTCTGGGCTGAAGTGAGTCTGCTTCAATGATTTCAATGATGCCTTTAAAGGTTACACACATGATCAGTACTTATTTACCATCAGACTTGTGCTACTGAAATGTCTGCTATTGAGTTACAGAATAATGACAGCCATCATGTGATTCTTAACTCCCGTCATTAACAACATTATGTGACTTGATCAGCAGGATTCATTTGCATTCAATACAGATCCTCATACCTTCCTGAGATCCAGGGCAAAAAAAGGTTTATCAATTTTTATTTTACATAAATTAAGTGTCGGGATGGTAAAAACGCAAACCCCCACATATGTGATGTCATCTCAAAGTCCCAACTGTCCTCTTTAAGGAACAACAGGACCTAAATGAGTAGCATGTATAGTATGAAAGACAAGAGCAAAAATCTAATGTCCTGTGCTGAGGACAATTGCTGGATCTCAGGAGGGTAAATACATGTTAACGTACTCAGACATTTTTATTTTGAGTTCCATCATGTCTAAGATATTTTGAGTGGTACTTTATTGGGTTGGAATCTGGGGGAATTACCATCTAGACGCTGGATTTCCTCATATTGTTTCTGCTGCTCGCGGCTCAGATTTGCCTTCTTAGCTGATCTGAGGTATAAGTACGCTTGGTCTCCGTCCTTCCGCACCCCATGGCTGTAGAGCGACTCGTCGTCATGGGCAAGGCGCTTGCCGATTACCCAGGCCTGCAGGCTTGGATGGAATCCAAAGTCCTTGTTCACCTGTATAGACACAGACCACATCAATAAGGCAAAGGGCACCAGATATTCAGAGGCCAGTTCGTTAATTCTGGTGCCCCATTTAAAAAGTCACCGCCCCCGTCTGAGTGTAGTGACTGTTTGTGGTTTGTGGGCCCCATGCACATCTTTACTTTGGTGATGACTTAGACAGCGGCTGCACATATCACTGCATAGCGCTCCATAACGTACACTCCTCGGGGTACATCTCACATGGATCATATGATTGCAAGGGGGGAGGGGCGGTAAATGGCCCTTGGAAGACATTTATTATTATTAAACATTTATTGTTCAGAAATTAAAAAGTGGGTTATGATAAACCTTTTCTTTCAATTCTGAGATGGTCATATCTGCTGTCACTGTCAATGTTATGGGAGCCGTTAATTCTTGAACGGCGTCTTCAATTCCAACCTTTAGCCTGAAAGACAAAAACTTTTTAAATATATGTGACATCAGACAGATTAGACAGATAGATAGGTAGATATTCTGTTCACAAACCGTATCTGGTTGTCTGAGTACGCTTCCCCGCGGATCCTGACGGATACCGGCAGACTTAACTCCGCCAGCAACGCCGCTTTTTTCGAGGAAGTTTCTATATCACCACTGCTGAGTGCTTCGCTTAGGGACCGAGCTAATCCCTCCCCTGTTAAGGAGATACAGATGTGGCCGATGTTTATGTGTTTTGGGCTTTTTAGCTTGTTTACAAAATGATAAGTCTATACGTTTCATAATATCGCCTTCACGTAGCAGATATTCATTTACACATTTGAAGCTCTATGTGCGATCGTTTACATGAAACTTAAATTACAGCCCATCGTAGGAGCGCAATCATATGTATCCTTTAACGCAGCTTTAACCTGTTGTCATAATCAGAGTTCTTACCAAATTTCAACAGGTCGGAATCTAGAACTTGAGGCGCAGCCATTTCTTGCTGTCAAATGACAATATATGTGACCTGAGCAATAAACACGCATAATAATACATAATAATAATAATGCATAAATAATAGTTCAATTGAAAACGAAAGTGCTTTGTCGTTACATTTTTACACCACATACGCAAATTTTTCCAAAAGTATCGCTGATCGTCGTTGGTACCTACACTTGTACAAACATCATCATGGTTGATCATTACAGTAAAATGTTTAAACAGTACTAAATGTACTGAAACATATTTTAATTACGCCAGTAATTATACAGTCAAGTAATGTCAGTAGATCAGTGCAATCGTTAATTATCATTTTCTTACCTTTATGTGGAAAACAATCTATCTACATACTCTTTGCAAGAAGTCAAATAATAACCAGTTTCTTTCAGAATGAAAAGCGAAAGCAAAGTAAATTCCAGGAAGTAGGCATTTAAAGGGACCCTTTACAAAATGAGATGGACCGTAGCTGTAGCCAAAATCTATATGATGACTGTCGGGCATGGGCGTAAATTATGAGGGGGATAATCAAAACCAGCAAATACAACTCCCTGGACCCCCCTAAATGGGTGGAGAATTCAACC
>JAODKF010000138.1:11936652-11971407 GCA_026779585.1 Mormyrus proboscirostris
TGAGGCTGGGGGGCGCTGTTCTGTCAGGTGAGGCTGGGGGGCGCTGTTCTGTCAGGTGAGGCTGGGGGGCGCTGTTCCCTCGTGTCATTCGGGCTGCCTCACCATAGCCACCGTTTGTTCTACCCCCATGCATGCGTTTGACATACTGCTTGACTACAGTCCACGGCAGATGGTGGCTTTGTGTGGAAATTGGCTAATTCATTAGCCTCACGAGTTCAGAGGGCCTCATGTGTTCTTTGCGTCAGTGTGTTCATGACTCCAGTGGACTCTGAAACTGGGAATGACCTGGATCTGGATCTAGAGGAGGGGAGCTTTGAGGAAGAGGAGAACATTGATGAGGACAGGTGAGCATCCCTGGTCAGGTAACGTCTCCCCGTCTTCGGCGCGGCCCCTCGTGCAGCACGGAGCTTATCGTTTGCGCCCTCTCTCGCTGCTTTAGTATGGTAAGACAGCCTTAAAAATGTATATTGGCAAGTATGAGCGTACGTATGTTGTAACTCCTGAACAATCTGTCAGCTGTCCGCTTTGACTGCCTCTGCGTGTGGTTATGGCGTTGAGGCTCATTCGACGGATAAACCGGCTTGCCCAAGTCCTGTATCGCAGTCATTCGTACAGCATGTTGTGCTTGGTGAACGTTCTGTGGAGGTCGTCTCAGAGGCTGATGCCAGCTTTGTCACGGCACCTTTTCTTTCCTCAGGTGTGACACGTTGTGCACCTGATGAATCCGGGGCTGAAGCTTCTACTCTGTAGCTACTCTCCAGTACGCCTGCAGTTCAGACACCAGCATTTTTAATGAAGCATTTAGCTCAACATGCATTTTGCCTAAAGTTGGCGTGTTAATTTTTCAGTTTTTGAGACTGGAAAGCCGACTGCATGCTAGAGTGTGAGGCAGTACCATAGAAATTAAGCTAATTAAGCTGATTGTTATAGCAATTCTTTATTTTATTTCATTGCTTTTTATTGCACAAGCTTGCACTACCCGGCCTTGTCTTTAGGCATTAATTTTATTTATATTGAGGATATATCTTTACTTTTATATGAATGTTTTTATATGAAATGTTCTTACTTGCAAATCAGAGAATAATATTCCTTCTGTGTATATCACCATAAAATCCTACACAAATGTATGGCCGGAGAGATAATAGACTTTGAAACTGTATAAGAATTTTACTTTGTGTGTGTGTGTGTGTGTGTGTGTGTGTGTGTGTATGCATATAATGTATATTGGCTATATGGTTAAGAGAGAGAATTAAAAAAAGAATTATTTTTATTTGGTGGTGCTGCTAGCTTTGTTGCAGTGTATGCAGTACAATATTCATGTTCAAAGAATTGTTTCTCTGCCAAACCTGCTTCATCATTCCAGTCCTGGTAGCCCTTGTATAGTGTAAGGCCCTTTCTGAGCCTTGTCATTGATACTTAAGAATCAGGACATCGACAAAGTGAGTGACATTCTCTTTACAGTTCTGTTTTTGGACACTAGATGTCACTATTTCATTATTTCATCATAGTCTATACCAGGACTCTCAAACTCCAGTCCTGAAGGGCCGGAGCCCTGTGCAGTTTAGTTCTTTCTCTGTTCCACCACAAATAATTCAGCTCAAGAGCTGTGTGGTAATTAGCACAAGGAGTTGAATCGGGTGTGTTAAATGAGGGTGAACCAAAAACTGTGTAGAGCTCCGGCCCTCCAGGACTGGAGTTTGAGACCCCTGGTCTATACATATAAACATATTGTCTCTGTATACTTCTCTATGTATGTATTGAGGTTTTATTATAAGATTTTCACATTCTGTCTTGAAGCTGAAAGTGTTTTCCAGCTGTATTAGTAATGAAACCTTCATGTTAAGAGAAACCACTGGTTTGAAGTTGGTAAGCATCCATTCTATATGACTTCCGTGTTTTGTGGTGTGCTGGGATGCTTTTGGCGAATATTATAGAGTCCTGATGCCAGAAGAGCCATGACTGTAAGAATCACAACTTAGTCAAGTGTAATGAGGTCTTGAGACCTGAATTTAGTTGTTTTCACCAGATTGTGGTGATGAATCGTTTCTTTAAACAAGCCACCACACCTGTGATCAGTGAGTAGTTGGTTGCTGGCTTGTAATGTAGTATTGAGTTAATTCTTTTGTCTTGGCTTTTAGTTTAACCAAAGCTGGGCTTGAATTTGTATTTTTTTGCTCGTGTATTGACATGTGAATAATTGGCTGTGAGTAATCTAAAGTGTTGCAGAAATTCCATTTCTTCAGTGGGCAGTATTGGTCAGATTTCCCTGTTTTTGTGCGGGTTTTTATCTTGTTAGCGTACTGTTGGCCAGGATAGGTATTTAACACAATGCAGTCTTTGTAAATTCTAAACAAATCTGAGTAACTCTGGCATGATGCCCTTGATGCCGAGGTTTATTATCTGCGTTTTTTTTTTTTTTGTTAATAACCCGTTGCTCTAGTTGTACCATTGTAGTTTTCCTAAGTAAACCTAGTTAAACTAAAGTATAATGGATGTAACGAAGTGGGCTTCATACTGAATGAACAGAATTAGCCGTAGGGTATGTTCTTAAGAAGTATGTATTTCATTTCATTTGTAATAGATTTAAGAACGTGAAAGGCATGACGTTTTGTACTAGGGGATTGTAATGTCTTTGTTTTGCAGTCTAATGATTAGTACTATCAAGGTATTGTAACAGTTTCATAAGGCTTTCATTAGAATTGCAGTGTGAGAAGGCAGCTACTGTTATTTACTAAACTTGTGAATTATGGTTGTGTTTATAGCTTTGGTTCTGTTTTCACGAAACGGGGCCCCAGATTATGTTTGTTTAATTCTGAGTGACTTCTATACTGGATCTTAAATTCTATATTTTGCTTTAACTCTGTACATATGACCTCAAACATGAGTTCAAGTAGCATTCACAGTGAATAAACATTGTTAGAAATGGGCACCAAATGAAATGGGACAAATGACAAACTTGTAACCTTTCACTTTACAGTTGTGAAAAAAAATAATTAATCTCCAAATGTTATATTTTTTTACAGTTTCTTTGTCCTCTTACATATACTGCTCTTTATTTCTGTATGTATATAAATATAAAGTACATTTCAGTTTCTCAAAGCTATTATGCTTTTACTGGATTTCTGATCCAATAAACATTCCTCCTAAACATATCTGTCCTCACTGGTGTATTTGCATTTGTTTAATAATTCTCATTCCAAATATAGACACAAACTTTCACTTTCACATGTCAATTTAAAATTAAAGCTTGAGTTATATTTATTTTTGCTGCACTTGTTTTAATATGTTTAGTTTCAGTTTTTCTTAAAAGGACCTGAAACATTTATTGTAATGTTTGTTTTTAACACTTCTAATTTTAGTTTTTTAGAGTGTTTTTTATTATTATAGACTGATAAAGTGCCCTTCAAATATTACCCCCCTTAAAAAAAGAAAAATAAATAAACAGAGTAATAAAAGCTAACTTTTAGGACTAATCCTGTAATTATTTAACCACAGTAGTGAACTAACGTTTGAGGGTTTTTTTTATCTATATTTGGCAAAGATTTGTTTTTGTTTAAATAAATGGAATGTTTTCCTAAACAATAATAACTTTGCCCTGAGTCTGATTAGGAGATACACATCATTCAAACATATAGTGCACCATGCGATACAGAACAGCGACATGGAAGTTCCAAGTCATGAGGGCCTCCTTACCAATTGATGAAATGTCAAGACCCTCACCACACGAAAATACTCCTCCCTCACCACACCTGATTTTGGTGAATAGACGCTTCTGTAATAGTGAAAGAAAAGCACATCCTCATAGCGGACAGTATTAAATAGAATATCCTGCAGTGAGGAACACAGCCGTCTGTGTGGGACATGTCACATGGTCTCTATGGGAATGACGTTGACTGAGGCAAAATGTCACAATCCACACATCCTGTGCCTCTGAGACATACTTATCCTGACATTAAGAGTCTGAGTTTCTTCCAGCCTTCCCAGCATACTGCTGGGATTTGCGGGGTGACATTAGCTAGTGCAGTGGCGTGTATCCTTACGTAATGACATTTTGATATCCCATCTGATAGGAATATGCAGGTTACACAAGGCCACGTAGCAGGCATCTGCTCAGAGGCTAAGCTCTAGTAACACAATATCTACACACAAGACCCATACGGGGAGGAGATTTATCACCATGACCATTGGCAGTGTTTATCATTTATTTCATTCATAAGCAAGGCAGGAAGACAAATCATTTTATGGCTATGAAAACATTTGGTTCTCAATTGAAGAACTTGCACAAGTCTGAAGGTGTTGTTTGCTCTTTGAATAGTCTATAGTTTGCACCCAAAATCTTTTTCTAAAATTGTGTCAAGTAAAATCAGAAATACACACTAATACTAGATGCCAGTTTTCCTGGAAACATCACTGGCCTGCAAGGGGTTTTTTCATGATTTGCAATCTCCACAGAGAATGGGGGTGGAATTCCAAGCCCCTCCCCTGGACGTGTGAGGCACCCTGTGGAAATTAGTTTTACAATATAAACAACAACTAGTTGAACAGAAGTTCAGCTGATGATGCGTTTGACATATTACTTATTAATCTAAATTGGTCAGGTTATCTTTAAAGTTCTCTGTTGAATTGGTCAATCAGTATACAAAAATTGTTTTACCGTGCTGTTTTAAATCTGGTTTTAAGTCTGTCCTGGATAAAAACACATGTATATCAGGATAAAGAAACATCTGCTTCTTGAGAGGAAGACAAAGACTGTCAGAATTAATCAGAAACCCTTTTTGAACACTATCTAACCAAATAGGCTGTGATATATTTCTTTTTGTTCTAGTCATTTCTAGTGATATTTTCACGGTAGTTTCCTGGAACTAGTCAACACCGCATTGTTTCATAGATTCATTTGTAATTTACATTTTGGTTCATTTTTCAGCTGGTGAACACTTCATATAACATGTAAGACAATTCATATTAATGCCTGTGCTCATTTTTTACAGATGTAACAAAGGACAGAGAGCTCGGATGTTTTGTAGCAAAATGGTAAGAATGCAGTTAACGCCGCTCTACAATTCATCCAGACAGAAGGACAAAAGGAGGTTTACTTTTTTGGATTTTTATTTCTTATTGGCAACAACAAAAATATACACGTATTTTAAGGGACTTATTACACACCCCCAAAACAAAAACAACCATGTAGTGTGCATTTTCTCTGCATAAGTTTATTTACATAATTCACAAAAACAAGGGTGGTGATCTGAATGCGATAACAATAACATGGGGGGGAACACAGGAAGTTATGCAGGTTCCAGGTCCGATTCTTCGTAATGCCTCACTACGGTCCGCAAACCGTGACTCCGCCAGCTTTAGACTGGGCTTTTGTGCAGGTACCAGTCCACTGTCACCCTCATCCAGATCCTCCCCAGAGTGGCGCAGACATGGACATTATACGGTGGAACTATTTGGGAACTGAGACAGCGTGCACAGGACAACATAGAGCACATTCTTCATACAAAAAGGAACCCTGCACTTCGACAAATGGGTCATTTTCACTGTCACAGGCAGAATGTCAGCCTATCGCCATCCACAATGAAAAAAAAAGGGTTCAGTTTACAAAGGTCTATACACTGAAGAAAGCTACAAACGATTCTTTGGTTACAAAAAGCACCTCATATTTGGTTCTGTCTATGTCTGGTGAGGATAAATAAGAGGGATAAAACAGGAACTAGAAGACAGAAAGGCACTTAAACGGTCAGATCTAGATTTTCACTGCAAACTATGCAAACAGTACTAAAATGGGCACAAACATTCCTGTGCGTCAAGTATTCCAGGATTGGTTAACATTAGAGGTAACTCACACCGGCCACCTTAGACCTAAAGAAACAAATTGTCTCTTGCAGGCCCTCTTCCGCCGACAGTCTTGCTTGCTCTCGAAATGGAAAAGACTACATAAAGGGATAAATACTGGTATGAAGTGGCTGGACGATGCAAGGGCGGGTGACTGGATTCGGGAGAGAATCGTTTTCAAATGAAGCGGAAGGTCGCAGAATGTCTCTATCGCAGGTCCGAGCAGCTGACGTGAAGCCACTGGTCTCGTCAGGTGTTTTGTCAACTTCAGCTATATCGAGGGTAATCGCTGAACCACAATGAGAAACGTTACAATCCTAAAAATGCCTCGGAAAAGACTTTTCGTCTTTCCCCTGTCAGCTTTGCATGGTTCTCCATTGATAAAGAATCTATTTTTGTTTTCTGCAGGTGAAACCCTAACCCTCACCACTGGAGAACACGAAGAGGAAAATGTAGGCTTCAACAAAGTCTGTCTTTTATTCATTTTACTTTGAATTACAGAAAGTCCTCATCTTCATTTTTTTCAAAGTCTGGAACGACTTGGTCCGTGCAGTTCCTGGGGGTGAGGTGGCTGCTGGTGGCCAAGGGACTGGGAGAATTCAGCCAGGGGTGCAGCAGAACGTCACTGGACTCCAGTCTCTCTGAGGGGGCCTTCCGTAACATGCACCTCACCAGGCACTTTGCGCTGGCAGACAGCGAGTCCGGCACCGTGAACACCCCCCGACGGATTTTGCCGAAGAGAGCTGCAGGCTCCACGTCCTGGAAGGGGTAGCGACCCACCAGCATGGTGTACAGCACAACGCCGAGGCTCCACACATCAGCTGCCTTCCCTGAGTACGAGTGCCGTGAGTTGAGGATCTCTGGTCCGACATAGGCTGGGCAACCATGTTTGTCAGTCAGGGAATCATCCTCCCCTTTAAGGATGCACGAGTCCTCCAGATCCTGCAGTACCAGCTTCGTCCTGTAGGGGCAGCAGAAGAAACGTTAGTCACTTCCCCCATTCCCAAAACACTGGGAGCCGTTAAATATAAATTTTAATTCTCTCAGGTCATCACTGTGACATTTGTACCACCTTGCTCCTACAGTGAAAGTTAGTCATGACAGGTTACGTAAGCGGGAAGCGCTAGTTCTTTTTCTGGAGCTTAACAGTTTGCTTCACACGTCTATTTGCATTAAGTCAGTTGAGGAAAAAAAAACAAAAACGCACATTAATATCTGACAGCCCACAGGCAAACAGATGCACAGCGAAGCGACTTGCTAACATAATGTTTCTATAAACAGCAATGGTATAGAGCGATAGCATCAGCCCTGGCAATAGCTAACACTCGCGACTTGAGGAACTAACATATGCAAATCAGAATGGATGCTGCACATCTAAATGGACATGGTCAGACACTCCATACTTCTGCTGAAATTATACAAGGTTATTAAACTGCTAATCTATGACTGTTTCTCATTATAGCCCAAAGCCAAAGTGTGTGGTAAGCTAAATTTAGGGTCCATTTTTTAGCCATGAAACTAACCTACACAGTGCTGACATTTAATACTATATAACCGCACACCATGGAGGGATTTTCGATCGCGCCTAAGAGAGCATTTTGCCCACTCTTGTTTGCACCATTGCTATAATATCTTGGGTCGCCTGGAGCTCAGCGTTGATGACTCAAACATGCCCATCGCCCCCGCAGGCCTGTCTTGTTTTTGCAGCCCCACGGGAACTCAGTTTCGACGCTCTCACTCGCTCAACACGCGGCCTGACATTTCCGTCAAGATCTCTGCGGAATATGCGCGCCACTTGAAGGAAAGCCAAGTGGACGACGGAGAGTAGAGACCCCTTGGCTCATGGACCGTTCACCTCCCGGAGACCGCGGCCGTCATGTGACGCATATAGCTGGTGCTGGCGGGAATGCGGCCGCCGTCTGGATCCATTACCCGAAACAGAAGCGAGGTGTCTTCCCGCTGATTATCTACCTGTCACCCGTTTTATGCGACTGTATGTGTTTTAAGATGTATGGAAACCTAATAGGCCTAACTTGCGCAGCAGATACCGGCAAAAATTTATTGAATTTTTTTAAAAATTCACACGGGTGATACACAGACAAAATCATCTCTTAAATGAAAACCACTACTCTGATTTTGGACAGGATACTGACTTATCTGAAGCAGACCTCAACAACCCACCGACCCTCCCTCCCCAGAAATGCTTCTATAAACTGTCTGAATATACGAGCTTCATTTCATTGTTGTACATCCAGTACTGCAGTAGCACCCTACTTAGGGCAAGTCCCAAGGGTTTTTGTTTTTTTGGGGGGGGGATACTGACCTCTGCCTGTCGGTGAAGACGAACTTGCGCAGCTTGAGGTCGCGCAACACGACGCCGCGGCAGTGGCAGTGAGCCACGGCGGCCGCCATCTGGCGGAAAAGCCCGGCGGCCTCGTCCTCGGGCAGCCGCTTGCACGTCCGAACGTACGAGTGCATGTCGCCGTGGCTGCGCTCAAAGAAGACGTAGGCGCAGCGCTCACCAGTCACCACCTCCGAGATGGGCACCACATTCTCGTGCGGCAGCAGGAGAGCGTAGGGGGCGATCAGCTCCTGATACTTCTTCATGGGAAACACCTACGGGTTAGAACACGGCATTCGGCAGGGGTTAACACGCCCCCGTCATTGCAGGGCAAAGGTCTCATGCTACCTGAAATCAGAAATCTGCCTTCTGGCATATGGACACATCAAAAGTAAAGCACTGTATCGCTATAACGAGATTCCAGCACGTCGGGGATGTCTGTGCTTTTGAAGTTCCGTGCAAAAGCCTCCCCCGCTGATATTATGTTTACAGTCTGATAAATGCCATGACAACACCCGCTGTTGGAGAAAAAAACACACGCGTCCCCAGCAGATCACCTCAACCCACTGTGCCCGGCAAGGTTAGGAAAGTCCTCTGTCCGTGCCCGTCCGGGCTCTCAATTAATTAAATGGATCTGATCTAGACGGGTGACTCGACATACCTTGCACGTGTACTCCTTCTCTGTGACACTGTGCACGGCCCGATGGATCTGTGAGCCCTCCATCTTCTCCAGGAGGATGTAGGGTCCGATCCGGGAGGCGCTGGGCTGCTCCCCCCCACTGGGCCTGGGGCTCTGGGTCAGAGGACGGAGGCACGGGGCCAGGCCCGGAGAGGGAGGCTGGCTCAGGCGGGGGCGCTTGCATTTTGGGGTGTCAGCATCGAGGGATTCCTCGAAATCCACACGCTTCAGGCGCAGAGGAAGAGTGCATGGGCCAGGCTGCAGATTCACGCTCATCTGCAAGACAGACATTGTGCTTTACATCACTGCCAAGCAACTCTTCACAACAAAGGAAAACTAACCTTATAATGAATAAACTATATGCAATAGATTGGCAAGTGCTGTTTGGCAACCTTCCAGCATTAAACTCCTTTAGCAGGTAACCTTACCTAATATTGTACCACAAACATTCAATTTGCCAATAATCGGGTCATTTGATGCAAAGCTATTGGAACTGAAGAAATTATCGCAATCGGCCGTGCTAAAGCACGGAAATCCCTTTTGGAGATAAAACCCATATTTTGTCAGACTTGTATGACGTCACCCCCTCCTTGGCGTCCGGACTGACGCTCGTCTGCCTTCTGTCGAGGACAATAGGCCGGCATGACGGTCATGATCCAAGCAAGATCAACTTATTCATCCCGTATTATATATCCAAATGCCACTGAACAGCCCCCCAGGGGAGTACGAATCATTGCGACGATTTTAACGCCACAATTCCACTAAATCAGAACAATATTTATATAAATAAAACAATGCGAAGTCGGTGGAGCATCCAAAGAACTGCTGCCTTAATAGATCGCTTGGATTTCTTAATATACTAAGCAGGCTGAAATAGCATAATATCCTTTATTGCAGTATGCTTATGTGTAACAAAGAGATGACTGGACAGCGGAAGAGGTGATTCATAAGCGCCGCTGCAACCCCTTTTAAATAACAGCCCGTGACGCCGTGCAGGATGATCAAGCCGGTGATTCTGCATTACTAAAACAAAAAATGACTTCAGCTATTTCGAAATATTTAACATCGGATCTATGTGTCAGCACTGTAAGGCCAGGATCATTCATTTGGCCTTTAAGGACGTAATGGCAAGCTACGATCACCGCTTTTATAAACGCAAAACAGCAAGTTCTTAACTAGTGATCAAAACCGGGAGACCCAAATCAAAAGTTAAGCAACGCACGATAGCAGTTTTTGCTAAGTATGCGTTGGCACGGATGTCCCCGCTTTTAATAATAAAACAGGACCCAAGGACAGGATGTCTGGGTGCGTAGCTGTAACTGCACTTGTGAATGGGGTCATTTCTCTGATACAGTTTGAACCAGAATTGCATCATCGCCTCCACGAAGTTTAACCGAGATATTTCCCCCCTCCTTCCCCATGTAACCCTATAGGACTATTCATGTTTAAATCATGTAGGACTCGATAGACCTGCGCATGTTGACTAGCAACGACCGGATCTGACATTTAATAGCATTAACACGTAAAAATAAGACACTGAATTTTACCTCGTCCGTTGAAGACAAAGGCATCTGCTCTTCTCCAAAAAAATCGCACAAATGTTATGGCAATTCCCGTCAGTGTTCTAGTTTTCTCAAAAAAACATTCCCAAAAGGTAAATGTTGCGAAAATCAAATTTAAAAATAAAAAACTTCGTGTTACTTTCGATACAGAATCGAAAAAAACTAGACAGTATAAAGATAATGACGATTTTTTCTAGATTCCACTGTAAAGAAAACAAAACAGCTATAGGTTAAATTGTCGCCTTTGGTTTTTGCGATTGTTAAACGTATCCGGAACTTTCCCAAAGAAAAGGCAGTCCAATCATATATGGTTGCGATCGACTTAAATGGTCGTGGATGGCTTTGTAGTAGCGGACTTGTGTAGTTTTCACCATGCACCGGTGCTGGCTTTTGTTGTCCTTACGGGGCTCTTTGTTCGCTATTCCCGCTGAATTAGCTATCAATCCCAGTTCTCGATATTTCAGATGCACACCGATTCACCGGAGTGGTATGGCAGCACTTCTCACTGTCCTGTCCCGCTTTTTCCTTGCTCGCGATCAAACTTTAAAAAGGTGATCGTGGGAGTCGGATGTCCAGCTAGCGTCCCTTTATCATACGTTGGAAAGCAGCAGTGCTTATTGTCGGAGATGTGTAAATAAATTAAAAGCAAAAAAAGGATTTGCTTCCCAGCCCCAAACAGGCGGCTTAATCCAATTAGTCGGACGATCCACTTCGGGTGTCGCCTCCAGCCTGACTCGATCTCCAAGCAGCAGGCAAACTGCGTCGACCCTGGGTATAGGACAGTAATGTCTAATATCCCTTACTCGCTTTACAGTAGGGTTTCAAGTTAATGATGCTGACTGCCTGTGATTGCGACATCCTAGCTCCGCCTAGCTGCCTTTTTTTCTGATGACAGGAAGGTTGACAAAGCCAGGCAGCGCCGACGGACGCGACGTGCCGCTGCCCCCCGCCCTGTAAATGCACATCTAGCCGAGGAAGAGGCGTGGCTCCCCCCGCTATTTGTTATTGTGACGACTTTCAACAAGTTACACATTCCTTACCAACACGCCACATTATTGCAATTTCACGATCCGCGGATACTAACAAAAAGCCTAAACTGTTAAATGCTTCCTACCCTACGCAATCGCACCGTAGCTTGCCGTTTACCAGTAGTCTACATTAATAACGTAACTTATTTTTTATTAAACCTATTATTCACACGACCGAAATAGTTGTCGAGTCGGATCGACCCGAAAATAACCATAAAAGTGGCTATTCCCTTTATGGAAAAAAGGGTTTACCGTGGAAAGGTTACGATGAGGTCATGAGCAACAGTTTGCCATAGCACGATCTGCCCCACCCTGCTGCATGACTCAATGCTTGTAATGGTATTGCACCATTGAGTAATTAAAATACTAACAAGCTGAGATAAAAAAGAAAAGGAACGACGGATGGATGGAAATCTTAGGCAGGAGCGCTATGATTTCGATTATTCAGAGACAACACATGCGTTACTATGGGGCGTCAGTCTGTATTAAGTTACGCAACTATACGAAATAATTAAATGCTTCTGTTTCATCATATTTTGTTACTTTCGCTACAGTTTTTTAAATATACATCGGGAAGAATTCGAGCATTATGTAACAATATATTTCGGGGAAAAAATCGCGGCGTTACTTCTTGCCATAGTTAAATATACAGTAAATATGACCAGATTCTTTAGATCGGTCTGTTTAGAGTGTTTTTCCGAGAGAGGTGGCAGATGGCGTGCAGGTTGACTAAATGTGCTTTATGCAACCTGCTCGATTTAGGTGGTAAAGTTGTTGCATCGGCTCCATTTCAAGTTCGGCTTGCAGCCCCGGCTGTATCCGGGGTTTTCACATTTTCCCCAGGGTCGTGTGGGTTTCTTCCGGGTCCTCATGTTTTATTTTTTTTCAAAACCCCACATTCACACATTACGTAGGCGTGCTTTTTACAGCCCGATTTATGACTCTAAATTGCTTAAAAGAGGGATCGGCTGACTTGTTCTACATTTAGGACCCTAACTGGATTAACGATTACCGACAGTGGATTTTAAGGAGGCATCGCCGTAAAACGTGCCCAGACTTTTGCCAAGCATCGGAAGTGACTTGATTAAAACCATAGTAATTCGCGTCACACTTAAGAGAGAGCGGTGGACTAAAGCTTAGGTGTGTCCAGCATGTTGATTCGCATTGATGCGTGCCATAATTGAGTTATTTATTGTTCACCTCACGTGGCAACACGAGCAAGGGTTATGCAATTATAGATGTTTTAGGGAGCTGTTTAAATGGGTGAATACAGGTGCCTTTGAGAATTCATTCTCAGTAACCTAGATGTTGCAGTTGACACATAACACGTAAAATCGTAAGTCGTTAGTTATGGAAAAAGGCCAGGATGTATATCATCAGGGGAAGTGGTGGGAAAATGATGCAGGCGATGAAGATGATGAGGATGATGTACATGAACAGAAACACAAGAAACTGATACCTGATATAGCGCTTCTTCTTGCAACAGGAAGCTTTTTGCTTGGGCAGATGGGCATGCAAACCTAAAACCCGGGAGAGACCGCGATGTCACATAACTTGAATAGCTCCAGAAAAATGATCAGCTGCATTAAAAATTCTTTTAAAAGTGTAGGCTATGTCACAAATGAGCATCTGCATCCGTTAAACCGCAAAACACAAATCATCTATATGTGCAGTTTCGCACTGAAGTGTTAAATGTTTGTTTATTTGTTTGTTTCTTTGACCTAAATGGCAATTAGAATAATCTATTTATGAATGCATACAGTTTACCACAAACGTTGAGCTTGCATAATGGGGGTGACATCCTGTCTTGGCCTTGTGCCTTGTAATTCCCCACTACTGTAAAGGCATATGTAAGATGGATGGATTTTTAGGTTTCTGGCTTGTATGCCTGTTTTTTCATTTAATCATGATGTGTGTGTATTTATAGCATTTAACTATAATCTTAGCTAATGGAACTTTTTTTATGTAATACATTGCCCTGGTATGAAAAAAGTCTGTCTTATCTCTAGTATGAATGGATAATTGTGGTAAAACTGATAAAACTTCACTGCAAGAAATATCCTGACTTTTGCAGCCAGCATATGCACAGTAAATAAAACGTGTTTGCTATCTATTACGCTTGTTGTGTATTTTACTTTTAGATTACTGATTACAGTTAGTTCGGGGGGAAAAGCTTTGACGTCACGGCGTTTTGTAACTATGGTCCGAGTCTGACTAGCTTGTTATTTGAAAACCCTGTTATTTTGTAAATACCAGTTGTGCCACATGCGATCGCTCTATACAAAGATCTAATACAGAAATTACATACACATACATACTTACAGTCTCTGCAGCACCTTTTTTTTTTGGTGGGAACCCCCGTAAATGTATGTGCCACTCTGACTCTGTGGTCCTAAATTCTATCACTGTCTGTGTGCGGGGGAGGAGGAAGGGGGGGGGGGGTCACACCTTTCTGGCAGAGATGCTGAGTAGGAGGCTTTTTAAAACCTTTTTTTTTTGTAACGAAAAACACAGACTAATGCGGTCTCATGACTACTGAAACGAGCATGATTTTGCCTAGACCGTGGGCTGACTGACTTTTAGATGGAAACATTTACTGTGCAGCAAACAATAAATTCATCATTAAAAAAAAAAAAACAGCTTTGCTAGTAGCTGTATATTAAATCTCCACTAATGCAAAATATTATTTCTTTTGAGTACTTCGTGTTTGTGCTTGCTGTATTTGCTGATAAAATGCATCATTTGGCTCAGAAATATGAATATCACGATGGATGAATTTGTCGCCTTGCATTTTGTCCTGCGATGCACTTCAAAGTAACCAGTGACTTGAATTAAATTTTATTTTACTGCAGGTCTTTTCTGTACTAAGAGAACCACCCATGTCGGGTTCGGTAATATAATCCCCATGAGAGCAAAGCTCTTCCCAGTGAAAAGCAGCTTGCGAAGGTGACATATGCATATGAGGGCGAGACCTAAGTGTGAAGTGGCCAAAAGGTGTGTCCTATTTAGCATAGACTGCTGTTGACCTGCGCTCTATCTCCACTGCTCTATGATTAGAAAAGAGGAAATACTTCAGTCGGCCTGCTTAATACAGCATAGGTACCTGAAGCTAATGGGATTAGCGTAGTGCTCGAATAGCATTACCTTATGAATCTTAAGTGCATGTCATAGTTTTATTTCTGCTTAAATCTTATGGGGTGAATTACTGAGATAGCTATGAATAGTTGGATAATGTGGAAATTGTATTTTTTTGTTTATCTCTAGCGAGGCCCCCCCCCCCCCCCCCGCCATGGTTGTGATGGACCAGAAGGGGCAAAGTTTAGCTGCTAAGCTGTTAGCTGGCTGATTAACGAGATGGCCTTCCGGTGGGTGGCTGTGGGGGAAGATTGGCTGCTGCCCTTCCCATGGCCACTGGTGCTGGAGATCAATGGGCCGGGAGTCGCGCGGCCCATTGCGTCACGCAGTTTTGTGCAAGAGAAGTTAATCAAAACCCCAGAGCCTTTCAGCGGCGGAAAGTGAGGTTTAAATAACATGCCATTGGACTCCATTCATCCGCCGTGTTTTTGTAAATCCGGCAGTGCTGATTGTGAAAGCTCCGGATTCCAGTGCCGCTTTGGGTCCTACAGCATAAACAAGCAGTGTTGTGGAATTTTTTTTTCTTTGTTTGGCACTCTTGATGACTGCCTGCATTTTGGCAGAAGGCTGTAGGCCTTGTTGAGAGAAGCCTGATTCCCAGTCCTGAATTGTGCCAGGGCTTTGAGATCTGGCTCTGAAGCTGGGTGGGAAAATTTCATGGTCAGCCCATGCAGCATTGTAATCATTCAGTAAGTATAAATCATGTCAGGAGCGTTCAAAAATATCCAGAACGATACAAGAAAGATACTGTATTAAATGCTGATTTCTATTAAATGCAATAAGAAAAGGGAAATTAACCTGAATCAACAAATTTACTTCAAAGGATTTATGCAAATCAACAAATCAACTTTACAGGGTGTTTGGTCACTTTCTTCATTGTTAATTGATTGTTGTAGTTCAGTGGAGTTTTATATCTGCTGCTGTGAGACTACTTGCCGATTCCTCTCTTTGAACCAAACAGTGAATTAGTCTGTCAGTGGCTACTGTCCATCCATCCATCCATCCATCCATCCATGTTCTGTAATAGCTTGTCCTATTCAGGGTGGCAGGAGGTCCGGAGCCTATGCGCACAATGCAGGGAACAGCCCAAGATGAGGCACCGACCCTTTGCAGGGCACAGTCACACACCATTCACTCACACACGCTCAGCTACGGGAATGTTGGTGCATATACACCTCATCTGTCATTTAAAGATACGGAGTAACGCCTTCTGCTTCGTCTGAGATGGACGTTTAATCTCCTTAGAGTGTGGTTCTCACGCCGCGCCGCTGAGAAGCCGGCAGTGGCTGCAACATTTTCACAGCTCGCCCTACGTCTGCAGGCCCAAGCAGCTGGAAGTTCGCTTGCCGTTTTCTCATAGCTCCTTCTCCACATCCTTACTTGAAGGATGGACCTATGGGGAAGAGCCCCCCCCCTGCTTTCCTCCTTCCCCCCCACTGCTGTGTGGTGTTCCTAAATGCCACGTGGAAAATACAGGTTAATTGAAGGCTCGCCACACATTTAGCAGACTTTTCTCCAAAATGACCTATGAGCATAAATGCAGTATCAGACAATCTCTAGAGCAGCTGAGTTGGGGGGGGGGCAGTTAAGGGCCTTCTTGAAATAAACTATATGTTTCAGTCACAACATCCTTACTCGCTAAGCCACACACCCGTAAGGTTACAGTGTGTTTTTAAATTCACAAACATTTCATATTAGAACTTCACTGGCATTAAACTCACAGGATTCTGCCTACAAAGTGTGCTAGAGTAGGACGGGTAATGCCAGAGTTTGAGAGCTAAAACTCACGTACCAGATTAAGTAACAACAGCAGCAGTAACACAGGCAAACTGCAATCCTCCTGTCATTGTGGCTGCTGTAAACCTGGCTCACCATTCGAATTTTGTCACACTGTTTAGTCAGATGTGTTTTAAATGTCTTTTGAAGAATTCTTTATGCATCTTAAAGGCCCTGTGATAATAAACCATTAACTATGATAATTATGTTCTGGGAACGGCCACACATCACTTAAGGATAATGAAGATAATTAAGCATACGAAGTTCTGTTTTAACATGGGTTGCTTTGTGGTTCAATGTATGGTCAATTAAAGGTCATAATTTTTATTGTTCATGCATTATCAGATTTTTTGCTTATATATATATATATATTTGCATATCATATATATGCATGTGACTGCAAGGATTTAGGGATTGGAATAATTAACACTGATCTCCCTTTGAGAATCATCAAAATGAGGGTTTCCTGGGAGCAGCTTCAGGATCAGCTTCATGATCAGCTACAGCCCAGCATGGGATAAATGTGCATATAAGGTGGTTGGATGTCGCTTCTGAATGTGTCACAGAGGGCCTGTTTATGCAGTGTAATATAAAACCATGGACTCTGAACTCCACTGTATGGCTAAAGACCCACAATCACATTCTGCAATGGTAAGCAGTCCTGATCCCGGAGTGCCGGTATCCAACAGGTTTTATATCCTACCTGATGAGTTACTATCTGCCTGAGATCAGGTGCTCTACATCAGAGGCCAGGTAGGATGGAAAACATGCTGGATACCGGCAGTCCAGGATCAGGGATATACTCCTTGCATTTTTTAAAACTTGAGATAGGCGACAATAAGTAGCAGAAATGGTCAATGTGAAGTACACAGGATGGGAAATTAACTGGAAATTCCAGATATTTTAACGCGTATAAAAATAAACATGTGAAAAGCCATTGCATTAATGATAAGAAGAATATGCATTATTTCTTCTGAAAGCTGAAAGTGCAGAGCATGCATATGTGGAGGAGTTGAGCAACCGGACCTCTCCATGAGACCGCTATAGCGAAAAGCATGACTCCGGGTTACTTAATCGACCCACTTCTCCATTCTCGATTTTGCATTATTTCAGTAATTGTTTTGCTCATATGAAAGGTCAAGGACACGATTACCTAACTGATGAATTAGAATCAGGGCCCGAAATGCTTCGTTCAGCTGTTTCGGTGAAACATTTCACAACAAAATGTCCAGACTGTTTTGTAAAGATATAGCCAGTGAACATCCCCTCATGGCGGATGAGCAACTGTGTTAACTAAAATTGTATGCTAAAAAAATGGTTCTGCGGTTTCTGTGGGCTTGCTTTGCTTTGGGCAGTGTGTGGCTCTGCAAGGTAGCCCATGACCAGAGTTTCACTGGTTCAATCTCATGGCAGACAGAGTGATGTCACCATTGAGCCCTTGAGCAAGGCCCGTAACCTCAATTGCCCTGGGGACTGGCTGATCCTCCTCTCTGAAATGTATGTTGTTTTGGATGAAAATGTATGCTAAATAACGCAATTTAATGTAAATGATATATTTTAATTGGATTCTGTATAGATGTGTAATGGGCCATATAATTGAAGCCCTAGCAATAGATCTCTTTCAGTGGAAGCATTTTATAAATATCATCATGATTAGTTCAATTATTCTTGTTTGAATAAATACACATATTTATATCCATACATGTGGAGATGACCCTCTATCAGTGGTCCCCATAAAGTGCTGATTATGTTAAATGCGAGTATATAATCCAGGTGAGTTTTCACCAGAAAAAGTTTCACTGCTATATTTGTACATTTGTCCAAAGGTTTTCACTGCCTTATTTTCTGCTTTTATTTGCATGTTTTCCTATAATAACAGAAGCCAGCTTCTTAATCTCAACAAAGAGGTCCTGGCACTTTTAACACTGTGCAGCAGAAGACACAGTTAATAGATAATATATGTACACACACTGATTAGGCACCTAATTAGGTGCATCTGCTCGTTAATGCAAACAGCCTGCAGACAGATGCAAAGATAACGGCTCAGTACAACAGCAGCATTTCCAAATCCACAACCCGACACCCTTAGAAACGGTTCTGGAGATAAAAGGGGTTCCTGCCTGATATTGCAGATTTTGCTTGATAAAGTGACCCTGTAGTGTATATATGTTAATAATGAGGCACCACATATTGGAACAGTCAAGAATCGAGAATCGAAAGGTTGCCAGTCAGTTTCCTACAAATCAGTGCTGCAAAGAATTGTGTAACCTGAATACTTTATATAAAAGACCCAGTAGAAATTCTTTAAGTCTCTGTTATCCTCCTATATGAATGAGCAAAATGTAAACCAGACAAGTCACTTTGAACTAAAGTGTCCGCTAAGCAAACATAGATGAATGTACATAAAGTACAGCCCTCTAAAACAAATATTGCTAATCTGTTAGGTAGTCTATTAAAATTCACAGATAGAAGAGTAAAAGGTGGTTTATTGAACCTGCGATATCCACGCAGAATTTTCCCTGTTATCAGTGCGTCTTAGCATTGGATGGAGAGATGAATTCATTGGTGTGATTTGTACATTTAAAATGCACTTTACCGTTGGTGAAGTTAGTAATGAAGGAGAAAATTGCTGTAAGGGAGTAGCTAAGCATGACTGAGTTAGTGCAGGCAGTGGTTTCCCTCTCCCTGAGAAGGCCAGGGGGAATTCGTCAGGCACTGCAACAAAGCCCAGTGTGTCTGAGTGTAAACTGAGTGTGGCTGACTCATACGCGCAATATTTAATTTACTCTTCTTTTGACAAATATAAAATTGGAAAATGAAAACCCTTCTGGCATAGTTGCCATGGTAATACTTGCCTATATCAGAGACCATATATAAGGTATCATAATAAATGTTGTGTTATATTCTCTGCTAACCTGAGCAAAAGTAAGATAAGACAATAACTCTGACCCCCCCCCCAGGGGAATACAGTCCCTCCCCAACCATGTGATTCTTGATGCTTGGGTGGCACAGGCAGAAGGGAACAGATACAATTGCATTCATTTAACAACCTCTTTTGTCCAAAATGATGTACAAGTAACCAAATCTTGGGGTTAGGAAGTGTACAGCATTTCTAGAGCAGCTGTTGGGTTTAGGGGCCCTTGCTCAGGGGCCCAGCCATGATTTTATTACTTTTCTGTACCAGGGTCCAAAGTACTGGTGCGCACCGGTTTCTTGGGGTTATTGAACAATCAGCGTGACCTGCACCCTGCCGGAGTGTGCCACGCCAAGCAAACGCCGAATCTCCGTCATGTGGCGCATACAGGTGCACAGGCTGGCAGAGGAATCCCATGTGCTGCTTTTGAGACACGACAGAGGTGCGTGGTTATATCTGTGTGGTATTTCAAGAGGAAAAAGATACTCGTATGCATCTGTGCTCTGAGTCAGCGGTGTTTCTATTTGAATGACAGGCCTTTCAAAACACGGCTGCTGAAATTAGAGGTCCGGCGATGTGACTCAGCCGCCGTTTGCAGCCAGGGCTGACAGGACGGCGCTGCAGCATGGCTCACATGATCCGCCATTCACCGTTAGGGCCTGCGTGCCGGTAGGATGCCATTGCTGCACGCCGCACACGCTTATGGAACGACAAAAGGGTCATAGACGCCTCAACTTACAAGTTAATCTTAAGTACCTTATTGATGTGTTTTTTTTGCTCCTGTCGTTCCTGACACGTTAAAAGTGCCTTGATGTCATGTAATTTCCACATACTTAAAGCATAAGATACGTGTGTTTCAGACGGTTTTTTTTGTGTCTCCTTTTGACACATAACCGACGGCTTGTTTTAGGCGTACAATACACTTGTTTCACGTGTTTTTTGTGTGTGCACTTAAAACCTTGCATGAGTTGAGGCCTGTATGACCACTTTTGGCATTCCAAACACTGTCCGACGTTTGCCGTTAGGGCCCGTAGGACAGCGTTGCCGCATGGAGCTCCTGTGTCACTGTTTGCCGTTAGGGCCCGTGTGCCAATAGGATGGCTCTACCACACGGCACACGTTCTTCGCCGTTTGGGCTTGCAGCCGCTGCGCAATGCACACACGCGCCGCCGTTCACCGTTAGGACCGGTGCGGCTCTACCGCACGCCGTGCGCACTCCTGTGTCCCTGAATCACCACGAAGACGGGAGTCATATGATCAGGTCGCCGTAGTGCAGTGAAACATGAGCCTGCATCCCATGCCGCCATGGTGATGTGGCCTCATGTCGTCGTGACCGTGATGCATTCGGCGTACCTTTAGCTCAATAGCACATATTGAGTCTGGAGCTGGGGGGGGGGGGGGCAAGCGTATGACCCCTTTTCAGCAAATTGCTATCTGGTGAGTTATAATACCCTTTTGTATTTCTCCTCATTTACTGTAGGCCTAACTGTTTGCCCCAAAGCCAGTCCTGGCGCGGCTCAGCAGCGTTACAGTTAGCGTTAGAGTTAGCGTTACAGTTAGCGTTAGAGTTAGCGTTAGAGTGTGCCGCGGCTTGTCCACATGTAATGCTGGCTTAAGGCAGAGTAATACACAAGCGGGCAGAATATCCCGCAGAGCTTAGTGTAATACACAGGACAGTCTACCTCCCTTACAGCGCAACCCACAAAGCAAACCACACCTACCCGCTCGAATGTGTGAATCCCATTATGCTTTATCTGGGTTTGTGTTTGGATTGGACTGAGTAAACAGCTGCATATTTGCTGTCTCTTTCTGTCAGTAACATATCAGCTGTAGATGTGGGACTGTGGGGGTCAGTTAACATGCAGCTTTGACGGAGTATGTTTACTACCTTAAAATTACGATTGCCGCGACTTACATAAGCAAATACGCTATGAGTTGCCCGAGTTAATTATAGGGGCTAAATTATAATACTACCGACATCGTATTTTCCAATAACGCGAAACAATGAACGAGCATGATGTGTAGAAAGTGACACTAACGTGAGACAAGGCTGGCAGACCAGCTTGCAAACACGCTCTCATAATTTAGGAGAGATAGTGATGTATTGGTTGTGCAAAACATTACCCAGGAAAGCACACGAATCAGATAAGCAGATAGGCCAGTCATAACCATAACAAAGTCTATGCAACCTCAGATGCTGAAACGGATGATTTCAGTCTTCCTGTGATATTTGACTTAGTTTCAGCATGACCCAGCGTCCGAAGCCAACAAATAGTGGTGGGTATGGAAATAAAGACTAGAACGGCACGTCAGCAAGTATAACTCAAGTTTTGTTAGTTTCTATATCTATAATTTAATTCATGCGAATATATCTGTCTATATATCACCATCCATCCATCCATCTTCCAAATGCACATTCAGTAAAAGCTCAGAAAGAGCTCAGAGCCTGACCTGGGAAGGATGGAACAAGCAAGAGAGACTCAGAGTAGGAAGCCAGTCTGTTGCAGGACACACAGACACACATACAGGTTTGTAATTATATCTCTATGGGGATTCTCCATTCAGCTCTATGAGGAAAACTCTAATCCCAACATGACGACCATAATCCCTCCCCAGCCCTGACCTTAACCATAAGTAACCAAACAAAATATGGTACTTTTGACTTGAAAAAACGGTCCCATCGATGTTTAAATAACAGGTTTTATCACATTTCATCACTTTACGGGGGCATTTGGTATACATAAACTGCACACACACTCACACACACTTCCACGGGCAATCAGACTACGTCACACATGGTTGAGTATCGCTAACCATAATTGTTTGAGGTTGAACAGGTATAGGCCTTTCACCACTTATTGAAACATTGGAATATCACAAGTTTACCCCCAAAGGCTTTTTCTGCAAGTCTGTAAACACAGTAAAACACACACTGTGGGCAATTCAGACACCGGTTTCCCTAACTGCATGTCTCTGGGCTGCAGGACGGAAGTGGTGCAAAGCCACATGACAAGAGGAGAGCATGCAAACCCCACTTAGCGTGGCGGGGGCTGGGTTCACGCTCCAGCCCCAGAGTAGTGTGTGTGTGTGAAGGGCGGCATTCAATTATAGCCTTTTCAATCAATTCAGTAAGATCCTTAGGGTTTAAGCTGCTCTCATAGAATATGAGATGAACAAAGCATGACCGTTTCTTGAAATCAGGGTCTTCAAGCATGAAAAAGTATCTGTCAGACTGCACAGCAGGGGCGAACTGTCCACGCTTTCGCCTCTGGCTTGGTTTCCTTTTCATGTCACGAAGAGATTAGGGCTCCGTATGGGTACGTCTGTGACTCTATGCGCCATTTTTTTTTTTGAAAACCAGCTTCCTGTGATTATGCATGAAAAATAAGCGGGATGTTTATGATTAAGCAGAGAGGCGACCATCTTAACCTGGCCGGTGACGGCATTCTCAGGAGTCGCCGCGCTCAGCACAGGTGACTTGCTTCCGCATCTCGCGGAGCCTCTGCGCCGTTAGGCTCTGTGGCTTTTTGCTTTTTCATCATATAAACAGAATCTTTTTGGGAGTATCCCACTCCAAGCTCAAGGAGATTTTTTTTTTTTTTTTTTTTTTTACAGGCGAATCCTGGGTTTCTCAACCGCGGGACCGGTCCTGACTTGTCCTGCCACGTATTTGAGTGGCAGATGCGGGAGATGTCTGGGCTGTCCTCCTCACTGCGCCCATCCCTCCCTCCCCCCCCGCCACTTTGCGCAACTGTCAATAAAGGACAGTTAAATATAATTGCGCAGTGTCGAAATTCAAAGGCGGACCAGAAAGAGTAGTTCACCGGAGGTTAACTACGATTCCTCGCCTCCGGTTTTGAACTAGGCGTATGTCCTTGTTTTTTTTCCTGTCTTTCGCTGGGAATAGCATGAGTATTAATTATAGAGCCCGATTTCAGTGTTCAGAGCCAACTTGTGCCCCCAGCCAGGCATTTAGTTGCAGTTGCCGTGGGTGCAAAGCCTCCTGAGTGCATGGCTCTCCCCATCTTCCCGCTGTGGGGGGGGGAGGGGGGGTTGGGCGGGCAGGGCGGTGGTGGTGGCTAATGGCTCTGTGTGCCCTGGCAGACTCCTGTTTCCCCTGTTAAAAACACTGAAATGGGGTCACGCTCTGCTACTGGAGTCACAGAGGAATTCTTGGACCCGGGGCAATATCTACCCCCCCTTCTCATTCTCCATCCTGGAGAAAACGTCTTGCATAAGAGAGCTTTGGTCGGACCCGTGACAGGCTGCCCTATTAGGTCTGGCCCTTGGGCAACATTCAGGCCTGTTTGTAAACCATTCTTTGACACAGCATTGACTAATATAACCATTTATATTGACTAATGTAACCGGTGTTGCTTGTTAAAAAAGTAAAAATGTTTTGATGAAATTGACCCCACTTTTTATGGTACACTAATGAACAGCGAGGCATTATATATCATTTGTGCAGGGTCAAATATTCTGTCAGCTGAGATTTTAATTGCTATGCTTTGTTCAGAAAGTAACATTTTTTTGTATGTGAAAGCCAAAAATCCATATATGCATCTGCCTACGGGACAAATAGGAAAACTTGCATTGCTCTGGGAGAAATTCTGATTTTGCAGAAGTTCAGAGGGCAAATGGCAAATTTATTTATATAGCACAATATCATACACAATGTGCTTTGCAGATTTAAGATAGAAAATAATATAGATACAAGAAACAAAAAAGACAATTTTAAGAGTTAAAATGATGCAAAGTGAAACACATCTAAGCTAATCAAGAGTAGTCAAGAAAAGGCAAGATTTTAACTGTTTTTTAAAACTGCCAGCAGTTGGGTCAGTGATTTCCCAGGGGGGCTGATTGCAGTCTTGAGCGGCGTTATGGCTAAACGCCATTTCCCTCTGTTTAGTTCCTACTCTGGGCACCACCAGCTGAGCAGCTCCTGCAGGTCTAAGAGGATGGCCGAGCTTATAGCCAAGAAGCATAAAAACGGGAAGCTTGGGATAAGCGCTAAATGACTAGCATTAGCAGCGCAGGCGGTGCCCGTACTGCGGCCCGTGTGTCAGAGATGCAGAGCACAGCAGGGTGCAGGACGCCGACTGCTATTTCGGGTATGTAGGATAAGAGCAGATTGCTGCAACTCACTCTCGGGGTCAACAGGCAGGATGTGATTATGTGGCTTATTTCTCACCAGCAAACTGCAGTGAGTGAGGATTTCCTCCCTCCCTGATTGACTCTTTGGGGGGGTGGGCAGAGGGTATAAGGTCTGTGGCTTGCAATTCATTTCCTGTTTTCTGCCCACATGACGCATAAAAGGGCCTCATTAGATGAGAATGACTTGTAATTGGAATTGTGAAAGGCATCTTCTGAAAATCCCTAAAAAACCACCAGTGCCGGACTCCCTCTTATCACTGCTGTGTTCACACATCATCACGTGAGGCAAAGCCTGGCTGTTTGCTATCACAGCCAGTAAATACACATATTTTAGGACTAACCATTTTTACCCATGAACAGATACTTTCTCGGGGGTCAAAACATATTCTCTGTACCTGACAGGAGGTATAAAAGGAGCTTGGAATGTGAAGAACTTGCTGTATTTTATTTATTCCCGGATTTCCTCTCTCCTTACCTTTCCTTGCCACCGGCTCTGTGTAACCCAATAGTGGAACACAGGAGGTAGCAGAGAGAGGGACAGATGCTGTGTTCTCTCTGTGACATACAAAGGCCTCGTCCCAGAAACAGTAGGTTTTTGTCCCAAGTGCACTTTAAACCTCTATTTGGGGGCTTTTGCGTTTAGCTCTTTTGCATTCTACAGCCTTTATGCCCAGTATGATGGTAAAAAGAGAGAAAAGGCATTTTGTGAAAATGTATCGGGTTACAAAGAAACAGAAAACAGCAGTAAAAAGTCTTCGCGTGACACCGGAGACTCCCAGGGCTCTGAGCCTGAACCTGACCTGCCCCGGACTATTCAGAACCACTCTGTGCCCTCCTGATCTGTCGAGTCCCACGTTCCGCTTGCAGTGAGGGAGCGCAGCACTGATGTAACAGTCTGTAACGCAGCGTAGTCCTAGGGGACAGCATCACGTCGTTTAAGGTGCCGTGTTGACAAGATGTGGCCTGATGTGCGGGGGGGGGGGGGGCGTGCACTATGCGGTGTCACATGGCTGCATTTCCCCTGCGGCTCCGTGCCGGTCTAGGGACTACTCCATAAAGCAGGCCCTGCAAATATGTACCGGTATATTTATATATGTACACACATTTTTAAAAACATTTTCTTAATACATGCTTATATTTGGAAAGCATGTGGGATCAGGTTAGCTTTGTGGAGTTTTATTTGCACTGCAGCTCCAGTGCTTGTTTTTCCGCATTTGACTCTTATAGACTTTGCCATGTGGTGGCGGCTCTGAAATGACTTTCTCTTCACCGTTATTTGACGGCCAATAGCTGCGATGTGCAGTGGCTGTAGAACCGGGCCGCGGCAGCCGGTTGCTGTGTATAAGGAGACACTGGGTTCCGCTCTGTGTCTAAGCCTGCGGACAGAGGCGTGCTTTAGATCACCTGCTCCCTCGTGCAGGTAAGGAGAGCTCCACCTCTTCCTTCCAGGCATCCTCAGGCCTTTCACAGCCTTTTATTGTCACCCTCCCCTGTTCTCATTCTCCCAAAGGCTGTCTGATGTAACACTACACATCCCAGGAGAGGAGCTACATGCTGATTGGCTGTTAAATGTTCCACCTTTATTCTCTCCCTTCAGCTCTTGCCTGCTGGTACCGATTACCGCTTCCTGTCTTAAAACCACTATAACAAGCCAGTCTCTTGTGGGGGGAATCCAGTAGAACTCCATTCCACCAACTGCTCCGGCTTCCATAGCAATAATATGCTAGCCAGGTTAGGACACTGTGGTTGTGATCAGAAGGTTGTGGGTTCAAATCCCAGGCCCACAGTGTGATGTCATCACTGGACCCTTCAGCTAGGCCCTTAACCCTAATTGCTCCAGGGACTGGCTGACCCTGCTCTCTGCCAAAGGTTTAATATAATGGATTCTAGCCGCAGCCTCATTGAAGCCCCCCCATGACTACATGTTAGGTTTAACCACAATGAAGCCCCTGCACCTGTAGGACTTTCCCCTCGACCCCGCGAACCACCCAGTGTGACGGGAACTGAGGAAGAGTCCATTCATGGCGATGATGGCTCATTTGGGAAAACAAGTGCATATGAGGACAGCTGTAAGTGGCACAGGGTGTGAATGGAGGATCAAAAGAAAGAGTAAAAGACACAGCTGATGCACGATCATCACGATCATAGAAGCGTCTGTCTGACACGCGGCTGCGGGAATGACGGAGACACGCGTCCCGCAACTTGCTCTGTGCTCAGCACAAATTTATAACTGTAACTTAACGAAAAATACCCCGGCTGATATAAATGCAAAATGTGTCGTATTTAGGTATTTTGCGGATGCAAGGATGAGACTGGGTCTCTGGAGCAGTTGGGGTTAAAGATTTTGCTTGAGGGTCAATCATGGGATTTAAACCCACGACCCTCTGGATATGAGCCCTAAAACTCTGAGCTGTGCACCACCCATTATTACAATGCATTAAAAAAAAACAGGCCTCTGTCACTCTAGTGTCAAGATAATTTGCAAAATGAATGACTCCTGATACTGTGGCCCTCATTGTGGTGGGTTAGAAAATGCCCCAGTGAATGAAATGGACGCTTCTGTTTTTTTTTGTCTAGCTGTCAGAAATGTAGCAAGCAGATTTAAACTCATACTTTCCAGAAATGGAAGGCGTAGCCTCCTCTGTCGCTTCAGTTTCAGTTTGTCAAATTGTAGGTAACTCATGAAAACAGACAGAAAGAAACCAAAATCTTCCGGTCAAAGCAAGGAATACAATATTTAGCTACCTCACATTGAATTAATGTAAAACCAGAAGAAAAAGAAACTTCAGCATATACATTTTCAGCATACTTATGTTTGGACCATTTTTTTGGACAGAATTATGCCTCACTTCCACTTATATTATGGTACAAACAAACAAAGCTAAACATACTAATGTAAACAGATCGCGACATATATTTGCACATTTAGCCAAATCTGCCAAATCTGATGCCCAAACACAATTGCAACTGAAAAAAAAACAAACAAAAAAAAAAAAACGCCACTGGTGTGCCCTAGAATGTTCTAGCCATTTTCAGCCAGCGTGAACATGCATTTTCTGAGTGCTCATCTGTGACCGCGGTGTGTGCGGGCGAGGTGCTCACTTAGATGGGCCCGCTGGACATTCCTTTTCTCTGCGTCCTGGTGTGTCGACACAGTGCGACAGGGCAGTGTGTTGTGCAATGCCAGCACCTGTTGCGCAATCGGCCCTGTTTCAGGTGCGAGTCTGCATGGCTGTAAGTCAGCCGCTTCTAGGAATGTGATACGTGTTGGGACGTCGGGTGAGGTAATACCTCGCAAATAACTCCAGGATCGGGCTGCGTGGCATGGGGGGGGGGTGTTGCGTAAGAGCCTGCCCGGGCCTTTGAGCACTTTGCCAAGGCAGATGCGCAGGGCTGCTACGCTAAGGCGCTAAGACCTGCTGGAGCTCGCGGCTAAAGCAGAAAATAGCGTCCCGCTTCACCAGCTTCACAGGGTGATTTATCGAGTTCTTCTATTGCGTTCCGGCTTGAAAAATGTTGTCCCTGTCGACAATAAGCCCAGATGAGGCATCGTTAACGTGCAACTCCCGGCAATATTGCCTCCGCTCCCTGCAACAGGGTCCGGCTGGACTTTATCATGCCGTAATGAGTGGCAATTGTTATGCAATTCAGATGCCTGACACTTAGCAATCACCTGATAGCAGATAGTTTTGGTCACTCTAGTTGCGGCAGGTTTGCGACAGCTGTTTACCGAAGGGAGTCTATGGAGAAAAGTACAGAAAAACATATTGAAACGACCTGGATGTCTGTGAGGCAGGTAGACAGTCCCAGAGTCCTGCTTCCAGGAAGTGTTTAAAGATTGTGTATAACAAGCAAACTTTGGTAAACTCATCCCAGTCCAAAAATACCTTAACCTGAAACACATCACACGACTAAAAATGGAGCATGATTGCAATTGTGTGTTTAGACAGAGCCTATGTATGGTAGCAAGCAATCTGTTAGGTATGAATTTGGCAGCCCTCCGTCAAGGCAGAGGAAATGCCTTTCACTTGAACATCTACTCCTCTTTCGGGAATATGATCTGATGTTCAACTGGTCACTAGCAAATGTAAGCTCAGTTCTACAGTGTATTACTTTGCAGCAAATAATTTATAAAAAGTCATTCATTTTAAGGCAGCTAAAATAGTTGTTTAGGCACTCATAACCAAAACTCCAAAAGAGTCCTGCTGTTGTTCTCCTTCGTACAGTATCCTTTTTTTGTGGTGAAATTCAAAAACAATGAATGTCCTGTGTGTGTTTTCTTTAGTTTTAACTGTATGTGATTTAAGGTGAAAATGGTCATGAAATATTGGGAGTTTTACGCAAGAGTCGAAAGCTATGCTACACTACAGTAAGAATAAGAAAATTCATTATGGACCATGAAGAAATCAGACGCTCATTCTATTTAGAACATCCTTCATCCATCATGCAAGTGCTTGCAGAATGAATTTAAGATCAATTTATTTTAAATTACAATTGCCAAAATGCCATTTGTCTTTCATTTCAGGTAGATCAGTGAGTAATCAATAAGCAAATTAACTAGATGGAATAAACATCATGACATTGCTGCTGAGTTGGCGGTGGAATCCCTTCCGCTTCCCTTCTTTATACTGCGGCTGTCTCTTCCTGGAAGCTCTCATGGTTTCCTCAAGGATCTCTGATTTCCTCTCGCAGACCAAAGGCATGTGCTTTAGGTGAATCTGAATAACTTGTAGTGTTCAGTGTTTTGGAAATGTCTCTCTTTTCTTTGTATGATATTCGCTTGTATTTAGCGTGCATTTAATTACGTGCAGGACTACAGCTGACTTTGTTTAGGAAGACCGCATTTATCTTTGAAGCATAAAGGGTTCAATTTGTCTGCAGTACCTTTCATATAAGAGACAATTTTGTGAAAAGTGCTGTTCTGTTTGAGAGAGCAGGGTCAGACAGTCTCTGGAGCATTTTGGGCTCAAGGGCCCAGCTGAGAAATCACTCAGTCATGCACAGATGCGAAGCTTAACCTGTGGAGCCACATACCCCCCTACCTTAATGGCACTTTGTGTTCAGCTTTTTCTCGTGAAATTGTGTTATAGTGGAAAATTAGTATTTGCACGTGATTCAGGAGAATCTTGGGGAAAATTCTAATGTCAGCGATACTCAGAATGTCCGATTTTACAAGAAACCTGGGAATTTTTTGCTGATGAGCTGTTCTTTACTTAAGGGCGCAGCATTAAGCTTCCTGATCTAAGGTTTACATGAAAAGGGAACAACATTTGAATTTAGGAACAATTGTAAGAGCTTGGCAAGCACAAATCCTAAGTCAGATTTAACGTTACAAAAATCAGTCCCATTAAATGAAGATCACATGGTATCCGATTATATAGGAATATCCAGTGACCTATTACTTTAAGTACTTCTGATCCAAATACAACAAAATTAAGCCTTTCAGGCTCAAAGGCTTGTCCCATCTATGAGAAACTCACAGTTTATTTTCTGTCATTCTGAATCTTAGTATATCAGGTTTTGTCTCAGTCCTGAATTCTTTTTTGAGGACAGTGACTTATCTAGTTATATGAAAGGTGGCGTTTTCTGACTTTTTTTAGAATTCTTAAATTAGTTTTTCCATATATTTACACTTTTCTTCTAAGGATAGTAGCAGAGTTAAAATAAGGAGTGCTAAAATCAGAGGTAATAAAATGCCAAAATTATATTTCAAGATGGCCTCAGTGCCAAGAAACATCTTCCAGGTTAGGCCGCATATGTATAACTGCTTTCACTAATGACTTTCTGCTCTGCTCACTTTTTCCAGTGCCTTGGCGCCTTACCTTCTGTACCCTGGTGGACAGGGACACCTTAAAATATCATAATTACATTTTTTTTTTACAGAATTCGAGTACCCTTTTCTGTTGAGTAAATTTTCACATGTTCCTTTGGAAGCCCAATCTGGGGCAATATCGGCGGAGACTTCAGAACTGGCTGTCAACAAGCAACATAAGTACTTCAGCAAACCTAGAAATAGATGTCCTTAAACAATCTGCAGCTTTAACTCCTGAAAAAAAAGCACCATTAAATATTTTGTTACTCCATTTACTTAAAATATTTAGGCCTAATGTCACAAAATAGATCACTGAATCATTTTTGAAATACATTTTCCAAAAAAAAAAAAAAAACTGGGTGATTTCCTTTGGATAAGAAAATTCTAGTTTACTCGTCGTGTCATTTTAATGACAGCAAAGAGAAGTGGTTTCTTTTTCTATTTCTTGTTCAGTCCTAACTTGTCATGCAGGGCTTTGTGGAAAAAGAAAGCATTAACAGGAAAAGGCTTTTTTTTGAAAGCTGAAGAAGCTGAGTTTCCGAAGACAGAGGTATTTCCCAACTGAAAGAGACACAGATGCCCGCATTCGGGGGTTTGCGCAGACCCCTCCCAGGGTACCCTGCACGACTCTCAAGAAGGGCAGCTGCTAGAAGCCGTTACTCACTTTATTCCCAAAAGGGCCAGACGTAACTCGAGCGTGGCTTGCAAAAAAAATTAAAAAATAGAAACCAGAAGAGACTCCAGTATTTTTGGAACACTCCTTTTGGATGCTGTGAGACATAGTTGCTCAGTTTCTTAGTTTACATCTGGGATGTGGTGATTAAAATTTTAAAGGTGTGTGTGTAGTGTAAGGTACCGATGGACTGGATCTACCACCTGTTCGTCTTTATTTCCGAATGTGATTACTACAATTTTCGCTAACACTCTCAGAATGTGAAAAAAATGAAAAAAGGACCCAATTATTTTTCAATAATTAAATATTTGAGTATTCTGGTATTTCGAAAGGCAAACAATGAACAATTGTATCAAAACACAGATCATCTATAAAATACTAACAGTCAGGATCGTTACAACAGACCGATAGATTTTGTGCGATCTGAGGAATATTTCAGGGGAAGTTCTGGTGTAGCCATGTGTGTTACCGGGAACTGATCAATGTTACAAAATTCACTTGGTGAATCTGACGTTATGTATTTCCATGTTGCATCAGGAAACCCTCAATTCCCCCTGGCTCTGTAACAGTGGTACAGGATGACTCACTGTAAATAAAATGGAGGACTGTAGTCATGGATACAGTCAGACCTTCAAGCAGAGACAGACAGTTCTGAATGCCACGCTTATGTCAAATATGGCACTGCTCTGTCTTTGTGTCCGGTGACTAAAGCTGAACTCACTTCCTAGTTCATTTATCCTTTCACAGATCAGTGGAGAGACCTGCTTGGTTAATTCTTTATTATATCATGTGCCCTTACGGAAATTAAGCATGGTTTTACTATGATTAAATAACCATGGGTTTTCAATGGTTTGCAGTTTTTCATGGTTTTTTGGGTAACTATGGAAATCATGACTATGGTTTTATCATGGTTTCACTACAGTTAAACCCAAGTATAATCTTGGTCATAAACCATGGTTTTTGTTTTACCATGAAGTGCTATGGATAAACCATGGTAGTACTATGAGTAGTACCAAAGTACCATGAGATACCATAGCAAAACTATGGTTACTGCATAAAAACCATAGGAAACCATAGTGAATTTTCATAAGGGTGATGAAAGTCTTATTCAGGAAATACTGAACACTCTTGCACAATACATACTTCACTACACTACGCTGTACTATACTATACTATACTGAGAACTGTTAAAACAAAGCTATATTATGATAAAGGTTTCTTTTTTTTACAAATAATAATCCACAGGCACTGGCAGTTTCCCAATCTGAAATAAACCTTTATAAAAGACAATAAAACAACATATTCCTCATATACTAACTTCTTTAAGCACATTGCTACCTGGTATCTCTGGAAAAGGACAGGGAGCTCTATTTTAAAACTGTCAGCTCTGACATTCTGAACGCCCAAGGCGATATGAGTTTAATTTTGGTTAACTCTGAGGTCAACTAAGGAGTCCTCTGGAACTTACACAATACTGTAACCTTGGTGAAAACATCTCTGCACAAGATAATATACCCAAGACAGGGAAAAAGAGATTTTTAAAACTCAGTCTGTAAAATCCCCTGGTTAAGGGAAGAAATATTTCATTCAGATACTTTCGACGGGGCGTCAGAAGCATTTCTCTGTGTGGTAACATGCTTGTGATTTTCCCCGTTCAATTATCCTGTCATTGAAACAAACATAAATAATGCTGAAAGAAATCACATTGGCCTACATCTGAAAGAGAGAAAGGTGATTCTTGTTCTCTTCGCTCATAGTCTGTTTGAAGGCCTCCGCGATCTCTGCAGTCGCACTTTCATTAAGTCAGAGCACTAGCTGGTTTTAGTTAGACTGTTTTCAGGGCAGCTGCCTTTGTGGATGCCTGTCTCTGCTAACCCTCTCTGCCCTTCCGATGGGGCCCTGAAGGTGTGTGAGACAGTGAGTTGCCACCTGCTCACCCTTCACCTCTGATGCCAATGTTCCCAAGGAACAGGGCTTCATGAGAACGAGGGGAAATGTGACTGTCTGCTGTAAGAAGGACATTAACACGACAGCCAGTCCAGAATGTGTTTTAACTAATGGGGGACATCTAAAAATAAAACGATTTTGTGATTACATTGTTAAAGATACACCTCTCCCTGCTGTTTCACCATTATGAAACAGCGACTGAATGAGTATCGTTATCTAAATTGGTGTCGAAAGGCAAGATTAACTGGAATTTTAACGTGTTTTTGACAGTCACCTGCTTCAGGAATAGGAACTGCCTGAAATGGAACGTAGATAACATAATCATAAGATCAGTCTAGGTCCTACCTTAGTTTCTATTGTCTTAATGACTAATGGCACAGAAGAGAGTTTGACATTGGGATGGGGGTAAAACTTAATAATACTAAGGCAAAAGTCAATTTATAGAGCGCTAGAATGAAGGCAAATTAAGTATGGAGGGTGTATACACCTATCCCACCCCCCCGGTTTATGAACCCCTGAAAATGATGCTTACATTCAGCTGTCAATTGGTACATGCAGCTCTGGAAAAAAATTAAGCAACAGCTCCACATTTTTTAAGAATCTGCACTGTTAAATTCTGATTGAATGCTGGTTCTGCTGGCAGAAGACTACAGCGAGCGACAGGCTGCTTCCAGGCTTGAAGTTTCTGAGACAGCCAGTGCAGAAGAACAATGTGAAGCATGAGACACTGGGAAGGACCAGAAACCAGTCAGGTTGGGGGTAGAATTGACTATCTAATGGCAGAGATGACTGTTAACTGATCTGGCAGTTTTCCATGAATCTGAGGATGACATCAAGTGTCCTTCAAAAGGAACGGGAAACATTAAGTGCAGGCGTGAAGTGCATTTTGTATCAGGCTCCTAGAAGCAAGACTATAGTTCCATAAAGCCCTTCATGTTCCGTAACTGGCTGACGTATGTTAAATGAGTCCATGCTGGAATTTGCCACATCAGGAAATGCATGGAAGATTAAACCCTGACCCTAACCCCATTTTAATGTTGAACACAAACAAAGGCCTAGTTTACACTTACAAATTTTCTCTTTAATACAGCTGTTGCAAATAAAGTATTTTCGTATTCTTGTGATGAACTGCTATTGGTCATGGGAAGGGTAGATTAAACTTTTTAAATGTGTTCTTCTTGTTAAAGCTGACGATGAAAATTGTGATGACTTTTAAAATGTATTTAATACAGCTTTGTAAAGCAGAAAACATCCTTTGTGTATTTAATGGAGAGTTCACAGCCCAGGAGGGTATGATTAGTGTTTTGCGTTCACTGTACTCTTAATTGGGCATCCATTATTTAATTTCCTTCAGGAGGCTTAAGTACCTTGAATGTGTAAATAAAAGTAGGTAATTATATGAACTGCGAGCAATGACAGGACTGTGCACTCATCTCCTGTAGGAAATTTGCTGAAAATGTCCTCTCAAAAAACTCTCGGACGAGGATAAATGTTGCTTAAGAATTGCTTAAGATTCACAGCTTTGCTATTTTGAAGAATCATGATCATATGCTGCTGAATTTCTTTGCAAAATCTTTGACATTTTCCTTCCTGTTATTTATATGTAAAGCCCCTGATTCTTGTTCCCACCCCCATGTCTTTGCTTGGCGATCTCATGGACTTAGCAATTCCCAGTAATACTACCCAGCTTGCTGTGTGCTGCTGCACAACACTCCTATTTACATGAAATGTACATATCAAATGCCTAGATAAGAATCTAAGAAGCTTATTAGGAGCTCTTGTTATTATCAGTGTTGGGCATTTCAGGTCCATTAGCTACAAATCCAGGCCAAGGTTTTGTTTCTACCAACCAGCTGAGTACTCTGTGACTGTGACTCTTCATACTCAGCTGGTTGGTAG
>JAODKF010000138.1:11996743-12013849 GCA_026779585.1 Mormyrus proboscirostris
ATTGTGAGTTTTTCTTTCATTGACTGAAGGGTACCAACAATTTTGTCCACGTGTGTATATATATATATATATATATAACATCATATAACACACACACTCACACTTACAGGTTTGTAATTATATCTTTGTGGGGACTCTCCATTCAGTTCTATGGGGAAAACTCTAATCCCAACATGACAACCTTAACCCCTACAGCTCTAACGTTAAGCATAAGTAACGAGTAAAATACAGCATAAGTGTCTTTTGTGTGTTGTTTTTTTTTTTTATCAATTGCCGTCACAGATCTTTATCAAATGGAATTTTCCCTTGTGGGTACCAAAACATGGTCCCCGCAATGTCAACATAACAGGTTTTTATCATGTTGTGGACACACACACACACACACACACACACACACACACGCACACAAGTGTGAGCCATTTTAGCACAGATGTGTATCAGAGCCCACTGCCTATCCCATTAAACACGGAGAATGAGGCATGGGACACCCTGGATGGGATGGCGCTCCGTCACAAGGCACCCTCACACACAGAGTCAACTTAGAGATCCCAATAGACCTAAACTCCATGTCTTTAGGTTGTAGGGCAGGACTGTTACCTACTACGCCACTACTATCCAGCAAAAGCCATATATAACTGTACTTTTACAGCCTGGCACAGCATCCACTGTCTCATTGACGTAAGTGTGCGATTCTTTGAAATGAGTAACTGGGGTGTCTTGTTAATGACTTCAACCAAATACTTCCTATACTTGTTGATCACTTCTGTTTATCAGCTTGAAGGTATTTTGGCCCATTTCCTCTTGAATCCTTTGATGTTTTTCAGCTTCCTTGGCTGAATTAATTATGCAATATCATACTTCGGCTGTTCCGAAATGCAGGACTTCTTCTGCTTCAGCCGTTTTGTAGAGTATGTTAAACATCACCGGTGCACAGCATGACTCACTTTCAGCTTCAGCCCACGGATGAACACCCTGACATTATCGTGTGCTATTCTCCAGTACAATGCAGTCTGTCTGAAAAGCATCACGCTTGTCACATCTGAATATGCTCTTCAGTGCACCTCACTATTGATCAAGCGCGTCCCCCATGATTCAGGCATATGGTATATAGTACTGTCCGGTAAGGTAAAGTAAGGTAAAGTAATGTACATACGGTAAGTGTGGCATTAGAGTCCAGCAGATCCCTAGCTGTTACCTTGCAGTACTCCAGGAGGTCTTTCGCTTTGAGTGAATTCTCACCGCTTCTTAAGAAGGGATGGTGCTTAGTGTTAAACCCACTGAATAGCATCTGCTTGACCATGAATAGATACAGGAAACTGCCTTTAAAACATTTCATGTAACCTTTTCCAGCTTCATAAGCACTGACAACTCTTTGAGGTCTTCAGATTTTGAGAATCAGAAAATCAATTTCCTGCGGTGACAAGTGAAGTCGTCCCTGATTGTCACCTCATGGCTTTGACCATGGGACACAAATTATCTCAATAATAGAGCCAATTACATTAAGGATTCACATACTTGTCTCAACAAATATGATTCATATTAGAAAGATGTGTTCAAGAAAACACAGTTTGCTTACTTGGTTTCTCTGTATCACTTATTGGAGATCAGACCACATTTAAGGTCTGATATTCTAGCTTTAAGTAATAAGTTAGGGCTGCTGATTCCTCAGTGAGTAAAAACTGGAATTTGTAAACACATCATCTCAACACAGACTTATAAGAAAAACTTACACATTGATATAGTTTCTGTTACACTGGATGTAAGTTTCAGCTTTATGCATAACCTTTAAAAATGGCTCCTAACACAGATATATCCTCTTCATAGCTGTTTCCAGACGGGACATTTCAGCACAGTCTGCCCTCAGCACAGTCTGCCCTCAACACAGTCTGCCCTCGCTGCACCCAGAGCCAATCGTGCTGTTTCCTGACGGGACATTTCAGCACAGTCTGCCCTCAGCACAGTCTGCCCTCAACACAGTCTGCCCTCGCTGCACTCAGACCCAATCGTGCTGTTTCCAGACGGGACATTTCAGCACAGTCTGCCCTCAACACAGTCTGCCCTCGCTGCACCCAGAGCCAATCGTGCTGTTTCCAGACGGGACATTTCAGCAC
Source organism: Mormyrus proboscirostris (assembly GCA_026779585.1). Taxonomy (NCBI): domain Eukaryota; kingdom Metazoa; phylum Chordata; class Actinopteri; order Osteoglossiformes; family Mormyridae; genus Mormyrus; species Mormyrus proboscirostris. Next base: position 11,998,855 of record JAODKF010000138.1, read on the forward strand.
AGTCTGCCCTCAGCACAGTCTGCCCTCGCTGCACCCAGAGCCAGTCGTGCTGTTTCCCGTCCGAAGCATCATTTTGACACATAACATAAATAAATAGCACAGTACTGAAAACGGGTGGTTCGATGCAAATTTTGTGTTGCCTGAAGATGTTTTTTTGTACATGATATGAAATTTGACATTAAATCTTTTATATAATATTGCTCTTTGTTTTTAAAAGTAAATGTAATTTAAAATTATTTCTAATAATGGAATTTGAAATTAAATTTGGTTTAGGGACCAAAATAACACCCATTTCTGCTGATTATAGGTAAAAAGAAGGCATTTGCTGTTTACTAAGCACCAAAAAATTAAGCGATTTAGCGACCATTAAGCCTGTGCTCCTGACTTGCCCGGGTGCATCACTGCAGCATTTACTTCCTGACTTTACAAACACCTGGTATCAGCAGTTTTTGGCCATTTGTCCTCCAGACTTCACAAGTGAGGGTCTCTTTAGGGGGGCAGCTTCAGCAAGGTCGCGGCTGCTTTTCTGGGCGGCTACAAGACCACGATTCATTATCTGTCCCCACACTGGCTCTGACCTACTTGATGGATTAAAGGGAAGTTTCAGGGGGATTTCTTTGGCAGAAGCCCCTGTCTGCCTTAACTGTGTGTAAAACTTCATGGGTTGGTGAGGAGAGTTTGTCCCTTTACTGCGGGTCAGTTTGGATTTTACTGCTAGGAATAGCATGTTTACTGTGTTCAACTAGTCTGATAAACATTAATATAAGTACAACGTACACAACCTTATTATTTAAATTAAGCTAATAATAATCTTTTCCTTTTAGTAATTTATGCCTCTAGTAGTGATCATGGAACAAGAATGGGTGAACTTCACTAATTTGGTTAGTGCTATGTATAGCAATCGCTACTTGTAGACAGGAGAGCACAGTGCAAAAGTGCATCACTAGTAACTATTACTCTTTGTGCTATACTAGTATTTCTGTAAATAAAGAATGATGCAGAGAAGTACTTTTTAACAAGAGCTGTGGGATGGGGGTTCAGATGGATAAAGTGCAGTGAGTCCTTAACCTGTGGCAGGAAAAAGGATGATAAGAATTCTGTATCAAACAGAATCTCTGGTAAAGAGTAACTTTAAACTTTTAATAATGAGCCTGCTGGGGAAGTGGACGTCAAGACAAAAATAGACAGACAGACAGACAGACAGACAGACAGACAGATAGATAGATAGACAGATAGATAAAGAAAAGAGAATGAGCATGTATATGTACATTGTCTGCCACACCTCGTCTTAACCCACCAGATCTGATGGTGAGCTGCAGAGCAACTTGTTAAAGGCCAGAAATAATTCCAGTACATGTTGTTAGTGCAAACATCCCTATATGATAATACAGTATTATGTCTGCTATAATATTCCATTACCAACCCAGAAAAGCCGCACGCTTTTTTCCTCATTAAGCAATACTGTACTTCTGCTTGCTAAATGGGGACTGGCCCAGATTCTTCTAGTCAGCCAAGGTTCAGTGGAGACTCTCTGGGTTTCAGAGCCGCTTCCGCACCCCAAGCAGCAGGGTTACACTTTCACAGCATGCCGCCCATTTAAATGTTTTCTCGACATAATTTTTGCTTTTCACATCAAATTAATTACAAATTAAGAATGATATACTGTAAACAGGAGCTAAATCCTACTTTCTTGTTAGAGTAATGACTGACACTGAGTGGATGTTTCATTTGTTTCTAAGAACTGAATAAAATTGATCACAAAACAAAAACCAATCAGTGGAAAAATACCCATTCCCTTGCTGGATGCCTTGGAATACTATATAAAGACCAGGACTAAGGAAAATGCTAGGAATATCCAATGGACATCATTATGAATCTTAATATTGCTCTTTTTCCAGCAAATCTAATGCAAATCCACATTTCATTTAAGTGTTCCTGCCTGTTAGTGAGTAAACACAGATAGGGCCCAACACACAATATATAAGGAGAAAATTCACAGTAACAGATGTGCCATATCAAAATGAATAACGATGCAAGGAAAACTACTGCAATTTCTATATATCTTTCCGACTGGAGAATTCAGGTGCCAGAAGAGCGTTACCACCACGTCAAGCAGAAAAAGCTAGAACAATCATTTGGAAATCTGCCTGTGAAAGGTTATTGACAGAAATGTAATTTTATCATGTATATAAAACTGTGCTGCTGTTTTAGTCATGACCGCTGAGGTGACATTAAGAATGACACAAACCCCTCATCAAGACCTGCATTTACTGGCTAAACAAAGTGTCTGGCCACCACCCCTGTGCAGGGACTGAGTAATGCACATATTGGACAAAAAAAGGCTCAGGTGACATTTTTTAAGGATGGAGCCATAATCCAGAGCCAGGCTGCTTTTAGGTATAAAGCACAAGGGACCCAGCAGCCAGCAGAGTCCTCAGTGCAGGCCACTGATAATGAACTCACAACCATTCTCCTATTCTGAACTTAGGCCAAATGTTGAAGAAGGGCTGCCCAGTATGGAACAGGATTCGGATCGGTGGGCAAAGTAGGTAGGCATATGGGCAGATATATCTCTATTTATATAGTTCTTCCTAATATAACCGCAGAACCAAACGATACACCGTAAAGTATTGCGGGCAAAAATCAACAAAACACCATATAACTATTAATGAAGCTCAGTTGGAAGAGAAATAAGAGCAGATAGGAAGTGGTCAGATTTCACCGAGGAAACCAGGGATAATAAATAAGTGGCGGACACTTGGGCTCGGAGCGGCTTTATGGGTTGGTGTGCTGGGATTTGGGGATTGTATTTGTAACAGATTGCCTCTGGGATCCCTGCAGTGTGGCTACAGCTGTTATGCAGGGTTCATCTTGGCGCTGTTCACTGACCATTGCTGGGCCAGGATGGGGTCGCATCTTCTCGTTTCCATGGATAACACCGAGACAAACAGCTGAGATGGTACAGCGTTAACGCGGACTCATTAAACAGCCAGTCTCCTTCCTGTGCCCATTTCCATTTAGGCATATCCAGACACATGCCATCAGTCAATAAATCACACAATAAGATGACCAATAAGAGAAGGGTTTGGGTTGAAGGAGCTGCAAGCAGGAAATGACTCAATTAAAGATCATCAGTCCTGAGATCTCAGCAAGCCGTGGCCCAAAATAGCACGTTTATTATTCGCAATTAGTTAATTCACAAGAGCTGAGTTTAGCTGTGGCTGCAGTTTACATTTAACAGCCCAATTTTCAATGCAGATTTGCTGCTTTCAATAACTGCAGTAGAATAGGACTGCATGTTAATTATCATAGTTTAATATTGCAGTATAGTGCTTTTAATTTTTTAAATGAGTATATTGTTGAGGAACAACAACAGTCTATAGAATGAAATAGTCGATGTTCATTGTGCTACAGAAATGCTCACTGTACACAATCCTCTCCAGATAAATGAAACTGACTAACAAGATCGCTGGTGTCATTCCCTGTAGCTAACAGGGTGCACATGTAACCCAGCTTTGCCAGATAATTTTCTTATGACCGGAGAGTTGCCCAAACAGTAAATGAATTGTGCTTAATCACAGCCACAATTCACCTTGGTACTGGTTTACAATAAACACCTAATCCCAAGCCTCCTGTATAAGAACATTGTTGCTAAGCTGTTTTAGAAGTCGGTGGTAGCCAGTCAGAATTTGCTCTAAATTTAACTGGTCCTTTCAGAGAATCCCATACTTGACCTTACATTTGAAGCCCAGCTTGGCACAATGTGTTTCTTAAGATGACATGAAAGTGTTAGCCTGCTCTAAATTTTTAGGCACTTTTGCAGGTGTAGGGAAAATTACCCAGAAACAAAACGCTTAGAAGTATTTCTAAAGAGGATGTCGAGAAAATATATACATTTTTCCAGCCAGGCATCAAAAATCTTTGTGTTTGTTTCTCTGGTATCAGGGCATAGATGCTGAACTCTGACTACACTTTGACTTTTCTGACATGCTGTCCTGTTGATGTCTACATAAGTTGGGCGTTCGTTTGACTTCTGCTTCATGTCAGGTTTTAAATCCCTTCCTTTTACATTTTGACAACAATGCAAGTCATGAGAAGTACAGTTTATAAAGCAGACTAGACTACATTTTTTCAGCTCCTTTGTAAAATAGTTTAAACACTGTTGAGTTTTAGCTATATTGTAAAATTGAGAGGCATGAATGCTGATTGGGTGGCACAGAGCTTAGGGGCGTGTGCCTGTCCCTTGCTGCGTGCTCGGAGCTCGCCTGCTCTCCCCGTGTCTGTGCGGGTTTCCTCTGGGTGTTCTGGTTGCCTCCACATTTCAGAAACATGTGTGAGAAGGATCCGTCTCCCCAGCCAGTGCCCTATACTCCCTGTGACTGGCGCCAAGTTCACTGTGACTGCGTGCTGGATAAGTGTTACAGAAAATGGATGGCACTCAATTTAGAGCTATTATAATTAAACTTTAAGCTGTAGAGCTCCTGTTGACTTAACGACAGATCAATTAATAGACAGTCGTAACAAACCTTATCATCCAAATGGTATCAACAGCTATTAAGTAGGAATTCTAGCTAAGTCATCATTAAAATACTGTGATGGAACTCTAGACATTAGTCTGGTTTTGTACCACTAATACCACTTGGAACCAGATTGAATTGATGTAAAGGCCTCTTTTCCTTGCTAAGTCAGTAAGTAAATACATGTTGCATTCACTGAAAACTTTCATATGCAAAATAGCTGGATTATTGTCACTTGTAAAATCCTACACATTGTTCGGTTTGCCAGTTTAGTAGGCTAACTTTCACTATTCAAAAAAGCAAATTTGAAAAAGATTGTCATGCCACGCCTCAGAATATTTGAACGAGCCGAATGTGTTAAATGTATGATATTTATTTTCTGTCCTGCTAAGTTATGCTATGGATTTTCCCGCTAAAAATGCTGTTAAGCAGCTGCATAATAGAATCCCAGCAAATGTCAGCGCATTTAAATCAAAGGAATTATGCCCATTCATTCAGTTTCATCTCTTTCTTCCTGCCTTTGTGGCACTTTTCCCCGGAGCACGTAAGCACTTGCATGTCTTACTGAATTGTAAGTGGTAACGAATGAATGGATCTGGAGAACAAAAGGGTTCCTACAGGTAACTGTGGAGAGGCTAGATGTCAAAACTCTACTTTCAACTGACCTCTAAACATGCATATTTCCTGCCATGAGAACAGGCTGCAACGGCAATCCCGGCACCCTTAGCAATTCTGTCCGGCATAAGAGAAATTGTGCATGAAATTATGCATGAAATTACCCAGAGAACATAAGCAGGCGTAAACCCATCCTCATCCCCATTTTGCTTGGTCTGCAAAAATGTGTCAGCAGTTCAATTGTGATTAATTCGCTGTTAACGCGGCATTGGAGAGCTAACCGAGTTCTGGCATGGTTTTTGCAGCTTTGATTCAGAGAGACACGTCAGTCCAGATCTGGTTACGCAGTGCGTTATTTCACAAATATGAAGTAGAAGCGCAAGAATGATTTATTCTGGGAAATTTTAAAGTATTAGCTGCTCTATGATATACTGAAATATTATTAGGTGTGATAATAATACTCATATGAATGCTACTAATTCTAATACAATTACTACTGCTAATATTATTTTTGTAGTTATTGTAGTTATTATTATATACAGCAGCATGCTGACTCAGTGGGTAGTTCTGGCACCTTATACCTTCTGGGTGGGATGTCAGCATTTTGGGTATGTTTCCTCTAACAGTCCAAACACATGCAGATAAGCTAGCTGGCATCTCTAACCCGGCCTTAGTGTATGATTGCGTGTATGGCCTGGCATCTCCTGTAGGGGGCGCCCCAGCCTCATGCCCTTTGCAGCCTGGGATGTGCTCCAGACCCCTCCTTTATCTGGACCAGAAGATAGATGCTCTCTCCTGTTAGGATATTTTCATATGGCAGTGCTGATTAGACGCCTGTTTTCCTTGACTTGAAAGTTGTGAAATACACATACAGATTAGATCGTTTGAGAAACAGCCCAAATTCATGACAGTATGACAGTATGTAAGGTAACTGCAAAAGATGCTTCTTGTTGCTACAAGAAGTACATTTCAGGACTGAAAACAGTATTAGTATCACCAAAGCCCAGAACATGCCGCTTGTGAAGATGACCAAAACTGAGATCTACTGCCCCCTAGCAGAAAGGGGGACTCATAGCAGATCCTTTTAAAATACAATTACTGCTCTATACAGCACTGAGCAGCACCACAGATCTCCACTTAAAGACTAATGAACTCGTATTAGAGGGACATTAATTCGCATCATCTGTTTTATAGTCTTTGAGCTGGTAGTTTTATAGATAAATTTTATTTCCTTCATATGACCTTAGCTTTCATTTGGATGCCTGGCCCTCTAATTCTCTCTTGATAATGGGAAAATATTTACATTTTATTTGCATTTACTGCAAGAAACAGAAGAAAAAGTGAAAGTGAAAAAAATGGAAATCATTTTAATCCAACGGCTTTACATTAAAACAAAAAGTCAAAAATTATGACTGTATTTGATAATATCCACAACATAATTAAAAACAAATACAGTGTTCAATGTCTTCTTTATTCATCTATATGTTGTGCCCGTCTGAAATTATGCATTTTAGAGGCAAAGCTAATATTAATAATACAGATAATGTTATTGATATTGCAGTTGCAATTGCGTAATGTCCCCATTGAAAACATGTATTACCTACAGCACAACAAGTGGATGAAGCTGATCAGTGAATGCATTGTTCTGTGCTTCCACACAGTTGCTATAATCTGTGTTTTACACGCATGTACTACTAGTAGATTTGGAAAGATTTGGGTACTTTGAATGTACTGAGGTTAATCTGTCATGACTTGCAGAATAAGGCGGAGCGTATATGACGACTGAAGGGGGGTAGTGAGTGAGGAGCCTTTGGAAGAGAGGTTTAGGTAACCCCACTGGTGCCCCCCTGCTCTGGGCACCCCAGTGGGCACGATGGGGGAGGACTCTGTTACGACACAGGTGGCAAAGGGTGCCGTTCATTTCACCGCGCTGCGATCGGGAAGGTGCTGAGCTTGTAGTTTCGCTTTAAATGCATCGCACTGGGAGAATAATCTACAGAAGTGGCTGAAAAACTCAACTTCCCGATAGAGCCGCGAGTTGAGGAAATAGCAGGGAAGCCCTTGATAATTTGGCCTGTGAGATGTAAGGCGTGTGAGCGGCGCAGTGAGAGAGCAGCGGCTGTGATGGCGAGTGCCTTGCGCTCGTCCCCTCCGAGGGCTGCTCCTACCCATGAATATTTCTCAAAGTGAAGCAAAACCGGCTTCATTAACAATGCAAATGCCCCGAATGGAGAAGTTCTGCAGTAACCAGTCGCAGAGTTCCACACGGAGGCTGCAGATCTGGAGCAGATAAGGTCAGGGGGGCCTCGACTGGGTGACAGCTAGGAGTACCCTGCTGTTATCAGGCATCTCTCAGCAGGTTGCCAGCGCAGGCTGCGGCTTAAACAGGCAGCCACGCGGCTCCATGCTGCCAGCTGCGAGGCATGTGCGGAAGGCGCCCTGATCCGCTCTTTGGGGCCGCACCGCTAACTGCGGGGGCTGATGAGTAACAGCTCGCAAAGTCAGAGAAGCAGTTACTTGAATCAATGTGCAAGAATCACATTTCCATATGGAATTAGCAGATATCTATTTCTTTTTCAATTTTCAGTTACCTCTTAATGTATTTTATCGAATGTTTTTTTTCATTAGCTTGTTTGTTACTATTCAATTACTTTATCGCCACACTGAATTATATAATTAAACCCATGTTATTCAGCGTGTTTACTAATACAAAAAGTGTAGGAGACAGAGATGTTTTATATTTTTTTAAAGAAAGCAACAGTGTAATTAACACCGAAGAAGCAATAATTCCTTCTTCTTTTATTTTTACTGCTGCAAAAGTAATGAAAGTTTCATACAGAGCACAGCTCTTCTGGTACAATGTCGTGTGAACATAACAAACGCAGAAACTACCGCTCTACTATTTCCAACATCTTACCACACATACAGTACTGTGAGACAGTTTTAGGTTGCTACAGGAAACTATGCTTAAGGTGTTTTTATGTCGGTGTGAAACTATGTCATTATATCTGTCAAAGTATGTCAGTTTAGCCATGTCAAAACCTCTCCTGAAATCACCCCAGTATTTGCTGAAATCATAGAGAAGGCCCATGTATTTCTTGACTCAACCAGCACACCACGGTTGGCTAATCGATTCTTCAACAAATTATTTACACTAATTTACATGAGCTGATGGTGAAATTTAACAAACACAACAAATGGCTGAACTTTTGCAGAACAGAATTCTTGTTCCTTTTTATTGTATTACTGCTTTGTATTATGATGTATTTTCATTTCAAATAGAGTTTCTTCTGAATAAATGTGCAATACTGTTTGCGTGTCTGGTGTGAATGCCTCTCTATTGCTGTAGGAGCACTCTGGAGATGATGTACCTCGGCTATAATTACACTCGAGGGTTGTGCTGGGTTATCAGGTAGGCAAAGAGGACTGTGGTACTGTTCCTAGACTGCCGAACAGTACAATACTGTTGCATAAATAAAGCCTTAAGAATGAGTATGTGATAACACTTTAAATTATGTATCTCACTTTATTAAAGTCTTAGGTCAGCAAGGAACATGAGCTGGCAAGATAATGTTAATGCTATCTACCACCATCTCTTTGGCTTTTATAGGTGGGTAGCTGGCTTTTCTCAGGGTGTGCGATGGCGGTTCCCGTGCATGGTCACGATTTTAATATGAACATGAACGGTACAGAACTGCGTCAGCAGCGTGACTGTTATCACTGGAAACTGCTTACTGCAGTAAATGGAAACTGGTGCAGTTCACCATTAACATGTCTGCATATAAAACTGCCCCACAGAGCAGCCCCTCCACTTTATGCAGCAGTACTTAACATCATGGAGAGTGGCGGGTAGCATGTGGCGGGGAATAAATGTCCCTAGTGGCAGCTGGGGGGAAGCTGCCCTCCGTGCCTCCTGACGTGAAGGGCAGGTCAGGGCCGGGCAAGGCTGTCCGCAGGAGCCGGGCTCCGCACGCGCTGTTCATGTTCCCTCTCTGCCTGTCCTGCTTTGACTTGAGAGGAGTTCATTTCCCAAGACTGTGTCAGTGATGTAATGGGAGAAGAGACAAGGAACCCCACCTGCACTAGGACCATGTAACTTTGGAGGAACCCTCATTACAGTCACCTCCTGGCTCTGACTTCTGCTCCCCCCCTCCCCCCCCCACTATCACGCTTGTCAAGTGATGTCAGATGTGGCCAGAGGGGACAGCCTCTCCAAATCTGTCCTTTTCATTGCTCCACATGCCTAAATCGCCCCCCCTCTCAAAAGAGTACCCACTTTTCAACTTATTTATTCATCTGTTTGTTTGTTTAACCCTTCCTAGGGTTTGGGGGGGGGGAGTTTCTGGATCAGCTTTGGGTCAGGCATGCATGGATGTTAAGGGTTAAAACATGCATTGGGGTCTCATGAAATGACATTAAACCATTTAAAGCAGAGTGAGGAATTGAACAATGAATAAAACGGAGATTAAGTATAAATTCTGCAGTCAGGTCACCCTGTCGATTTGCATTAGCAGGAACATACAATACAACAAGCACACGGATCAAGCGATAGACTCCACAGCCATATTCAGAACATCAGCTGACTGACATTGCAGAACCAGCACGTTCTACCAAGCATTAAAATGGGCTCATAACATACAGGTACCTTCTTGCTGATATTTTCTGATTATGTCTTAAGAAAGTTTATATATAGGGTTATACAGAATGACCACACAATTTCTACTAGCAATCAGCAGAAGGCCTTTATGTGAAAAATGGGCCAAACTCGATATTTTATTTTTAAATACTTGCAGCTAGACTGATTCACATGACTGTTTATACTCCCCAGAATGGATCCTGAGTCAGAAATGTGCTGATGAGGGGTTTTAGCACTGAAGGCATCTGCGGTCCGCTAAGATCTGGGTGACGATGCGAGACGACGCTATAAGTGTGTGATCTGAGACCGCAGGGGTTAGATAGGGTCACTTTTCGCCCTGAAGGGAGACTGCCCTGCCCCGCATGTTTTGCCTAACCTTCTCGCCCTAATCAGATCAGTTGCTTAACGTCGTATAATTGGAAGCAATCAGTCTGCTTTAATTGATTCCCTCGTGGGCGAAAGCAGCACTGACACTGCAGTTTACCGACACTTAATCCGGACAAAGTGTGGAGATAGATTGAGGCCGGCAGCAAGCGACGCCCCTCAATCTCCAACATGGATCAAAGTGGAGAAAAAGCAATTGCACAGCAGCAGATACTGCGGAGGTCACTGGAAAGCAGCCTGATATACGAGCGGCTCGTTTTATTTGTGTTGTTAAGCGGGTTTGTGCTTACTGAGCTCTCTCTGTAATACGTAAATTTCAGTACCCTGCTAAGTCATCCACGGATGTTACATTACGGTAGACGCGAGATGCTTCCTCACATGGTATTGGAGGCCTGTGCGATGGAGAATGCAGGAATGCAGGGAGCGGAGAAGTCTTCCTTGAAATGATACTGCAATCTTACACCTAAAAACATGACATAATGCATTGTTAAGTAAATCAGGCTTGTGGCTATTAATAGCTATACACAGCACAAACATTATTGCTCACTTTAGACGATAGCTTGTTAGCGCAGAGATACTGTAACCGGTGATTAGTTGTGATAACATGGGCAGGACAATACGTATAGGTCACATATGACATGAAAACTGCAGATGCATAAATGAGTATAAAATTTACCGATCACAAAAATACTCCCCCTTCTTTCTGTGTTTCAGTCAAACGCTGTATGTGTCCCCGTTTCAAAGTGACAGATAATCTCCTTGCCCTCTCTTACCTGCTGTCGAATGGCTGTGTGACCTCGAAGCTTTATTCTGCCTGTGCTTGACCATAGCTGGGCTTTCATGAGCACGGCAGGGGCACTCAGGGAATAGGGAAAGGCCCATGGTCTAGCTGTTTTACTACCAGCAATTACAATTAGTAATTAAACTGGAATTGGGTTTCTGCATGTTCATTGAGATAGATGTGACACTGTAACTTACTGCAAATTGCCAGTGTAATCAATTACCAGTTATCACACCCCACGTTCATTCTTCTGATGTTTATTTAGCTGTTCTTCAGTATGATCTGGATGCAAGAGGCATAGAAAATTACTCTAAACACAAATGGCAAATGCTGTCAAATATGTGTACAGTCAGTCGCAAAAAGTTTTGCAGTTTGATAAAATGAGTATAAAACAGTCTGTATAAAAACAATTCCAGTACGAAACTAAAGTGTTTCCAGCATTCGGAAAATATTTAGCTTTAATAGAGTCACTGAAATGAAATGCACTTCCACAGCTCTGAAATTAAGCTTCTGAATTATTGGCACTCTGGTTTTAATACGTTATGGAGTATCTACCCTTGGTCCCTGGAAGGAATGAATCTCTTCTGTAATCTGTGATAAGATTAAAGGACACATCATCTTACCACTTCCATGATCTGTATGCTATGATCTGTACTTTCCAAAATGGATATGGAAATGGAAACAGAGGAGGCATTGCAGGAAGGGGGGGGCGCATATATATTTTTTTAAACACTAAATGCTGGTTTTGTGGTAATTTTTCCTCGGGGACTTTTAATGTGTGCTTGGACACGTTGTTCAGTAGGAGACGGGCATGCCTCGATCTTTTTCAGCGAAAGCAGTTGGCATTTCCAGTTAATATATCCTCATCCCTCACAGAGCTCAAGATTAAGTTATATTCAAAGAGGGGTATATTCATGAGTGGATATTGTCTACCTCAGTGCATGTTGCTTTAAATCACAATTCGCAATACATTTTTTTAGGTTAGACTACAGGAACACCTTCTTCCCGTGAAAATATATACTCCTTTTAAACAGAACGGGACCTTGTAGCTCCTGTCATGTTTGTGTTGGTGCTGGAGCCCTGAGAGACTTTAACTTTACGGTTTATTCCTTGATTAAATGTCCCTGTGCTGATAATTAGACCCAGAATAAGAACACCATGTTCTGTTTTTACTGCTCCCTACTGGTTTTAAGCAGTGATTTAAAATCAAACTTTTGCTGTGGTTATAAATTTCAACAAGGATAACAATCATAATACAAGCAACATGATCACATTAATTGTGCATAATATTGGTCTAACTATAACAAACAGATGACTAACTATAATTTACATTTTGTAATCTATGCATTGATCAAATAAAATGATTTTTAAGTAGAGTTTAATTTAGTAGATTGAAACTCACTGATAAAGTGAGATTTGTAGGAGAAATATATCAATTTTGGATTGTTGTTCTATGAGGATCTTGAAGTAATAAATTCCTCTTCACTAGAAAATGTGAAAAATGAACACATGGTCAGTGTGTTCCTGTGATGTCCAGCAAGATTTAAGCCACCGACAACAGAGAGTGCAGACAACTGCCATTATAGCATTTATCGACGTCCAGTCAATGCACCGTACAGAAGTTGAAAGAAAAAAATCATCAGATTTCGAATGTTTTCTTGTGTTAAACGGTAAACCTCTGACAAAGAATACCTTTGAAAAAACACAAACCCAGAACATTTCAGCACATCATACATGATCTTTGTCAGAGGCAAAGTGCAAAGATTCAGACCCGAAACGTTTGTTTACAGAAGTACGCATAAATAAAATGACACAAAATGACACAGAATTCTTGCCGTAGAGAGAAACATGTTCATTGCTCATTGTGATAATTAATCTGCTGTAACAGGAGAGTTTAGCTGAGGCATCCTGGTCAAAATTTGGCTACTTGCACCTAAGGTTGTCTCTCTTCGCCACTATGTTTTATTGTAATTTTTATTGTCTCATCATTCTTTTTTATCTGGTCACTGTAAACCGAGCTATACTGATGAAACCCTGAGGTTTTAGAGAAAGTCTACTCTTAAGTGTTGTACTCATCTCCAACCACAAAATAACGCCCTCCACCACACAATGTCACATTAACCCCCTACCCTCCTGCTCCAAGAAAAAAAAAGTGCGGAGCTGAGACAGCCGTGCTGAGAGGGGCTGAGGCTCTCTCGTGCTCCGCGCGATGGCGTGAAATCCGTATTGTCCTCATCCTTCCATCTCTGGGCACTGTATTCATCAACACCCAGGTGCTGGGGGCCAGATGGACTGTTGTTGTGTGTGTGTGTGTGTGTGTGTGTGTGTGTGTTTTTAACACAATTTAATTTACACACAGCTTTTTGCATTTATCACACTGACACTAAATCGCCCGAGTCCATCTGCGATCAGTCCACCCCATTTGCTTGTTGTAAAAGAAAAAAAAAAATATGCAGACGACTTTAAAAGAGAATAGAATACTAAAATAAATAAAATGTTTTCAAATTCTGGGAAACTCCCTCTCCCAGCTGGTGTATAATTATACACCTTTTTGACGAATATAAATAAATATATTTTAAATTAACTTGAAAATGCACCGGAACGACTGTAACATGCTGCAGCTTCAAATATTTAATTTTAAACCTAGCAATTGTACTTTCCTGCTATGCTTTGTAGGCACACCTAACACACTCACACACACTTCATCACTCCGAACTAACTAACCAAAGCAGTTGCACAGTGTGTTGAATGTTTTGTCCTGAGTCCTTTTTGCAATGTTGGCTGCTGGTGTTTATTTATTTGTTGGAAACTGGTTTCCTGTCTTTCGTGTGTGATGTCATCCAGTGAGCAAGCACTTGGTCGATGGCTGATGCCAGTGAGAATGCAGACCGATCGCACCTGAGATGTGCCATGACTCGTCCAAACGCTTCCTTGAAGTATCGGAAACGTAGCATTAATCTTTGCTGTACATGCAGTAGATTAGCAGTTTTTTTTTTTTTCTTGTCAAAAAACATTATCACAGACACCGAAATCTTCTATCGTTTTTACTATCAGTAACATTTATCAAAGATATGTGCCATAGGAGCAAACCTAAACCTATAGAGAGCTCGTACTTCAAAATTGTAAAATGTTTGATAGACACTTTTAGGAATTAAATACATCTCTGTGCATTTTCTCTAAAATCAAACGCAAAGCATAAATAATGGAGCCTCAATTATCTCAGATCCATCTGTGCTGGACTCGTCTGTGGCAAAGAAATTTGTCACTTTTTTTTTTTTTAATGGACAGCACTCCATGGTGCTGTATGAACAGAAAGAAGGATTATTGCTTTTTTTGTTCCTTTTTACAATGTAGACCTAGCAAGTCTGGGGCACATTATCAAACTATCTTGTCCCAAGTACCAGCAAAAGGCCTCCATTTCTTTTTGTTTGATGAAGGTGTAAAATAAGTGTTCCTTTGCCTGCTGTTATCTTTTCAAAGAAAACTCTTTTTTCCCCAACAGGTCTGTGGGTACCTGAATTGGCTGGTGAGAAATTGTAACATGGCCCAGAATTCATTGTGCAGGGAATTGCCAAAAACCGCCCAGGTTCTGCTGATGATATTTCAGTATTATTTGGCCAAAAATAAAACGCTTGCTTCAGTTCCATCATTTGTGTTCTTCTAGGAGGTGTAGAAGATATAAGTAAATCCTTTTCCAGTGGTCAGGGTAACAAATATAGATTACGCAATCGAGGCAGTCAGAGTCATCTCAATACGCGCATGTAACATCCTCCTGCCAGTGAAGTGTGGAAACCCTTAACTGACCGGCATCCTATCAGGGTGACTTGAGTTTAACGGGATTAGCAGTTTATATAAGATGCAAGATGTTTTTTGTCTTCTTTACGGATAGCTGCTTGGGACAAAATAAAGGAGTTTCTTTTTTCTCAGTTCTTGATAAATTGCAGATATTTGACAAAGAGAAGGGGAAGAGGAGAAAGGAGGCAGACTTGGAGAAAAGCAAGCAGTCGGGTCTTTTGTCTGCCCTCCCCCCTCCATCCCCCAACCATGGCGATGCCCCCATCC
>JAODKF010000138.1:12042131-12059028 GCA_026779585.1 Mormyrus proboscirostris
ACACAATCGGGCAGGAACACCAGGTAATGAGGTGGGCGTGGCACACGGGAGGATCGGACGGAGCGGATCGTGACACAATCAAATGTTTCAGCGTTTTTCACCTGCTAATAAAGTTTCAGCTGCATTGAGTAGTGTGTTCCCACAAATTACAGGGGGAAAAAATCAACCAGCAGCTCATATGAAACATTTTTATAAGAATGTGGTGGACAGATTATTAAACCAACCTCTTTTCTGGCAGCTGTTACATGGTGTACATATAATTGGTTTTCAGATGCTAAGATTTTTCCTTATTTATTTTTAAAGAAGCATATTTTTAGAAATGAATGCTATGGGCCAAATCATGTTTTCTTTTGCACTCTCCAAAAACAAATACTATTCAAGGGTGAATGGATGCAGTTTTATGTACTTATTACATTTTTGGCGGTAAGACTTAACCTTAGAGGACACGAATACTTAGTAATGACTCAGTTATGACTGAAGAACAAATCACGAATAATTCGAGTAGCTACTTGAGATAAGACGTGTCATGATTGATTAATGGTGAACAAACATGAGATCAGTTTTTCATTTGTTATTCATTATTTGTTCTTTCAGTAGTTCCTTCAGTCGTTGACAAAGGTTTACAGAATTAACAGATTTTGCAGCAAATTCAGTACCTGCTTAAGATAAAACGTTACGATTCATTAATGATGACCGAATATGAGATCATGCTACTTGGCCCAAATTTCTTCATTTAGAATATGAAACTCTATTCCTGGAAAAAGGTCACGACACCATGCTTAGATATGGTTAGCATATCTGAATGATTGTGATGATAATAGTAATAATAACCATAAATAATGTTTTGTCACATTGGCAAAAGGGCAAATAAATGCTGCAAGGTAACTATGGAACCCTGGGACCTGCATGGTGCTCTCGGTAATGACAGAGCCCAGCCCCCCCCCCCCCCCCCAGCCCCCCCAGGCCCCCCACGAACCGCTGAAGGGCACACTGGGGAGCGCTCTGATGTAAAGTTCATATGGTCAGTCTCCAGGGAACACTGTGCCTTTCACGTGGCAGAATCCTTAAGCGTGCCGGGGCGGGGGGTCTGTGTTGGTACTTCATATTCTCCTCAGACACAGGCTGGTCACACTGCAGTCAAAGGTGAGGGGTCTGTGCGCAAATCAGGGGGCTCTCCATTATTTATTAAAAGCCTTGTTTTGTTTCCTTGGGGTGGACTGATAAGACTTTTTATGCTCGTCATAAATCCAGGTGTTTATCGTGACTATTGAAATGATAAAATACATGAACAGATGTTGGGATGAAGTAACCTGAAGCAGAAACACAGGAATTGAGTGGTTTACTGCATTTCCAAACATGCTAAACCCTGTTTCTCCCCAATAGCGTCAGTCAACGCTATTGTTTCACCGGAAAGCTGAATAGGGTATTTCAACAGGACGCCCTTGACTTCATTGTCATCCTGAATGCATTTACATGCATTTATTTAGCAGTTGCCT
This sequence comes from Mormyrus proboscirostris, assembly GCA_026779585.1. Taxonomy (NCBI): domain Eukaryota; kingdom Metazoa; phylum Chordata; class Actinopteri; order Osteoglossiformes; family Mormyridae; genus Mormyrus; species Mormyrus proboscirostris. Next base: position 12,043,628 of record JAODKF010000138.1, read on the forward strand.
TTGTCCAAAACGACATACATGTGAGGATCGGAGAGCCGTGTCAGCCAGTCCATGGAACGACTGGGGGTCAAGGGCCTTGCTCAGGGGACCAATGGTGACATCACTCTGCCAGTCAATGGATAAGAAGCTGTTAAGTCCTAATCTACAAAGCCACTGCCCAAATAACTCAGGGATGCTTAGATCCCAAAACTGGACAGTATAGATCCAAGAAGGATGGAAAAGATACAATCAGGATATACGGCCTGCATGATGATCGATTTTAGGGTCCTGCTCTGGAGAGGACTCTGGGAGACCTGCACAGAAGATCCAGCTCCGAAGTTAATGAAGATTCCAGAATACCTTCAAGAATCAGGCTTGCGCTCACGAAACCCGGCTCACACCCTGTAAGCACAAGCCGTCGGCTGCAAGCTTCAGAGCATGGCTGGAGTACCTTTAGACCTGGGTGTGGGAGAGTTGTGGTGAGATTGGGTCTGCTGTCCGTGTGAATAATTTAGATCAGGACATACCTCTGCTTCATAAGCATTGTGTCCAAAAAAAACCACGGCCTAGCGTGGCCTCATCATGACCCAACCACTCAAAGCTGCATCCCACAATCAAGCATGCTCTGATGTGATTGGTCACGACTGAGGCATAGGAGGATCAAAGGCACTTAGCACTAGGCAGTGTCCCAGTTACCGGGCTGCCCCGTTCACAGGGAGACGGATCGATCGGGAGGGTTTCCTTTTTGCTGTTACTAAAAGCCCGTGATATGACTGAAGATCAAAATGGTGTGATTTCTTAAGGGTCCCAAAATGCGGAGAAGGTTAAGCTTGAACTAGAAACTCAGTCCACAAACCTTGAACTCCAGGGCACAATTAATCTCAACCAAATGGTTGATCATCCAGTTACTTCACTGATCTCTAGCTTGTGTTTTGCAATTGATACTTGAATTTAATTGAATTGAGCTCAGATTAATATTAGTAGAATGTTTGTATTTTTTCCATACCCTTACTGCTTATGAGGGAGCATTAAAATTGTGAACTCTGAAGTAAGGAAATAAGCATCAGAGTCAATTGTCTGTAAAATTACACCCAGTTATATGCAGGAGATATGTTTAAATAGTAATATCCAGTGTCTTAGAATGTATTCTGCTATTTCTTTTGTTGTCCTATTTTATCAAGTTTAATAATGATTCATTTTTCACCCTGGTATTCTTGGGAGATTTAGTCAAGCTCTCTCCAGCTGCTTGTGGACCAGTCTCCTGTGAATTTAATACATAAATCATTGTCAATTGAGGTGTAAATTTTTAACCTCGGTCTGTTTGTCTTCAGCAGCCGGAAGGAGGCTTTCTCTCTCTTCGCTTTTATTTTCTTGATCTTTTATCTGCCCTGTTTTGCTTCAGCTCCTATTGCTTCTCCTCCCTGTTAAGGTGGAGGTCCTCTACAGTTTCATACTGCTGACACCATGTGTGATTGTGGACATGAGGAGCTGTGTTTTGGTATTCTGTCCAAAAGGTTCTGATTTGCCGTCACCTGACCATAAGAGCATTACTGCATTTTGCAGGATTACCGCAAACTCTGCTCAGACCGTGAAGTGGTTTGCTTTTAGTGTTGCTTCTTGCTCTGTCATACAGGCCCCTTTTATGAAGTATTGTTTAGTAATGTGTCTCAGCCATTATGATTCTTTGAAAGTTGGTGCTGGTCTCACCTCTTTGCTTGACTGCTCAGTTTGCAAGGAAAAGCCAGTCTGGGCAATATCTAGACAGTACAATGGATTTCACATGTATTAATAATTAAGCACTGTGTTCAAAGGTATTTTATAACCCCGGCTTTTTAATCTTTGAAAAATTCTTTTGTCCCTGTGGCTGAAACACATCGGGTTTATATCTTTTGGGTTTGTATCTTTTGGTTTTGTGGTTCGTGTGTGTGGGGACCTAATGTCCCCCACAATGTGATAAAAACCTGTTATTTTGACATTGTAGGGACCATTTTTCAGGTGCCCAGAAAGATCTGTGAATGTAATAAAAAAACAAAAATGGCAAAAGACTTTTTTGTTTGGTTACTTATGCTTAAGGTTACGGCTAGGTAGGGGTTATGTTGGGATTAGAGTTTTATCCATATAAATGAATGGAGAGTCCCCACAAAGATATAATTATAAACCTGTGTGTGTGTGTGCGTGTGTGTGTGATGGTGTATATAACATGAATAGCTAATTAAAGTGGTTTTCCTCAATACCTTAACGTGTAAAAACTGTTCATGGGCCTAAGTAGTTTTGCAAGGGGCGGCAATTATAAGCCCCCTGGTCACAATGTCACCAAAAGCATTTCATTAAAAATGGCCAAATCAGCAACCGTAAGTCTGAACTGTCATGATGCTACTGAGGGCGTATTGTTCTAGCTCATCCGGGACAAATCAGGATATTTGTTAAGACATATGAGCCTGCATGGATCTCTCACGTCTCTCACGATTCCTGGGGGTTTGAAAGCTTGTTTTCCTGCTGCTCCCTCTGTGGGCAGCAGTGACATTCCGACATGGTAAATCCCTGATCTCACAATCTCTTCTGCCATGTGAGGGATATATTAAGAAGGCCCATTTTTGGCAAGAAGAGTACGCAGTCTTTGGTGATAATTGTTTTTTTTTCTCTTCTGTTTCTCCTCGAAGCGTGTCACAGTGTCCCTTCAAATGGAAATGACCCGGAAGCCAATTCTTCAGAGCGTCAAAAGGGTAAACCTCATCCATCTTAAGGATTAGCACAATATGTAGCTAGATTCTGACGGAATAATCAGTCACGACCGCGCCCTGCACACTGTCCCCTGGCACCAAATGAACAGATTGGTCAGATGATTTGGATCGATGGGATTGCACTCTGATAGCACTGCCGTATACCCAAGCCTGAGAGAATAGATTAGATTTAATGGTGTTTCACTGCTGGACCACTAACATTCTATATCAGCGCTTATATAATGATTATTTGCTGTAGTGATCTACAATTTCTTTTAAAAATAAAAGAGCACATTCCATTTCTTCATAAGGTTTCATCAATTCTTGTCATTTTCAAGCACAGAAAATAAAATCAGGTGTGTTGTGTTGTTCTACAATGAAAATAAATACACGGAACTGTAAGTGAATTAGCTCAGATATTACAGGAACTTACATGGTTTCCTATAAAAAAATGAAAGCAATAAACTACAGTGTCGAATGAAACAAAAAGCGAGGAGGTTCTATCTAATGGTAAAGTCTGACTGCGCTGAGTTATACACTCAGCTGGGTTTCATGCCTTGGGAGTCAGGAAATCTCATTCTTCCCTGTTGGTGGATTTTTTTTTTTAATCCACCAGAATCACTTGTAATATACAATGCAGCAACTAGTTTGTGGGCATCCAACATACAAAATACAATCCAACTGCCCGGCTTCAAGGTCTTTTCCTCCAACATCTGCATGAATTAATTAGCCTGGCCAATGCTGTTCTTTATTTTATGTGTAACATATGCGGCACACTGGGAAAAAGAAATGAGTTTCATTAATATGTAACGTTCTCATTAGTTATTACAACGTATAACCTATCTCAAATTTACATAAAAATGGAATATAATTTTAATTAATCTAGAAGTGCACTTTAATTTTTCACGGTCCAGTGTTTCACTTTGATGTCCATGTCATTTGGCAAATAAATGACAAGCGCTCCTCGCAGTAAGGATCCACTGGAAGAGAATTTCTGCCTGTCATGCAGTAAATATTGATGTTGAAAGTTACCATTCTCCCCTGGATAATGTGTTTTGGGAATTGTGCTAAAGTTGACATGCACAATTCAATTTTTTTGTATTTCATGGCATGTGGTACAAAGGACTCAAAGGCGGGGTTTTATTAACTGAATGGTAGTAGGACAGTGGTTCTCAACCTTTTTTTGCAGTGGGCCGCGCTATGTCCAAGTTCAAGTCTCACGGGCCGCAAATTATTTACAAATGACGTCATCAACGCTCAATAACCAGATATTATGCATCTTAAATTATCACAATTAGGTGTATTATTATCATTAGAGAGTATAATTCTACTTACCATTAATGGGATACATTTATTACTATTTTATTTATTTTTATTTTTTTTTACGTGGTCAGCATCACAGGCCGCATTTGCATTTGTGAACCACTGTAGTAGGAAAACAAACAAGACCGCGAGGGGTCAAAATGAGAAGGCGAGTACAGGGAAGGATCGACACGGGCAGACAGAAGGAGTAACGTCAATGACCAGACTGGGGATGACAGGACACACAGGTACTTAAATACAAAGACTTAACGAGGGTTAACAAGCAACAGGTGTAGTTCATCAGAGCCAAGTTAGGGAGGAGACAGGAGGGTCAGGCGGACGTGACCAGGAGGAAATAACATATTTCAGCCACATTGAAGGTGTCAATAACAGATTTGCTTCACCTTCCAGGAATAAAGATATGCTGATAAAACGTAACATTTAATGTTTCCAAACAATTTACGTTTTACTTGATAAATTTGGATTTTTGGTGTTTTCTATATTGAGAAGCAAAACCGCCATGTACAACTTTACAACAGTCTAGTGCAGGACCATATTAGTGCAGACTTGAAATAAACGTGCAAGAATTCATTCCCTCTTTGTTTCACGTATTTTTATTCTGCTGCCAGACAAAAAACACCATTTGACGTGTAGCTCTCTGAAGGAACGTGAGTCACTCTGTCTGGCAAAAATGTATAGCCTGAAATCAAAGTTAGACCTGAGTGGAAGATACCTATCAGTAAAACCTCATGTCATCTCTGGAAATCAAGAGCCATTTGAAGCGATCATATCCATCATCTCTTTATGTCATTTTATGTCATTTTAATATCATCAAAGAACACCAGGCACTACGATTCCATCCATTCATTTTTAATGGGTCGATAGCCGAGATCTTAAAATCTAGAGACTCTCACTTGAATTATATGTTGACCATTTGAGTTAGAACATTTAGAGAGTTTGTTCACCATATGAGAGACATACCGGTGAAATAAAGTTTGCGGGTCTGAGCCCAGGGTAGCCCGGCGACCCTGCAGGAATTAGGGGTAAGGGCCTTGCTCAAGAACCCAACAGTGTCCTCCTTCTGCTGACCAAAAGAATTGAACCAGCGACCTTCCAGTCACAGGCACATCTGGTGCTGTGATTGTTAGTATTGCGCTGACGGGCTGGCGTCTGGCCAGGGTGTACCCCGCCTTCTGTCCTACGCTGCATGGGATAGGCTCCAGGTAACCATCAACAAGGTGTGGTACACCCTGGACGGGATGCCAGTCCATCACAAGGCATGAGGTGTGGTACACCCTGGCTGGGATGCCATTCCATCACAGGTCAGCACTATTTAAATGTAATAAATGTAAGAATGCATAGAAAGATAAATAATAAATGCGACACACTATGCGATGGCTGCAGAAGGAAGGTGCTGCCTGGGCTGGATGGAAGTGGGTCTTCATTACATGAGCATCGATAATGACAGGGAATTGCTCTTTGCTCACAGCTCAGCCTTATTGCTCCTGGAGACTTTGCAGTCCTGTCTTGGCTCCTGGAGTCTTGGTTAAGCTTATCTGTTTGGTCAGGTTTATCTTTCAGCCCTGCATTATATGATGTAGCCTCAATTCCATGATTCTGTTTTGTAATCTGTCTGTCTGGGTTTCATTCTAACCTCATCGCCCTGGTTCCCATTCCCAATCATCCACCAAACATCCATTCTTAAGTCCGTCACCTTGTTAGATACATCCAAACTCAACAGCGACCCCAAGTCTTGGCTGTTACCTGTTTCCTAAATACTGTAGTTCATCCTGATGGACTCTGGGATCATCACTTCTAACATTATACATACTGTTGAGGGAAACCGAGGTTCTTCCTGTTTACTGGCTTCGGCTACATTTTCCGTTTTATTTTTGAGTGGAGCCTAATGGAGCTGCCTGTGTCATTGTGACCTGTAACAGCTTCATCGAAAAAAATATTGTCTGAGACCCGTTTGGGCAAAAGGCCATTCATATATATGTATATATCGATCACCTCACAAGTTCTGCTTTCAGCCTGCGTTTCCTAAATAGACAGGCTAAAATAAGCCGGCCGATTTATGACGGCACATTAAGTGTCGCTCTCCATTAGAGGAAATGGAAGAGCCGGCGAAGGGGTCATGGTGGCAGCTGCTCACTATGCTTAATAACCTTCAGAAGAAAGAGGAGTATTTACTGAGCTCATTAATATCTGAGTCTGCAGCCCATTTGACCACAGTAATACAGTTCTACCAATAGTCACTGACCACTTCTTTGACATTTCATTCATTAAATTTATATATGTAGTGTCAGACTGCGTCAGTGGTCTCCCATTATGCGACTCTGCTCTTTTCAGTTCTTCCTGTACCTAGTTGCCATTGACGGTTAAGGCTGAATGTGTTTCTGAGAAGGAAAAATCGTACAGTACCTCTCAGGGCTTTGACAACAAGCAATTTCTGTAATTCAAGGTGAAATGTCTTTATAGGGCTATTAAGCATGATTCTGGCAGTCCACTACATCCAACCACAAACCCGGCCATGACTTTAAAAACCACTTAATGCTAAATGTTAAGATTTCTACTTTCTAAGTCTGCCTGTGTGCACTTATAGTGTATAACGTTATGTGCGGCAGATCTGAGTCTATGTTTCATCGCTTTGTCTCAGCAGATGGGGGGGGGTTAGCGTCTTTGGATTTGACATTGAACTAGTGGACTGGCTTACGCTAGCGTACTCCTCAAGGTCACCTCTGCCGCAAGTCCCGCAGAAATGAACCATCCCTTCATTAGACAGGGACAGAGGAGATTATATGTGAAATCAATGTCTCCCAACGAGCACTTGATCTTCCGCTTTCACGGCTGAGTGACATAGGATACAATGGCAGGATCAAATTGAAGGAGTCCCTTGAACTTAAGGGCCAGAGAAGAGTATTTTCCTAATATTCAAGGTAATACAGGGAAAACAGGGGCCAGCGTCCATAAAAACACTCCACTGCTGCCAGATGTGGTTGCACGTTTTCATCTGAGGTAACCAAGCTGAACTTTATTGGTTTTCCAACCACATTTATAATAATGTAATTTCAACACTTTCTCAATCAAGTGGATTACAGCTTTCTTTTTAAATGTGTGTGTTAAGCCAGTTAATTAATAAGTAAACAGTTTTATCCAATATGGGTCTTTGAAGATTTTGCCATGATTTCTTTAGAAAACCCAAAATTTGACAGGGTAGTAACCCATAAAAGTTTATTGCCCAAAGTAATATATATTTTTTTTACTTCTCAGGAGGAAAACTGGATATCTCATTTTAATTCAGTAAAGGGTCTTTGTGATTATTTCTCTTAGAACTGGATATATAAGAATCGTAGAAATAAGATCAGAAAAGGGCCATCCATGAATCAGAAATGAAATAATTGAGATTTTAGACTCATGATTCATGATCACTGGATGCCAGGAGAAGGACTTGAAGTCTTATAGCAATTTACTTTGAAGATGCTGAGATATACTCAGGGTAGGGATAAGACCACCTCATGACCCAAGACCTATTTTTCACGTCCAGCTGAGAAGTATGAGTCAAAGCACAATCTTATCATTGTATTTTTCTGATCTTGTGCTCACCCAGGCAACAGAGAATAGAAAAAAAACACACCTTACTGCATTTTTCTGTCTCCTCTGGCAATGGCAGAAAAGAGAAAGTTGAAAAGCAGTATTTGATATTATACATATTGCAAATGTGCATCAAAACACAATGTTATGATTATGCATTGGATAGAGGCTATTTGTAAAAAGTGTTCATTTGTAGTGGATAATATTACTAAATCTTGTTTTATGTAGTTTCTATGTATGGGGTTTCCATGCTGTTTTGGAAATGTTCACTTTTGTGGTGGACGTCACCTCGTTGGCAGGAGCTGTAAGGCTTCTGGGCTTTCTGTAGCTCTCCTCCTACCCAAATGCTATTTCTGCCTTTTTTTAATAAATTCCCAAGGATCCTCCCGTTTCTTCTTGTTGTGGCGTCCCAGCGGAAGCAAGTCTTCCCTGACACACACGCACAGTCACACACACACACACACACACACGCATGCAAGCATACACGCGCTTTCACGTTTCAAATCCCCTGCCGTTTACTTACCCTTGGGCAAATATCACTCCTGCGCTCATCGCGATGCAATTCCACGTTAAAAAAATCATACGAAATGAGAGGGACGCGCCGCGCTGGGACGTGGCCGTGCACATCTGCGGCCCGTGATAGTGCCGGCTAATCAGAAAGATAAATGTCGCATTTGGGCGGGGGCTGGTCTGATCCCTGGGAGCTGGGCTGTACGGAAAGAGCTGCCCCCTGTCACCCGGAGGTGAAGGCCCCCACAATTAACCCCTTTATTACTCGGCACCGCGAGAGGGCTGCGGCCACACACTCCCCGGGGAGACGCTAACTATGAGCGCTAAAGCTAAATCATTACGTTAAGAAGAGCAGACACTGGACCCGGGGAGCTAGGATCCCGGTCAGGCCCGATACTTCACCATTATTCGGGCTCATTGTCTCTATGTTGTGGGACATGGGAAGTGATGAGTGCTGGGGGGTCTCTTGCAGAGAAATCAGGGCAGAAAGGAATTAAGGATTTTTATAGAAATGTTTTTCGCTTTCGTTGTTATACATGCGGATGGCGGTAATCATGCGGTCGGCAGCGACCGTCTGCTGTCATGCCCCCCACGTGCTTCGGCAGATACGCCAGGTTTGTGCATGTCCTCTCATAATAACCTTCACTGCTGATGCCCCAGAGGCCAGATGGGGGGGGGGGGACATGCAGGTGTTCCCCTCTGTCCCTCTGTGGCCTTCTGGAGGATTTGCAGTACAAACACAGGCACGCTGACTTGCATATACACACAGACACACACACAGACATGCACACACGCATACAAAGACACACAGAAATAAAGACAGACACAAACGATATGCACATGTGTAAACACATATGTGTACACGCTTCCAGGCACGCCCACATGGATGCCACACTCCAGGGCTCTGCTGTGCGTATAACTCTTGGGGGTCGCATCGAGTCTTTCTTAGAAACAGACTCAGACCGCATCCATCTGCAGGTTTATTGTTTCTATAAATGTTTAGGCTCATTATACAAAACTGCTGTCATGCATACAATTAACCATTCAATTCCAAAGTTACGTAAAATGGGCATGTTTTGGATAATGTATTATTCATTTATTATGTTAGTAAGAAACTGCAAAAACAGCAAATAAATAAATAAAGTGCAGACATGCATATCAGATATAACAGTGCTTACTCCAAAATGCTTAGTCAAAATGATCACAATAAACATGCAAAACTGCAAATGTAACTCAGGATATAAATACAAAAATCAGCCTAAAGGAAAAGCGTGAGTCACCCTTTGTGTTTTTCTTCATTTTGATGTGGCCCCAGTGTCTTGATAACATCACAGCATTTCATTTCATCATGCTACTTCTAGGGCTTACCCATCTGTGTTGTATGGTCTGCTCTTAAGATCAGACAGGCAGGCAGGCAGGCAGGCAGACAGACAGGCAGGCAGACAGAGAGACAGACAGGCAGATAGATAGATAGATAGATAGATAGATAGATAGATAGATAGATAGATAGATACTTTAGGAAAATTTACAATAGCACCACAACCAGTGGTGGACAAAGCAACCATACAAATATACAGGCAAAAATGTACTCCAGTAATAGCTGAAGTACCTAACTGGCCTTTTCATTCACGTAAACATACGTAAGTACTTGCTTGTAAATATAGTTAAAGTATTACCATAAAAGACCTTGAATGTAGTGATGCAATAACACAATACAGCAGTAAGTCTGCCTGCTATGCACATGTTAAATACAAAAGCTCAGGCATGATGTTGCTGTTCTTTCCGACTGGAATGTTTAAAACACAACATGCTAATTTATAATAAGAGCTTCAGAAATGTAAGTTTCCATTTTGTTCGAATTTACGTTTACATAATTAACAATCAACAACGATTAATGCTGATAAGTTCATCTTGTTCTCAGCCACAGAGTTTCGCGATAGTTCTAGCACTGATATACTAATAGTGTCCATAGATGAATCTACTTAAGTAAACTACGGATTTGTGGAAAATATACCCAAGTCCACTAATGAAGCAACTGTACTTTGTTACTTTCCATCACCGACTACAACATACACATTTAGTCAGCAGAAACTGTCATAAACACTGGCGGCGCAGAAAAGGTCGGCAAGTATTGCACAGAATTCCGTGGTAATATATCAGAAATAAGTAGCATTTACATAGGCCTTAAGTGTACTAGCCGTAATTCACTAATTGTTCAATCCAGTGGATTGTGCAAAGGGTGAATGACCAGTGAAATGTGCTGAAAGCATTTCCATCCTGACAGCTGGTCGCCCAGTCCTGACACAGGGTGACTCACTGTAAGGTCCAATGGTCAAAGGTAGCACACCAGTAATAGACATGCCAATAATGTATTTCCCAGTGAATGTAATCCGTCTACTGGATTTAGAATTGAAGAATGGAGGCAGAAAATGCCAATGAGTATACAACAATTGCTATACCTCTAGTAGATAATTGAAATGTCCCCGACCAAAAAAACCCCATAGCTTCTGAAATAATGCTCTCTTACACTATTACATTGGGGGCAGCATGTTAGGGGGGAATGGTCTGGCTCAGTGGCCTAAGCCTCTGTGTCTGTGATCATAAGGTCATTAATTCATGCCCCAGCCTCTGCAGAAATGTCCAAGGGTCCTTGAGCAAGACCCTTAGCCCCCGGTTCCATGGGCATCATTGTATACAGTAGGTAGCTGCCCTTCACTGCCAGGTTTGCTGTCACATACATGTGTGTCATGGAGACCAAGGTGGGGTGGGTGAAATGAGAATGTTTCCATGGGGATCAATAAAGTGTTATTATTATTATTATTATTATATTGAGTACATTGGTTTGAGAGGTCATGACAGACATTGTGAAACTGTTTACTGCATCTTTAATTAGATTCCTTGTGTCACATGACATGTCCGCATCATAATAGGATTTCCTGTACCGCCCATCAGTGTCATATGAACAATCTTATTGACTAATACTAGAATGTAAACATTCCTTAGCATGGCAAGTATTCTAATACTCACTTATTGAAAGTGTACATATTTAAGAATGACATAGTCAGGGATCAAATGTGTTTGTATTGCATCTATACAGTACATGGGAAAATAGAAAAATAGAAAATAAAGTACATGAACCTCTCTCTCTCTTTCTTTCCCCATCTATACCTCCTACATCCTCCGATATATTAGCCTCTGTCCCTGTAAACACACACGTATTTACTGTATACTGCAAGAATTGCAGTTTCAGATATGGTTCTCAATACAAGTAATTGTGTCATTACTTTTGGTAATCTGTAGTATAGTACATGTCACTTTGGCCCTGCTGTAGTATGTGTATTTTTCTGTTTTTAATATTGTGTTTTTGGGTCGTGCGTTTTGTTTTCAGAGAACAGTTTTATTAGCACAATGGACAGGATCCAGTCATATCTACTCATCCAATCGTTTAATAGTTGATTGGGAGTGGTGGAGCGTAGTTTACACAATTCTTATTTTTTATATTTATGTTATATCCATCCATCCATCCATTATCTCCCGCTTATCTTTATCTTTATTTATGTTATATTTGCAGTTAAACAGACAAGGCACAAACATAATATACAACTAACCAAAATCACATTCACACTCCATACATGCGTTTGCAGAAAAATGAAGCGTGTCAGAATCATTGCTGAGCCCCAGGCTCATTTATTGTCTTTGATTTCCAAAATGGCGGCAGGCAGGGAATCTTCACAGGAGACCAGCAGAGTCATGGGAGGAGCGGAGAAAATCAACAGCAAACTGACATCAAAGCGAAGGGCCGGCAGGAAAAGGCACGAAATAAAGCCATTTCCCTCAGAGAGAGACCCACGTTTACAGTATGTGATTCGATTTGGTGCCGCGTAAACGGCCCGGTGAGATTAACCGGTGCTCATGTGGAGAGTTGATCTGTATACACAGGTGTGTGATATGACCTGCGATGGAGGTTTGGGGCAGCTGGGGAGGAGGGGAGGGGATGGGGGGGGGGCAGTAGGACTGGAGACAAAAGCAGAGGCGTGCTTGTTGAGGAGGACAGCCAAGAGCGGCTGAGGGGCGTGGTGAGATTACAATAAGAGAGACACGTCTCGCTTTGGCAGAGAGCTCGAGACCCGGGCAAAACCTGGGGGCAGTGTGTGGCTCAGCAGGACACAATGCAGTGCCTGTGGTCAGAATGTCGCTGGTTCAAGCCCCATGACCAACAGTGTGATCTCACCATTAAGAACTTTAACACCAGTCGCTACAGAGAGTGGCTGATCCTGCTTTCTCAACTCTGCATCACTCTGGATGAAAGTGTCTGCATCGCCTCCTCTATAGTCCCCTCTATTCAATCATTACCAAAAACGACACTCATATTGAGCTTGGGTCACCATATAAGGCTGCCAAAGCCATGCTCGTTCATCACTGAAGGCTGGCAGAGGCGGGGCTACCTGTTTGCAGTAATGCTTAAGGCGGCGGCTGCCCCTTTGCGAGAGGCCGGCCTGAGGAGGTCGTGTTTGATTCGATTCGCCTGTGTTCTGGGGAGCGATCAGAGCCTTAACACTGACAGCGGGTGGCCAAAATGAGGAGGTAAAGGTAGCATCTGTGCGGTGCGGGCATGGAGGAAGGCTCCGCATGAAGCCCCAGCTCACACTGAGGCGGGGAATCGGCCTGGGAAACACCTCCCTTTATGATAACGGGTATTACCTCCATGCCATTAGGACCTCACAGGGAGGCCTCTTCGACATCAACAGGAGAGCTATAATCAGTTTCAGATTAACCGCCGTGAGCTCTCTCTGTTTGGCTTACAATCATCAGGCAGTGCAGTAAACAGGGAGAGGACTACTTGAGTAAATTTTCTGGCAGATATCAAAGTTGGCAGTAGTGGCGATATGCTTAATCATCAAAGTGCTTCCTGCTGCAATAACGCAGCCCTTCCAGAAACATGATGCACAACACATGTCGGTGCACTTCTAAGAAATAGCAGATTACCCAGCCATGCATTTTCAATACCTGCTTGTATTATGCAAGGGGTTTTGAGCTGATCCTCTGAGGCTACAGGGGCAAGGCAAGGAATAACCCAGGACAGGGACACTCACACACCATTCAGCAACTCTGACTAAGCTTTGCATATTTTTGGACTGTGTGTGTGTGTGTGTGTGTGTGTGTGTGTGTGTGTGTGGGAGGGGGGGGGGCACCAGAGAACTTCAGGGAAACCCGATAATGAAACGGGGAGGACATGCTGTCGCGATCACGTTTATTAAATATAAGGATACACTGAATTTATACCAAACACTAACTTTTGGGTGCCACAATACTCATCTCATTAATATTTTAGGCAGACAAACTGCTTGTCAAACTGTGGCCGTAAGTAAATGTCCGTAAAGTACTGAAAAGCCGGCATCCTGACAAAAGTTTCACCCGGCATCAAGCGCTGGTGATTATTGAGCAGGAGCCCATATAATCGCGATTACATTACGACAGTCCTGCTCCATACATGTAGAGCTCAGATGAGTTGACTCCTTGTACTTGTAACAGAGTTGAAATCTTCAAGACAGAGCAACACACCTGAGAGGTTCTCTGGCCCATGTCACACAGCAGGGTCACAGCTGACAGTCAGTCCTTCTCTCTGCCTAAATATTGTTGCATTGTAGGGATTTGCTGTGTATCATGTTATTGTACCAATGAATTTAACTCTGAGTTTGACAGCATCCACTCTTTCTGTTAGCCAAATCTGCACCTTCCCATGCATAAAACTATGCGCACAGTATTCTATTTTAATTCATTCATTAAATTATTCATTTAATTCATTAATACATTCATTCATAGTAACTTGCATAGATCTCATTTGTAGAGCTGGGCCGTTTTACAGTCTTGTGCAAAGCACAATAGAGTTTTACCCTTTATGACCGACTCAGCCAGTTGTTGATGATATTTTGCAATGATTGAAATCAAACAATTGTCCAAAGGGGCGTCATAGGCGTTCCAGAACATTCTAAGAAAGCATTTCGATGGCACTGCGGGGCAAGTTTTATTTTTCAAGTTCCTGCTGACATCTAAAACTTAATCACTTGGCAGTGAATTTCAGTGTTTTTTTTACCACTCAGATACTTTATGCTGTTGGTCTGTCTGGAAGAAGTGCAGTCAAATAGAAACTTACATTAGCAAAAAAAGAAAACAGCAACGAATGGTAGTTTAAATTATATTTATCAAAAAAAAAACCTCAAAGAAGCCTTCTTTCCCTTAAGAGGGAAGACTGCGAAAATGACTGTGCCCCCGAAAGGTACTGCGCCCCTCAGATACGCCTACATTTGACACCCCACAGCAGTCTGTCCTGATGATCCACAATCACTGCTCATGGGGCTGAATAATTCATGAGGAATCAAAGAGAGAGCAGACCTCAGTAGCTCCGATGCCAAGCATCACCGCCTTCAAAAATACCCGCTTAAAAAAAGAAAACAGTTTGCACACAGGAGCCCGAAGAGCTGCTTAGATCAGCATGGGAGTTGGCAAAATGAAGCACAGTGGCCTGTAGTCTAGCATGAAATAATGTCCAGCACCCACCGAGTCTGCATTCATTTATTTTTTTTCGTGAGGTACCTGAAGTCCCTGTAGGTGTGTAACGGTGGAGTGATTATGAGAAATGTACAAATGTGTGTGTGTGTGTATGGGGGGGGGGGGTATCTCTCCCCAGCTCTCTTTTGGTTCTGACCCGCTCTCTTCCTCATCAGTAGTTGCTCGATGAGTTATCCAGGCCCAGTGGCATGAGCAGTTTATGATACAAGCGTTCCTCTACAGCTGCACAGATACCTAGTGAATTAAACCAAGCTGCCATTAAGGGGTTCTCGGTGCCATGGACGCCTCAAGAGATCTTTTTGAATTTCCATTGGCTCCTGGTCTAGCCACTCACCCCATATTTATAAACACCGTGACTCATATGCAGTTATGAAACAGATGTGCGGCCTATGCATTCTCACACTGTGACAGCTTCCCCTGTTGCCGTTGCCATGGCATCACCGTGGTTTTTTTTTTTTTTTTTTTTTTGCTCTCTCCTCTGCCGATTTCATGGAGCATCTTCTGAAGGGGCTTGGGACAGTGATCCAGTCAGCCGGAAAAACGGGGAAGGAGACAGAAGCGACGTGGCCGGGGTCCAGCCCGGCTTTCACTTCTCAAATAAGAGTCCCCCCACCCTCTCGGCTTTCATTACCCTCAAGCTAAACAAGGGAAATGTTTACCAACCAGCTGTTAAATTGCGCAGCTGGGCACTAGACCTAGAGTGACCCCAAATAAACACCCTGGTTT
>JAODKF010000138.1:12069990-12081533 GCA_026779585.1 Mormyrus proboscirostris
ACAGTGTGTGAGTGAATGGTAACAGTGTGTGAGTGAATGGTAACAGTGTGTGAGTGAATGGTAACAGTGTGTGAGTGTGCCCTGCGATGGGCTGGCCCTCTGTCCTGGGTTGTTCCCCTCCTCCTGCCCATTGCTTCCAGGATAGGCTCTGGACCTCCCATGACCCAATAGGATAAAGCAGGTTGGAAAATGAATGAATTTAATATTCAAGAACACTATTTAAGTATTATTTAATTTCACCAACACTTGTTCCAAAATACGTTTAATTTTTCCTTTCAGGATTACAGCTGTCATGAACTGTTTGTCATAGTAAATCACAATCCAAAGTAAATCATGATTACAATAGGTAGAGTTATCGGTAACACTATACTATATGTCATAGTCTTTAGGGGTCAGAAGGCTTATTCGCATCACAGAGCAATGCCATGTGGTGGCGATTCTTGTGGAGAGAAAAAACAGCCAGTTATGAAGAGTGCTGCTGTGTGCTGCTGTTGGTCACCTGACACAGTTGGGAGAGCAGACAGAGGCAGCTGACAGACATACACGTGCTCACACGGCCCTCATGTGCGGCGGATTACCAGCAACCAAAAAAAGGGGGCTTTCTTCATGACACTTTCGACTCATTACTCTACCTCAGAAGCGGTCTTGTCCAAATCAACAGGTTACTTAACAGTAAGCTTGACTTAGTTTGGAGACAAAATGACATGGCGGCCTCCCTGAGCAAAATGGCTGGAAGCTTTGAGAATTTGCCATCCAGTTTCCCATAAATCCGTATCCAAAGCAGGGTTATGGTGGCCCTGCAGCCTATCCCAGGAAGCAAGGTGCACAAAACCAGGTTCACTCTTGGACGTGATGTTAATCTGTCTCAGGGTACTCATTATGGGGGCTAATTCAGCGAAGTGGAAAGATGAACCCTTGCTTGAGAGCAGGGACGAGTGCCACCCTGTAAGACACTGCTGGAGCCATTGTCACCCAGTGAGGCACTGCAGCAGTCACTGCCACCCAGTGAGGCACTGCAGCAACCAATGCCACCTGGTGAGACAGTACAGCCGCCTGTCCCATTCAGTGAGACATTGCAGCAGTCACTGCCACCCAGTGAGGCACTGCAGCAACCAATGCCACCTAGTGAGACAGTACAGCCGCCTGTCCCATTCCGTGAGACATTGCAGCAGTCACTGGCATCCAGTGAGACACTGCAGCAGCCCTTTCCCAGAGCTGCTCTTTGAAACTGTTTTCTTAGGGCTGGAGTTTTCCACCTGGGGGTCTGCAGAGGAGGCGAAGCAGCTCTGTCGATGTGTAATTTGGTTTCATAATGTGAAAAATACTAAAGGAGCAAAAATATCCCAGGGAGACCCCCCCCGTGTTTAGTGACTAATGTGATCATAAGTAGCTCTGGTTTATCTCCCTGGTTCAAAGCTGTCAAATAAGAAAACCCTTAATGGGTATGAATGCCTTTGTAAGTGGCAAAACATAGTTTTTTTCCCCTGGAAAGCACAGCTTCACTATGAATTCCACTGTCATTAAACTCTTATAACTCGTTTAAAACTGAGTTAATTATGACCTGTAAAATGCATTTTGTTTAGCAGGGAAGGAATGTTAAGTCACTCTGTGTTGAAAACAATGTGTGGCAACATTTATTATCTTTCTTGCAGGTGGAGTTTTTAATAGAAAAATAAGGGAAAAAAATTGGTGGCATGATAATTGTCAGACTAATGAAGACCCTCTGATTGAAATAATCAAACAAGGATTACAGAATCTGATCCAGTTTGTTACAGATCTGTTGAGACTGCTGACCAAGAACAACATGATGGTAATTCCACCTGAACTATCACCATCACGTAGTAAAGCCCATAAACATTTTTTATATATAATTGGAATGATTGACATCTTAGAATTGTTACATCTTTAAGAACACAAAGCCAGAATGACTGGAAACAGCACCATGGCATTTGACACTGATGCACACAGAGAAATGGCTTCTGTCGCCATTTACCTCACCTGGACCCACATGGTTCTGTTTGCTGAATGTCCATGAGAATTTCACAGTGAATGAAATAAAGCTTTCGGACATTGCTCACATATACTTAAATAGGCAGTTATGTAACTTATTATAACTGTCTTATAACCACAGTACATCAGCAAAAACTGGTATTTCACTGTATTTTAACAAACTTGCTTCTCAAACATTAAAACATCCATTCATAAACTGTTTTTGTATTTGAATAATACTTTGCAAATACGGTTGTGAAGAGTATTGTCTCTGATTGGAGAGTATTATCTCTGTGTGTATATATATATATACACACACACCCCCACCCACACACACACACAATGGAAAATATACACTGTATAATACACACACACACAGGTTTGTAATTATATCTTAGTGGGGACTCTCCATTCATTTCTATGGGGAAAACTCGCAAATCCCAAAATGGAACTCCTACCCAAGCCTAACCTTAACCATAAGTAAGCAAACAAAGACCTGATACACACCCCCTCCACACCCCTCTATTTGTCACTCTGGCTTGTATCCAAAAAAATGTGGCCAATCAGATTTGAAGTGCAAAGGACATATTTATTACCTACCTCTTCCCTATACTGACATTTTATGTTTACAGCCTGCAGTAACTGTGACAGTTAAATCCATGCTGCTTTCCCACAAATGCTGTTGTAATTATACAGTTTGCAGCAAAACATTAGCATCTTAGTAATTGAAAAGAAAAATTGTGACTCTTCAGAATGCAAGATCAAATCTGGTAAGCAATTTTTTGTTTGGGGGGGGGGGGCGTTACCTTTGTGCTTTCTTTGGGAACTTCGTCAGTTCCTAGTCAGATACTAATATAAAGGTGAAATAATCCCATATAATTGTCCTGGGGTTAAGGTTAAAGTCCTTAATTTTTTTTTTTATGTCTGATGCGTTTTATACATTTTATGGTTTTTATATTAAGGCTTAAAATGAAAGGTACAGTTGTTCCCATCAGCAGAATATGAAATATGAACAGTATTCAAAGAACAGATACTTTACTGTACACTAGTTAGTCCTCGACAACAGCTAGTACACTTAAAGTAGGTAAGTAATCTTTCAGGAAAACTACTATTGACATGAAAGGGCTGTTAACGTAGACAAGGTGTACTTTAATTATTCCAGGAGAAAATTCATTATGTACCCTCTCATAGTTATTATTACAGATGTCTTGCATGTACAGTAGTGCAAAAGTCTTAGGAAGTCAAAATAAATGTTTAAAACTGTTTATCTGGGTACCAAGTGTACACAGTTTAATATTAGAACATATGTAAATTATGAGTTACACAACAAAGACTTACATGAACGTCCTCCATTCTCCAAAAGTTTACTGTTAACTTGATGGACAGCCAGAAGCACCGCTTCAGTTCCCAAGCCTCTCCTCAGGGGCACCTCAGCCATTCACTGTGTTTGTCGCACTTCACATCCAGCTTCAGTTTTAAACATCAATGAAGTGTGGATTGGCTGTACGAAGTGGGTAATGGTTGAGTCAAAAAAAGAAAAAACATGTGTGTATTGCAAACACTGGGGTGATTTGTCCTCTGCAGCTGGGGTGATTTTAGGAGACGTTTTAAAATGGCGACATTCTTTGACAGACATGCTGTAATATCATATTTTTACAGCAATATGAAGATGATTTGAACATATTTTTCTTAGACTGTCTAAAACTTTGACACAGTACTGTATTTCAACACACAAGTACAAATAAACACATTTACAGTATTAACCATATTTACATTATGTTTACTATACAGCTGGACTGCGTAAGTCATTGCCAAACATCTTTTCTGATCTGCATCTCTTATGAGTATCAGAGAAATGTTTTGCTTACTTTATATAGTCTTTCTGCTTCTAAAATCCACATTACAGATCGTCCATCCATCATCCACAGCCCATTTTTAATACAGTCTGTCCCTGGAATCTCTCCCTTGAAGCACAGGGTTCACTCAGGATGGGACGCCAGTCTGTCACAGGGCACATACTCACACACCACGGGCAATTTAAAGAAGCTAATTCAAATGTGCTTGGAATGGAGGAGGAGACTGGAAAAGTCAGGGACTTCCACAGTGGAATCAAGCGCACATTCCTGGAGCTGTCAGGCCGCTGTGTCACCGGGGCCACCATACCAAGACAAATATCTCAAAGAATGCAACAGTTTGCATTGCACTGGTGCTGCAAGCATAACCTGACACAGTGTTACAGAGTACTGTTGATCTAAACTGTGTCTGGGTGTTAATTATGGCTCAATAAACATAACAATGAGAATGTTCCAGAGACCCCTAATTTATTTATGTTTTTTAATTTTATATTTCTTAATACCATACTGAGAGAAACGTGACAGAAGTTCACTGCCTTTATCATTAAGCTGTCACCTGTCTCACTACCTGTTTGAGAAGTGTTTTCTGCACAATGTGCTGTTTTGTGTCGTTTCGCAATACGCTCTGAGAGTATATATGCCACCTCGCAGTTATGACAACTACAAGAACTCAGCTGACTGGCTGCAGTCACGCACAAAGCACCGTCCCAAAGTGGCCATCATATGCGGCTCGGGATTGGGACACTTAGCGAACACGCTGGAGAGCCAGGAAACGTTCCCCTACTCGGACATCCCCGGCTTCCCGGAATGTACAGGTAAGGCTTTTATTCTGCAATGATGCTGGTGCAGCACTTGAGAAGTACATGAAACACGAAGCCTGTGACAGTGCTGCCTTCAGGGTGTTTGACAGCACCGTAACATAGCATCTCTGCCCAGTATCTGAACTGCATATTATTGTATATGTTACATCATATACCTGAATATGTATGGTATGACAATAAAGCCAGCTTGACTCTATGTGCTTTAGGTCGCCATAGGTCACCTCATTATAAGTATCTAGAGCGAGTAGCAATAGTCATCCGTTATTCATACCCACTGGGAAATTGCATATCCAGTCTTGCTCTCCGTGAGCCACATAGACATACAGGTGAGAGCAGCTTTTTAGGTCAGAGAGGAGGGTTAGTCAGCCCCCGTGAAGTAACTGGGTGCCCAGCTGTGGCATCACTCTACCCACCATGGAATTTGAACCGGTGACCCTCCATCCTACTCCACCTCATCGATATTGATATAGCGCTGATAGAGGTTGTCTTTGGTAAAAGCTCGGATGGTGACTCTGCATTACATGTGCTTATCTCTGTGACTTGGCAGCACCAGGCCATACCGGCCGGCTGGTGTTCGGGGTCCTCAGGGGGAAGTCCTGTGTGTGCATGCAGGGCCGGTTCCACATGTTTGAGGGACATCCCCTCTGCAAGGTGAGACACGAGGACATTAAATCCCCCAGCCTGACATATGCATGCAGCCTCACTTAAATGGATTGTGTCACCTCTTGCGTTTTAATCGGCAATTAGTTTCAAAATTCCCATTCAGGGATGTTTGTGTACATTATATATTGTGGTTGAAGTGGAGGAAATGACCTACAAAAAAACAACAGAGTGCAAAAAGCGCATCCAGAGTGCATCCAAAAAAAGGTTGTTATCTAAGGATAAAGGGCATTCAGAAAGTATTTATCAAGTACCAATACAAAAACCTACATGCACGCAGATCACAGGTATACATATACATATATATTTTACAGTCTTAGAAGTAGATGTTTGCAAAAATTTGATATATAAACCTGATCTCAGAGATTTCATTGGCAGAAGCGCTCAATTATATGTTCCATGAGGAACATCAGCGAGCGTAAGCGAACATCCAGAACCCCACTGCTGAACGTGAGCACTGCGGGGCTAGAACTCAACTGCTGAACGTGAGCACTGCGGGGCTAGAACTCAGGAGATTTCATATTTCTGCTGAGCGGATCACCTGGCCGCTGCAGAGGACAAGTTGGCGTGCGGACATGTAAACCGCTAAGTTCAGCTTAGGTCAGGGTTACTTGTCAAGTTGACTGAACTTATAAGTAACTGATGACCACAATGGAGTAGTGATCCATCCCTCCTTCTGCTGACCACTGATCCCGGTCATGTACCCTGAGCTGCCTGGCACAGCCTCCAGCCCATCTGAAAATGAGGATGCCCTTTTCACTGACAGGATGTCAGTACAACCCACTCCTGTCCTGTTGTATAA
The DNA here is from genome assembly GCA_026779585.1 of Mormyrus proboscirostris. Classification (NCBI taxonomy): domain Eukaryota; kingdom Metazoa; phylum Chordata; class Actinopteri; order Osteoglossiformes; family Mormyridae; genus Mormyrus; species Mormyrus proboscirostris. Next base: position 12,076,116 of record JAODKF010000138.1, read on the forward strand.
ATCAGCAGATCCTCTGTCACATCAGGCACATTCTCCCACGTCACGCAGGTCACCTTCCCTGTGCGGGTCTTCAAGCTGCTGGGGGTGGAGACCCTGATTGTCACTAACGCCGCGGGATCCCTGACCGGCAGCTACAAGACCGGGGACATCATGATCATCCGCGACCATATTAACATCCCAGGTCTCGGCGGGTTTAACCCCCTGAACGGACCCAATGACGAAAGGTCAACTCCATTAGGAATCGGAAGGTTGTGGGTTCTAGACTTGTGGCTGACAGCGTGATGTCGCCATCGGGCCCTTGAGCAACGGCCTTAACCACAAATCAAAGCTTCTGATGAATGAATGTACTGTTTTTCAGCTATGTGACTGTGCTGGCTGTGAAATAGTGAGTTACTTTCATACCATGGTACCATTCTTAGGAAGGACCTTTTACTAACCTACCAGTGTCACTCTCTCCCCCGCGCAACAGGTTCGGCCCCCGTTTCCCCGTCATGTGTACTGCTTATGATAAGGGCCTTCGTCGTCTGGCCCGGGACTTAAGCGAGAAGCTGGCCATATCGGACCACGTGCAGGAAGGAGTCTACTGTATGGTAGGGGGACCCAACTTTGAGACCGTTGCTGAGGCGCGCCTGCTGCAACAGCTGGGGGTGGATGCTGTGGGTAAGCGGCTTTTTTCCAGAGTCATGTACATTCTGAGACTGCAGGACCAGCTGGTCACTGGAGCAGTTGGTAGTTAAGGGCCTTGCTTGGCAATTCAACGTAAGAAACGAAGATTTGGCAATATAGCAGCAGATCGTTTATATGTACATACACATATATAGTGGTGCCTGCAATCCTCCCACGAGAAAAAATAAGTCGTGATCTCGAGAAAAAAAAAATGATGCATGACCTGGTTCTTCTCTGTTTCTCATCAATGGGGGACGCTTTCCTTTCTTTATGGGACTTCTGTCCTGCCTCTAGGAGCCCGATATGGACTGTGCTAGCGGTGCATTTCACACCTGTACTTAATGTTTCCCATTACTTTTGACAGTCCCATTAGATTGCTTCTTCCTGGCTGGTTTTTGCCCATTCTCAGTGTCTCCTGCTTCACCTTGCTCTTGTGTCCTGCTGTGTAAGAAATTTTGAGCCCGTAAGCAACCTGTTGCTCAGTGTAGCCATCTGCCAACAGAACCGGGATTAAACCAGGATTTAACAATGCAGTTTCTTAAAAAAATATGGAGTGGTCTCTTAATTCTTTGTGTGTGTGTGTGTGTGTGTGCGCTCTTTGGACATGTTTTCCTGTCTATGGTTAAATAGCTCCACCTTTGTAAACATGGTGTATGCATGTTCCGTATGTATCTAAGGCATATAAGGTAGTCATCAAACATTTAACTGCAGATGGGAAAACATGTCCAAAGAGTACACTGTGAGACACAAGGGCATCTAAGTGATAATCGTAGGGTGTGTACCAGTTTTTCCAAATTTGTATAAACAGAGCATTATATGTTTATTTTCTTGACTTCTCGATCGAAATTCTACATTTTTTTTAATCTCTGAAACAGAAGTTGCTATACTTTTTCTCCTAAAATCACGTTCATTACCTCTGGGCAAGGTGAGTTTTTCCAAAACTATATGGAGGACCTACCTCAGCAGACCAAGAATCCATTACCTCTGTTTTAATGATTAGTGCGGAGACATCTAGGTCTACAGACAATCTTAAAAGAAATGGGCTGACATTGCCACCCTCTCTGCTGCTTTGCTACAGAATATCACATCATTCCATGTAACATGCTGTGATCGCTCCTTTCCCTTCTGCAGGCATGAGCACGGTCCCCGAAGTGCTGGTCGCCAGTCACTGTGGGATGAAGGTCTTTGGTCTCTCCCTCATCACCAATAAAGTGACCATGAACTACGAGGACCGGCAGGTAGTTACACAAGAGGCAGTGCTCGCAGTCAGCAGGAAGAAGTCTGACACTCTGCAGACGATCGTCATGGAGCTGGTGGCCCATTTGGGTAGCACCACAGCCTAATGAAATGAAATGCACACAGGGTTGGGGGGGGGGGGGGGGGTAAAAGCCTGCTTCAAGGGCCCCGTGGCGATACGGCTATTCTACGGAGCGCTGCATAGCTGACCTGAAAAATCAGCTGATGAATATTGTATTTTAATAATTTGCTCCTTAACTTTTAGTCTTTAGGCTTTTAGTCTAAATGAATTACTGAGTTTTGATTTTATTTCCTTACATATCTTTTTTTCTGAGGTTTACTTTATGTTGAAAGGTGGAAAAAGAAAGTAGACCTTGTGTCACCACCTGATGAAATTCTGTAATCAGGGTCCAGTTGCCTTGCATGGTTTTGTCTTTGCGCCTGTACTGATGCTAAAAAGACTATCTTTAATTTTCATTTTCATACCATGCCCCTTCCAAAAATGACATCAGTCCCTCTTTTTTAATTCCTCATAATGTTGCTGGGATCCAGTACCTGTAACTACTCCAGATTTCGCTTCATTATACTGTGTAAACCAGGTAACTTTCTCAAAACTCCTACTGTAAGAGGAACACAAGGGCATTGCTTGTATTAACAACATTTTACAATAAGACAGATCTGTTAACAACTTACACTAATGTTCAAACATGAACTTCACACTTTAATAAAACTTTGTGAAATTTGTATTTTCATACAAGTTAAAATTTTCCTTCAATGAGTACAGACACTCCTCACTTAATGAGTTCCGTTCCTACGACTTGGTCGTTAAACAAATTGGTCGATAAGCGAGCAGCCTCTGCTTATGAAATATACTGTACACCCATGTGTGTGGGTCTGTGTCAACCATCTTTAGACATTGTTTCCTCATTTATATCAATTTGCATATGTACTGTATAAATGTTTATAGAGTAGTGAACTGTATACTGTAATAAAAAGAATAGCGGAAATCTGATGTAATATACAGTGCACAATAAAGTATGAATTATAGACGAAATATGCAGTCTTGGAGATTGCGAACACAGTGCAGTGAATACTGAGCAACTGCAGGAACGAGACTGAGACTGAGAAAGGTGATGCAAGATGAGATGCTTGACGCTGAGATCACATTTCCACGACCAAAGTTCTTATATAGCGTACAATACCGACCGGTTGGAGAGCTGATCGTTAAACAGGTGGGTCCTTAAGTGAGGAGCATCTGTATAAAGATTAAATCAACATGAATGAACTCTTTATCATTTGCTATTTGGGGAAATCTTCAGTAATTCCCCACGTGTTAGATATCCCCAAAGCCACACACATCTAGTTAACGACAGCTTAGAGCCAAAGACAAAGGTCGCAGTTCTAGACAGACAAAAACCCCTCAGTACAGGGAATTAATTAGGTGCCGCACCAGGGCTGGTCATCAGGTGACTATGCTGACCTGTGGTATTTATCTTTGCCTGTCCCTTATTAAGAATCCCCAGTATAAAGTGACTTCTTGTGATCCCAAACCTCTTCCTTATTACTTTTCTATGCAGTATACTCTAAAAGTCAAGACACGCTGTATATTGCAAAATATCCCCCAAAATGGGAAGGTAGACTGTCATTTAGCATTCAGCTCTCTCTATGTAAAGGATACCAAAGTACTCCCCAAACAAAAGTACTCTACACATTGAGAGAGATTCTTCTGTTTGTGTGCTGAACTATAGGGCAAAGGTCTGTCACAGGCAGGACAGAACGTTACTGTTAGTCAGGGTGCGCTTCCAGGACAGGTTGTGGACTTTCTGTCATCATGCACTGGATAAGCATGTGAATATGGAGCAGGAGCCCCACTAACACTATCAGGGGAGAGACGCAGGTCCAGCTGGAAGGCGTGAGATTACACAGTGATCCCACATCACCTCCTTTTACTCCTACATAACAGAAAATCCACAAACAGGGTGTCCTGGAAAAGCATTCAGTCCCCAACACTTTCCTCACATTCAAGGGTCTCGAAGTCATGGATTGTGATGCATTATGTTATATACAGAATGCCCACAAAATAAAAAAAAAAAAAAAACAACAGCAAAATAATAAACATTTAAAAACCAGCATGTTGCTATTAAGTATTCATCCCCTGAGGTCAGTACAAGTCTCAATTAGCTTTGCACATTGTGGTGAAGCAATATTTGCCCTTTCCTCCTTACAAAATTGCACATGCTGTGTCAAGTTAGCTGAGAAACAGCCATAAAAAACAATTTTGAGGTCATGCCATAGATTTTTAATGAGGTTAAGGTCCGGACATTGACTGGGTCACAAAAGGACATTTATAGGCAGTCCTATGTTGCTTTCACTGTGTGTTTTAGATCTGGATCCCGTTGAAGGACAAATCTTCTCCCCAGTTTTATGGCAGAGGGGCACAGGATTTCATTCAGCAAGGGCCTCTTCCTTGCCAGTCTTCCATAAAGGCCCTTTTTATGGAATATCTAGGAGATGGTTGATGCATGAACATCATCTTGCATTGCAGCCACAAACTTCTGTAAGTCCTCCAAAGTCAAAGTTGGCCTTATGGTAGCTGCTCTTGTGCGGCCACTCAGTTTAGGGGGGGTGGCCTTTCTAGGCCGAATGGTAACAGTTTCATATATTTTCGTCTTTCGTATGATGGACTGCATTGAGCTCTGTGGAATCTTCAGTGCTTTTGGGATCTTCGTATCCTTCCCCAGATACATCATGCAGCTTCTCTGTAATCATATCCTTGACTTGCTTGTAATGTTCTTGCTCTTCATTTTGAACCACTTCCTGTAATAGCCTCTATATTATGATGGGACCTTGCAGAGTGTTTTGCCCCGCTGGTCCGATCCTCCCGTGTGCCACGCCCCCTCATCTACCCCGTGTGGAATCCCTCTGTTTACCAGCTGTTCCTCTTTGTTGTTGATTAGTCCTATGTATTTAAGTCTGCGTTAGGTATGTTTTCCCCAGTCTGGTCATTGATGTTACAAGCTTCATTTTGTGATTCTGCCTGTTCTCCGTCCTTCATTAAACCTTGTGTTTCCCCGATTCCTGAAGTCCTGCTTCTGCTTACTCGGTCCGTGCCTGTGTATGCCATGACACAGAGGAAGGGTTTTCATCCCTATAGGTTAAAGCAGTTGACCCACTAATTGAGCCAACTAGTTGACCCAGTTGGAATGTATCAACAAATTACCTGACTTTCAGAGGTAATAGCTTTTGCATGATCAAATTTGAGATTGAAGTTACAAAGGGTACAAATCCTTTTTTAATCATATGATTTCTTTTGTATGTATTTCAATGTATTTATGCTTTTTTTAGGGATGGACCAATACCATTTTGAGTACCAGTGCTCGCTTTCTGGTAACATGAAGCAGGGCACAATTTTTATTTTTTTTTACTGAATCAAAAAGATGAAAGCCCCAACAAAAAATATGCAGACAACTTGCTAATACTTGCTAACTGAGTGCTGGGGGGGTGTTGATGGGGGGG
>JAODKF010000138.1:12089250-12113276 GCA_026779585.1 Mormyrus proboscirostris
CTGTCTCACACCATTACACTGCTACACTGTCCCATACCATTACATTGCATGCTTCACTGTCCCACACCATTACACTGTCTCACACCATTACACTGAAAGCTTCACTGTCCCACACCATTACACTGTCTCACACCATTACACTGCTACACTGTCCCATACCATTACATTTCATGCTTCACTGTCCCACACCATTACACTGTCTCACACCATTACACTGTCCTACACCATTACATTGCCTCACTGTGCCACACCGATGGAGACCACACATGCTGGCATCATCCGTTCATCATCTCTGTGTCTCAAAGGCTGGAGCCAAACATTTCAAATTTGGACTTGTCTAACCAAATACGGTAGCAGATTTCCAATGCTCTAGCTTACATTGGCTGTGTTCTTTTGCCAAAAAAACAATCTTTACTTCTTATTTATGTGCCTCAGAATAGGTTCCTTGTAATAATTGTACCATAAAATCCTGATTCATGCAATCTCCTCTGAACAGTTTATGCTGAGATTCGCTTTCTGCTAGACATCCATGAAGCATTTATTTCAGCTGTAAATCCGTGGTGCAGTTAACTGGCAATTTCTTAGGCTAATGATATTAATATGCTTGTCATCTGCAACAGAGGCCTCACGTGGTCCTCCTTTCCTGGGATGATTGTCACAAGAGCCAGTTTCATTGCAGCAGGAACTAAAGGCAGTGAGGGGGTGACTACAGGCGCCCTCTATTGGCTCCAGGTGTTATTGTGTATTGTGACGTGTCACCTGTAATGAAGAAACAATTTGTATAGACAATTTCTAAATTGACTGGTATCGTAACTACACTGGGGTTCTGTGTAGGGGGCATCGGAGAGCATTGCCGCTGAATGACTGTGAATTAATTCAGTTGATCAGACACCTCTTCCCATTTTCGAAACAAGATAATCAAAATTTTCAAGACCTTTTCTAGAATGGACCATGACACAAATAGTAACGGATTGTGACGGCAAAATTTAAATATTGAGGGATCATGAGTAATTGTGAGATGCCTATGATTTTAATGGACGATCCCCAGCCACTATATACAGTGACGTCTGCTGGAGAAATTCAGTATTTACTCAAATGTGAAGATTAATAAAAAAAATTACATCATGTGAAACGTTAAATAATAAATGTAATAAATTAAATCTTCTTTTTTTGCTTAATAAACTATCTCAAATCTCCAGACCTGAGAATTGGTTGCTCCGTGCATTTTGAAAGTTGTTGACGTAGGACATAATAAGTGGAATGGTGACATTATAGACTAGTATAGGAGTTTCTACGACATTAGTTTTTTTACTAAAACATTAATATGCCTGTAGTTATATTATGAATTGTACATATTGTAATAAGCACATACACAAAGTATACGGAGAAGACATTTTTTCCCACTGCAAACTTGAAACTGTTATATTACGTTAAGATCATAGATGGCAGTAACACACAACTTTTTGCATAGTTACGTTTCCATAGCAAACGTGTTTCCAAACAAAACACGTTTTGTTTTGTTTTTTTCCTGGAACACGTACAGTGAGTACCTCGTTTAAGTAAATTACAAACTAAAGTGGGTGTGTGGAATACTTACTGTTGGTTTTATTTATATATTTCATGTTATTCTTACTGCTGAACAGACCAGCTCGGTAGGTTGTAAACAGGCACGTAAAAAGATTTTTTTTGAAAAACTGAATTAAAAATACACAATTGTTTGTATGAGATGTGTCAATATAATGTAAGGTATTACGACTTTCTGTCGTTTAAATTTTATATTTTAAAATTTTCAACTTGATATCAGGAAAAGAGAAGGGTTATGCGTTTAATTCGGACTTAAACTACAAAATATTATTAAATAGTATTAAGACTAACGGGGAAGCAAGTGCCAGTGGAGAATAATACTAGCCCAGTGTCTTTTTGGCATTGCAGTTTAAGACGCAAAAACGACGATGACCACATTACCAAACAACGTAGTATTCCCCTTTAAGGAATGTTTTCAGAAAGTGGTGAGTTTGTACTTTTTCACCATTTATATAGATATTAAGCGTGAGTTTGAAAGCATGCACATGTATTATTGAAGCTTTTCTGTAACACCGGCGTGATTCAACGACCAATAAACTCTAGGATTACAGCAGGTGGGAGCGGTACAGCAGACGTCGCGCTCCCCTGCCCCCGACACGTGGTCCCGCTGTCCCAGTCAAGAGTGATGCATATAGACGCAGGGGCGCCCCCTCTGTGCACCGGCAAAACAACACCAGAGCGGGTGAGAGATCAACTACAGGACTCATAAAAACGTTATGAAATGTTTTATTATTTTCTTCTTTTAGATATTTACATCCATTAATTTATCCAGTAAAACATCAGTATTGATATAGTTCCTTGTTAGGTGAGATACGAAGATAAATGTGCTCAATGCCATGCCACTGGCTACCCGCATCATTTCGTATGTACTCTGGGAAAATTAAACAGGAGTACACTAAACAGGGTTACCGTATTCCCATAGTTGCTGCACAACTTAACTTACAATCTCCTGGTTAACAAGTTTTCTGTCCACTGAAGCCCCTGACGAATCACTGAGGCCTTTGGTTCAACACTCAGGACGGAAAGAGCTGGTGAAAGTGGGAGTCATCACTCCATGGAACGAAAATGGCAAAATACTTAAGGTGAACCATCAAGTTGCTTACACCGACGTCTTTGCACGATGCTATATCTTTGGGTCTAATTTCCTTCCAGTCGCTCATCCAGTCAAGAAAGACAGCGGTGGAAGAGCTGGAGAGGCACTGTGCCCATCTCCTGGCCATGAATTCTCAGCAGTTAGGGGAGATCACTCATACCGAGATGTGCTCCTTCAGCTGTGCTCAGGACTGTATCCTTCAGCACGAGAAACTCAAGGTGTGAATTTCTGAAGTACGAACGGACGGCATAGTCTTAAGTCTTTAAGTCTTAGATTTATCTGTATTTCTGGCAATTCACATGAGGGGTTTCTCGTTCATAGCTTTTCTCTGTCGTCCGCATTTCAGAGATCTATCGTAGCTTTAAAAGGCTGGAGTCAAAAAGAGGTCAAAAAGACCAAAGAGGAATTAGAGGAAGCGGAACGGGAGGTGAAGGAAGCCATCTGCGGTAATCTGGAGAAAACAGACAATATGTTTGTGTAATTCTGGATATGCAGGATATTATAAAATAACAATAGATGAACAGGCTGAGAAGAAGACATTGGTTTGGTTTCAACACTGGCAGGGACCAAATCAGCTCCAACCCCCCCGTCCCCCTAAATGTACACGGTACACCCACTTGTATTGGTAGGGACATGCCCATACCATCCATACCCAAATCGATGCCCTTGGTTAATAAGTGTGCAGTGTTGGGGAAGTTACGAAAGCAATCTATTACAGACAGAGGTGGTAAGTTCAGGTCGAGAAAGTACAAATCCAGACCAAGGTTTTGTTTCAACCAACCACTTTGTTACCCTATAACTGTGACTCTTTATCCTCACCTGGTTGGTTGCAATTAAACCTTGGTCTGGATTTGTATTTTCTGGACCTGAACTTTCCACCTCTGTCTGCAATGCATTACTTTTGTTAGTAACTCCCTCAACACTGTAAAAATGTGACATGTCCCCCACTTTTAAAAAGAAGAAAAAAAGTTTTTATACCACTTGTGAAACAGTCATATGTCTTTTATTCTCTTCAGCATTTTTCTCTGTGTTGTCTGCATCCCTTGATCTCTGTAATGAGGTCCTTGGTGTGTTTTGTATGATTGGCAATGTTTCCCGCCCCCATGTTCTGATTGGACAGAACTTCAGAGGCAGCTTGCAGAGGCGGAGCTGCAGGTGGTGAAAGCCCATACTGAGGTAAACTCACTGAGGGCCTACAAGTACAGGCAGTACCATGTGAATGAATCGAGGATCGCTCAGCTCAGAAGGGAGATTGAGCAGGTGAAGGAAATGAGGAAGGTAACAGATACCCCCTTACGGCGGGCAACCATGCTTTGCCATGGGCAGTAACATCTAACTTTTAGATCATGCGGTGGATACACACCTTTAATGAAATTGTAGGTTTTTTGAAGTAAAGCCAAAAAATCAAGATAAATCATGTCAGATGTTTCACACTGTGCACAAAATTCAAGAGAAAAAAGAATTAGTAGAACAAATATTTGAAGTAAAAAAATGCACCATAGTTGCAAAAGTGTGCACAGTATGAAGTATTAAGCAAGTTAAAGAAATGTCAATTAAGAATTAAGTATTGTTTTACTCAAGTAATCATTTTTAATGATCATTATATTTCCACTGTAGCTGTCTAGTGTTACTCTTAGCCTTTCCCAGACCTTGGCAGAAAATGACAAAATAAAGAGAGAAACTGACTTTCACAAAAAGGTACACTATTTGTTACTGTTTAATATCAGTGAGTGTGTAATTCTGAGCTTAATGACCTGTCTGATAGGATCCCCTTCTTCACGCTGACGTTGGTCATCACAGGTCATTAAGGAGCTTGAGGAGGCGAGCGGGGAAGTGGAGGAGGATATCAAGCAGCTACAGCTGTCAAGAGCGAGTGTCAGCGAGGACATCTCCCACCAAAGACCCCCCAGGGCACACAAGTATGTGGCAGCCTCAGTGGACACCAGCCTTCCGTGTATAATCTCAGTCATTTACAGTGAGGCCCTGAAATTCCAAACCCCTTACACACTGTATCTGCCTTAAGCTGCTCTATTTAAACCATTCTGCCTCAGTATGGATTTGGTTTCAAAACAGTGGAAAGTAAGAAACAATGTTAATCTATATTTTGAGCAACATACATTATTTAGTTTAAAACCACGTGGTTAAACACCATTACATTTATTCTGGGAAGATGATGTAACAGCTCTTTTGTCTGCTTTAGATTCCGTCAATCACATTTCTCATGTTGTTCCGTGAAAGTAGCAAAAGAGTGACATTTTGGAATTCTATCAGTACTGTGTGTGTGTTTGGGAGAGAGGAGGGTTGTTTTCTTTGTGTTTCTGGCACTGTGCAATGTGTAAAATAGTATGTGCATTTTCCATCTTAGATCATGTATTCAAACAGAAAGAGGCTTTTGCGCTCAAACACTTTTTCCCACACTTCTTTCTATAATAAAAATTTGGGGCTTTTCATTTTCAAAGACTTAATTCAAAATGTCTTTATCTTATTTGATAGAATACTTTAATATGAATTCATTATACATGATTTGTCTTTCTGATGAATGGTGGTAATATATTCCCTTATTGATGTGAGGCTGTAACTTGACTATTGACTGCGTGAATAATGAGCTGTCTGTCATGACTGGGGGCCCGTATCACAATGCAGGATTTCTTGCTTAGCTGGATGACTTGTCTGATTTGAAGTACCCCAGGTTAGACGGACTTTGTCTTCATTCGCTTACATTTAGCCCAGACTGCCTTCAATCTGACAAGTTAATGGTCTCCTCTCTTTAGACGGCAGCTAAGGATCTGGTCAAGTGAACCATGTTATCATAATCACATTGCCAGTATATCGTAATCGATCCAGTCTTGTCAGGGTCAAAGGGGCCTAGATCCTATATCTTAATACACGTGTCGTAAAATAATGTAAATATAGCTGCATCTTCTACCTGTTTGTGTAGAAGGTCATTTAGATTTTCATTGGCTATCAGATGATGCCTTTTGTCTGGCCATTACTACTTATGTGGAAACAAGATGATCTCATTGGGGACTCTGCTGCTGGAATGAAAATAAATGCTGAGAACGTGTTCCCTGACAGGCAGCTGCGGATTGTTACCCTTTCCAATGTCACACTCATAATTTATGTAAAAGGTATATCTAAACAATACACAGCCCTCCCTTGTGGTGCTGTGGAACTTTCCTAACACGCTTTTGTTTGGAATTACCATTTTCCTCTCCGATGGACACGCTACTGCCCCAACGTACAGAGTATATAGCATTACAGTTTTGGAAAAGTCTCTAAGAGGCCATCTTAATGATACATGAAGGACCAGGCAGGACCATGGAGCTGCTTGTGCTGAAATCCTAATGTGTCATTAAAGCGTAATAAGGGCTTTGAATTTCCAACAGCTTGTTCCAAAACAAGATGACATTTTGTTGCTTATCCATATGATTGCACTTATTTGGCGATCACTCTGTAAAGGTAAACATAATATAGGATTCACAATAACAAAACGACGAATAACACCTAAGTATTAAAAAGAGGAATATTGAACAGAAGGTCAGTTCCCATTAACGATAATGAAATGATGAAACTGGGAAATCTTCCCTGAAATGCCTCTGAAATTCCAGCTTAGCTCATTTGGTAAGTGAGACGGCTTCAGACAAACCGCCTGCTTTCCCTCACTCTGTTATTGTCAGAGGTCACAAGTCAGAAAAAAGTGTGCGTCTTCTGGCAAGTCTTCCTGTTTCCCATGATACAGCACAGCCTCCCATAGGAAGATAAATGTCAGGCTGTTTTTTTTCTTTGTCCCGAGTGACACATTATGTCTTATTGCACTTCTTTCCAACAAGTTTTATTTCCTCATTGTTTTTAATTTCATCTGATATGTGTTTATGAATTGATAGAAATCACTCCCTTAATCATCTGTCTGTCTCTCACCCTCTTACCCTGTGAGGGTCTCAGAAGGTGGCCTGGAGCCCTAATACCAGGCAGCACAGGGCATTAGACAGGGCCACGGCCTGCGCAGGGAGTTAGACAGGGGTACGACCTGCGCAGGGCATTACACAGGTCTACAGACTGTACAGGGTGTTAGGGCTACAGTCTATGCAGGATGTATCAATACAATTTTATTTCACTGCTCATGTTGGCAGTATAAATTTCAAGCAAGGTTTGAATGTATTGAATTTCTTTGGGACTGAAAGTACTTTTAAAATGAGTCAGTTATAATGTTCAAAGTTATATATAGAAAAAGGAATATAATAAGCAAATGATGTTTCTATTTCAATAACTTTTCAACAAGTTGTCTGGAGTATTTTCTGCATTTGTATATTTGTAGAAACAGACATGGGGCACTAATGTATTAAATATTTATTTATCTTAAATGGATTGCTTTGGTATTGTGTGACAGATTTAGCCACTTGATGATTTAAAAGGAACTAGGCAGTTGCTTCTGAACATTTTTCATGTCGTTTGTACAATTTCATGATATTTAGCAGCAGTTTTCTGTATTTGTTCATCATCTCGTCTCTTCATTGCAGATGTACTCCAGATATGGACATAAACCTAGACATTCCCAGAGAAGAATGGCTTCCTATTTAAATGGACCACATCAAGAAGGACTTGCCTTTATATCTGTCCAATATCAAGCACTCCTTAGCTGCCTTTTTACAAACCACATCGGTCACCTTAAGGTCTTAATAAAAACACATTTTTTAAGAAGGACATTTGTGCATTTTTCCATAAAATATTTGCTAACTTTATAATAAAAAGTGTTTATTAAGAAATTTAGTATTAATATTATTAACACCGATTTTTTTAGTGTGCACGTTATACCATTTATATTAATATCACTATTTTGAATATTCTGTTTTTAAATGTGAGTAGTGGAAAAGCTATTGCTATCCTTTATGTGCAGTATTGCAGGAAACCCTTTGAATGTGCTGAAGTGTGGGAAAGAAGCCGGCTTTGTAAATATGGAGATCCTTCATCGCATCATCTCACGGGCTACCGGTCTGATTAGTGTTGTTGTTTCAGTTGGAAGTGGTTTAGCGGAGCCTCACAATCTCATTCCATGGTAAAGTAATGTACTGTACTGTATACTGGGAACTGTATTTGAATGTACCCCCCAGCTCGCCTGTGGCTACAGATATGGAGAGAAAATATTTAGCAAAAAACCATAAATTGCATAAATGAATTAAAACCTTGCAGCAATTTCTAAGTATATCAGTCTCGATCGCGATAAATATGGTAAAGGCGCATTTGTATTATTGCATTCCGTTTAAAACAAACCCTAAGCTGTGCACTATTAAATACTGGGAATACGAAAAGAATCTTAAGACAATTAGCTGTGCGGAACTATGAATGTTCAGGTTTTAGGTAGAGTAATTATTTATTTAGAATGTATAGTACAGTTCGGAAAGTTAAAACGTGCAAAAGCTTGGGGGATAAAAAGCTGCATAAAAAGCAGAAAAGTTCGCACAGATTTTTGAGGAAGTGACTTATGTTGCACGTCATTGAGTTGGGGTGGGCTCATAAATTAATATAGAGTTAACTCCCTGAGTACAGACCCGTATTGCAACACGGCCGAGAATGAGGGATCGGAGCGGTAGGACGCATCCAGTGAGCGGCGACCGCCAGCTTTGACACCGCACTCGGCGAGCGCCGGACCGCTACCGCACCGGTGAGACGCGGGGAAGCGCACTGCACCTGTGCTACATCGCTGTTTCACGCGAACTCATTTCGAAATTATGTGACTAAGGCATCATATATAGAACATATAAATGTTTTAATAACAACTTTCTTTATATGTAAAGTTTACGTAATTATGTGTAAAATCCGTAAGTTTATTTTCAGTTTGATATAGGCCTACAGTTAATCCCGCTGTCAAAAGTTTCGTTGTCGGTGGTCGCAGATAAGAATTTTTCCTGTAAGTTTTAGCTCTAGCTGTAATGCAATAAATCAATTAAGCGCCGCGTATCCAGGTCCCTTTTAACCCCCTAATTACGATGTGAGCGAGATGGGAGGTGCGGATGCGGGCCCCTGCTATCCGGTGCCCGCTGCTGAATTTTTAACAACTGTGTGCGGCTCGCTTGCCCATCCGTCCGTTACCATGACTCCGCCGGGGTGTCCCGTTACGGCGCCCCGCCGGCAACCCGATACGGCGGCGGCCGGAGCCTTGAAAAGCCCGCCGCGAGGCGGGAGCCCGTCGGTGTGCAGCGGAATCGCCGATATACAGAATCGGGACTTAGTTACGGCGAAGCCTGGCGATTCCGTTTTAAGTGACCATTAGGAAAGCAGATGCTTTAGTTACATAAGTTAGATTAGTTGGTAGGCTGGCTGTATAAAAATTAGACAGTTTTTGCTGTTTTTAAGCATCAGATAATATCTCCATATTATAAACCGTGTCTAAGCAAATTAAACCTTTAGATCTTTTGTTGAAATCTGCATTCTTGAAGTAATTTTAAAACTTTTTTTGTCATAAGCACTAGTCTAATTGCGGTGCTTTTTCCATTCTGTTTTACAGTTGTTTTAAAAAAAAAAAAAAAATACTAGTGCCTTTTTGTTTTTCCCAAGATGACACTGAACACTGAGAGGGACACTAAGGAGACCTTACGGAGAAGGGCCAGCACGCCAATCCCCGCATCCCACCAGAGCGGGGCCAGAAGCAGAGATCCGCCGGCCGAGCCCAACCACCCGGCGCTCGGCCAGTCCGCCTCCTACCATTCCGGCGACAGGGCTATCCACTGCCGCAGCCATTGGACCTCCGGCTCCGAGGGTTCGGACAGCTCCGGCGCCGACCTCCTATACCGCGTCGTTTTGCTTGGCGATCACGGAGTGGGAAAGTCCAGCTTGGCCAATATCTTCGCTGGCATACAGGATGCCAATGAATGTATGGAAGGTACGCTCATTTATTATTGCCGTTCCTTATTAAGAGGTCTACTGTGCCTGTTGCATCGCAGTTATGAAAAGATTTTATAAGTAGTAGGTTCTTATTCTCCGTATAACCACATAATGTTTTTTTCTGGGATGTTTAGAGTCTCTCTTTCTCTCTATGTGTGTGTGTGCGCGCGTGCGCGCATTAATATGTGAGTTTTTGTAATTATTACATTGTGGTTATCAGATTTCCCTACGATGTGGTTTTAAAACCTGTAACTTTTTATCTTCTGGGGACATTTTTGGTACCCACAAGAATAATTGTATAAAAATCTGTGACTGCAATCAAAAAAAAAACTAAAAATGCCAAATATCTCCTATTTTGTTTGGTTACTTATGGTTAAGGTTAGGGCTGTGTAGGGGTTAATGTCATTGTTGGGATGACAGTTTTCCTCTATAGAAATGAATGGAGATCGAGTGCCCAGAAAGATATAATTACACACCTGTGTATGTGACACAGACATACTTTGTACAGAATATGGATGGTAGAATGAGTACTGCCCTGGTCTTATTAGTCTGCTTGATACATTGCAAATGGGAGCGGTGTTGGGGCACCTGTCAGATCAATGTATGTGTCAGAAGAAGACCTTGAGTAAGCAACGTACTGCCTGACCACGGCCGGCACACTGCGAAACCACTGTCACGTTACTCTCAGCAGACCACACTTCCAGAGGTGTGCTGTCCTAATTTATCTTCTGGAAGGTATGAAGACCAAATAAAGCAGAGGCAAAGATTCCCTGAGCCCAGGACACAGACATTAAACAAAAGTGAGGAGTAACGGTGCAGAAACTGAGCCGCAGAGAGACGCCGTGTGTCACAGTGGCCGGTTATAAGCTGGCTTTCTGAGGGTCGCTGGTGATTGTTGCAGTGTGAGTTCTGTAGCTTGTTCTGTGTTACTATGGCAGAGGTCAGACTGCATTCATATTCCAAACACTCACCTGGCAGAGTGTTGCCGATTTCAGGGAACCCAAGATCACTATCCTTACAGTAACACTCTGCAGAAGTTGGGGGTTCCCTTTCCCCAGTCAGCAAACCATGTCAGCAGTACCATGTGGCCGTGGGGGACCCCAAAGTCCAAGGCCAAAGCCTGGATGTGTGCGAGATTCAAACCCGGAGGTGTGAGGCAGTGTAAACCACTGCAGTCCACATTGTCCAAAATAGATTCAATTCAGATCAGATTTTTAATACTAATTTTTTCCCTTGTGCCGATGTAGGTTTTGTACATTGAACAGGAATCCACCTGAATTGATAACCCCATGCACACATTGCAGGGGGGAGGAACCACAGGCAGGGATGATGACCACATGACAGGGAACGGCTTCTGAGTATCAGGCGCTATAGCCGATGCTGAAGCAGTTCTATACCTCAGCCAGGTATTTTACGTAACACTGATTTATAGGAATGCGCCTAAATGGCGTTTGAATATTTCTTTAAACTCCAGAGGGGTAATTGCAGTATACAAAACTGGATGGAATTAATATTTGAATCACAAGATCTGAGGCACAATGGAAGAGATGATTGTTCGGGCCTTGGGGATTGGGGGGTGGGGGTTGAGGTCCACATCTTTCAATGGGATTAGGTGTTTACTAGGCGTGTAATGATATACAAAGCCCACGAGACGAGACAAAGCACCATACTGGGTTCATGAGAGTGAGACAAGACGATATTTTAATAATATTTTAAGGAAAACTTCAAAGAGGAAATATATTACTGGAAAGCAGCCTTTGATTAATTTGAAAGACAAAAATGCAGATGTATGGTGAAATGTTTTAAATAATCACCATCATCAGATGCAGTGAAGAACAGAACAAATATCTAGCACCATAAAATATTTCACCACAAACTCAAATGACAGGCTTCTCTCGTATTTCACTACTCGATTGGACATAAAATACGATGTAAATAAAATAATATAAATGGGTGCGTTTGACTTCGTCTGCAGCTGACGTGACGTGGAGCGAGATCTGCCGGCAGCTGCTGGGGTGGAGTATAAACCGACTTCGGACAACATCTACTTGACTGTAGTGTGTGAGACCTGACTGCAATGGCAGCACTGCCAGAAGGGTGTAGATAATCTATGTAATAATCTATACAAATATCACCTGCATGCACATTACTTCTTTTACAATAACCAAACAAAAAATATACTCTTCTGTATAGTGGCCCTGTGTAAAAAGATAGCTGCCAGGGAAAAGATCAAATACATTTATTTAAAGGATTCAGCGTTCAAAATTCAATGGGTTGTATTAAGCTGACGTCATTGTCCAAGGTACGCATAAATGAAAATGAGAACGGTGGCCATTTTACCAGGGTGCGAGTGATAACAGCAGCAAGGACAACCTGAATCTAAGTTTCTTCTGCATACCTTCGGATCATACAAATCAAGGCAAAGAGACCGAAGAGCTGCCGTAAGGCTACAGAAAACTTGGTTAAGATCCATCAATCAAAAGAACTTGAACGGAGATACTGTCAAGAAGTGGCACGTTCTATGTTCTGAGAATGCACAGTATTTGGCATTTGAAATGCGTGTTCATTTACGTTTGAGCATTTTGTATTTTGCTGGACGGAAACAAAATCAGATGTAGGCTAATTTGTAACAAAATAGATTGATAGATTGTATTCTGTGTATTTAAAATCCTTAATAAAATGCCATTTTAAGAACGCTCATCGCTAGACTTACAGACTTTTAAATACAGCCTATCGCCATCCTTGGCATTATTCCAAGGTAAGAAGCTGTTTGGTGATCGGCGCAAATTGCCTATTGGTATGCGGTAAAATTGGCATATATTGCTGACTGAATGTCAGTATAGGACGATAATAAAACAGCAATGCTGTGCTGTAGAACCTGTAAATTAACTCGCTAGCCCCCGAAGGCTAGTGGCATTCTAAATTAAGTTAATTTCAACAGACATGCTCAAGCAGTGGCATCTTGTGGTTGGTCATATATGGAAACCTTCATTAGCGAGAAATCAGGCTAGCTAGTTTTGTTCCTAAGGACAAAGTTAATTTCTATCGTCTAAACGTGGGAGTTTTTATAGCTACTGAGCTTGTGTAAAAGGGAGAACCGACTGGTGAACTTGAAGTTGCATATGATCTGCGTCACAGTCGCTGGTCCCGTTTGTATTTTTTTGTGTATATCTAAATAAGTTTCTTTGAGCTGATGTTCTACGCCCTACTGTAAGACCAAGCTAGCAATTCACGCATTATCATTTAAGGAAGCGTTACGGCCCCTCATTTCGCCTGCATTTACTCTTCATGGTTAAGACAGATCCTGCAGCGCCTTTCAGCCGGCTGCACAAACTGGAACCACCTCCATGACAACACAACTTTGCCCTTATTGGCTGTAGATTTTACACACGTGATGTTTGTATCCCAGGAAGTTCAGATGCGTCTATTTTTCCCAAAAAGCACATAAAGCAGTAAAAACTTGTTTTCAGTTAATTTACCCTTGTAAAGTACAGTTTAAATAAATTACATAAATGGTGTAATAGTACATGTGAGTTAGTTGTTTATTTATTGTTATTTACAGTAATGTTGCGCTGCTTTATTTGTTCAATCGTCTAGTCTGTGAAAAACATGCGTATTGCATCACGATTTGTGCGTAGCGGCCATCCTACCAGTCGGAGACGTCCGTCGCACAGAGACATAAAGCTCTGTACTTCTTTTCAATGTTAAAGAAAGTTTCATATAAACTAAATGTATAGCGAGTGTTCAGGAGTATGAAAAGCTGTATTTTGTTCAGGCAAATGGGACCGAGGCATTTCTTCGTAATGTTTGAAGGAAGTAATCTACCACACAGTTAAGTCGTCTTGCTCTCATGGTTTTGTACCATGTGATGTGGTGGCATTTTGCAGCGGACAATAAAAATCTAACCATGATACATTGCGTCAGGACCAGAATGCATTGCTTTAATCCAGCGCTGTGAGCGGCTGCATGAATACACGATATGCACGCTCACTTCCGCATTCTGACTAAGACGGCTGCTTCACTTCCGGTGCAGGATATTTCACGACTAAGGAGCTCCATCTATTCAACGATATGGCATTTTTTCACTCGTTCGCTTCAAGATTTGCCACGAATGACCGTCAAGTTAGTCGTATTTTTCAGACACTATGTCATACCTCCACGAGTAAAAAGGAGAAGGGCTTCAAATTATATCTTTCTAGATATATCCATAATTACGAAGGCAAGTCACGGCCGTGTAATGTTAGCCTAGCATATTAGCACATTTGTGTACTAGCCAAAGGTAACGTTAATGTGTATCTGTTAATTAATCAGCGTCTCAAATTTCCTAATGTCAATGTCAGTTTCTAATAAGGATTCAGAGAGCAGAGAGGTAACAGTGAGGGCTGAGTGCTACAGATCGATGAGGAAAAGCCAAAAGCCTCGTAAGTTGAGCGTAAGGGAAAGTTAACCTGTAGGTTCAGTGCAGGCTGGTCCCTATGGGAGGTTTTTTTCTGCAAAAAATAAAATGAAATTGATAAAAAGAAAATATAATCTCCACTTTGCCATTTAGTTGTCAAAGTCTGTGTGCAAAAATCCTGCAAAAATTGAAATTAAAATGAAATGGCACCATTTGCTTTTTCATTTTCCACTCATGTATAAGATGTGAAAAATTGAAAAATAAAATTATAAACCCTTTTTGTCTTTTCATTTTCCAATTTGACTTTTCATTTCCTACTTTGCCATTTCATTTTCAAATTCACTACATGCAAATATATGTTAATCGGAGCGGGGCGGAGCTACGGATCACTGCCGCGCTTTCTCAGTACGTTTGCTGATTCCGTTGTCTTCGTGTTTCTTGGCCATGGTGTCGCACAAACTAATGGCAAAATCACACACCGCTTAAGTTAGCTACTTACAGTATCTGCAACTTCCTATTCATTTAGCTTCTTATTCGTAGCGTCTTATTTCACGGCTTAAGTTACTTGCAGCTTCTTTATAGGGGAGTGTTCGCAGCTGCACATACTGTACAGTTTTTAGTTATATTTTGAATTTACGTAATAAGATATTACGTATTATATATTTATCGTATATATAATGGCAGGTATGCCATTGTAAGGAAACACTGAAATTAGCCTGGGCCAGGCTGCCTTGTTTTCAGCTAGGTAGCTATCTGGTCTAGGCTAATTTCAGTGTCATTAGAGTGGCATGCCTGCTGTGTATTATACATTTCATATTTGCCTTACCCAAGATGAATAAGACCTCCACATTCCATTTGGAAATATGGCTTCTTATTAAAATGAGTGTGAACAATTGATCAAAGTGTCACGCGAACAGTTTACTGTTACAAATGAAAAATCACGTTATGCCCCGGTAATTCCACCATTTTCAATACAGGAAGACTTTCTGATATGAAATAAATACACGTTCTATAGCTCAAACCTTTTATTTATACATTATTTTATATTTCCAAAATGTCTTAAACACGGGCTAAACGCAGCAAACGAAAGGGTACCGGAAATAACTTAGCTGGCTGAACTTTTACTATGGTAATTCAGTCAGACGCTGACATGCTTGCAGTAGCTGATTTGCAGTGCATTCGTGAAACCGCTTTCCACTCCGACGAGAAATCTCGTCATGTTTGTAATATCGCGAGATCTCGTGACACCCCTAGTGTTTACATCAAAGTCTTTAACACTATTGAAGGAAGCTTCTATAACTTTTAATGTGCCCCGGTCACTGGATATTGGAAGGCATATGATTTCACGTTTAGCATTATTTATCTTGCTACAAGGATTTAAAATTATTTTTGAAACAAATAAAAAAGATATAGGCTCTGGGCCCTGCATAGGACAAGCAGATATACAACATGGAAGAATTTTCATACATAATAATTTTAGACTATAATTAGACTATTTAGACTATAATTTTAGTTATATATTTGCCAATGCTTGAAGAATGCAATGCAGTAACTATTTTTTTATCAGGTTTATTGCATCAGGTATCATGTGGGCTCAGTTCTGCTCCTGTAGGTATAATATATATGCAGGTTTTTGTTCTAACTTTTTAGTTGGAGTTATTAAGCTCTTAAATGGGTTAGTTTAGCTGTCTCTCTGTGTGTGGCAGTCGTTAACGTTTGAGTAGAGTGGGCAAGACCTGCCTCAGCACAGATATGCCCAGACTGAGCCCCACAGCAGGGGAATAGTAAATCGGAAGTGTGACTGGTGTGTGGGCAGCATTCAGGCCGGTTACCAGGCTATTAAGAAAACTGCAGTGCCCTAACGACCGGGCACCAGCCCGGCCGACGGACACCAAAGGGGGGCACTGGTGGAGCCGGACTTTCCATCCTCCTGTCGATGGTGTTTCTGTTCTCACCCAGTCCACAATAAAGCTGTCCCGTGTTCTGTAACGTCCCGTTCCATTGCCTGCTACTCTAACCCCTAACCCTATATTCTGAACCTACCTGTCCCTCCACATCACATGTACTCATAGTTCATTCTCTTTCCTTACTTAATGGTGGACTTTTAATATGTAAAAGATTTCCCTCTGTCGGTCTCTTTGACAGATCCAGACTTGTTTGTTTTATTTATTGAATGCTATATTTAGTTGAAATACCATTACTATGCCAACTTCTCTTTTAAAAATAGGCAATGCATGTAAGATTAAGGTAATGAGAGAGCAAGTCCTTGGTACTTTTCTGAGTTTCGTAAAGGTACCTTTGAAACATGGAAGTGTTTGGCGTCTATTACAATCGAACCCCCAAAACCAAGTTGCTTAATTAGCTGTAGAAATTTACAGAAAATGCTTTTTAGTTCCTGTTTATAAGAATTTGAAGAGGTTTAATATGTTACATTTTTTTAGTAAGCGGTGAAAAAATGAGTTAACCTTTTTTTGTAATGAGTTATTGCGGTTGTTTTACAAAGAACTTTTTAGCTATGAAACTTGTGGGTTCAGTACATTTCCATGTCGACAGAAAGACGACTTATTGCTTCCATGACTGCTCTGATCGTGTTTTGGGTCAAATAGCGGCATATTTAGTTTAGACAGATGTTATTCTGATTGGTACATTTTGTCTTTCAGCACCTGTGTTAATATTGTTGTTCCTGGTTCATAATTGCCTCATAAGTGCACTTTTAAGTGAGAGGAGAAGTGGAAAATGGGACCAGGGTCCTTTCGCTCTTTGGCAAAGTATGTTTTGATCTTGCTGTCAGGAGTTTGGTTAAAAAAATACAGTGGATCTTAGACTAAACCAACCACAGCTTTGCAGAACGCATCTGTCTTCTGCCATTTGTTCTCCATAACACTAAGCAGGCTGTGATTTGAGGGCATGCTAAGATAATGCGAGTTGGTGCAGCGTGACGGTAATGAATGCCTCAGCACGTCCCGCAGCAGAGCGGAGATACCCGCGTGGCGACTGTTTTAACCACATAAGTGTTTGGTTGTTTGGTTGCTGGAATCATCAAGGCAAACAAAATTAGGCAGATTAGGACTTAAGGCTTATTCAAGGGCAAACAATGTCATGTGAACTTTGCGGCAGTCAGGTTACGTACACAAATGACTGCTAATGTAACATTTATGCTGCGCTGCAAAATAAAACCCTTCAATAACATCCTTACACTTTTCTCCATGAAGACCGCTTGCTTTATCCTCGCTGTTTCAGAGGACACTTACGAGAGGACGCTGACTGTGGATGGGGAAGAAGCCACACTTGTCGTGATGGACACGTGGGAGACTGAAAAACAGGTAATTGCCCCCCCCCGCCCCCCAGACCTACCGGATGTCTGAGATGAGAAAATGCCAGTTACTAGGAACATCGTCACTTTTGTTTCCCAAATGTATTGTTTGTAATTGTGAGCGAGTGAGTAATCGGGCTCACGCTTGCTGTACGTGAAATGAGGAGGGCCTCCTTTGCTGAGACGGCACCATATACTTTGGTTTCCTTTACTGAAGTGCTGAAATCCTGTGGAAAATGACCTTGGCTCGTTTCCCCGTTGTTTTATAGAGATGTGGAAAAGCTATTTGCATTTTAAGACCAGGTGTGCGCAGGACCTTTAATGTTTCATTTAATTCTCCGAAAGCCCTCGGCCTGGTACATTACAGCGGCAGGCCTTTAGTGGTATTAGGTAATACTGAAACATTTAAAAAATAACTCTTGTGCGTAAAAAAACAACTGCGTTGGAAACAGCTAACAGAAACGGCCAGGACTGTGTGAAAGGAAGTGGGCCGAGAAGCGGCGTCAAGCTAAGTCTAAAGGCCGCTTTGTCCTTCATGTTATGTTATGGAAAAATCTGTCCTGCTGTAGCCGTAGCCCATAGCAAAAATCCATGGTCCTCGGCCAAATTCGAGCAAAGGCTGCAAGAGAGCGCTCGTCCGTATCGCGCTTATGTAGGCTACAGCATCGCTGGGGGGGCGCTCATTTTGATAGTATTGATTAAACGGCTGGGGGTTGGAGGGTGGAATGTGAAGGTTTTGCACAACCATTAAAAAATGTTTCATTTTGTATCGATTCACAAGGGTGCTGCAATATTATGGTGCTGTGAAACTGCAGGTAGTCGAAGGGCATTCCGGGATATCTCACGTACTTCATGTACTAGGTGCCTAATGCATAAAAATGCATCACTGCCATAATGGCCGTCACTTGCTCCTTTGAGAATAAGGAATTGCTCCGTAAAATTGTTAAATAATAACTGAATACCTCTTTATATTGGTAGTTGCAGTTATCTGTCCGTCTTCGGTGACCCACAGAAAAACCCAGACACAACCTAATGCTACCCACCGCACCGTTAAGTAAATAAAACTGAAAGCTATGCAAGTGTGTCAACAAGGTAGTAGCCATAATTCGATGGGTAAAGGTAGAGATTTGTTAAGAAAAGCCTCAACATGTGTTTCAGGAGCAGGACGAGAAGTGGGTGCAGGACTACTGCATGCAAGTAGGCAACGCCTACGTCATCGTCTACTCGATCACCGACCGCTCCAGCTTTGAGAGTGCCTCAGAGCTGCGCATCCAGCTGCGGCGAATCCGGCAGGCCGACAATATCCCGATCATCCTCGTGGGCAACAAGAGTGACCTGGTCAGGTGTCGGGAGGTCGCCATTGAGGGTAAGTTAGTCACCCAACCTTAAAGAGCCTCAGTTGAAAAGCCACTGTTTTTATTGCTTAGGTCCCATGAAGGATTGCTATACTCTTAAATGGAGTCAGTAGCCTTTGATAGAAGTTCAGTTGATACAAATTGTGAAGAGTAAAAAAATGATGGCTATGTGGTTTAAGCAAGTGGGTCCCCAACCTTTGCTTAGTCACACTCAGCCATTCCATATTTGTTGATGACGATGATTTAACTAATCATAGGTCTGTCTGCCAGATAGCTGGTGGGTGATGCCAAGTGAGAACCGAGATGAAAAATAGAGGATGTGACACAGCGTTTTCGTTTTGTTTTCTTCTCCCCTGTGTCACCTGGCCCCCGCAGAAGGACGAGCGTGTGCCGTGGTGTTCGACTGCAAGTTCATCGAGACGTCGGCCTCGCTGCACCACAACGTGCAGGAGCTGTTTGAGGGCATCGTTCGGCAGATCCGGCTGCGGCGAGACAGCAAAGAGATCAACGAGCGCCGGAGGTCCGTCTACCAGCGTAAGGAGAGCATCACCAAGAAGGCTCGCCGATTTCTGGACCGCCTTGTTGCCAGGAACAACAGAAAGATGGCGCTGAAAGTGCGCTCAAAGTCATGCCACGACCTCTCTGTCCTCTAGTCGTGCAAGTAGCACCCACAGGTTTCCTCCTGACCCTGTCTGTCACCGTTTGGATCTCGGAGCCTGCTGTACATTAACAGCGTATCCAAGCGACCGCTTCCTTATCTGCAGTTAAAGAAACACTGAGAACGGAGGCAACTCGTGTTTCTTTCGTCCCCCAGATCTGTTTAACTGGTTATCTAAACCTTTCGTATAAGATAGGAGGATATTTATTTTATTACTTCAAAATCATAGGAAAAAGAATTCAGTCCCGTTTCTAAAAGGTGTTTGGAATTCGAGCTGATTAATCGAGTGGAGTCCATTAGGCTGAGGAGACATCAAACATTTTTGAATCAATGCCCAGACGTTTTTGGGCTCTGTGAAGAACGTAAAGAATTTGACTACAGATTTCACAAAATTGTTAGTAAAAGGTGCTCCTTATCGATGTTTGCCTTGTCTGTTCACACCCTGTACCAGGTCAGAGTATTATTTTTCACTAATCTTTCTGAAGAGAATGCAATTTCTGCATTAACTTTTCTGAATATACATTTTTACAGTAATTATTGTATATTCTAAGGTACTTTTGTAGTTTTTACTAGAAGAGCTTTGGGTCTCTGTATTTTTATAGACTAGACTCCAGAATAAAATTGTCAGTCAGAGGATGTTCATTTTGTTTGAGCACTGAACAAACAATGCTTGCCTGCCCTTAGGCACAGCCAAGACAATACCAAAGTACTTTTTAAAATAAATACTCGTCTTTACCAAACAAGGGGATCCTGAAAAGATTTGATGTAGCCATTTGAGTTCATCCACACTGATATCCTGATTCCTTCAACGTGTGATTTTGCATTTTCCTGCTTAAAAACTGAGGAATCTCCTAGATAATTCATTCAAAACAAATCAAAACTGATGATTTGACGAGCTTAGAACAATGGACTGAGAGACGTGTGCAGCGGAGTTCTTGACCAACCACTGGCACATCAGAAAGGCTCACTTCCCTGGACTGGGAACCACTGCTGACACCCAAAATACTCACAACAGCAACTCATACTCATCAGCTTCAATGAGAAATTCTTTTATTTACCTGGTATGAGTCTCAGTTTAGTGTTTTTTTTTTCCTTTTTCTTTCCCTTTCATTCCTCCTTTCAGTCATTTGACAGCCGAGCGATTCGTAGCCATTATGACCGAGTGAATCAACTTGGCCACAACAAAAAAACAAGAAAAGATTCTGAAAGATATTTTAAGCTTATGTCATATTTCTTGCCTTCTAAACATGCAAAATCCGAGCAATATTTCTTTTTGTACATATTGATTGTGGCTGTGGTTTTTGTAAATACATAATGTCTAGAATTTTTTTATAATAAAGCTGTTAAGTGCAGTAAAACACCAATGGCTAATTTGTCGATACATTTGTATTCAGATGTCCTTGTTAAATCACTATACCTTTAATCTATATTTTTAATAATGTCCAACATTCCTGATGTGCAGAGGTAACACTCTCCATTTAGAGTAGCATATGGGACCTTTCTGCATTTCGATGGACAAGTGATTATGGGGATTTTATACGATTTTCTGTAGCGGAAGCACAGTTCATGGTTATGTGTGAAGGTTCATGAATGAATGTCTACAACTCGCTGAAACACACTATGATTCATGCATATATAAAGCTTTAAAACATTGCTGAGTAAATCACAGGTGTGATCATGTCTCTTGTGACTTGTGTCCCAGAACCCCAGGTCAGTGTTGAAGCCACCTTACCGAACCCGGAAACACCGAAAGTGGTTTAGGACGGGACTATAAACCATAAGCATCGGCATTTAAATCATGTGAAATGTGTCTATTACTCAAGTGAAACAAATAAACTATTCAAATCATGATATACAGACTATTAACTGAACTCCACTTAAATTATGAGCTTACATTTGAACAGTGACAGCTTATAATTTCTACGATAAATATGAATTAATGTCGGAGAAACACTTAGATTTTTTGTGATTTTCATGCAGTGTTGAATTACTACCAAGTAATACAAACAAAATGATTGTATTATTTGTTATTATGTGCCTCAATAGCTGGTGTGAATATTGTAGTTGGGTAACAAACTCCTTATATTGGATTTTTTGTTGGGAAAAACTTTTTGTATTAAAAGAAATTGTGTGAATAGCCCAGAAAATGAAAAGAAAATGAGTTAATCCAAATAAAAGCGACATACCCCAGATATGTATCGTTAGGTCAAGAATAGCTTGTTGATACTGTGATAAGTTCATTTTGTATTTACCTACCAAGCAGAAGACATAAGACTGCAAAGAAAACATTTTACTTTTATCCATTTGGCTTTAGTTATGTGAAATTTCTCTGGCTTTTCTGACTTTGTGAGTATTGGCGAATTGTGAGTATTTTGTGGTAACAAAAAATCCTTTCCTTTACTAAAAATGTTTCAGTTACTTTTCAGTAGATAATCAACACACATCAAAATACCCCTGTTAATCTAAAGAGAAGGACACCAATCTTAAAGTATTAACTATTTTCCTTTACATTTTTAAATCACTTTATAATCAAATTGTAAGTTGTGGGTTTGTTACATTTTGCATGAAAGGTAATACCAACCACTGCATAATTAGGATTTCTGGCTGTTCACTAAGCATTCGATCTATGTCTGCATTTCCACATCAATCCATAATATTCTGTGCAACTTGTCAGTTATCTTAAATAAACTCTATTTTCAACAGTAAACCAGTCCTCTTCAACATTACGCATCAGAGTACAGGTAAATTGTTTTGAATGGTTAAAATGTTGAACATGAAAGGAAAATACATAATATTATTACAATTATAATAACGATAATAATAATAATGGTACAGGAGAATTCTGCAGCATGCTCTCTTAAGTCAGTCTATGAGAATGTGGAGAGTGTTATTATGTTATGATGTGATGTGCTGGCAGTCAATGTGCTGCCGGTTCACGCGTAGTGAAGTTTCTCAGCATCTGGCACAGAAGGCTGTGTATGTATTTCCAACAGCTATTTTTTTCCAATAAAGGAGCGCAGGTAGCCGGAGTTGACATTGCTGACCTACAGTATATACAGGGCTACAAGTTTTTAATTTTGAATAGAGTAACGAGGGTATTTTCTAGCTCGTCGTGACACAGCAGGTGTGCTGCTTTTTTTGGTGTGTTCCTGGTCAGCTTCTTTACATCGTATGTTCCTATTTGTTAAGGGACTATTCATATTGCGTTATTTACTCGATTAGCAGAAAAGAGTCACAATAAATTTATGTGTGAACAATATATATTCATAGATACATAGACGCGTTATACTGTAAGACATTCATTTTAAGCAGTTTGCTAAGAGTTGATTTCTCAGGGATATTTTCATGTAAGTGAATCAGATTGGATTCTTCGATGGTTACAATTTAAAGATCCCAGTCTCACCCTCTCAAACTGTCATTAGCTGCGAGTCTCAAAGCACAAGAACCGCCACAAAAGCAGGGTGACAAGAGCAGGGGATGAGTAAAATCCATATGTGCAGTCTCACCATTACAGTAAAAGTCGATGCCTGTTTGTTTATCAAACCTTGCACAGTGTCTGTCCTGACATTATAGTGTATCTGCATTATGAAAAAGAGACAGGCAGAGAAGAAGGTCACCTTTACGCAGAAGCCAGGGAGCGGCCTGTTCTCAGCAAGTAGTTGCGCATTTCAAGTGATCGTCTGTTACCAAAAGTGCTACTTGATACTCGGTAATACTTGTTGCCTAGGGAGCGGCAGGGAGCTTAGCTAGTGGGCTGATTTCCTCCCCCCCAACCCCCAACCCACTAAACCTAACCAAAACTACAATTTTTCATTTTTATCATCGGCAAATAGCAAACTGCAGGCACAGTAGTAATATTTCAGTCTACGTTTGGAATCAGTTCGCTCATTTCAGGTTGTGTATATGCTGGCAATTGTCTTCAAATGCCGTGTGGCAGATCTGAATTAATCATTTTCATATAATATTAAGTATTAATAATATTTCGTCTCACTATTTCTATCATTCTATTATGGTTTGTGATGATATATTATTTGTTAATTTTTTAACCGATGCACCAATGTTTTCCTTTAACATTGTCAAGATACAGTAGTAGATGCTTAAAGCAAATGTTTTTCCAGCACAAAAAATACATATTTAGCGTGTGTATGTATATTATTGTTGCTGTGTTTATAGCAGTAAAACTTTGTATCTTAGCTTAAGATTCCTCTGCTGACTCTGACAGAGACACAATGTTGAAGCACAGGCCATCTGCTGTGTGGATGTTTGCGTGCGTGTGTGTATGTGTGTGCATAAGTGTGTGTGTGTGTGTTTGTAATTATGACATTGTGGGGACCAGATCTCCCCACAAATTAATAAAAACCTGTAACTTTTTACCATGTGAAGATATTTTTCAGGTCCCCACAGTATAAACCTCAGTTCTATAAAAATAATAAATTAAAAAAAAAAAACTGACTGCAATCAAAAAAGTGAAATAGTCAAAAGTCTTGTATTTAGTTTGGTTACTTATGGTTAAGGCTAAGGCTGGGTAGTGTGTGTGTGTGTGTGTGTGTGTGTGTGTGTGCTTGCAGGCGTGTGCATGTGCATGCGTGTGCATGGCGAGCCTGAGATCTGTGAAGCGGCGTGTGCTCTCACAGCCCCTGCTCAGGAAGTGCCCGGCCCGGGGCCAGGCCCATATCAGGGGCCGAGCAGAACTGACAGACCCAGGTCACGTCTTTCCACTCTCCCCGCCTCCGCTGGGGGGGGCGGGG
>JAODKF010000138.1:12124725-12141697 GCA_026779585.1 Mormyrus proboscirostris
TGCTCTCTGAGTGTCAGTTTTTGCAGTTGAGCTTTACATTAGATTTTAGTGTGTTAGCAATTGGAAAAAACTGTAAACCCTATTGAGGAATTGGAAAGCATATGACCATACAGGAAAATCTCACTCAAGCAATGAATGTAGTGTGTGATGATGTAAGAGTGGAATCTTGCTTAGGCTGGATCTGGCACACCGAAGTATTCTTACCACGTTGTCCGGCAAGGGAGAACATTGCATGTGATGTAGATGAAGTCCTGTGGTCTGACCCCATGCCGAGGCATGATGATGTGGCAGAATGACTGATTGATTTTGATGTAAAAATATGTAAAAGCACATAGTGCATTTTGTTTCGCCGCAGGTTTCTTTGTTTGGATGTAAGTAAGCTTTCATAAATACACAATTGCTGAGTAGTGTTTTTACATTGGCTGGTTTTGTGTGTTTTCTGACAGTTGTGCTTGATTTTGAGTAAAGTTTTAATACTTTTGGTTCAACTGTTTGATTTTGAAAGACAACTCAAAGCTTTTGTGAGCATAGCTTGAATCCTAGGGTTTGTACTTAGTGTTTTGGGAAAAGGAGAGGAGATTTTAGGAAATGTGTTTTAGCAATTCAGAAAAACTGTAATATACATCTGTCCCTGCAATTCAGGCCTACAGCTCGTTCCAAAAAAAGGAGAAACGGTGAACCATTCACCACTTTTTAATGCTGCCATTCCCTTTCACAACACTTACAGATTTTCTCGATCGCTTAGACACTATTACCAAATTTATTACCTAGCAATCCCAAGCCACAACACCATCCACCAAAATACAAACACATTTCCCAAAACTATAAACATTCCTCTATTTTGACACATCATTCAGATTCGTTTTACTTTTTGTGCAAAACTTTACACACAAATCCCTTCATGTATTTCCCTACAGGTATCTGCTCCTTTAGAAAGCACAGGCTTCAATACCATTAACTGAAGTCAGCACAACTGGAACACATTTACCACACGATTCCCCAGGTGCAAATTCTACGAATGAAAATTATTCACAAATCCGGTGATATTTATCCTTAGGATAGATAGGTAAAATGGCCAGGGGTCGGTCCACATGTCTAGCAGCAAGGAATCAACCATCACAGGAAGAAAGTGGAAGATGAAGAGGATACAGGAGGAGAGGTGAAAGAGGGTGAGGCAAGGAGACAGATGGTCTCAACTGAGATCCGTGCCACTCTTGTTGATCATGTCCTTGTGCATGGGAAATCGAACACAAAAGCTGGTCAAAGAGTGCAACCAAACTTGAGCCACCTCACAATTACCTCTATGATATGAACAGAGAGGAAAATAGGTAGGTCATTTACATACTGCTCTCTACTATAACTGTGGAGTACTGTACACTGTTTATGTAAAACACATGCATGTACTGTAGCTGTTGACACTGTTGGACAGTACGCTGTATGAAATGCATTGAATGCAGCATTTGACAAAGTTACTACATGTTCCTATTGTATGTACAGGTACGGTTTACAGTTACTGTGGTACTTGCAGTATTTTGTTTTCTAGAATTGAGAGACAACCCCTTAGTGGAGGCAGAAGAAGCCCATTTTCTGAAGATCAAGAGAGAGCGATGGTCATTATGGTTATATCCAACAATTTACTTAAGGGAGATACAACAGAGGGTTATTGAGGACCAAGAAATTTTCAGAAAAATTGACACAAACAGCCTTTCCACAATTGAGTACATTTGTTGAAGGAACAGGTCAAACCTTTTACTGTATAGTTCGTTATCTAATTTTTAGATAGCTAATCTCTGTCCTGTCTCCGAGACATCGTGAGCTTGATGCCAGCGACACACCACATGAATAGATCTTTGTTGATAAAGCTGGATTCAGCCTCAATAAAAGAAGGAGAAGGGGCCATGGCATTATTGGGCAGCATGCCATCGTGGAAATCCCTGGGCAGCGGGGAGGTACGGTGTGCGGCCATAAGTAAATATGGAGTTCTCCACAACCATGCCATTTGGGGCCTTTACCACACAGCACATCATCTTTTTCAGAATGTTGAGCTAGACTGGGACACTCTAGGTTTGGGTCGGAGTTCTATGCTAGAGCCCCTGGTTCCTGCCCTGGCCTTCAACCACCCAGGTTCCCATCCAGAAAGGGCCTCTGTTCTCAATGGATTTCCAAGAAGGGGGTTTGCTGTGTCTGTCTCCCATAGAAGGAGATGGGGACACACCATCCGTTACCATCACTCTTACCCCTCCAGTTACTGTGTCGGTTTCTGTTCCTGTTCTCACTTTACAGGTTCTCCCACTGTCTCTGGTCCTGACCCCACAATCCTGGTGGTACCTCCTTGTCCTATTGTCCTGGTGGTACCCCCCCGCTCCTATCCTGCTATCCCTATAATCCCTCTGGGCTCCAAACCTACCATCCTTGTGGCCCGACCGGGACCTACTACTCTTCTAAGCCCCAGGAGGAATTGCTCCCTGGAGTCCTTGCCTTCTTTGAGGGGCCAACAGAACCTCTGGCCTAGTCTTTTGCCCCAAGATCCTGTCCTGCCTTTGGTTACCCCAGGCCCATCTCAGTCTTAATTTGTCTGTCCCTGGCCCTGATTACCCTCCACTTGTCTACCCTATGGTTGGTGTGTCAGTCGTTCCCCACGTCTCCTGTCTTTTCCAGCTCCATACTCCAGTTTGATTCCCGTCCATATGGTCCCCTTATCTGAGTGTTACACTTGCTCCGATATGTGCCCTATGAGTTGCCCTGTTGTACCACTGTGTTTCTGTCCTAGTCCTAGTTCCCCCATGTCCTGACCATGATCCATGTCCCTACTCAGTTGTCTCGTCTTGTTCTGTCGGGTCTTGGATGTCTTGGGTTTTATTTCTGGTCCCGTCTTCTGCACACTACTGCTGTCCTGTCTGTCCTAGATCCTATAATGTCATGTATCCTGTGTCGGTTCATGGGTCCCTGCCCCGTCTGGTCTAGCTTTCGTCTGTCAGTGTCAGCTCCCCTCAGTCTTTTGCCTTCCGTGGACCCTGTAGGTCCCCTCTCTCCAGGCTTCGTGACAACTGCAAATATTACTTTTATGGCAAATGCATTCTTTAGAAAGACTACTAATATCTACATTACTCTTGTTTTATCAAAAGATTGAAAGATGAGTCGAATGTGGTGGAAGAAATCAAATGTTTAGTGAGGAACAAGAAGCAGCAATTATATATTTGGTTTTAGCAAATAATGAAATAAGGCTAAGAGAAGTTCAAAGCTACATCATAAATGATCATACGATATTTAGCAACGTCAGGCAAGTCAGCCTGAGCACCCTAACCCGTTTACTTCAATGACATCAATTAAACATCTTTACATAGTGCCCTTTCAGAGAAATGCAGACTGAATCAAAGACCTGAGGTATGTGACAGTAAGTACAAGACTAATGACAGTAGCGTTTTCATAATACTAGACTAATCCATATTGACTTTTTTTATTGTAAGAGAGTGCTGGAAATGGATGCGGATGCACGAGTTTATTTTCATAGATGATGCTGGCTTCAACCTCACCAAACTCAGAAGAAGGGGAAGAAACATCATTGATCACAGGGCTGCTGTGGACGTTCCTGGCCTCCTCACCTGCGCCTTGTTTAACCCTGCCTCTCATTTTAGCACTCCTGTGGATGATCCCAGGTGCCTCTCGTCTGCTCCCTCATCTGTGGTGTATATACAGTAGTGCCTCCCTGCTTTGAGCTCCCCAGTCCGGTCACTGTAATGTTATGTTGCTGACTGAATGTGCCCCTCTGTTTACCCTGTGCTTCTCCCCAGCTTCCCCTGCCTAGTTTTGACAACACGTGGTTTATTTCCTTGTGCCTTACCCATTGTATTTTGCTTTCATAAAGCCCCTTAGTCTTTCCCCAATGACTGCCTTTCCCTCCGTTCTTCCCACATTGTGACAGTGACAGTGTGTAGTTGACAGTTGATAGTGACAGTTGGTTAGATCAAAATTTAGGCATGTGAATGAAGTGTTTAGTATTTGGGGCAAAAGTTTGATTTTGATAAACGCTTAAATAGTTTTGCACGCAGAGCGTTATTTTGCAGGATAGTTGAGGTGTTTTGTTCCTTGGGTGTGTTTTTTGTGAATTGTGTTTAGTGATTTGAAGTATTGAGCCTTGTCAAAACTGTGCTTAAGCAATTGAAAAAACTATAATGATTTTGAGTTGACTGTTCATATTTGGGCTGGAAGTCAAGGATGTGTGAGATGTTATGAAATTGTGTTTAAACCTTTGAGAGAATGAGGGCACCTTCACGAAAATGTGTTTAAACATTTGGGAAAAACTGCAATGGCGAGAAAATCAAAGCATTTTGCGTTTGTTGGGTTCTAAGGCTTAAATATTTTTTGGAAAAATTCTACATTTGTTATTTATATAGTGTCCATTGTGTACAGGGGGCATAAGTAACATTATTTATTGCAATATCAGATTTTTACAGTAGTGTTTTGAATTGAACTCAGCATGTTGTATGGCTATATTGTAGTGTACGTGTTTTTCAGGGTTTTGTGTGTGTCTGAAACCATAGTTTAGTGTGATATAAGATTACATGATTTTGAGTAGAGAGTTTGGTTGTGACCTGGAAGTTTGAAGTTTGGGGAGATGAGCCTGTAGTTCTGAATTTGTATTTAGAGTTTTGGAAAACTGAGCTCAATTTCAAGAAATGTGTCTAGGCAATTGAGAAGAACTTCAATATACATTTCATGCCTGCAACACATTCCAAAGAAGTTGGGACAAAGCATTCACCTCTTTTTTTCTCTGCATTGTAGTGCTTGACAAAGGTTTGCCAAAGTAATCCTTTGCCCCCTGTGATTATATCAGCTATTGAGGAGTGACGGTTTTTGATGTAGTATCATTTTAGCGATCAGAGATCACGGGTGTTCCGAAAAGGCTTACACCCTTGCCCTTTGCACACTGAAATTCCTCTAGATTCCTTGAATTGCTTAATGACAATATGCACTGTAGAGAGAGAAATGTGTAAATCCCTTCCAATCTTTCTTTGAGGAACATTGTTTTCAAACATTTCAGTAATGTTCTCAAGCTTAAAAATGACTGCAAAAAACTATAATCTGTTTAACATTGTCAACAACAACAGCAACAACATTTTTTTATTTACTTTTATTTAGCAGAAACCCCAGCATAAAAAAGCAGATCTCTTTTGGTTTAACACAAGGGTGGGCAATGTTATCCAGAAAGGGCCGGTGTGTACACAGGTTTTTGGAATAACCTTTAGGTCAGCTGTGCAAACCCAGGTGTGAGGACTCTTCAGCCAGTCAGTCCTCTAATTAATAATCTAATTAGGGAGTGGCAGCGAAAACCTGCACACACAGTGGCCTTTTCTGGATAACATTGCCCACCACTGCTTTAAGGAATAGCTGTAGTTCATCCACTGAATTCAAAGTGCCACAGATCTTCAGAAGTACACATATTTTTCAGTTACATTTTACAGACTATTATTGGGCAACACAGTGACTCAGCGGGTTGCATTGTTGTCTCACACTTCCTGGGTTGAGGTTTTGAATCCTAGCACTGCTCTGTCCATGCACAGTTTGCATGTTTCCACTTGTGTGGTTTTTCTATATTTGCCTCAGTTTTCACTTGAATGCAGTTAGATTTTATCTCTAAAATAATTCATAATGTGTGAGTGAGTGTGCGCTCTGTGATGCACTGGCATCTTAGCCTGTGTGTTCCACAGCTGTAATGCATACATTTGCATAAGTACTATGCAGTGGGGAAATCAGCAATGTTTAATCCTTGAATTGGATAAATCTGTCCAAGAACAGTAGTTCAAGCAAGACTGACCACAGAGCTTTTATAGGTATGAGTAAGTCCATTTATTATGACCATTCTCCATATGTCTGTTAACATCCCATTATGAAGCATGCATAATTAGAAGCTTATTTCCAAATATCTTGTGCTATATTTTAACACTTCACGAGGCATTCATTTTGTCATAAAATTGTTCGTTTTAAATGTATATTTCAATGTGTTTGTATTTTATGTCAGTTCATGTCAGATAGGCTACTCTTGAATGTAACACAATGTTATTGATGCTCAAAGTAAAAATGGAACTCAAACTGCTGCATATACCTTTTGAATTTTTTTTTAAAGTTTTATATTTTAAATGGTTTCTCAAATGTTGAAAATTGGTTGCGTGATGTAGAACAACTTTGAAACATGGTGAAATTATAAACTCAAATAAATCATTAAGGAAATGTATTATTTAACCATACGTCGACTGTGTTAATATAAATGCTGACTCTGGGAGCTGCGCATAATATATTAAGCAAGTTATTAAGCCTTGCAACCTTTGTGACATTGTTCAACCCACCAAGTCAGGAATGACTATTTAATGGGCAAGAACCAGTACGGTTCAGTTATTATAGATTTCCCTTTGGAACAAGCTAAGTTCCCCATCTTAACTCATTAGTAGTAAGTGCAGATACAGTACGTTAAAAGCGCAAATTTGGTCACGAATAGCGTTGGCCGCACGCGACCATTTGTAGTCTCGTGATATTTCGGTTGGCGGACTGCCCAATAAGTCCTTGCAGTACGGATAAGGGGACCCCGTGTAGGTTAGTTACGGGCGCCATTTTGAGGGACCCGTAGGAGCGTCTAGTCGTCGTTTCATTTAAAGGGAGCTCTTACTGAGCGTCATTATATACGTTATTATCATTTAGTGCGTAACTGGAATAAACGAGCCTGTAGAGCCGATATCGTTGGTAAGAATTGTGTTGGTTCTATTACGGTTTCGTGAACTATACATTTTGTAAACAAAGCGAGCGAAAGAATAACGACCGGAGGTCAAACGAGGCCTAGCTAGCAAGTAAAGGGGAAACAACGATCGTTTGGGACCCTCTTCAAAGCAGAACCACTGCACCGGGGCGATATAAGGTAATAATCTATACATGTGATGCTTAGTAACACTTTAGTTGTATTTAATTTGGTTATTTGAGATGGAAAAATATCTGTTTTGGTTACGAAACACTCGTGTACACATTACCTCGCTGTAGCCGTTCTCTGTATAATGGAAAAGGGCAGTTTTGCCGTCGCCAGCTCTTTTATCCTGCTAGCTATTTGATTTATATGAAAGCAGTTCAGATTGCGCGAGCAGATCGTAAGGTTACGGGTAGTGTCAACTAAATGCGGTATAAGAAGAAATGGAGGGTAATGAACGAGTTTAGATTTCGTTTGCTACACTGAATTATCCCTAAATTAATGTACGCTGTTATGATGTCGCTGTGTTTTCCAAACCTGTACCTAAAATCTCATAATGCAGAGTAGCCGAGGTCCGGGCGGGACGCTATCGTCCACTTGTTTCCCCCCCCCCCAAACAGGATCTTAGCCGTCTAAAATACATGCATAACAAGTTGACTGATTATTAGGTCGATCTAGTCTTATGCATAGCACCAAGTTACTAAAGCTGTAGTTGAAATGTAATATTGTGTAGATGCGTAATATGGTAGCTCCAAAAGTGAAGTGTGTTAAATCATATGGTGGTCTACTAATCTAATGAAGTTGTGATCTCGTGGACTTAATCGAACGAGATGAGTATTAGATGAGTTAGATTCCCATTAAAATGGCTTTCCCTTTGTATTTATAGATTGTAGCGTTGCAGTCGTTTCAACTGGGTGCCACAAGAACACGCGTTTTTTTTATTCATTTGCAATATGTCTCTTGATATTTTGGCGTAAGAGTCGGTATGCTGGATCTGTGTGTGTGTTCAGTGTGCATCTCGCAACACTGCTGACACATTATAGGGTTTGTTTGCTGTTCTGTTGAATCTGCACAACACATTTGCTTGTCAAACAACTGACTCACAAAATAACCAGGTAGATCAGGGTAAACAACACTTATAGTCGGATCTGAATCGTTTGGAGTATGCTTTAGGTGGCTTCCTTTGAACCACACCTCATTATTAGATATGCAGAATCTAAAGAGCTCATTTTTGAATTGAACATTTTTTTTACTTGTAGGAAACTGTCTACATCCATTTTGTAACTGGAGTAGCCACCATAATAAACTACACATGGTAAGAATCCATATGAGGTTTATATACAGTTAATTGTAGTCTTCTATTGTCTGCAGTGTGAAGTCAAAGTGAACTTCAACTACTTTTGCTGTACTACTGCATTCTTAAATGCAGGTGTATAATGCAGTGTATGAAATTTTGAATTTCACTGTGTGCCAGTATAAATGTTAATGAGTCATCTTGAGTCTTCAAAAGTTTTTCAATATAACGCCTACAAAAAGAAGGGCTAAAACTTGGCAAAGTTTTGCTTATGCTGGTGATTACTACTGAGTCACATTGCATGTCACCCAGATTAAGCCTCTTACAAGCTGGCTTTTTCGAAGTTAAGATGCCTTGCCTGCGTTGATATCTTGTAGTACTTTACAAATGAGCAAGTTCTTGTTGCAGAGACAAATAACTGAATGACCATATGTTTTGGATTCTTTTGAAGCTGATTATTCGATTTTCTTTGTCCTAGGGTGACTCCAACATGGCAGACGATTTTGATATCGAAGCTATGCTTGAAGCGCCTTATAAAAAGGTGAGTGGATTTGATTTTGGCAGAGCTGAATCTGCTGGTCTATTACAAGCTACTTTCCCCAGACCCTTTATTTGTGGAAAACTTGTTGTTGTTATGTGATGCAGTAGTTTCAATTCAGAGTTATGAATAAATGCCCGTCTATCTCTTTTTGTAGACTTGCCTAACGATATCTCACCTCTACTCCCATGAATTCCAGTGTGAACTTTCAAAGTAAGGTAGTAATTGCGCAATGTATTGATGTACTGTGGTCCCCTAGGTAAACACAAAAAAACTCGTCTTTGAACGTCCAAGCACCTGTTTGGTTGCAGTAAGGTGAATACAGAAGATGACAGGCACATTAAAAGACGTGCTTCGGAGACAGTATTCAAATTTTTACATATTAGATCTTACCCTGCTCGCTAGCCTTCCAGTGTGTTGGTAAACTGTTTTTTGCACAATTACAGTTGCATAATTCCATTGGGTATGGTGGTCCCAACAGTATACGACTACATTATTTGTATGCATGCAATTAGTTTTGCAGTTTTGAGTTGCCAGAGTGCATCTTTGTTTCATATTGTCGTGCATTGTACTTGAAACCAGTGAGTGTAGTAAGCGGTACATTTGGTCATGCCGTCTGCCAGAAGTGACCAGGGCCCCAAGAATCTTAAAATGTGAATACTGTCTCTCTGTCCTTGATCCGTCCTCCAGTGATGGTTTTAAATAGTTTTGCACATAAGGTAAATCAGCATCTTAGTTTTTTGCATGCGTTTTTAGCAGTTTTTTTTTTCCTCACCCACAAGTTAGTGCTTTTTTTTTTTTTTTTTTTTTAAATAAAAAGAGAAATTATATATTTATACATATGGTTTTTGGGTATTGGAAATATCATTCACATTTCTCGTCCATCATGTCAGTGTTTCCCAACCCAGTCCTCGGGGACCTGTGAACAGTCCACATATTTTGCTCCCTCCCAGCTCTTTGCCAGACAGCTCTCATCTTTGGCGTACCGCAGTGGTTTTCAGTCCTGTTCCTGCTGCCCCCCGCCATAATGTTTTCATTCCAATCCTGCCTTAATTGGGCTCATATGGTCCTTGATAGTTTGATAATGAATGTGGCAGATTGAAAGCTTTGTGGGTTAGAAAGAAAACATTCTGGTGGGGGGGTGCCAGGAACGGGATTGAGAACCACTGTTTTACCAGGAGCTGGGGGGAGCGTAAACATGGACTGTGCATGTCCCCAAGGACCGGGATGGGAAACACTGTATTATGTAAATCCTTTACAAAGGGGTCTAGATTTCCCGTTTTAAAGTGGCAAACATGGGTCATCTCCATGCTGCTGGATACCAGCTAGGGACTTTCATGAGGTTTGCTGGTGGATTTATTTTTTTCTTTTTAATCTCTTGGGAGTCGACATTACTAAGCAGTGTGAATCCCTGTTTGCTTCAGGGCGAGATGTGTGACAGAGGTGGCATCGAGCTCTTACAGTCCACGAACGAAAATGGGTGAAGATCACTGGAATGGCATCCACCACAGGAACTCGATTAGTGGCTGTCGGCTAGCATGGCCACATTGGTCTTAGGCAAAGATAGCCTTGGTACTGATCAGAAGGGGTTGCTGACCAAATACTGACTAAACATGGCTTTCTTTGGTAGCATACCAGATTCTGTTTAACCACTGTTAGATCTTGACTGTTGGATGAATTTAACTTGTTACAAATGTATTAAGAAGAAAAGGGGAAACATGAGCAAAGTGGTTAAAAAGGACCCAACTTTAGAAGTTTGTCCAAGTTTATAGCCTTGTTTGAATATTTTTAAATGATTGTTTTTGTATTTTCTCTTCCCATTCCCCCTTTACCCTG
The DNA here is from genome assembly GCA_026779585.1 of Mormyrus proboscirostris. Lineage (NCBI taxonomy): Eukaryota > Metazoa > Chordata > Actinopteri > Osteoglossiformes > Mormyridae > Mormyrus > Mormyrus proboscirostris. The sequence continues at coordinate 12,135,124 of JAODKF010000138.1, forward strand.
ACGACTTGAAATGTTACCTCTTCGTCCTCATGATGTTCTTCTATCGACCCTGCTTAGGATGAGATCAAGTCCAGTAGTGCCAACGGCCATGAAGAGCGTAGTAAGAAGTAAGTCTGTATTGTCAGCTGCGGTGTGAGCTGCCTGCCGAGTGTCTGTATCGGGCTCCCGTCACGGTGGTGATGTCTTCCACAGGAAAAAGCGGAGCAGGAGTCGCAGTCGAAGCCGCGACAAACGGAGAAGCAAGAGTCGCGATCATAAAAAAAGTCGAGAGCAGAAGCGCAGCCGAAGTCGCGAGCGAAAGCGCAGCCGCAGCCGTGACAGACGGCGTAGTCGCTCACGCAGCAGGGAGCGCGGCGGCCGATACAGAGCCCGCAGGAGCCCCTTGTATGTGTAGTTTCAGCTTCAGAGTATAAATGGGTTTACAGAGGTGGGAAGTAGTGATCAATGCATGAATGTTGTTAGATAAAACAGAGGGACCTGTTGCTTAGCATTATAATTTATATGTTTTCTGCATGAAAGCTGCTTTGTGTTAACGTTTTGTCTGAGCAACTGAAATGAGCAGTTTGGAAAAGTTTACAGCTTGGATTCGTGTGACAGACGAGCTCTTGTGATTCTTGGTCACATTGCTCTTTAGCTGTTGGTACTGAGATGAACCTTGTTTTTAATTGCAGCTCGGGGCCAAAATTTAACGGTGGTTCTAGGGGGAAGATTGGCCCACCACCTGCCATCAAACTAAGGTTTTTATTATACCATCTTCCTGACATTCGTATGGTTAGCTGCTTGTTTGGGCGTGTGACGTGCGGTCAGTGTAGAGCTTCACATGACACAGGTGCTGGCTCTTCACAGCCGGAGACGTTCCAGGAGCAGGAGCCCCTTCAGGAAAGATAAGAGTCCAATACGGTGAGTGATTTGCAGCAATACCCTTAGTCATTGTTCCACAATTTTGAGTTGGCAGTAGAGCAGCTAATGCAAAGGTGCCGCTGGTTTTGCCTCATTGCTTTGTGTTTCTCATCTTATCTTAAAGGGAGCCAATTGACAACCTCACCCCAGAAGAGAGGGATGCACGCACAGTTTTCTGCATGCAGCTGGCTGCACGGATTCGGCCTCGCGACCTGGAGGAGTTCTTCTCTGCTGTTGGGAAAGTCAGTCACATAAACATTTATCAGCAACCATTAGGCATCTAACGCTGTTATAAGAAGTTAAAAAGCTTTGCATTACCTCATTTGCTTTGCGTCACTGCATGTGTGGCACTTGTAGGTGAGTGTAGCTTTTAATGGTTTCACTTTAATTTCTTGGCTGTGTTTGTGGTATACGGTAAAGTGTGACGAGGAATGCTTTCATCCTGGTAAAAATGTTACGACTGCAATCGCGGTATTAATTGAAGTGAATGAGTGTTCTGATGTGCGACACATCCAGCCATTGATGGTACAGGAAATGGCCATACATTTAGGAGAGTGAGAATTAATCCTGTGACTAGTAAACCAAGACTTACAAAACATAAATTTGTTTGCTTTTGTAAGTTTTGCTCTGAACAGTGCCTGTCTCAACTGCTTTGGAACTGTTTATTGCTTAATTCATACAACTGATGTGTGGGTTTAATACCAATCAGAAATGGATACCAATTACTTGGGATAACTTATTCCTGTTCAAAGGTTTGGTTTCTCCTGCCACTGATTTGGGCAAATGTCTTTTTCATGTGTGGGTTTTTTTATTTTTATTTTTTAAAAGCCTTGCATAGAGAGAGTAGTCCTACAAGAGTCATACTATTTTAACAATGCCATTTGCTTGTGATTAATTAAATGTAATATTAAATGTGTTGTATCTTGACCCCTCATGTCTAGACACTTGCTTATTTCTCTTAGGTGAGAGATGTGAGGATGATTTCTGACCGTAACTCCAGAAGATCAAAGGGGATTGCTTATATTGAGTTTGTCGAAGCTAATTCTGTACCTCTGGCAATTGGTCTGACTGGCCAGAAGCTCCTGGGGGTGCCCATCATTGTGCAGGCATCACAGGTAAGACCTGTCCTCATTTGTTCAGTTCCAGGAAAATGTGCAGGAGGATGCCGACTCTCTCTGACTCTTCTCCTATGATTAAACCCAAAAGGCTGAGAAGAATCGGGCCGCCGCGATGTCCAACAACCTTCAGAAGGGTAATGCCGGGCCCATGCGGCTTTATGTGGGCTCCTTGCATTTCAATATCACCGAGGACATGCTTCGGGGGATCTTCGAGCCTTTTGGTCGGGTATGTGACTCTTTGCTGAAGGTGGCACACTACATTTTAAAGGTCATGTTGGTGTGTTTCTAAGGTGGTCTTCATTTCACCAGATTGAGAGCATCCAGCTGATGATGGACAGTGAAACTGGAAGATCCAAGGGATATGGATTTATCACCGTGAGTGGAATTGCGGTCCTGCTTTGAGGCTCTTTGTGGCGTCAGTTTCTGAGCGGTTTCTTTTCTGTACAGTTTGCAGATGCTGAATGTGCTAAAAAGGCCCTGGAACAGTTGAATGGCTTCGAGTTGGCTGGCCGACCGATGAAAGTGGGTCATGTGACTGAACGTACTGATGCGTCAACTGCCAGCTCCTTCCTGGACAGTGATGAGCTTGAGAGGACTGGTATCGACCTGGGAACCACTGGGCGCCTGCAGCTGATGGCCAGACTGGCTGAAGGTAAACGTCGAGTATAGTTTATAGCAGGTGCATGTCTCTTTAAGGTGGATGCGTCATTGTAAATAGTTCTAGTGTGATCATTCCCTTTTGCATCAATATAGCTTGATAATTATGAAATGTAATTTTTGTGGGATCTATTCTGGTGTCTCAGGTACAGGCTTACAGATTCCTCCAGCTGCCCAGCAGGCCCTGCAGATGAGTGGCTCTATTCCATTTGGTGCCATGGCGTCCGTATCTGGTAAATGCTTATACATGTTGCATTTTTACTGGACTAAATCACAGATGACAGACACCCGTAGCGTTCTTGTTCACTGTGGTCGCGGCCAGTCGGTAACTGTAAATTTGGTCTCTGAGAAGAAGGCCCATTCTGGAAATTAGAATTACCATCCGGGCAGAAGTAGCATTGGAGACTTATTGAATCTGCCCCAAATCCCCAGTATTTGCTTTCATGTGGCCACGCCTCCCTCCTTATTGAGCAACTGGAGCAGAGAATTCAATTCAGCCTTGCATGTTTAATTGATGGACAGTCTCATTCATTTGTATGCTGTCATGCCATTTTCAGTTCCATCCCATCCACATCTTCCACTGGGCTAAGTGTGCCTTAATTTTTTTTTCTTCTAATCCTTAGATTTGCAAGCAAGGTTGACTCAACCCACTGAAGGTGAATGGATTTAAATATCTGATGCATGAAACTGTGTTTTTTGTTTTTTTTGGAAGGATACAAATTTTGTTCTCCCTTTATGGTTCTAGAATGTTCCTTATCCCTTGCAGCTGCCATCAACCCGGCACTGAACATAAATCTGAACCTGAATGTGAACACCGCTCTGAACCTGCCAACACAGCCACTGGCCACGCAGTGCTTCCAGCTTTCCAACATGTTCAACCCTCAGTCGTATGTATTCTGTCTTTCTATTCTCCTCCCCTTTAATCACAGATATGGCCGCCCTGTCGTTGATTTTCATACCACAGCTGTAGTCGGTTGTGGGTTCAAGTAGTGGATCTAGTTGTACATGGTTTACTAAGTAACTTTAATGGTTGAATATGATCGTAGTGACTTATGGGAGTCATTCTGAATTAGATTTGCTTGTTTTGTTTGTCAGCTGTTCATGTTCATTGTTACTGTTCATGTTCATTGTTACTGTTCATGTTGGTAATTGTTCTGTTTCTGGAAAGGTGCGTTAGTATAACTTCAGATTAGGGCTGGGACGATTCAATGTAATCAGTGTGGATTTATAAAAATGCGTTTGGAATTTCAGTGTCGATGCGTTGTGTAAAACTACGTGTTTTGTGACTGCAATGCAGTTTTGTATTGTAAGGGAAAGTACTTTATCCCTTTGGGATCAGGTCATTGCTGTGCTATTAATCGCACAATAAGTCTGCTAATAACTGAACTTTACTGTCCACCTGATCTCTTCACCACTCGAGCTACAATATATTGAACCTGCCACACGGTTTTCATTTACTATACGAAGTTATTCTGCTAATAAGCTGGCTAGTTCTTTCACTGCTGGCATCGTTAACTATTTATAGACTGAATTCCAATATAGGTTTGTCTAATATCGCTGGTGCCAGCAGTTCCGCACTATTTTGTAAGGCATACACTGGCCAATCGTAGCATTTCCCTCATAAATATTAATGAGACATCACCTGCCACCCTGCAAAAAGTGAATTTGCCATCCGCCTCCTCCGCGCATGAGGCAGCATGGCTGCATCTACCAGCAGAGCTCCAGAGCCTCTGTAGAAACACGTGGCAAACTTGAAAACTAACTTGAAAATTGCTTAATTTATCGCTTCAACTGAAAAATTAGTTGTTTAGATTATTCAACTAATTGAGAAAAAAAAATCGTTAGATTAGATAATCGTTTAAAGAATAATCGGTTGGGACAGCACTACTTCAGATTTTTTATTAATTGATGTTAATCATGGTAATTTGAGCCAAGTGAAACGACCCTCCTGTGTTATGTGTGGTAACTTAGCCCTGCGTTGATTGGGTAGTTATAGTGAGTATATTGGAAATGTGTGTGGAAGTTGTAGCTTGATCACCTTGCTTTACAGTGAAGATGAACCGGGCTGGGACATTGAAATTCAAGATGATGTCATTGAAGAATGCAACAAACATGGAGGGGTTGTACATGTATACGTCGACAAGAATTCATCTCAAGTAAGTGTCCAGTTACCCTTTTAGTGTGATACACTCCGCTGCGGCTTGCGTGTGTTGCATACATACAGTGTGTCTTGTTTTTCAGGGTAATGTGTATGTGAAATGCCCCACCATCCCTGCTGCCATGGCAGCTGTGAATGCTTTACACGGCAGATGGTTTGCAGGTATGTCCCAGTTTGTGCTGTCAATGAATGTTTAATGTTGACTGCAGTAATGCTATTGGTTGATCTGATTTACCTTCATTCCTTCCACAGGAAATATGATCACGGCAGCCTATGTTCCTCTGCCAACCTACCACAATCTCTTCCCAGACTCTGTGGTGGCTACTCAGCTCCTGATGCCAGCTCGGCGATGATTTGGCAAAGTGAGGCATTGTTTGTACTGTATATAAATATACCCCTATCCTTTTTTTCGACAGTTGGGCTTTTACTGAGCTTGGATCAGCTTTCAAGTTCTGAGTAGCAAATAACGGCAATTTTTCTCCATAGTTTCTTACTAACCGGAGAATTTTGGCCTTCCTTTCCCACTCAGCCTGTGTCCTGTTTTGTGGAGATTTTCTATTTTTTTTTTTTTTTTTTGGCAAAAGCCAGGCTTAATTTGCAACTACATCAAAGATAAACATTGTGAGGTTTTGACTTGTATAATAAAGGCACAGTAGTTTTAAGTATTCCTCGTCTGTTCTTGCCATTGACAGTTTTGACATTGCTTGTAAATTTGTTGTACATACAGTTGTCTTGTGCTTTTCAGCTTTGGCATTTCCTCCCCCCCCCCCTCACAACTTGTGCTCAATAAAAAAAAAAAAAAAGAGCGAGAACATTGTAATTTGTTGTCCATCTGAATATTCAATGTTTAAGCTCTATGAGCTCGAATCTTTAGTGACGATTTATTTGTGCTCATTCAAAAACCACTTGGTATTTCTAAATCTTTTGTAATCAAGGTTTGATTTTTGTAAAGAACTTGATTAAAATTTATTTCAAATAAAGTTTATCCTTGTGTTCAGCGTAGTTGCTTTTATTTAATTGAACATAAATTGTGAAATGGCCTGTTTGTGGGTGGAATGCTTTTTCCTGATTTGGAGGGGGGGGGGGTTTCTGTATTAGTGAAATGTACAAAGGTGGCACACCATATGCTTTAGTAAATGGCTTTGCGTGTACTTATTGTTCCATGGTTTAAAAAAAAAAAAAAAACCCTTGGCTTTCAAAGAATACATCATTGAAAGAAAAACCAGGCAATGTAGTTTTTCATTCTCTTTTTGCTAAAAAAGTGAGACACACATGCAAGGTTAGATCCCAAGCTGACAAGGCACTTGGGTATAAGTGCAGTAAGGCTGAGCTTCCAGGAAGTGCAAGTCAGCACTGGAGCAAGAGCTGTGCAATGTGAAACACTGTAAGAACCCAGGCTAACCGTGAAATGAAGTGTGATTTTTAATGGGAACAAAGGCTACGTTCACGCTGCCAGCCACATTGTTCAATTCTGATTTTTTGCTCAGATTGGATTGACGGTTCACATTCCTAACTACAAGTGACCTGTATCTGACTGTAATGTGAACTCATCGGTCCTCTGAAACGTCACACATGTGCACATTGATACGTTTTCACACGGGTAAAAAGCTGGTCATAAAATTTGCATGTTGTGCAACCATGAGTCTTTTGCCTCAAACTTTGATTTCAGGGTCTTTATTTTTCTTTGCCATTGTAGCCACGTTCATTTGTGTCTGCGCTGTGTCATTTCTTCAGCAATTAT
>JAODKF010000138.1:12155632-12189272 GCA_026779585.1 Mormyrus proboscirostris
CTGGATGCTGAATCCGGGTCTGTAAATCAACTGTAAACCGCCAGTTCATTTACAGACCCAGATTCAGCATCCAGAACATCAACTGGCACATCATTGCACAATATAGGAACCCTGCCTGAAGGACGTGGTTTGTTAACATAAATTAGTTGTGTATGTAGGCAGGGGCTTAACCTTTGAGTGCCTTGTGTGTAAGTAGGGGAACTTTGAAGTCGGTCCTGAACCCATTACATTATATGGATGGAAATTTACACCTGATTTCATTTTGAGACAAATCACCCCAAACTGAAGCGGCAGCACTAGGTGACACTGGACAGAAAGGGAAGATACAGTTTACCTGTGAACTTGATCTTGTGAACACAGTAGCACTAATAGTATTTAATGGATCTTCAACTTTCCATGAACATTATGTATATAATTGATTGATTGATTGATTGATTAATTCCCTTTATTGCTGTTTGAATTCACCATGTCATAAGTCTCCAGTACCAGCGAAAAGCAGGCCATCAACCCGACCATAAATATACACACATCACATCATAGGGGGTGGACAGGTCAGGAAGACAGCGGATATAGGAATCTTTATATAAGTCACTGGTTGTCAAACTTTGGGGTTCAAAATCATTCTGGAACTGTGTGACCCAGTTGATGAAATTTATCATGGGGGAATTTAGTTGTATATGAGAAGAATACTTGACCAGTGTGTTTTTTGGGGGGGGATCAATCAAATTTGAGAATTAGGTAATGATCTGGTCTTATTTCATTCTGAGACACACCGAAATTGCAGCAATGTTGCAAAATGAGAGCAAAGACAAGGCCAATATCAGACTTCTGATTTCGCGTAGTGACTTAGTGGTTGTTGATCAAGAGACAGCCACAGACACAGAGCTCTTGAGCCTAATTACTTTTAATAAAGATGTTTTGGAGAAGTGGGGAGGGAGTACCGATTGTAGAGGTTGGGGGGTGTTGGAGGAGTAAGGATTATATGGGGGGGGGGGAACATGTTGTTGTGTATTTTATTGTTTTTTTCCCCCCGTTACAAACTTCTTCCAACAACAATGTATTTTTGCAGTGACATTTCAAATTCCAGTAAGACGGTCTTTTTCAAAATAAGACTAAGATTTTCTTTTGTGTATCTTAAGGTTTGGTATTGGAAGATTTACCACGCAGGAGGAGGTGATCTACACAGCGGAGAAGTGCATCCAGCAGGTCAAGCGTCTGAGGGAAATGAGGTCAGAGCTGAACCTTTGCATTTCAAAATAAGAGAAAATAAATCAAATGTGACAATTGTGCATGTTTAAAGTGCTTAACTTCAGAAAATTAAAATAAAGGGAAAGCTTGAATTTCCCCTTTTCTCATATTCATTTTATGTTTGTGGGAGTGACAACGCAAACAGAATGACTGGTTCAGGTGAAAACAGTGCATTTTACTTTATATTTCAAATAAAACGCGAGGTTGCCAACTTCAGCCAACTGGCTGGAGTTCGAGTTTCAATTTGAGATGTCTGCACAAATATGTAACAGTTCTTACCTTGTAAATAGTCTGCTTTTGTATTTAACCATGTATACAAACTTTTGACGTAGCTAATTTTAGATTTATAATGGAATAATATAGATTTGCCTTAAGATTTTCTGTGCGAGTCTGCAAGCGTATCCTAGATGCCTGAGATTTGGCAACCCTGAAAATGTAATTATTTTTTTTTTGTTTCCCCTCAGTTGATTTATATAACAGATAACATTACTTTATACAGTTGTTAAAAAGCATAAATTTCCACAAACATGAATTCACCAATAAACTACATCTATTTATCCATGTTATATAATACATACTGTGTTTGAAAACTCTTCAGCTTTACGATTTCAGGACAGATCGGCCGCTCTATTAGGAACATTACGGCTTTTTGGTTGCAGGCGTTACCTTCACCGCTGCTATTAACACTGACGGCACATTAGCGCAGACAAAGGGCTGCACACGCCAAACTACGTCTTGCCTGGCGGTTAAAGGAGTTTGACGTTCATTGGCGTGGGAAGTGGTGCTTCTAGTGCTAAACCGCTACCTACTGCCGGTTAAAATAGAAGCATCCCGTCAGGTTTTACATCATAACTTTCCATTTTGGCTGTTATGTCTGCCTGTTAGTGACCTCTGGAATACAGTATAAACTATGTAAACCTCAAATTTTGCTTGATTTCTGTAATTCTGTTTGCGCATAAATTTTTAGAAAAATAACTTCTTTTGAAATTGTATAAGGTCCATTAAACTTTTTTTCCCCTTCCCCGTACAGCCCCCTGTGGGAAATGGTGCAGGAAGGAATCGACCTGAAGAGCATCAAATGGACACAGCACTGAAAAGGATTGTGGGAACAACGATCTTAGCGGGGACGTGCTTTATGTGTGCTTGAACTTGTTATAATCCTATGTCTGAGTAACAAGGATATTTTCCCAGAGATATTTCCCTGTAGGAAAAGCAAAACACGCACAACGTTTTTATTTGAGCTGTATACATTAGCTGAGTGTGGTATCTTATGTTGGACAGATTTATCCATCGCACAATAAATGTAGTAGAAGGGCCAGCTCATTAGCACTGTGACTGCCGTCACTGGACAGAGGACAGAACAAACGGCTTCGGTCTGCTCCAAGTGCAGGGCCACTGAATGAGTTCACACACAAGCAGCAGTCTTATGGAAATCTCAAATTGCTCCATTTTGGAGCCACAGAGGTGCCGTTTGCCGCCCTCCTGATGCATTCTACACGAAATAAGTTTGTCCGTATTACTTTTGGAAAGTTGGGATTTTTATATTGCAATAAATGATTATATTCACTTGATGCCTTAATTAGAATGAATTCTTTAGACTGTCTTGGAGTTAAATCGTTCATTTTCAAACACTTTATGAGAAAAGGGTTGAGATTAAGTGCAGTTGCTTGGCCAAGCCTCACGCCTTATTTTTCAGCTCCATTTGTTAATGGAAGTCCAGTGCTTCACTCATAACATCTGACACATCTACACTAATTTAGCTGTCAGTTCTTAAATTTTGTGTAGATAGCAGATCTATGTACGGCATTTGATTGATCAAGGTCATAACCATTATTCGAATGCTTCTGTGCTTTTCACATGGCACTGCTAGGGGAGGGACAGTAAACAGCCCTGCTTTCACCGTGATTTATGTTAATGTCTGAATAATCTATTGAGAATATTGCTTCATACAGTATATGAAAGTCGGTATATACAAGTAGCAAAATTCTGTGACTGCAAGTCTTTGGGTTTACGGGTGGTGTCTTTCAGAGACAATGTAATATTTGTAACTATCACTCAAAGCACGGTTCATACGCTCATGAATATCCTGGAAAAATCATGTTTTCCGGAAAAGGTATGGAAAATAAAATCAGGATGTTTTGGAAAACTCATGGGATTTTTCAAAACTGCATTTGTTTTTAATCGTTTGAAGTATAATTCAGCCTCTCTAGAGCAGTATCTTAATTATATTTATTAAATTACGTTATTACCGTGATGTCTAAATTGGAAACCGCTTGTCTAGTCAGGGATGCGGGGGCCCTGTAGCCCTACCCTGGAGGATACAGGCACAGGGTAGGGAACATACAAAATAAATTTGCAGATTGTTACTTTTTATCATTAAATTGTAAAAACTTGTGCTGAAAGGAAAAATGCCCTGACATAACATATGCATTATAAATGTGTCACAAAAGAAATTAACAATGTTATTTTTAAGTGTGTCCAACATGCTACTACAGTGTGTAAACCTGAAATATTGGATGCTATAAAAAACGGTGCATGTGTCTGTGTCAACTTCATACGTTTTGCGTCGTCTTATGGACAATGCTAAAAGAGGAAATATTTTGTGATATATTGTTAACGAAGAGTAGAACGTGTAAAGACCATATGAAGTCTAAATATCAGACGGAGAAAGACATGAGCGTGCACATGTGTGCAATTGTGTGTGGTGTTCTGAGATGCCATGGTGCACTTTACATATAAACAGTAAACATGCTACCTGTGAATCGGGGAGGCGTCCAGGAGGCATCCTGACCAGATGCATGAGCCAGCTCATCTGGCTCCTCTCGATGCGGATGAGCATGTGGAGGAGTTCCTCCCCCTATCTCTAAGGGAGAGCCCAGACACCTTGTGGAGGAAACGCATTTCGGCCGCTTGCACTCGCGATCTCGTTCTTTCGGTCACTACCCACAGCTCGTGACCATAGGTGAGGGTAGGAACGTAGATCGACCGGTAAATCGAGAGCTTTGCCTTTTGGCTCAGCTCCTTCTTCACCACGACTTCACGGCCTGTTTGAAGGCGGCGGACAACTCTAGCACGCAGGTTTTCTCCATCCAAAGTGCAGTTGCCCAGGCCTGGACCCAACCGGTGAGCAAAGAGTTGATGAAATGAACTCAATTCTGGTCATCCGGGAACATCTCTGGTTGATGGTTGATGTAAATGTCGCATTGCATGAGGAAGGCATGGCACTGGACCGCATCGCCGTTGTAGAGCTCCAGGATGGCGATTGGAATGCTAGGCACCGCCCACATCGGCGATGGTGGAATGTAAGCGGCCACTGCAGCACCCTGATGCAGCTGCCTAACTAGCACCGCGAGCTGGTCGATCTGATCCAGGCATCCCACGGCTGGGCTTGGATCTCCACCAAATCCATGTGGTTGGTGAGGTATTTTTTCAAGACAGAAACACTCAGAAGACAAGAGAAGTGCTTTTCCCTGAGGTGGGGCCTTACTGACACACAAACAGACAAGCTGGGAAAGGTGGGACAGAGACTGGGCTCAGGATGTGACAGACTTCTTGTCGGGCTCAGGATCGGGATCAACGAGAGGGTAAGCAAAAGAAAGTGATCTCCGGGGACTAGTGAACGGGAAGAGGAACCAAGCAGATGGAAGCAGGCATCCCAGTCAAGCAGGTCCAGGGAGTGGAAATAGGATGGAGCGGTTGGGGAATGGGTGCGACACACAGTCCCTGAGAAGTCATGAAAAGGTCATGGAAATTTGTTTGATCGAAAAGTGGACGAACCCTATGAAAGGAGTGACGAATGAGAAATACTGGAATGTATAAGGAATTAAATTATTTTACAAATTCACTTTGCTTAGCTTTCCTGGACAAGTACATTTTACATTTTTCACCCTTGTCAAAAGATACAAAAACCGAAGTGACGAATTCTAGAATGCTTCCATCTAATATGTCACAAATGCAACAGCATGTTGAAAAAGATGCAACCAGACAGACAGTGTTAATTTCTTTTTGGATAGTTGAGCAGGAAGCACATGGTGTGATTTTTGAGGTTTCTCAAAATTTCTGAATCCACCCACGTGCTCTATGCAATCAGCCTGATGGTCGCAACTGCCTGTAACACCTCCATTCATCCAGAACGAGGGAGCTTCTGCCCGGGCTGAGAGGTCAGTCATTAATGCAGGTGGGGGCGGTATACAATACTCCACAACAGATGTTCCCAGTCCTAACGTATGTGTAAACATTCAATGTGTACACACTTAAGCCTGGCTCATACCTTGCCGTGCTCTCTGCTCTCACAGCAGGCTGTGAGTACTTATCGGGGCACGAGTCTTCGTGTCTCCAATGCTGATGAAGTCACGCCTGTCTGTTTCACCTGTAGGATTGACCAGCCCTGCAAGCACCTCCAGTCATGGACATAAATTTAACTTAGACCAGTGGTTCTCAAAGTGTAACCTTTTCCCCAAATCCCTTAAGTTCAAACTACACCCAAACCATGCCCAAACTACACCCAAACCACGCCCAAATCATGCCCAAACCATGCCTTGCAGTGTTTAGTGTGTATAAATATAAGTAGATTAAAATGAACTTCAGTTATTTTTATGTGTGTAATTACAATTTTTTTCAATTGCTAAGATACATTCTACAATACTGAAGTCATTTTCTCCCCACACATTTATACAGTGAATCATTTCTCATTGCTTTTGTACAAAATGCCATCAATGACTAAATGCTTCAAAATTCATGGCTTCCTTTCTTCAGTCAAAATCCATCGCTATTCAAACGTAATGTTTTTCAAAGGCATTTTGCACATCCTTACATACCGTAATCTATTAAACATACATTCAAAACTAAATTGTACTAAATTAGTACAATTTACCATATTGCTATCAAGGCTCATGTGAATTTAGGATGAGAGAGAGTGAGTGTTTTGCTATTTGTTGTGCTGTGGGATAATGTGACATTCCAGCACTTCAGTGCCGTCACAGAGTGGTTTGCCGCACACCCAAGGATGTCCTCATTATTTCTGTCTGTCACCATCATGATCACATGTCACTACTGGATGCTATGAATGCTGGATGCCAATATAATTCACCAGAGAATTGTCAAGGATGGATCATCCGTGCCTAGAGATATTACCCACGATGTATCACTAGAGAGGACATCAGATATGATGTCGATGGGAACAGAGCGAATAGATTAGAAATTTACTGCTGTAGTATTATTAGAGTCATGGACCAAATGTGTGTATTTCTTTGTTTCTGTAATATTGACAATAAGTATTTTTTTCCAAAAGAATATTCTGTATTTACCATAAAGTATGAAAAATAAAATTCAGATTGATTCTATAGATGATCCTTTAATGATGAACCTTTTTATATTTCATGTAATGCTGTCTGTGGTTATTGTTTTGTAGGCCATTCTTTTGTGTGTGATATATAGTGTTTTTCCGGAAAGATATTAAGTGCTAATGTTTTGGTGGTATAGGTCTCTTTTGAGGCATGGTTTAAATTTTGGTTAATGGTTTTGGTGGCTGTAGTGAATTTTGGAGGAGAGATTAACTGTTTGGCCCAGCTGCGTGTTGGCATTGTAGACTGAATGATTTTGAGAAAGCGACTTCAGTATTGCAGAATGTATCTTAGCATTTGAAAAAACCATAACATTTTCTCTCATTTTCAAGTTTGTTTCAAGTTGTACAATGCACATGAATATGTTTATTGCATAACATTAATGCTTGTTTCCTTTTTCTCAGATAAAATGTGCTTCAATCACAGGTTTTTTCTATATCATAGCATATACTGTAAGTAATGTACTTATAGAAAAAAATCAACAACATGTATTGTAGAATTACTATAGACTTCACTCTCCGTTGTATTTGACCATAAGTTCTAATCGACATCAATCTTATATCTTGTTTGGACATGCGTCTTGGAAAGTATCTTCTGGAATGTCTAATCCAACCCTGGCATACTCCAGGGAAAGTGTCTCCACACACTATCTGGTCATGTGGATGGTGGTCATGAACCTTCTACCTCCTCACAGAGGAAAACTCCCCTACGACTTTAGGAAGGGGAAGAATGGAGCCAGGAATATTACTGACATCCATGGATATGCAACAAACCAGCCTCTGACTTCAGCAAAGCGGCGAAATGCCACATTATCATACAAATTCACCAAGGGGGTTTCCTGCCCCTCAGCTTCTCTCCTCTGCTGGCACAAGTTGATATTGCAGGTCATCCAAAAAGGAAATGAGCCTCTCTATAGTGTAGGGCATTGGAATGATTATTTCATTTTCTTGTAAATATTCTCCTAGAAATTTCTATATATTGCAATATGGTCACTGCAGAAATGCAAATCATTTTATGTGTTTTTAACAGTGTGTTAGCATTTGAAACGTGTGCTGCAAATGTATAGTGCAGGTGGTGCAGTAGGAGTGATGCCACAACATTTGACAGAATGAAAATTATCAACCCATTGAGGGCTGAATTCAAAGATACCCCGGAAATCAAACTGAACAATGATGTATTTCAGGCAGGATAGCCAAGATTTCATTGTAGCAACTCAAAATCGTACTCAGTAGCTTGTATGGCCCCAGGTGTGTGTATGCATGCCTGACAATGTTGGGGCATGCTCCTGATGAGATGATGGGTGGTGTCCTGGGGGATCTCCTCTCAGATCTGGACCAGGGCGTCACTGAGCTCCTGGACAGTCTGAGGTGCAACCTGGTGGCGTCAGATAGACCAAAATATGATGTCCCAGAGGTGTTCTATTGGATTTAGGTCACACGAGCACAGGGGCCAGTCAATTGTATCAATTCTTTCATCCTCTAGGAACTGCCTGCGTACTCTCACCACATGAGGCTGGGCATTGTCATGCACCAGGAGGAACCCAGAATCCACTGCACCAGCGTAGGGTCTGACAATGGGTCCAAGGATTTCATCACGATACCTAATGGCAGTAAATGTGTGGTTGTGTAGCCTAAAGAGGTCTGTGCGTCCCTCCATGGATATGCCTCCCCAGACCATCACAGACCCACCACCAAACTGGTCATGCTGAACAATGTTTCTGGAAGCATAACATTCTCCACAGCTTCTCCAGACCCTTTCACGTCTGTCACATGTGCTCAGGGTGAACCTGCTCTCATATGTGAAAAGCACAGAGTGTCAGTGGCAGACCTGCCAGTTCTGGTATTCTATGGAAAATGCCATTTGAGCTCCACAGTGCTGGGCAGTGAGCAAAGGCCCCACTAGAGGATGTTGGGCCACCAGGCCACCCTCATGAAGTCTTTTTATGGTGAGCTGCAAGTGTATCATCACCTTTCTCCTGCCTGCACCATGCCATGCCATTACAGAATAACCAACACAAAAAGACCCAAGCTCTTCAATATCCCTCGTGCTGGGATATGTGTCCCTGGCATCTGCTGCAGCCCCAGCGACCCTCAAGTTGGCTTTTAAGTATTCCAGGTCTCCTGCGGATGCCATTCCTCAGGTCCCCAAGTTGCTTATGAAGGGGAGGACAGCACCTGCTGTTGGCCCAGCAGTGGGGCCTTTACCTTCAGGTGTTCCAGCTCAGCCCCATCTGCCCCCAGGGGTGCCAGTTATGTCACCTAACAAGGAGAAGGATGGACTGGAAAGCATCCAACAACTGATAGACTGAGCCAAAGGTCTTTTGACTCCAGTCACCAGGGTTGCACGCTGCTACCCCTCTGAGTGTTTTGAGTTTGGCCCAGGCGGAGCCATCAGCCTTGCCCAGGGGAAGTCGCTACTGTTATCACCTTGCCCTGCCCAGGGGAAGTCGCCACCTCGATGTCCAAGCCCTGCCCAGGGGAAGTCGCTACTGTGACCACCTTGCCCTGCCCAGGGGAAGTCGCTGCATCTCCAGTGTCCTACCCAGCGGAGCCTGCAGCTATCCCTCCTGAGTTTCTCTACTCACGTCTCTCTGGTTCCTCCAGTCACTGTCCCGTAGCCTTCTTGTCACCCTCTAGTACCCTTTCTGCAGTCTCTTCATCCTCTGGGATTCGTCCTACAGTCCCATCATCACCCTCCAGTCCTTCAGCCCCTTTTTTGATCCATCTTAGCCTGTTATTTTGTGTTTTTTTTCCCACTGTGTGTTTGTATTAGTTTCTTTAATAAATTCTTTCTCTTGGAGCCGTAAGTGGATTATTACCTTTCTCCTGTCTGCACCATGACAAGGGTCTTTTGTGAATTGGCAGTTGACGCATCTGCCCCTTAACCACACACACCATGCACTTTCATCTGCAATACCCAAAACAATCTTGTAGTGAATCAAATTTGGCTCAGAATATGTGCCACTTGATACTCCAGTCACCTGTGAAACACACTGGTGAGGTAGGCAACCATGCCTACCACAATTGTTGGCTGCTGGCATGTGAAAACCTGTGTCTTCAGCAACGTCTTCCTGCAACTCTGTTGGATTGCAACATCTTTTACATTTTGTCAATATAAAAAAAAAAAAAAAACGTTCACCAGCATCTCACACCATGTTTCAGTTTATAATCATAAAGGATGACAGATGCATGTGGTCCAGTATAACTGTATTCTGAATGCATCGACAAGTGGATGACAAAACAAAGTTTGTGATTGAAAAGGGGCACTCTGGACCTCATAAAAGAGGTGCATTCAGTCATTCAGGCAAAAGGGCTACGTGATTAGACACCCCTGACTCACACACAACCCCGCAGGCAAGAGTCAGAGCAGATGTGTGTGTGTGGAGATAAGAACCTGGCCCTGAATGTGGAGAAGACCAAGGGGGTCATAACACAATATCAGGAAAACAGTCTCCACTGATCATCAACAGCTCAGCTATGGAAGTGGTGAAAGGCACCGAGTTCCTCAGTGTACACATATCACATGACCCCATCAGGACCAACTGCATCACCTATCAGATAGGACGCTTCTTCCGTCAGCTGAGAAGATCACACGTCCCCTCTCAAGTACTCAAAGATTTCTACAGAGGAGGAGCCATAGAGAGGATCTTAAGCAGCTACATCGTCCCACAGCGAATAGTGAGGACAGCAGAGAAGATCACAGGAATATGCATATACACCCAGTCTCATGGCCGTATATAACAAACGGTGCAGCAAGAGCCCACACACCCCCTCACATGCTCACACATCATACCCATCATAGCGTTTCTTCACCCCCCTTCCATTTGTAAAATGGTTCCAGAGCATTCTGTCCACCTGCACCAGAGTCTGCGGCAATGTTTTCTCTCAGGCTACCAGGCTTCACGGCTCCTGCCTACCCCATAAATGCTGATAAAATTCGCACATTTGCACTGCAGTGTTTCTGTTGTTTACAGTCTTAACTATTTGCAGTGTTCTGCACCACTGTGTAATTTTATTATTTGGACGATGGGATTATTGTTGTCGTCGTTAAGTACATTGTTTGTTTTTCTTTTTTTTAATTACCGTTTTGCACTCCGTATTTATTGCTCAATTGATCTTATTCTGCCTGTGTGAAGCCCTGGTAAGGTATTTAATGATGAATTATAAAAAAAATGACTTGGAAAAATCAAACCTGGCACTTGAAGTAAATGTTTTTTAAAGTGTAAATTTGCGCGTCCTTTTCGTCTATTGGCTCAAATTCGCGAGAGTAAGTGACGTCACGGAGCGCCTGGCGTTACGGCTCTGTTCAGGCCACTGTCAGGGCGGACATTTTGTATTGCTGCGCTGCGGGAGGAGAAGAGCCAGGAAGGGGGGCAGGAGCGCCGGCCATCGGCTCGTTAAATTAAATTAAATCTGTTTGTGTGCAGATATTTTGGGTAAGGACATTAAAGCACAGAATTTACAACTAGATTCGTGTGTCAAAACAGTACGATCATACTCCTTTAGGGTTAGAGACTCATAGGAGACACCATAGTTTTGAATTGGGCCTGTTTTTATTGAATGTTACTAGGGTGGAAATCGGTGTGTTTTGCATATGATCTAGTATAGTATGTGTGTGGGTGTAATTTATAATGCTGGCTAGTGTTATGCTGGTGTTTACCGGTGCCATTAGTGGAATTTGCTTTTGTATTTGGCGATGCAGAATTGACCTGTATTGTCTGGTTCAGCGCCATTTTGACCGAGTCAACAAAGTAACTTTAAAGAGAAAAGCGGTGCTACTTTAAACCGTGTTTGTTTGAATCGTTTTCCTTTTGTGCAATATACGGAATGCATGAAAGGGGTGGCTGTCAGTTGGATAAGGTCTTCACAATTTTGCATTGTTATCAGTGTATAGTTTGCAGTGGTAAGCCCATCTTTGTTCACGTCTGCACGAAGTTAGTGGCAGGGCATTTCTCCTGTCTCTTGGCTGGCAAAATAAATGGTAAAATATTCGCAACTGTTGCGTTTTTTCTGTGCTTTGAATTGTGCTGTTTTTTTTAAATACCGGTCGTTTTGCAATGTGGTGGTAACTGAATTGAAATTACGAAGCCATGTTTTCTGCTTAATTTTCTTGGGAGCACCGCTGAAGTATTTTTAATTCCTCTCATGTGCGCTATGTTTGTCCTTATGATTCTCATTTGAGAGAAAAGGGTCTGTGTTCTGCCTTTGCTTTTTGTCCCTGATGGCTTCTTCTGTTTTTGATATCTTGTAATATGGGTGTTTGGTCATCTTGGTTTTTGTGTGTATTGCCGAGAAAAATGGTTGGATTTTTGGCTCACTGATTTTTGGGAATATGATTGTATAGGATGTTTGGAAAAGCAACGGTGGAGTTTAGTAGAGTTTGGTAGAATCGTATCCAACGTTCTTCTCGTCTTGGGTAATATGGTGTCATTTTTTTCTTGAAGTCAGTTTCTTGTGAGGCTCGTTTTGGTTTGATTTTAAGATATTGGGGGTGCAAATCGTGCAATGTATTCATTTCTCAGTGTCGTGGATCAGTAGGTTTGGTTTTTAATTTTGGTTTGCCATGTAAATAAATGCATTTCCTGTTGACCGGTGTACTTTTGAACCACATCACACAAAATCCACGTAATTCACAAGTTGAATGACCAGTTTATAGTTTGGGTTCAGAGACGTTTAAATGGTTCTCCAGAGGTGGTAGTTCATGTTGGATACACCAGATGCTTTGTTTTGTTGCCTTCTGCGTTGTGAGAACTGAGTTTTGTTTGAGTTGGTCAAAAATTCTACGTAGTGTCTGATTATGAAACTGTATTTTGCTCATGCTTTCCCACTTCTCTCATAGATGCGGTTTTATGGTTTCTGTTACAGGTAGATGGTCCTTGTGTATTATTGCTTTTTATGGAGTATTGACATGCAAGCTTCTGTTTAATCTGAGTATTTTATATACTGAATGCCAAAGAAACGACTTGGAACTGTTTTTTATTTTTGCGGAAAAGATAAACGGAAATCACTGTGTGACTGGAGGCTGCTATGCTTATTTGTTCCCTGGCATGAATATATTCAATAGTCACAGTTCAGACATGATTCATGCCTGTAACCTGCTGAAGAAATCCCTCTAATTTGTTTGAAGTTCTGTGTTACATTGAATTTCGAGCAACACCTTATGCATACGGAATTAATAATTATTTTTCTATGTCTATTCCCGTTTAAGTGAGAAATGGGAGTTTGACTTTCAAAATGAGCATGCTCTGTTTTGCTTTTTTGGATTTATCAAATATGCAATGGGATTTTTAAAAACGTTTTGGGAAAAAATGCATGTTTTTGTAAGATGAATTTTAATTGTTTTTGCCTGCTTTTGGCTTCTGGCAAAGCATTCATTCTGAAAATGTTCTGCTCACCGCTGATGTCAGTGTACCACACTTTCTGTCTATGACTTCTGGTGCTGAATATTGGGACTCCTGAGGCTGAATAGAGATTGACTTGTCACATGGTGAACAACGGGCCCACATCTGTTTTGCCTGCTACTTGCATTCATGACTTTTGCTTCCATTTACTTATGTTTTTGTTACAGTCTAGAGTTGGGTTTTAATTGCTTGCCGTCAGGATTGACTTGGGTATCCTGTGCAACTTATAAGGAAGCACCACTTAACACAGGTAAGCTTTTGAGAATTGGCCCTGTACTTCATTCATTTAAGCCACTCCACTGACAACTGAAACAGCAGTTTCAGTCAGTAGATTTCTCTATACAAGTTGCGATGCTTTTTTAATTAAATGTCAGTGTATAACAGGACTGGGTATAGCCAACTAACCCCTGATGCAATACTCATAATGATACCAATGTCACGATTCAATGCATCGTGATATTGCCGTTGTATCTTGTTGGTTAATACTCCAATACTGAAATCATGGAACTACTAAAATTTTAAAACGGACAAAATTTAATTAACAGACACTAATAGCATTTAGCTCCCAAGGGTGAATTCATATCTTGAATAAAGTAGCTACACACTTCAACTCCCAGTTGTATAAACTGCATTTTTTGTGCGTGCACGAGACGCACATTTGTTTTTAAAATGGCAAATATGAAGAAAAATATATATTTGACATTTTTTCTAACATTGACTGCCATTGTTTAACAGTACTGCTGTAATAAACCACAATATAACTTGTAAAATCGCAATATGACAATTAGGCCCGATCAAAATATTGAGTCAGTGATATAAGCTATCAGGCACGTATTTTTCTTCGTATATCCTTAATTCATAGCGAGTTCTCCAAAAGATAATCTGTTGCACAATACACCCCCCCCCCCCCCCAACACTGAGTGAGATCGTCATTGAATATTATGTTTCTGTGCAGATTTTAAGCAAATGTTTGCTATATCAGCACTCTGTTCCAGTGGTCTGTAGCTTCACTGATATGTTAAATTATTCTGTAAAAAATGTATTTGGCAGTTTTGGTTTAAACAGCTCTGATGTCTGTCCATGTTATGTGGCTGGGTAGTGTAGACGGGGGATTCAGAATTCTGCTTTGGAAGAACCCCTTGTGTGATGGTTTATCTTAATTATGACCGATTCAACTGCATTGTCCTTAAGCTAAAGCAGCTTTATGAATTTGTTGTTCCCTTTCAAAGTACTTCAACTGGTTTTGTTTTTTACATGCAATCTTTAAGCATGTTGCTGTGCATGTTTGTATAATTCTTATATTTACCAAATTAGACATGAACACATTCGTGCATTTTATACAGGAAAAACTTGAGTGGCAGTATGCACACATTGTGTGTGTATTGTATTATTTTGTTCCAGCCTGGGAGGAAGATCAGCTTACTCAGGGATCTACCAGGACCAGCATTGTGAAATCCTGCATTATTTTTCGGTATAATGTATATGAAGTATGATAATGCAGTGTGTATTTACTGATTAATCTAGGGCTGGGTGATTATAAACCATATATAAACTTATTGTCATATACAGTTAAAAGATAAGAAAATTGAAGCTTTGATCAACTGTTGATGAGGGACATAGCTTGATAGTGCATATCAGCCTGAAACATCAAAGTAACAAAGAAAATTCTAACCAATTTTACGGCAGTCTTTTAAGAACCGGCGACGTATGACCAACAAGCACTCTGCAAGGTTAATTGACTAAGCGGAGCATGCGACATGCTACCGTCTTGGTAATTCACGTCAGGTTTGTGCGATACCACTGATTTTTCTTTTCAGTTCGATTCCAAGTGATAGCGAGGTTGGGCCGGGATCAAATACTGGCATCAGGATACCAACCTCGAGGGGTGCTGACAAAGTTTTGCGCTGGAGGAAGGATCACTGACAAATGAAATCATATAAACAAAAAAATTAAACGTCAAATTCTTGATCACGATGAAACATTCGGGTCAAAAGAATCAATATTCCAGTATCGATGCGCGCTTCCTTAACACATTAACATTGTTTCATTTTCATTATGACTGTATTCAGGTCAAAAGAATTGATATTTTAGTAGTGATGTCCTTAATCCTTGACGCATGTGAATCGTGTAAGAGATCAGCGCTCCTTCCAAGGAAACTTCGTGTCGGTGAAAAAAGCGACAGCTCAGCAGCCAAAGCATTTTTTTTTTAAAGGGCGATATTGTGGATAAACCAGGTAAAATGATGGCGGTGGTGTGGAAATACTGTGTCTATTTAAAGTCCGACGCGTAAGACCGGTGCCGTGTAGGCCTATTTTAAACTCTGCTGAATTCTCGGGCAGCTAAAATTGGAAATACTACAAACTTATTTCACCACCTGAAGCACTGCCATCCAGTATAACTTAGAAAGCAAGTGCTTACAGTCACAAACACCAGCGATGTCTGACTCGTCCCTCGGAACAAGCAGTGAGGCAGTCGAACAAAAAGCCCAGCGACAAATCTTCTTGTCAGCGTGCTCTAGCTTTACACCCCACAACAAAACAGTATGTTTTGTATGATTGATTTATAGAAAATAGATTTCTTTGCAGTCTGTTCTATTTGTGCTAATCTTAATTCTTCTATATCTGTTTAAGGGAAATTATAAGGGAATATTAAAACAGAGCATTGAGGTAAAGAAATAATGTGAATGATTATCAATTTCAACTGACATGGACAAAGTATCGCAATAAAATATTTTGTCTTATTGCCCAGCCCTAGGTTAACCTAAACTTATAGCTGAGTGTGTGCGTGTGTTGTGCTTTGTATGGTGATCATTTCATCATAAACTCCAGCAAGTGCATTTGAAATACAGAGAATGGCCATAGGAAAGCTATGCTGTTGTTGAAGAACTGGTAGCATTGAACATATTTATAGATTTACAGAAATGTTTCTATGCAGCAATGCCTATGGTGTGTCGTAATTTAAAAGTGACATTTATTTGGGTATTTAATTGGCGTAAATTGAACTTGTGATGTGAAGCTAGTGTTTTGGAATTTTTTTTTCCCTTGTACTTATCAGGTCTTTGCCTTTATTTTGTGTTACCACAAAAAAATCATTTTATACAGCCTATTATACAGTTTTGTTCTGTAAACAGTCTCCCCCATTGTTGAGTGGAAGTTTGAAGACCACGATGCTCAGTCTTTTATAAAACCATTTGAAGTCATGGTCCTAAAGCGATGTAAGGTGGTTTGCTTGATTAATAGTTGTTGGTAGCCGGCGATTGGTATACTGGGAGTTTTTGTTGGTGCTTTGCGTGAATAAGCCCCCTCCAAAGTGCATTTGGGATTCAAGGGTGCTTTATTCTGACTGCCATGTGGTATGAATAGTTCTTTTTTTGTTATATTGTATTCTTTTGCTGACTGTAGCCTCACACAGACGTTACCTTCTTTTGCCTGCAGGTGTGTGTTGGTACGCCTCAGCATGGCTGTGGTCATCCGCCTGCAAGGTCTCCCCATTGTGGCGGGGACCATGGACATTCGCCATTTCTTCTCTGGATTGACCATTCCGGATGGTGGCGTGCATATTGTAGGGGGTGAACATGGTGAGGCTTTTATCGTTTTCGCCACCGACGAAGACGCAAGGCTCGGCATGATGCGTACCGGGGGGACAATTAAGGGGTCTAAGGTGTCACTTCTGCTGAGTAGCAAGACCGAAATGCAGAACATGATCGAGCTTAGCCGCAGGCGTTTCGAGACTGGTAACTCGGAGGGACCTGCGGGGAATGGTAGGTCTGGGCCACCGGTTAGCAGTGGTGGAAGTGGGAGGTCTAGCTTGCCGACTACCATGCCAGGGTTCAGCAATCCCTCACCTACCACCGTCACCACTACTTCCTCCGTGCACGAGTCTGTGAGCAACAAAAGCGTATCTACGTTTACAGCGACCAGCATGGCGAACATGCCCCCGAGCTTCAGCAACAACTTCAGCAGCCCCAGTCTTACTATGGGATCCACTATGACGACAGCCATGTCCACCATGAATTCTGTTCCGCCCCCTATACCACCTTTGCCCACTTTACCATCTCTGCCACCCATGCCTTCCATACCACCAATGCCGGTGCCGCCGCCAGTGTCCAGTTTGCCGCCAGTTCCTGCCGTCTCGCCCTTAACTCCGGTACCCCCTGTTCCACCTATGACTCACATGCCGCACATATCTACTCTGCCCCCCTTCAATCCAGGTGTCCCTCCCCCAGTTGGGCCTGTGACCAGTGGATTAAGTGGCTCAGGGCCTCCATTATCTATTAGCAACCCGAGCCATATGTTCCTCGGACCTCTGAACCCACTAGGCCCCCTGAATATCCAGGCTCCTTTGAAGTCCACTGCTGTCAGTCCAGATGAGTTGTACATACACCTCCAAGGCCTGCCATTTTCTGCCACTGAAATGGATGTCAGGGACTTCTTCCAGGGCCTGGGAGTGGACTCGGTCCGTTTTCTGAGGGACCATATTGGCAGGAGCAATGGTAAGGCATTGGTGAAGTTTTTTACACCCCAGGATACTTTCGAAGCTCTTAAAAGAAACAATGGAATGATAGGTCAGAGGTATGTCGACATGACGCCTGTGACGGAGAGGCAGTGGCTTGCTTCAGGCGGAGCAAGCAGCACAAGTGGAGGTCAAGGGTCGGACAAACACGCAAGCAGCACTGATCATGACCAGCACCGCCGCACAGGTTCCAGTTCGGAATCACCCTCTGGGCGTGAGCGGGCCAGATCTCGCTCTCCCCACAAACAGGAATACTGTGTCTATTTGAAAGGACTGCCATATGAAGTAGAGAATAAGCAGATATTTGATTTTTTCAAAAACCTGGACATTATAGAAGATAGTATTTACATAGCTTATGGACCAAATGGCCGAGCAACCGGAGAAGGTTTTGTTGAGTTTAGGAATGAGAATGATTACAAGGTTGCCCTTAGTTGTCACATGCAGTTTATGGGCAGCAGATTCATACAGGTTCACCCGATCACCAAGAAAGGCATGTTTGAAAAGATCGACATTATCCGAAAAAGGATGCAGGGTTCTCAAGGTGACCAGAAAGGCAGCTCATTGGAAGGTGGGGGAAAAGGCTCCCGGACATGTGCACATATCTCGAATATTCCATACAATGTGTCCAAGAAAGATGTACGTCTGTTCTTAGAGGGGATCCAACTGTTTGAAGAGAGCCTCAAAGTTCTTGTTGACGGTAATGGTAACGGTCTTGGTCAAGCAGTAGTACAGTTCAGGTCAGAAGAGGAGGCCCTGAAAGCAGAAAGGCTCCACAGACAAAAACTGAATGGGAGAGATGCCTTTGTACACCTGGTGACCTTCGACCAAATGAAAGAGATCGAAAGAAACCCACCACCACAGGTGAAGAGGGGACAAAAAAGTCAGGGGAATGTCCAGACACACGCTCCCGGCCACACCTCAAGCCATGCCTATCCTACTATGGCAGGGGATGAGTACTCCTTCTTGAGAAACAGCGTAGGTGGTTTAAATAATGGACCCCCTTTTGTTACCCCTTTCAGTGGGCCTGGAAATGGGCTTGGTGGTCCACCACCCCCCATGCCCCCAATAGCAGGAGCCTTAGGAGAGGTTCCACTGAATGTTCCTCCACCAATGGTTGCTAGTCACTTACCTGGTCCAGTGCTAGAGCCTCCAGGTTTCCGCCCTGGTAGTAACAGTGGCCCACCTGGCTTTGGGCCTGATGGCATGAGAGGTATTCCGCCTTTTGATAATGGGCCCAGGAAGAGTGGTGCGCACCCAGGTCGGGGTGGTGGACAGGGCAGAGCGGGTGGTGCCCAGGCTGGATTTGCCCCAGGATCTGAAGGAATGAGAGGCCCCTCTGGTATAAGCGGAGGCCCAGGTAGCCAACGGCCAACGATTGTCAAGATCCAAAACATGCCGTTCACAGTGACGGTTGATGAGATACTTGATTTTTTCTATGGTTATCAGGTGTTGCCTGGCTCGGTGTGCCTTCAGTACAGTGAGAAAGGCATGCCTACAGGAGAGGCAATGGTTGCATTTGAGTCACACGATGAGGCGATGTCTGCAGTCTTGGATCTTAATGATAGGCCTATTGGCTCACGGAAAGTAAAGATAACGTTAGGTTAGGTGTTCTAGCATTACGCTGAGTTTTGTGGGTGATGGAACAGAAACAGCGCAATGTACTGTATGTTTTACTAAAACCAAGGTGAAAACTTAACATTGATTGTTTCATTTAATACTAACAGATGAGTGAATGTCTGTTCCTCTACCAAAGCATTCAGGCTTTTGATTAGTAAAGGAAAGTCGTTGCATCCGTCTAAGAACCAGGTATGCGAGAGTTTTTTGCTTGTAGCAGAGAGATGTGAGTTACTTGTCGTACTGTAAAGAGTCAAATCATTTTTAGTAAATATATATAAAGATCCTTAAAAAAAAAAAAAAAAAGTTTGGGCCCCAGGTTAGATTCTGACTGTAATAGATGTGCTGACATTTTTCCTTTTTATTGAGAAGCATGTGATATTATTTTTGAAAACGCCGTGACAGTTTTGTGTATTTGTATTTCTGCTGTAGATCTTACATTTCATAATCTTCACCTGTGCTTCTGCCTACATTTATTAATGGTATGTGCACCAAGGACTGCTGTTCCTGGTGTGTGTGTGGTGCAAGAGCAAAATGTCTGGGTTGAACCTTCTGCTTGTTTTTTTTCTTCTCCATGCTGTTTTCTCCCGTATTATTAAATGCCATGTCAACGTGGTCACTGCTAATGTTTTGAATGCATCGCAATACCTGCAGAACCATAAAGATTTGTCAAGGAATTGATTTTATTCCATTTGATTGTGTCGCATACATCAGAAGACTACAGTGTGTAGAAGCGCTAGCACCCTGCCCCGTCTTGATTTTGCAAGCCATTTCCAAATACACTATGTTCTCAAAATGTGAGTATTTTGTTTTCTATGATGTAGTTCCTCTTCAGGATGCTTCTGTGTTGTTGAACCCAGATTAATTGTACTTTCATTTACCTGGACTTGACTGTGACGCTCCAGCACACTTATTTTTATTTTGCAGTTGTATATATATACTGTTCGGCTTACATATTTTGTCAATAAAAATGGCGTTCCTAAAATAATGATCCTGCAAGACATTGTATGTTTCTCTTGTGCCTTTTTATTGCTTGCTATTATTGGCTTTTGAAGGAAAAATAAAGCATTCGTTTGGCATGACTCCTCTCTAGCATGCAAGTTTCAGGTGTGATAGTAAGAATCGACAGAGTGTATTGTGCAGGTTAACCCCCTTCTGCCTCCACCTACCTTTTTTGATAAATTTTCTGGCGGTGAGTACGTAGTTTGAGGAAACACATTGGTCAGACAACTCATATTAACAAACCCATGTTTCACTTTGGCACTCAACGAATGACCCATTACTGAAGAACTCAGGGTGATCTTATTTTTTCCTTCGTTTTTTTTTTTAGTACTGAGAATGGATAAACTTTTCTGTGGAGTTCATGCATACGTATGAACACATGCTTTACTTGTTTAATAGATCCCTAGTTAGCTTTAATTTTAATTCCAATTCCCTGTGTTTCTTAGTTCTTTAATCAACGCTAATATTTAGGGGAAGTTTTAGGCTGAGAAGAATATTGCTTAACTGAGTGCAGACATAAAATTGAGAGTGGAATTTCGGCTTGATACATGTCGCCATCTCCATATTAAACATGCGGACTGGCTGGCTTGCATCCTCAACACCTTGAATGATTAATATATTTATATACCACCTTAAATAAGCAGCAGGTGGCAGCTGTTTGGCATTCTATACCGTAGAAAAGCTACTTGATTGGATTTTCACATTCCGTGGATTTTAAATGGCAAAGACATGGTTGAGCTGAAAGTTCAGGCTTAGGCTGCCCTTGACCCCAATAGTTTATTTCTAAGATCAGGACGATAATCTTGCAAAATAAGCCAGTTTTATATGTTGTCAGATGTACGCTTTGTGCAGCATCATTTCAGAAACTGACGTTCTCAAAATATTTAAAGGAGCATATTCTCTCTTCCTGTCAAACCCTGGAATTACTTTGCCACTGATTACATTTCTTGGTTAGGTCAGATTAAAATACTGTTTACATTTCTACATATTTAAGGGTTCTCTACTAATAGTTTTTTGTTGTCAGTACTGTAAATATCTCTATCAACCAGATGCTCTTTTAAGTAAGTTCAGTAACTTTAACACATTTATATATGAGACTACTATAGACAAGCACTTCATGATGCTGAATGTTTACAAGACTCATTTTACATGGAGTCCTGATTAGAGGCTCGTTATTTTGGAGTGCAGTAGTACTTTTTCATGTCTGGATCAATGCTGTGGGTTTGATGGCTAAACTGTGGTAATTTAAAGTTTAGAAGTGCTTGTGAAGGCAGTGCTGCTGTGGTTGGTTTGTAGCGTTTTCACGTGGGTGGGTCCTAAGGAAACACTGACATGTAGTCTAAAGCAGTGATGATGCACTCTGCATTTGGCTTATTTTTACATTGAAGCGTTTCTGTGCTGCTTTGCTGGACTGGTGCTTGGTGAGCTTCTTAAGCAGTGTTTGGAACTGAGATTTGCCAGAATGATAGTACTGCACGTTATACTGGAGCCTACAGAAAGCTGCTTGGTTAAGGTAAGTGCACTGGCTTAAGTTATCACTACCCATGTTGCATTGTACTTGCTGTCGAATGCACTTATGCTGAAGCGGTTTGCCGTTTGAGGCGTTGCAAATTTTGTATTTTTCTCTTTTAATTTGCCCCTCCCTGTATGAATTTGTCTGGTGTATAAAGATCCAATGTGGAAGCTTCTCGGTCAGGTGAATTGTTGCAATGTTCATTCTACAAAATGATACAGAATCGCTTGTCATGCTGTAACATCAGGTTGCCCTAATGAGTAGTTTTTTTATGTTCATTTCCAAGTTCTTTTTTTGTACAGCACACATGATATTAATGCATCTGGTTTGCCAGCTATGACTGTTGATTGCTATAGGTAACAAGCACGGCCCTGTGCGAAATAAACCTTTTAAATTGCTCCAGTCTAATTTTCTACATATGAGTAAAGATGTCATAGGGACTGAAGAACTGGATCATTGACAAAAATGTTGCCAGGCACGTGTTGCAAACAGGTTGGGGTGCTGTAATAATTCGCAAAACATTCTGTCTGCATTATTTTACAAGATAATTCATCTGCAGAGAATAAGACTAAAGTCCTGTGTGCCTTAAATCGATGTTAGCAGTACAAAGAGAAGTCACAGAAAACGTAATTTTCAAGTGGGCAGTGAAATACTGTCTAATTCAGTTCTGGACTGTACTACAGAAGAAAGGTATTCATATGGTGTTTATTAGCTCTTGTTAGTTCATATGTGGAATACAGTATATGAAATGTTTATATAAATACTCATTTTGTGTCAGTATTTGATAGCCTAATCCAGAGGGGAAGAAACTAAGTGAAAGCTTAACATACCTTTTTTTTTAACTGGGTTGAATGAGTGACTGGTATGACAGGCATCCCAGAAGTGTTAAAGTTGTGATGTGAGTTGTCGGTGGTTTAGGGTGACATTAATCATAGCTGAGCCATGAGGTCAGGAGTCCTGCACAGGTACCCTCGATTGCTTTATGTCATAGTTCTTGGTACAGGTTTGGTTTGTGAGGTTTTGGGTTTCACCGCTTGGAGTTTACCGGACATAATACTGTTAAACACTGCGCAGAATTGAATGAGGTCGGTACTGGAATGCTGTTTGAGAAATAAAACAATAAATCACCTAGCTTTACTGCTGGCCCACAGCCTGTAGGTTGATTTCTTAACCGTTACTTTGAAGAGTAAATATATGTGCCCTATTTTAAATCAAAGATACATAGAAATTGATACATTTGTACTCAAGTGCGTCAAATGTATTGCTGTCTCCAGTTTTAGTATTAAAACCATTTCCTTGAAAGTTGTATGAATGGGGAAAAAAAATCTGTTTCGATGTGCCATGTACGTACGGAAGCTTCCCCTCGCTTGATATCTATAATATTGTTCATATGAGCTCGGTGTAGTAGGTTTGTTCCTGGTATAAAAGCTGATTTATTGAAATTCATACCTCGCTTTGAAAATATAGAACAAGATCGGATCAGGTTCAGTTGACTGGTTCTCCAAAGATACGTCAGATCGCTTCCTGCTGTCTCCCCACCCACAAAATGTGTTAAATTATGCGCACATATAAACTGCCGTTTCATATTTAATTAGTAAAATATTCTCTTAATTATGAGTCAGTATTTGTGCAATTTCATGTTCAGACAAGTGCTGTTACTTCATATTTTTTTCCCCACATATTACTTTCCGGCTGACATACGTGTCTCTCGTCACATCTGCTTAATTGCAGTTGAAAGTTTATCTTTCATTTGAGGGTGCTAATTCTTGCTTTGTGCGTACTGTCGCCTTTTGTTTTATTGCTTCAATAAACGCGTGTAAGTTTAGATGAAGGTCTAGGTGGCTAAACGTAACTTGGGAAGGCACTGGTGATGTTTCCGTGGTATGCTGTATTGCGGCGGATATGAGCTTAGTTTTCACCCAGTGTAGCGGGCGCATTTGGAAAGGTTTCTTTTTGAGTTCATACACCGCCATTCATTGATGAAAAGCTGCTTAAATTACAGGGCATATTTGGTGCTTTTCGCCACACTATCGGAAAGTCAGTAAAATAGCGTCGCTTTTGAGGAAGAGCTGGTTTTCTCTCCGCACTGCGGGTCGGCGCTGTGATTGACAGCTCGCTTGTCTAATAGGAAAGCGCCTTCTCGAGCTCTCTGGCCAATCACCGGGCCGTGCGGCATTTCCGTCTTTTGACTGCCACACCTTTCGGGCTGATCAGAGCGGAGTGGTTGTGTACTGCTGGGGAGGGGAAGCGTGCAGTTGCTGTCTGTGCTTCTTTCTGCAAGCGTACTTAAAGGCCTACATTTCAAAAGGTATGCTTAATTTGATAGGCAACATTTTCGTATCGATTGACGTTTATTGCATATGTATTTGCTGTTTGTGCACGCCGGCAATGGAAGTTGTAAGACTTAAGAGGAGTGCTCAAAATGAAATCGGCTCGTTTTGTGAGCTGCTTGTGTGAAAATGGCAGAGTGTAATAAAACAGTTGGAACAGCTTGATGGCCATTTTACTTTATCTGTAGTTTTGGGCAAAATAGGACGCTTTGAAACTGTAAGGTGATGAGTAAGATTGAGATTTTATGCACTTGAAAAGGAAAAACCACGCCCGCTATAGTTATT
The DNA here is from genome assembly GCA_026779585.1 of Mormyrus proboscirostris. NCBI lineage: Eukaryota > Metazoa > Chordata > Actinopteri > Osteoglossiformes > Mormyridae > Mormyrus > Mormyrus proboscirostris. The sequence continues at coordinate 12,179,879 of JAODKF010000138.1, forward strand.
CCTATATTCCTAATTACAAACAGACGGAGAAATTTGTTTGTTCTTCTTAAATGGTTCGACTTAAATAGAATCTGGCACATTTATTAATTCGGGAATTTATAAACGTGAATTATTCCTGTGTCGTTTTTTGTATTTCTTACGGCAAATATGGTTCTCTATACTTGAGTAGTCTGTTTTAAAGATTTCAAAGCTAGTTTTAAGACTTTCCCTTCTTCTGTCTTTCAGATGGCGGTTCAATGCGTCACCAAAGTAGAGCTCTCAATCTCCTGCAGCAACCTTATTGACAAAGATGTTGGCTCCAAATCGGATCCACTGTGTGTCCTGCTTCAGAGCGTGGGTGACGATAAGTGGACCGAGGTTTGTAGCTTGGGAGGAGCTCGCATAACGAGAAATGTCGGTTTTCATTAAACACTTGATGACGTGAATGTATTTCACAACCATTTGTCTCGTAAAATATGACAATTTGTATAATTTTTAATAATGTATTAATGCAAAGCTAATGTTAGCATTATTTACTATGTACATGTTTTTCTATGTATTTAAGGATCGATGAACAGTTTAAGTCCAGCCGAATCATTAGCACTTAAAGTTATTGTGATTGTAAGGAGGTAAATCATCATTTCCTTATAGGTGGACCGCACAGAACGCATCAAGAACTGCCAGGACCCTGAGTTTTCCAAGAAGTTGCTCATAGATTACTATTTCGAGAAGGTGCAGAATCTAAAGTTTGGTGTTTATGACATCGACAACAAGTCCGTCGACCTTGGAGATGACGATTATCTCGGCGGTCTTGAATGCAGTTTGGGGCAGGTAAAAGCAGTTTGAACTCGCTGTGGTCTTACAGCTCTCAGAGACTCTTAAGCATCCCCTTGAAGGCATTTGTATGTTATATTATACTAGCCGTTACAGTGTAAACGGGGTACGTAAAGGCACTCATGCTGGCTAGTGGTTATAATCTGATGGTAGCACACTTTGATTGCTCAGAGTGGATTTTCTTGTTTAAGGTGGTGTCGAGCAAGAAGATAACCAGGCCTCTGCAGCTGAAGAAAGGCAAACCTGCGGGCAAAGGCACCATCACGGTCAGTTTTCCCGGGGTTCATTGAAAGCATAATTACCTTGAAATGCACTAACTGCCTTGAATAAGACAATGTTATGAAACTCCTAGTGCTGAGTTGCTGTTGCCTAGTCATCTCCAGTATCTGTAAGGAATCCAAGACTCTTGGTTTTCTTTTTATTCATGTGATTTATTCATCGCCCTTCCAAATGCACTGATGATACACTGTGCCAACTATGAGATCAGACAGTAACACTGTCTGTATGGCATTTGCCATGACTTTCCAATGCATACTCCAGTAATTTATCACTATGCTGGATATGTCAATTTGTAAATATATGGATGGAGGCATACGTGTCCTTTATTGTGCCCAAGGGACACAGCAGAGAGACATAATGTGCACAGATAACGTAAGACTCTACACTGATTGTGAAGGCAATGCACACAGTGCAAACAAAGAAAAATGAATAAGTGATGTACGAAGCGGTGCAGGGTGTCCGTTCTTAGAAGCTGCCGTGGTTATGGGGTTAGGGAGGAGCATCAGGCGGAACAAACCATCAGCACAGGACTGTTTCAGGGTTATGCTCAGTCAGCCTTGCCTGCAAGTGGCAAGAGAACTCATTTCCTGTAGAATCTGATATATTTTTAGTTTACCTGTAGTAATAATTTAGACAAACCTGACAATTGTAGTTTCCTTTTCCCCGATTTTTAAAAAATATTTTAACCTTTCTCATATCGTGGTATTTTCAGGAAGTAGTTCTCGAGAAATGTTATCTGGTTGGAGCTTCTCCCGTCCGCATGGGCCTCTGCGGGTTTCGCATTATAAAATACCTGAGAGAACAGCAATTTACCTTCCTGTAGGTAAATACAAGGAAAGCGTCGTTCCTTGTGGCGCTTTCGCGTTTATGCCAGTGCCCCTTATTTGCTGGTTTCTGTTGCAGATCACTGCAGAAGAAATAAAGGACAACAGGGTGATCGTTCTGGAAATTGAAGCCCAAGGCCTTGATAAGAAGGTAGTAAACTGATATGGACCACAGTTGGTTAACTTTAATTATTTCTGAGTATTTAAAGTGTTTTAATACTTTGATGGGTGTGTTTTTTTTTATTTATTATTAATTATTTAATATTCGAACTATGCAAGATCCCGCGCATGTCTTTGGTTCCCAGAAGTGAATATATGCTTCTGTCCATAGGACTTGTTTGGGAAGTCAGATCCATTCCTGGAGTTTTTCAAGCAAGGAGAGGACGGAAAGTGGCAACTTGTTCACAGAACTGAAGTATGGCCCTTTCTGTCGTCGTTTATATTCTTCTATAGCTCGATGTCTCTTCTGGCATTGAGCTGCTTCGTGAAGTTAACAATGCAATTATGTGATGCCTCTAACTTCAGGTAATCAAAAACAATCTCAATCCATCATGGAAAAAGTTCACAGTTTCCCTCCAAACGTTCTGCAGCAGTGACATGAACAAACCAATCAAGGTAGGCTGTCATGTTTTTCTTCCCTTAATGCATCTTCCTAAGCCAAATATACAGAGCGCGCTTATGTTACAGGTGATAATCATCCTACGTGAGTTGAGGATTCTAATAATGGAACGGTGTGATCACAGGTCATCAGAGCGGCAAAATGTCATGCCGTGGTTGAGTCAGCTTGTCTGTATGTAAAGTATTGGGCAGATTGACGTGTTCCAGACCTGTGCCTGATCTTTAGGTGTCTTGCTGGCAGGTAGTCTGCTACGATAAAGACGAAGACACCAGTTCAGATATGATAGGAGAGTTTACTTGCACTTCTGCGCAGCTATTGGAGGCACAGAATCATGTGGTGAGCGAGATCATTCCCCCCTGAATCCCTCTTCTCTATGCCTTCTCCCTGCAGGTCCATTGCTCTGATTATGATAGTGATGGCTCACATGATCTTATTGGCATTTTCCAAACTAATGTGACAGAGCTCCAGAAAGCCAGCCTTGGCTCTCCGGTGAGACCCTGTTTCATTGCCCTCTTGATTTGTTTCTTAGTCATGTTTAAGAAACAAGTCTGTGATGTTTACAGCTTTAAGGTCCTCCTCTGAAACCTTAACTAGGCCCTTAGGTGCTACACTCCCTGCTTCTCTATACCTGAGCTTTTTATCCCTGGTAATCCTGCCCAGATGTTGTCATGGAAGGAAGGTCTTTATTTTTTATTCGGACTTTTTTTTTTTTTTTTTTTCCCTCAAGGTGACGTTTGACTGTATTCATCCTGAAAAGAAACAGAAGAAGAAGAATTACAAAAACTCAGGAGTTGTAAAAATTAAGTCTTGCAAGGTAATAATTTGTACTTTAGAAAATGTGACAATTATAACAGTGTTAGAAAAATGTGTGCATGTTATAGTCCATCTGTAAATGTAGTTGACGGTGTATAAGGTTCTGCTCTTTTGTTTCCCAGATTGACGCAGACTACTCGTTCCTAGACTACGTGATGGGCGGCTGCCAGATTAATTTTACAGTAAATATTGCTTGTTGGGAAAATAACGGCATTGCAAGGTTTTACATCTGTTATATGTTCCCTTGTGCAAGTATGAAAATTTGGTGTTTTCTATGTAATGTTCAGGTAGGGATTGACTTCACTGGGTCCAATGGGGATCCACGTTCTCCAGACTCACTGCACTACATGAGTCAAGATGGACTGAACCAATACCTCTCTGCCATCTGGTCTGTTGGGATGGTGGTCCAAGACTACGACACGTAAGGGCATGTCTTGCGTTGTGAACGTTACATATTTGTTACTAGTACAGTATGGTGTAGGTGGTCTTTGTTCCTCTGATCTGATACTGTTGTTGACTTTGTCCTGCAGTGATAAACTTTTTCCTGCCTTTGGATTTGGTGCCCAAGTACCTCCAAACTTTCAGGTGTCTCATGAGTTTCCATTGAACTTCAACCCTAGCAGCCCCTATTGTCAAGGTAAAGGGAGCTGCTGATGTGGATTTTAGGTTGCATCGATCCTGCTTTTAACCACATGTGTTTGGCTGAACGCAGGTATCCAGGGAATTGTGGAAGCCTACCGTGCCGCCCTGCCCCAAGTGCGGCTATATGGACCCACCAACTTCTCCCCTATAATAAACCATGTGGCACGCATTGCCTCGGATGCAGCCCAACAGAGAAATGCCTCTGTGAGTCCCTCACCTCTCTGGCTTCTCTCTAACTTCATAATCCTTCCCATCATTCAGGGGTTTTCAGCCAGATCAGAGCTCAGGATCCCCTACCGCTAATCTTGTTGCGGTGTGCAGAGTCAGCACTATGTGAGAGATTCGTTCAATGTGTGATCTCATAATTTAAGAATTAAGGGGGGGCTTTAATAATTATTGTTCAGGGACAGTGGAAGATGGAGTATTTTCCGGATTGCTTAAATTGGGTAATTATGCCAACAGGCCTTCGATTTCAGGGGTTTTTCTGTTCTGCATACCCCAAGTTGGAAACCTCTGCTTTAGCTGGATGATCTTTAGAAAGCTGAATTCCCACAGGCCCTGTTGGACACACATCCGTTAATTAATGCAGATTTCCAGAGGGTCATGGGGTTCATTTTTCAGTTCACGATTTTAAGTTGTCAGCTGAGATTTAATCCTTACGCCCTGCCTGTTCACAATAGCATGCATACATATTCATTCATTCACTCACTTTATCCTATTGGGTCGCAGGGGTCTGGAGCCAAACAGGGAACAACCCTGGACAGGGGGGCCGGCCCATCGCAGCGCACACTGACACACTGTCACCATTCACTCACACATGCACACCTACGGCAATTTATTAACTCCAATTAGCCTCAGCATGTCTTTGTACTGTGGGGGGAAACCGGAGTACCCGGAGGAAACCCCACGACGACACAGGGAGAACATGCAAACTCCACACACATGTAACCCAGGCAGAGACTCGAACCCGGGTCCCAGAGGTGTGAGGCAACAGTGTCATTTTTAATTCTGTTCCCTGAATTGGTAAAAAGTTGGTGTTTGTCAAATTTGTACTGAACAGTATAATGTTTATTTTTGTTTGAACGTTTGTTGAGTAGAGCAGAACAAATGCTCCTCAATGTAAGAAGAGGCTTTACTTTAAATGTAGAACTGAAATGCACGAGTCACGTTAAACACAGCAAAGACTTTTAACGCCATTAACTACTCCTCAAGAAATGTTACAGAACTGATTTCCATTTTCAGTATTGCAATATATTAAATATATACCAATATATCAAATCAGAATAGTAAATCATAAAAATAATATGATGAGTGAAGGATATAAACATGAGAATATCTTGTATAAATCAAGTATGTGAATTTGTACTTGTGTTTGCACTTGTACAGTGGTACCTCAGAACTCAAACTTAATCCGTTCAGAACTCTGGTTCGAATCCTAAAAAGTTTGAGTTCTGATCATATTTTCCCCATAAGAAATAATGGAAAACCCAATTAATTGGATCCCATTCCCCAAAAATTACATCTAAATATTTTTTCTTTTTGAGCATTCTGAAACACAAAACGAATAGGATAAAACAAGAGCATATACTGTATTAAACACATCTAAGCACATTTATCAAAATAGTAATTTGTAAAGTAAGAAAAATGTATCCAAACAATGTGTAAAGTTAAAAGAAGAAAATATGTTCTGCCTCGATCGTCCGCTCCTTCTGTGTGCCACGCCCCCTCGTTAACCTCGTATAGAATCCCCGTGTCATCAGCTGTTTCTGGTTGTTGTCATTAGTCCTCTGTATTTCGTTCGCGTTTCAGTTTGTTTCCCCAGTCCGGTCATTGTATTGTCCGTCTGCGTTTTGCTTACTTTACCTGTAATTAAACCCCGTATTCCCCGATACCCTTTGTCTCCGTTACGTTCCCGCTCTACACGACAATATTAAATATATTAATGGTTTATTATTAATGATATGAAAAATAATTAAGAAATCTTTATTTTTAAATGTTTTTTTATGATATAATATTTACTGTTACTGTCTATCATTGTCTAAATGTATTTTTACTGTCTAAATATATGTATTCAGCTAGTGTAACATGCACGGTGCTATCATAGCGAATGCAAGGTTGAGACTGAAGCTTTACCCCTTTGTTTCTGCTGAGACACATGCCGCGTTACTCATATCCCCGCGCGTACAAGTATCTTCACAGTTTGACTTCAGAGATTCAGATCGAGTTCTAGGTCATTTTAAATTTTTTTTTTTTTACTGGTTGGTTCCTTTATGCACTGCTGCAATCCCTGGTCCTACCATGCATGGTGACACCTGCTGCCTGGGTGCACAGACTGACCTCCAAGCTACACCTACTGAGCAGAGCCTTGCGTAGTTTAGCTTGAGTAAAGCTTCAGTGTGATTTCCATGTGTCCTCCACGCAGAATTATTACGTGCTGCTCATCATCACGGACGGCGAAATCACTGACCTGGATCAGACGCGGCAGGCTATCGTCAACGCCTCCCGCCTCCCTATGTCCATCATCATCGTTGGTGTTGGGGCAGCCGACTTCAAGGCCATGGAGTTCCTGGATGGCGATAATGGTGTCCTCAAGTCCCTCACTGGGGAAGCTGCTGCCAGGGACATCGTGCAGTTTGTGCCTTTCCGGGACTTTGCCAAAGTAGGTCTAGTGATAGTCGATAGCATTGTGTTTATATTGCATGCTGGTTCGTTGTGCTTTATTTGACACAAACAGCTGTAATATTGAATTGTTGTTGGATTTACTCTCGAGGAAGTGGAGCCGTCTGCAAGGCCAGTCTCTCCCAGTCTGAGCCACGTTCAATATCCCTGATGCTGTAGTCGCACCTCGTATATATTGACCTGGTTGTCTGACATTCTCCAAGTCCTGTGGCTTTGTCTAACATCCACTCTTCTCTTTCTCACTGCAGGCTGCCAAGGAGGCCCTTGCTCAGAGTGTCCTGGCAGAGGTGCCTAGTCAACTGGTGTCATATTTCAAGATGCTCAACATTCCTCCTATTAACCTTCCCCCAACCAAGTAGTCCATGCAGGATTGCCTCCTGCCACAAGAGGGTGCCACTGCTACACCTTGAGTACAATCTGTAGCACTTGAGCCTTTACCCTGAGTTCTAGATGCAACATTTAGTTTACTATGTGGTCTTTTTTTTTTGTTTACTCCTTCATTATCAAAATTTGGAATCTCTTTATGACTGAAAATGATGTAACCCAATTTGAGATCATATTAATCCTATTACTCCTCAGCATTATAGCCAATAGACTAGAACCTGTTATACAAATGATGTAGGTCCAGAGCGAAAACAAGGAAATACATTTACAAGAGTGAATGCCTGCATCGGTGTTACATAAACAGGATTGCCATCTTAGGTAAGAAGGTACAATACGTTTAATATCTGTGTTTATAACAGAAAGCCATTGGAAGTCTTTTGAAGATTGTCGTGAATTGTAATCGGTTGAGGTTCTGGCGAATTACTCAAGTCAAATAGTTCTTTCGGTAGGATAGTGTGTAAATGCATTCTTTAAGGGAAATCATTCCAAGTTGTAGTTCACCTGCACTTATGTGGTGGTGTTGACGCAGAGATCATGTAATATACATTTTAGCCAGTTAACCTTGACTCACGTAGCATCAAAGATTGTGGAAGTTTCCCATTAATGTCCTGTGTTTTATGTACCATCACCTGGAATTCCCCAACTTATCTATTCTTCATTTCCTGATGTCTGAGTACATTTCTGAAGGACTGGATTAACAGTGAGGATTGATTTTGGGGAACCACAGAATGACTTAACGCTGCTCTGATTTTATACCTTATGCCTACAGTTGGAAATTGAGCCGGTCATTTTACAATAGCCTTTTACATGTATGAAATTATATGACCACACTGTTAGTGTATTTTGTGTCCATCGGTCGGGTCCATCTGTATTCTAGAAACAAGCCAGATGATGCCAGTGATTTGATTCTTATTCCATAAATCTCCTGAAAAAGTCAGAGTAATGCTATAGTTACTTTTAGCACTTCCAGGGTCTGCCAGCATGTGGTTTTGGAAGAATGGGAAACAAGAGTCACCAGCCCTGATCATTAATAAATGGCAACAAGCTGCTGGTCCACTCAGAATTTATATGCAACTAATATCTCTTGTGAGCTGTCAAACACAGTGTAAGATGCTTTATTCCCCCACAAAACTTTAGTTCAGATTCTCATAATGTCTTTGCAGTTTCTTTTCCCAGTTGAACTCACTCATATCAACTTAGCAGGGTTGTAGAATATCTTCTTTTAACATAATGAACTCGACGTATGCTTTACTTGCTTGTGCCTTATACTCAACATTATAGCTTAGCTGGAAATGCTTAATTGCACAAAATTTTTACCTTTTGCTGTACTTTGTCTCAGTAGTAAGAGGGGGGTTTGAATCCCTAATCTACATAACTTGATATTGGTCAGCCTTAATTTGTGCCAAAGTTTATTTTAAAGGGAATGTCGCTGTGGATATTATACAAGTTTTGTGTCAAATGCCGCCCCCTAGTGGGACATCAGCAAATAACCCTGTGGTGTTTTTGTGTAAATGTATTACATTAATAAGGGTTATTGCTAGTCAGATTGCCCAGCACTTTTCTCTGTTCTAAACCATGTTAAGCCCTATGTTTAGCCTCACTAATCTATGTGGGATAATTTTGCATTGTTTTTCTTCTTTATTTTCCCTTTTAATGGGACACAATTAACATAATCCCTGATAACTGTTTACATCTTTTTCCCTGTGTGTTCCATTGTGATCTTCTGGTATTTGTCAGTTAACTTCCATGCTCATATATGCTAAATTTCTGCCTTCTTTCAATGTATTGTGCTGTCACTGCATTATTTTGATTGGTAGTAACCCTGAAGCAATTAGACATCAAAACTGCCTTATTGCACAGTGCTATATAGATTTTATTATGTATTTTTTTCCACTATAAATAAACTGGTTCAGTGTCAGAAGTTGAGTGTATTCCTTGCTCTTGTGATTCCTCTGTGGATGCCCACGTGATGTGTTTCAGGACTCTTAAGATGGATCCCGACTCGGTCACGTCTGTCTTGAGTCCCTAAATAGGTCAGCTGGGAGAGTGTTAGCCTGAAGCTCTATAGGTCCTTGGTTCATTCCTGGATTTTGGTAGATGGTTCCTATGCCTCCGAATGGCAGTGTGTGGATCACCTTAGCCCTCTGTCACTGTATTTAAAGGTTGCTGGTTTGAAAACCATGCTCAACCGAGCAGTCATACCTCCCTTTAGCGGAGTCCTCAACCCCCCCGCGCTCCCCCATAAAAGATGCCCCAGGGACTCTGGATAGACAGTGACACCCCCCCACCCAAGCTTCTCTCTCACTTCTGTATATATGTGTGTGTGTGTTTATATAAAAAG
>JAODKF010000138.1:12204660-12223221 GCA_026779585.1 Mormyrus proboscirostris
AAGGTCCAGGAGGGGGGATGAGTCAGCTGGGATGTAAAGCAGTTCCGTTTTACTAGGGTTGAGTTTTAGTTGGTGAGTGGTCATCCAAGATGAGATATCTGCTAGACATGCAGATATCTTAGTGGAGACATGAGTATCTGAAGGAGGGAAGGAGAGGATGAGTTGGGTGTCATCTGCATAGTAGTGGTAAGAGAAGCCATGAGAGGATATGACTTCACCAAGAGATTTGGTATAAAGGGAGAACAAGAGCGGACCAAGAACCAAGCCCTGAGGGACACCGGTGAAGAGACTATGTGGGGTAAATGTGGATCCTTTCCATGTGACCTGGTATGATCGGCCGTCAAGGTAGGATGCAAGCCAACGTCAAGCCAAGCCACCAATACCAAGACTCCTAAGGATGGACAGGAGAGTCTTGTGGTCGACCATATCAAATGCTGCTGATAGGTCAAGAAGGATGAGGACAGATGACAGTCTGCCTGACCTTAGCTTCTCAGTGACTGCTAAAAGGGCAGTCTCTGTGGAGTGTGCTGCTTTGAAGCCAGACTGGTTATGATCCTGGAGGTTGTTCTGAGATAGGTAAAGAGATAGCTGTTTGTAGACTGTGTGTTCGAGGATTTTTGAAAGGAAGGAAAGAAGCGATACTGGTCGTTAGTTGCAAATGTCTGAGGGATTTAGAGTGGGTTTTTTCAGGATGGGAATGATCCTGGCTATTTTGACTGCTGTTGGTACATGACCGGAAGTTATGGAGCCATTAATGATGGTGGAGATGAAGGGAATATATTTACTATAGAAGCTCCTCTACTTACGAACCTTCAACTTTCAGACATACGAATGAAGAGGCTCCCATTTACTGCAACATCAAAGTTTGTTCTGCGCGCCAATTCCGCCTAGTATGAATTCTGGCCGCTACTCTCTCAGCGCAGCAGCGTAGCGTGCGTACTCCCAGCATCCTAGTTCTTTGTACTTGAGTATTGATAAGACGTACTCTCGAGATCAGTTTACTTTGTTTTTATTGTGAAATACTCTATGAATCCATTATCCATTTTTGTATCATTAGTAATGTGTTTTAAGATAAGAAAACACGTACAGTCGGCCCTTGTTTATCACGGTAAATCAGTTCCAGACTCTACCGCGATAAGAGAATTTCCATGAACTAGGATTCTTCATTTATAAATTAAATATTTTCATAGTAAGAGCATAGAAAACCTGTTTACGACCTTCTAAATACGGTTTTTAGCATTATTAGAGCCCTCTAGACATGAAATAACACCCTTTAGTAACCATTACTGTTATGATTGCTGGACACGGAAGCAGGAACGGGGAGACGAGGAATCGAAGGGTTTATTTGGAATCACTCCAAATGCAGGACACAGGAACATGTAACATCAAAACTTCAATGACAGACCTGGGGTTACAGAGTCTGACGTGGACTTAAATACACCAGACAAATCAAACTGACAGAAAACAGCTGGTCACAATCGGGGTTAATAAGGGGGCGTGGCACATAAGAGGATCGTACAGGCAGGTCATGACAATTACACTCGTATTACCTAATATATTTGACAAACCGTGATAGAGTGAAGCTGTAGAAGTCGAAGCGTGAAATGGCGAGTGACGACTGTATTGACATTGATATCATACTGTCATGCCTCAGTTGTCCGAGCTTCCGCCCCCTCATTTACCTGTTGTGGAATCCCCGTGTTACCAGCTGTTTTAAGTCATGTTGATTGTTGCTGTGTATTTAAGTCCGTGTTAGAGTATGTTTCTTCAGTCCAGTCATTAACGTCTTGACATCGTTTTCATGTTCCTGAGTGTGTTTTCCCAAAATAAACCCTGTGTTCATCTGATTTCACCGGCTCCTGTGCTGCTTCCCTGCGCTGAAATCATGACAGAAAGACCGGACTCAGGAAACATATACTTATACTCAGGAAACATATACTTAACACGGACTTAAATACACAAGACTAATTAACACAAATAGATAACAGCTGATGACACTGGGATTCCTCACAAGGTAGCGAGGAGGGTGTGGCAAACAGGGGGATCGATACGAGCAGGGCATGACACATACACGTATTTATGCATGCAAATTTGAGTACCCTTAAAATGATGTTGAATAACGACTTACGAACATTTCAAGTTACGAACGGCTGTTCGGAACATATCTCGTTCGTAAGTAGAGGAGCGTCTGTATATGCTTTTATCCAAAGTGACATACAATTTAAGAAGCAGGATCAACCAATCCCTGGAGTGATTGGGATTAAGAGTCTTGCTCAAAGACCCAATAGTGAAATCACTCTGCCGACCACGGGATTTGTACCTGCAACCTTATGTTCACGGGCCCTAATCTGCAAAGATCCACACAAAAGCCAATTAAAGTCACACGACTGATGATAAACAAAACCGTAATTCTATTGGCCTCCTCTGTTGCCCCAACAGGAATCTTCTCCTGCCCAAGAGGATGCCAGTGGAACGACCATGGGCCAAGTTCCTGCTGAAGATCTACAAGGCAGAGGGTCTGCCCAGCATGAACGCCGGCTTCCTGGGAAGCTTCTCAAAAATGATGGGAGAAAAGAAAGTGTTCATTGATCCCTATGTGCAGGTCACATTTGCAGGACAGCAGGTACAAGAAATTCAAAAATGACACATAACCATTTTATTTTTGTATGCCTGTTTGCGTTACATCCATGATCAACTCACGGGTCTCGTGGAGGCTGTGTGCCAAATAGTGGTATCCGGTAATACTGGTTGGTGTTTTCCTTAGACTAACAGCCATTTACTGCCAGGTATTTAGACTCATAACATAAACTCAAAATAGTTTTTTTTTTTTTTTCCTCCAGGAAACTAGGAAAAATGTACATCCCGACAAATATACTTACATACACAGAACACACCTTGAAACAGCGTTATTTGAGTACCGGGTTGTGGCCCACATGTTTGCCTTGAACATTTTCCTTCTTTAAGAGCCTTTGGAAAAGGCAAATATTTGAAATGATTTATGTCCTTGATGACGTCATTCCGTTTGTTCACTTCACTGCAGGTGCCTGTGTGCCTCAGTAGCCTCGAGACCTGATTCTTTTTTCAGACAATCAGAAACTAGTATTGATGAAAACACACGCTAAGTAAAGTCCGTCACACATTTCCCTCGGGTCTGTTGAATATATATCCCACAAAATTCAAAATGACTTTCCTTTGGAACAATTGACAGACTTTCTTACAGTTTAGAACACGAAACAGACAGGAAGAAGTGAACAGACAGAATAGTACCTAATGCAGCGAATTATGACCTACATATCATAGAGTTGCCAACTTTGGTCAGCTGGCTGGGATGAGATTTTCAAATCCAGACAAGTATGCACACACATATTTACAAGTTATTACCTTGTAAATAGTGTATAGGTTTTGCAAAATGCCCCCATGCTCTTGATGTAGCTAATTTTAGGGTCATAGTGGAATACTATAGATTTGACATAGGATTTCTTGTGTGATTCAGAATCTGTGTCACTCCAGGTGCGCGAGTTGACAACCCTGGAATCAGATTTTTGAAATATTGGATATTGTTTAATTTTTAATCTAATAATAATTTGCTCTGCAGACTTAATGACTGTTCCCTATGGCTTTACAAGCACATCCAATATCTTACACCCAGCCTGCTGTGTGTCTTGCTCATGCCCATGGACAAGTTAGCATGACTGATTTTGCCAAGACCACAAGTATGATCTTTGTGCTCTTGGTATTGAGAAACACCACAGGAAACATGTTTTTCCTCAAGTAAAACAAAACTAATTGATAATAAATAAGTATTACTCTGTTGTTTGTGTTTTCAGGGTGAAACTTCAGTTGAAAGCACCACTAATGCTCCCCAGTGGAATGAACAGATCTCCTTCATCGAGCAGTTCCCCCCTCTTGCTCGACGAATCAAAATTCAGATCCTTGATGATGCCAACATTGGTGATGTTGCCGTAGCGACACACTTCTTGGACTTGCAGCAAGTCTCTGACCCCAACAGGAATGGTAGGGTAGAGTGTTTTTAAATCACACTTTAGTGAAATCAAAGTTCAGGATATCTGTGAAATGATCTAGCTGTCTTAAATGAATTGTCTTTGGGTTCTACAGGGTTCCACCCCACATTTGGACCATCTTGGATTAACCTGTATGGATCGCCCCAGAACTCTGCCCTCAGGGATATCCACCGCGATCTGAATGAGGGCCTAGGTGAAGGCATCTTCTACCGGGGCCGCATTCTGATCTCCTTGTCTGTGGAGGTGTATGCATCTCCATCCGCGGCCATCATAGAGAACAAGGCTGCAGCTGCTGTTAAAAGCACCCTCAGCAAGCTGACCCTAAGAAAGAAGAGCAAGAAATCCAAGGAGAAGAAGAAAAAGGAAACAGAAGGTGAGAGCAATGGCGTCCGATGGGTGGCATTAAGATGTGTCCTTTGCTAAAATATCTAGCTGTATAAAAGATAAAATGGGCTCTCTTGGGGTCATTCAACATCTTGATACTTAATAACAATGCTGTGGCACATCTGTGACATGCCGAAAATTCTGTAAATAAAAGAATCTTGGGTTGGAAGTGGGCTACTTGTTTTAAATATAACCTGCTTCTGGGATTCCAGGAATTTTGGAAGACATTCTAAGTTGTACAACTTCTCCAGTTGCATGTTGTCATTTTCTGTAGTGATGCAGAGTGGAGCGGGAGAAGAGCCTGAAGACTCGAGTTCAGATCTGCCCAGCGCAGTGACCGTGGAGGTGGAAGAGATTCACCCTCTTCCAGAGGTCAGTACATGCACTCAGGATGTCGGCTAACTTACATTGTAAGTCTAGCAAATGACCTATGCTTTACTTTTCTTGAAGACAAACCGGGTTAGAATCCTACGGCTAAAGGACCCAATTTTTAAATCACTCCACTGACCATTTGGATGGTGGCTGACTCTAATCTTTCCTTAATTATGGGTTGTTTTGGGCAAAAGTGTCTGCTAAATACATAACTGTAATTCATGTTACATTTCACATTCAAGGGTTAAATATTGGAGCCCTACTTAAACACTCATTTAATCATCCATGCGCATTTGTAAAATTAAACACATATTTCTGATGCAGTCATTATTATTATCTGATCAATTGTTATTAAACAATAAACTTTTATTTTTTTATATTTTTCTTTGCAGAATTTTTTGGGGCCGAAGGAAGAATTTTTACTGTTCGCATCTCTTTTTGAAGTGACCATGATTGATCCATCTGTAGGAAATAGATTGCTCACGTTTGAGTTATCCATTGGTATGTGTTTGGCTTTTTGTATTGAAATATTTTATATTTACACAGCTGGCAAAAAACCCAGAATTGTACAGAAAGGTATTCTTTTTCTACACAATCCTGGCTGTATACTTCATATGAAATCCACATTGTTTTGGCAATACAATGACACGTGTCATATAATCCCCATGGTGATCACTGTCCCCAAGGCGCACTTTTTCGTTTGTCCTGGTGCCACCCACTTTCCACAATTGGCTGTCATAAATGTAATGTTGGTCAGCAGGATTAATTATATACTTACCGGCAGGCTATGCAATGCACCGCGCTTGAAACACCGTAAATTAATATGTGTATTTGTGTTTTCCTGTTAATACTGAATCTCAGAAGCATATATTGCCCTGGAACGTGTGTGTTTCGTTAGTGTGTAATTGTGAGTGTTGTTTACATTGATGGCTTCCTTGTATATGCCTCTTCTAGTATTAAATCAATAGCAGTTGTTGGTTTAATATTAATAGTAATAGAGGAAATTCCATTTTCCATCTTCATTAAAATAACTCACCACTACACGTTTATTTGCCCTCTGTATGTGGGTCTGGTGCATCAAAAACATTCTGGGCCCTCTAGGACTCTGGCGTGACAATATTCATTATATAGCCAAAAGTATGTGAATACTTACTTCTCCAACATCTCTTTCTGAATAACAGTTGCATTAAAATGATGCTGCTCAGCCCATTGTCGCTATGATAGCTTTTGGAAGGCTTTCCATTTGATGATGAACCATTGCTGGTGGGATTTGCTGCCATTCCGGTTGGGTGTTCATGTTAGGTGATCAGATCACATTTTGTGTAGCCAACCACTTCACAGCTTAACATAATCCCAGATTCCATTTCATATCTGAACATGATTCCAGATCTCACTTCAAAAATGAACCTGATCCCAGATCCCACTTCACAGCTGAACCAGATCCCAGATCCCAATTCAAAGCTGAATATGATTCCTGATCCCTCTTCACAGCTGAACCAAATCGCACTTCACAGCTGAACCAGATCCCAGATCCCAATTCAAAGCAGAACATGATCCCAGATCCCTCATCACAAGTGAACCAAATCCCACTTCACAGCTGAACCAGATCCAAGATCTCACTTCACAGTTGAACATGACCCCAGATTCCACTTCACAGTAAAACCTGATCCCATATCCCACATCGCAGTCACTCCACTTGCAATTGACCAGGACAGCTAACTAGTAAAAATGTCCATACTCTTGTGTGAGCTGTGAACTTGGTTGAATTATGAATTTGGCCAGTGGGGGCAGGCAGTAGGGGGCCGTAAAGCACTACTGACCACAAGTCACACAATTTGCAGTGCAAGTTAAACACTAGGAGCCTCATTTACAATGCAAGTCCAATACCAGGGCCCTTGGTCATATACAGCACAAATCAACCATCAGGGCCCCTGGATCCCTCAGCCTATTCAGCCCAAGTTAATCACTAGGGGCCCCCAGGGCCTTCTGCATGTTCTGCATGGCCCCCTGGCATGGCAAGTGCAAACTGACCTTCAGGACCCCTGGGGCCATTTTTACATTGACAAGAGTCAATTACCAGGACCCCCAGGCATACGTGTTATGAGATTCCAGGCCCTTTACATGGTATGTACACTGTACCTGTGTGTTCTTCCATCTCCCCCTCCATGACTGGGGAGACCTCCAAACAACAGGAGCCCAGGGGCCTCTCAGGACCACAATCTGGCTCTGGTTGTGAACATATAGAGAAGTGTGCGTGCCTCTGTGTGTGTGTGAAGAGGGCTGTGTGTTATTTGTGCAGGAGTGTATATATGAGCTCTTTGGACATGCATGTGAGTCACATGAACAGATGTATGCGTATTGGGTGCGTTCTGTGGACAGGGAACTACGGCAAGGCAGCAGATGTAGTGGTGAAATCCAAGAAGAGCGCGGGCCCGGATAGCCAAGGGGAGGACACGCAGCCACTGCTGGATGCTTCAGAGGACGAGCTGGAGAGAGAGCAGATCACTGACCCAGATCCTTCGGCCAAATCCGTCACTGCCCCCAGAAGACCGCAGCCCACAGAGTACGACAGGTAAGTGACTTTAGTTGGCATAGTTATTAGGAAACTAGGCTTGTGAGCAGACTCAACACCCTGGAGTACCTGTAATGTTTTGCTCTTACTAATTTTAAATGTAATCAATGTGATACTACTAAGATAAAAGTATCCTTTCAACAATTCCACATTAACAATAATTACATACTTGCAGCTGAACTGTTTTACTTGACATTTCTTAATGTCAAAGACAAAATAAAGAGGCCATGAAGGGTCTTGAGAGCAGAACAACAAAGGCAGCAGAAGTGGACAAGGGAACAGAGTAACAACACAGCAACATTAGCACAAACCTAACACACATTCTCACATAATGACCAATTACAGAACTGAATTAAGGCAGGGACATAAATACACAAACCAAACTGGGTAACAAAGTAGTAGGAGTCATGCCTTGTCCACACGTACACGGGTATTTTTTAAAACGGTGTTTTTCCTCCTCCGTTTAAAAAATAAAAAATCCCCGTCCACACGAACATTGTCTTCTAGAACATTTCCCTCCACATGAAACCGCTAAAACGCGCTGTCAAGAGCCAAACCAGCAGGTGGCATTATAACTCTAACCGTACTGCCATGGTAGCCAATCAGA
The DNA here is from genome assembly GCA_026779585.1 of Mormyrus proboscirostris. Taxonomy (NCBI): domain Eukaryota; kingdom Metazoa; phylum Chordata; class Actinopteri; order Osteoglossiformes; family Mormyridae; genus Mormyrus; species Mormyrus proboscirostris. Next base: position 12,212,618 of record JAODKF010000138.1, read on the forward strand.
AGCCTAATTGCCAGTCCTGTTAAGTTGAAAACCATGGCGCACATTCCGACGCCTGTGTTGATCAATATAATGTGAGATTGACTCAACATTTATCTGTATACATGTAAGAAGTCCTGTCAGCAAGGTTAACACAAGCACTATTTCGGCAAAGTCCGCCATTGCTCAAACTCACCTAATTTATACAGCGAACAGCTCACACTCTGACGTTAAACAAAGTGGACAACGGCCCACATTGTGACGTTTCGGGCCAAAAACTCTGTTTTCCCTGTCTACATGTCGACGCTGAAAACGGAATTTCTTAAAATCTTCCAGTGACCAAAGATGCTGTTTACGTGTGGACAAAAGACGTATAGAAAAGGGTACGTTTTAAAAAAATACCCGTGTACATGTGGACAAGGCATCAGACACAGAACAATTAACCATTCAAAGAGGATGCAGGACAGCGAGCAATCAGGTAGAATAATCAGGTGGGTCAGATAAACTTAATGATGGGAACAAGAGACCAACAGGGAAACTGAGAAACAGAATCACATACTAAGAACGTAACAGAGACAAGTAATACATGATTACAAACACAGGGACCTAGCAAAACCCAAACCGGAATGCAAACAAAAAGAAAAAAAGGCAAGAAACACTGGGGAACAAAATCCAGTAACACGAATAAAGAGGAAACTGGTTTCAAACTCATGACCAAATGGTTTATAGGCCCATAGAGCTGTGTGGCAGTCTGGGTAGGGGGGAAACACAACAAGGAATTGAAGGACAACAGGGAGAACAGGATGGCCAGCGACCCCTGCTGGCCAAACGGGAAGGAGACGCGAAAGGTTGGGGAGGACGGGTGCTGACTCTGACAAGTTTCTTTGATTTGAATTTCTTTGAATTGGAGGATACTGCACTGTGATGTGTTTAAATTGTGCTACATTTGCAGACATACAGTAATTGATATGAAAATGGATTAAGAAACATTTCACCAGTGGTGTGAGTTTAAGCATGTTGTTTTTGTATGTTATCATACATCCCCCTGTTTTACTGTGCTTATATATTCGTTTATATTTTATATAGGCACATTTTTGTGACAGTGGCATACTTAGATCAATTAGAATTTCTAACCTGCGCAGTTTGTGTGTATGTGTGTGTGTGAGTAAGTGAGTGTGTGGGTTATGTATATATTACATTGTGGGGTTCAAATGTCCCCACAGTGTGATTAAAAACCTGTTACATTGACATTGCTTGGACCATTTCCCGGTCAATTTTATACAAATCTATGACTGCAATTAAAAAACTAAAAAGTATTGCATTTTTTTTGTTTACTTATGGTTATGGTTAGGGCTGGGTAGAGGGTAAACTCATTATTTTGGGATTAGAGAGTCCCCACAAAGATATAATTACCAATCTGTGTGTATATGTTTTTTCCGTGTGAGGGACCAGCATCCTGTCCAGGGTATCCGACACCTTATACCCATTTTTATCTTTTAATCTGCGACAGGCTTCTGTTCCATTCCCATAATCTAGCACTAAATAATAATCTAGATCTCGGTGATGATTACTGAGGAAACTGTAACTACTTATTTCTTAGAAAAGATTGTAAAGAGTCAAACTGTGAGACAGGGGACCTATATGCCTTAGATGAAATGTACACATTTCTCTCTCTTCCAGGTCCTTCAGCTGCATTCCGATGCTACAAGAAAAGCCATGTATCTATGTGTGGAACTACTGGGAGGATCACAGCTTTCGCATTTACAATCGCAACTGGCTCTCCAAGATGGGTGACAGGCTGGTGAGCTATATGGGAATCCATGTTTCAAGCCGGTCTCTAGACTTCAGGATTTGCCGCAACGCAATCCTGTGACGTATCGTCTTTCAGGAGCACGGGATCGACGAGGTGGAGAAACTCACCAAGAGACCGAGGAGTAAGGCCAAGGAGAGGCTAGTGGAGGTCCTGCTGGAGTTTGTGGCCAGCTGCAAGTGAGTCCCATGTCCCATGTCAATATCAAGGTGTATCTTTGTGTAAGATAATCCCTGTGGATCCCTGTGTGGGTAACTCTTAGCTTAGAGTCACCATGTAAGGGGTTTTCAGCTTGGAGTCACTCTGTAACAAAGGGATTTTCATCTTGGAGCCACTGTGTGACAAAGGGATTTTCAGCTTGGAGTCACTGTATAACGCAATGTGAGAGATTGCATTTTTTTTTCCCATGGGAAACCCCCTTTTTTGCACTTTGTTACTGTATACCTATAACAATAAAAGTATTCTATTCTATTCTATTCTATTCTATTCTATTCTATTCTTCCTTTGTCTAAGCCTTAATTGCTTTTCATTAGTGGTAGAGTCACTAGCTATGGTCTGTTTTTATTTTGGGGTCCTTTGTTTGTGTAAGTTTAAAAAACCCTTGTAAAACAGAAATATTAGAAAAACAAACTATTATATATAAACGCAAGTCAGTCACTGACTTAAGATTACTGCATGAAACTTTTAGAGCTTAAATGGTTTGTATATTACTATTCAGCATTAATGTAATAAAACAGTATTTGACTGTTACTAGTTTGAGAATTATTGCATTTCTGAGCATGTACTGTTTGTGGCACAAAGAGGATCATGAATTGTAGACAAGCTACAGAACAATTTAACAAATAATTTTATTTGGTGAAATAATCTGTGCTAGATCAAGAACAAACCAAGATGTGCATCTTCCGTTCTTTGTTTTGTTTTAAAACGTGCATATTTGCTTTCCTGTTCACGGCTCAAAGGCAGTACAGCTCGAGCTTAAACCGAAAGACGATGGTACGGGCGAACAACCTCGACAGATGTCGCATGGAGCTTATCAAGAAAAACATTGTGAGTTCGGGTCAGAGAGTAAACCTTAAACATTACATATGGATTTATTCATTCCGAAATAACATTAAATGTAGACATCATGCCTTCGTCTGCTATTTCAGATGCCTCAACTCCCTCACATGTTTTGATTGCTTCTTTTCAGTAGGATGTTTTGCACTTTGTTGTCTGATTTTAAGTATGATGCTTCCTTCCTTCTACCCAGATCCTCTTGGCTAAGCAAGCCCTGAGAGCACGACGGAGAGTCACCAACCGCGCCGTCAAAGAGAAGATCGGTGACGCAAAGAGGATCCTGAAGAAGATACGCTTTCTGGCCCAGGAGGTTCTCCGGATCATTTAATGCCCATCTTTTAATACATCGGCACCTTAGCATGTCCGCCTTTCTTGACCTAAGTTGTCATTTCATCCTGGTTTTTGTGATTTTACAGTGGCTCAGTGGGTAACATTGTCGTCTCAATTCTCTGGGGTTGGGGGCTGAAATGCCAATTCTGTGATAAACTGGCATTCTGTCAGGGGTATACCCCAGCCGTGACATTTCCATTCATACTGGCTGGTAATTTCAGCCGAAAGATGTACTTTGATATTTGTCAGGTACGATCCTCGAGCCTATATCCCATACTGGTTTCGAAGTTCAAAAATCTGTTGATTTAGGAATCCTCAGCCGTACATATTAGCTGAATAGTTTTTATCACGGATAGTCCTATCAGCTGCCATATTCCTTTGCTGAAGGGGCTTTTTGTCCTATGATAATGACATCCTTTGCTCTATACTAATGACTGTCTTGTGTCAAAAGCTGCCCTAATGATCAGCATAATTACTGCATTACTTCGCTTGCGTCCCCCGATTCCTGCTTGACTAACTGATGTGCATAGTCCTGTTATAACGGCAGTCATATTATGTTGTAATGTGCTGTGAAAGTGCCGTGATGCTCTTATGCTAATAACTGTACCTCGTGTGAACAGTGCTGACATTCTCGTCCCGGTGATTATTCCCCGCCGCTATCTGTCGCGCGCCTAGTGTTAACGGCCCTCTCGTGTGTCGACAGCCCCAAAGCACGCTGCCCGACGTCTTTCTCTGGATGATGAGCGGAGCGAAGCGGGTTGCCTTTGCCAGGATTCCCTCGCACACGATCCTTTTTTCCCTGGTGGAGGAAGAGAAGGGCAAAGACTGCGGTAAAATCACCACCATCTACATGAAGGTAACACTGATGCCTATAAGTTAATACGGTATCGCCCATCAGTTTGGTCTGGTAGCCGTGTGATACAGACACGACTCCCATCAGTGCGTTCCTGATCCTTTGGCAAGAAGTACAGGAGCCTTTTTCGCTTAAAATTCCACGTTTAAATGTCGGCGCACTCCCTGCTGAAACAAACCAAGCTTTTCGAGAACTGCTTAGTTGTGTGAGTTGAAGCATCATCTGTTCCTCACCCAGACACCAGGAGCACCAATCGGTGAGATATTTGCCAAGCTAGAGGTATACTTCTGGCTTGGGGTCACCAAGTATGCCAAGAACAACATAAGTAGCCTTCCTGCTGAATTCCGGCCCGTCTGCGAGGAGGCCCTGTCCAGCGTGGCCATCACGCCCAGCATGCCTCCTACCAAGCTCCTCTGTGAAGGCAAGTCAGACATGAACCCCAGGCTGGGCTCTGGATATCTGCAGCGACTCATTTTTGGGTTCACAAAGTATTTACAGTTTATTTCCATTTTTAAGCCAAATGGATTAACCTACCTTAGTGTTTCTCATTGCTCTTGCTCTGCAGTTTGATATTTTTAAAGATGTTTTTCGGTACATGTATTGTATATTCACAGAAACTTAACTCTGGATGGCTAAGAGAAGTGTTTCGCCCAAAGCCTGAGACTATTTGAGACTTTCCTGAATACACTTGTAGCTTTAGCAGCCATGGTGAAAGCTGTATGCATTTCCGTCTGGTTCTGTAGCTTGTGGGCTATTTACGTCAGGCAAGTTTTTCCTTCATGCATCGTAACCTCTAGATGCTAAGACTCACAGCGTGTCTGTTGCAGACAGCCGTTACTTTCAACTACGGGCCCACATTTACCAAGCCCGCGGGATCCTGGCCGCTGATGACAATGGGCTCTCGGACCCCTTCGCGAAGGTGGTGTTTTCCACACAGTGTCAGGTGACGCGGGTGAGTTGTTCCCACAGTCCAGCTCTTATCTGCTTTGCTCCTAACGAACTCCATCATCCACGTTTCTTTTTCTTGCCGTCTTGACGAAAAGCTGTTGCTGCTTCTGTGTATCGTCTCAAACGAGCCATCCCTTCTGTGTGTATGGCAGATAATGGAGGAGACTCTGTCCCCTACCTGGTGTGAGCTGCTGCTATTCGAGCAAATCCTCATCGAGGGCAGCAAAGAGGAGCTGAGGACAGACCCTCCCATAGTCGTCATCAGCCTCTTTGACTATGACAAGATTGTAAGCCCTGTAATTCTCCTCCTGCAGAGCTGTGCCATGTTTCAATATGTTTCCCTAGTAATACACCGCACAATAACATTTCTCTGATAACGTAGAGTGTCTGCCGCATGTTCTAGCTTCCATTTTCTCTGTGACTGCATGCGCTCTGTGTACCCACGCATGTTACTGCCCCTGTATATCTTGGCTTCCCGTGACCGGTACGTGTGTTACGTGTTGCATGCATTTCCAGTGTGTCGCATGCGTCTTCCCCACCGTCGACGTGTTAGTTAATCGGCTGTGTGCGCCCCAGGGCAGCGCGGAGCCGCTCGGTCGGGCCTTCGCAGAGCCGGAGATCAAGTTCGTAGAGGAGGCTTACAAGAAGCCGGCGCTGCAGTTCTTCGACATCACTAAGGGCAAGGTCCAGGCCGGGGAACTGCTGGCTGCCTTCGAGCTCATCGAGCTGGACTATGCCCACTTTGGGGAGGTGAGGCTGCCTGGAAACCACTGCAGCCCTGAAAAGCCACCGTCACAAGCCGGACTGAGGGGTCGGGGGGGCTGACAAAGAAACAGGAAAGTAAAGAATTAGGAACCTGCTTTAAAAGAGGTGCTGTCGATACACCGTCAAATTTCACGGAAGACAATGCATCTTGCAAGCATTTTGACCAAAAATGGAAATTCTTGGAAACCAGGGGCCGGTTGCACAAAACAGTTAAGATTTTCCTTGAAGTCCGAGTTAAGGTTTCTTTAAAATAAAATCATTGCTACATGTTTATAATTCATTATTAAATCTGGCTAGCAGATCGATCTTTTATCCACACAATAAAAAATGATGTAACATAATTCCGCTAATAAGCATTGGCGAATTTCACTGCCACCGGAAAAAAGATGGAAGAAGAGGGTATTAATTGAATTTTCCCATGCAGAAATATAGAGACGTATACAAAAAAGAAACTCATCAATGATTTTAATGTAATTGTCATTAATGCATGTTTTAGTCATGTCTTTTTTTTAATTAACAAGCCACTTTTTCATCATGGAAAATAACACTGGAGGCAATAACAGGAATCACAAACAAGCATGAGTGCAAGCAAACAATCGATCTCCATGGAAACTACAATTTGGGGCTGTCTGCTGTAAAATCTCTGTGAATGCAGTAAATCCCTTAAGGTTTTTCCTTAACTAAGGCAACCTTTTAAGGGATTCTGTGCAATACCCTAAAATAAATCCCTCAGCTAAGGAGAAATTAAACCTTAAGTGTCATAATTAAGGGGAAGACTCAAGGTGTCCTGTGCAACTGCCCCATGACCCTTAAGAGAGGCATTTCCTATTACTAATAGAAAGCAGAACGTATTTCAATAAATGTCACCAGTCTAGCTTGCTGAGTTATACTGAGTGTGAGCAGGGAAGACAGAGATACTGAAAATAATCAAAAGAGGGCAGTAGTCAGCTGAGTGTGTAAATGGAGCTCTACTCTGGTTGCTGGTTCAAATCCCAGGAGCAGTCATGCTCTAGTAACCTTGAGATATCTATTCTGACTTGCTCCAGTAAATCATCCGACTGTTAATGCATAGAATATCGCTGTGGGTAAAATTGTCAGTGAAGGACAACATGAGCTAAAAAAAAACAGACGGGCAGATGTATGACCATAATAATTACATGAAGAATGTAACAAGGGTTAATCTGGGATCTCTCTTTCTGTTATGGTGCCTCCAGCCTTCTCTGCCCGCCAATGTGGAGCCCAGAGAACCCGCCTACCTGCCCGAGGAGAAGTACTACGTCATCCCAGATGGAGTTAGGCCCGTGCTGCGGAAATTCCGAATTGAGGTCAGCGGCCTTAATCTCTCATCCAGAGGCTGGTGTCGCTACGGGCGATCAGACTGCATGAGGGATGAGATGAAAGGAAACGAGAGCCACTAACAGCAATGGCCAGGACAGCAAATGCTGTTTCTCTGGCAGATGCATGAAGTTTCACATGAAGTTTCACGTGAAGTTGCACAAGTTTTAGAATTTCTTCAATCTGCTCACTTCTGCTGTTCTACTTTCTGCCTGGTCTTTGATATTTATTAGTGAACATTTCTGCATTTCTGAACTAATAATTTCTTGCAAGTTATGTGAGTTTTAGGTGAGCAAGGGTTGGCAATTAGATAGCAATCCCAATGGACGCTCACTCATTCAGGATCGGGCTCGCAACATGTTGCAGAAGAGATTTTATATGCACAACAGCAGCTGGGTTCCAGAAGCTATTCGATGCATATTTCATGTAGTTGCTAGGCAGATTATAAAGTGAATGTCTGCATATTCATCTTAAATACACTGACTCTGCGTCTCTGAAGCAGCCCTCAAATCTGGAGCCATGTTTCCTTTATTCAGAGGTTGACAGTTCCAGTCCTACAGAGATGTCATTAAGCATCTGACTGACACTAAAAAGAGAAGGCTGTTTCAGTATCCAAATAATTACTTTAAATAATAATTGCTGAAATGTGGAGTTTGCATTTTCTTTGCCTTTTCATGGATTACCTTCAGTAATGCCTGTTTCCTCCCACACTCGAAAGGTAAGCCGCTATAGTGAACTGTGGTTGTGTGTGAATGGCATCCCATTCAGAGTGTCCCTGATGCTTCGTACCCTGTGTCTCCTGGGATAGGCTCACCATAGCCCTGCACTGAATCAGTATTTGAAAGGATTGGATGGATGAATAGATGGATGGGTGGATGAATGGATGGATGGATGGATGGGTTGATAGATGGATGATGGATGGATGGATTGATGGATGAATGATGGATGGATTAATGATACAACGGATACCAGTACACTTTGCAGTTATTTAAATCTAAAACTGCCCACGGACTCCTTGACTTGTCAACCATTACAGCAACTGCTGGCGAAAAGTTCATTTAGCTTGGGTGAGATTTGAGGGCTGATCAACACGGTTCTGCTCAGGTGCTGTACTGGGGCCTGAGGGACCTGAAGCGCGTGAACCTGTTTGAGGTGGAGAAGCCACAGGTGTGGATCGAGTGTGCTGGCCAGAGAATCCAGTCTGAGGAAATCGAGAACTACAAGCTCAATCCCAACTTCAAAGACATTGTCAAGCACTTCGATGTGGTGAGTGACCACAGAGCAGGCTGGAAGCATCCTGTCTACAATACCATGTAGTACCACTGGATTCTCTGCAGTTCCTAAAACCTACAAAAATCCAAACTGCTTAGAACATATCGTGGAGAATCTTGCAAAATGTGATGGCCGCTCTCTCGTTCAGGAGCTGCCTGAACTTGTCTACCTGCATCCTCCGCTCACCATCTTCGTCATGGAGCAGCGCGCCTTCGGCCGGCTGGTCCTGGTGGGCACACACGTCGTCCAAAGCCTCATGCACTTCGCACCAAAGAATCTAGATGAGTGGAAGGAGGAGGAGGAAGAGATAGAGCCTGAGTGTAAGACTTTGATGTTGCATGTCTTGCACTTTCCTCAATAGAAATGAAAATGACAGTTATTTTACTTCTGAATAGCTCATTGGTTAATACCATCCACAACAACTTGTTTATTTTACATTTTAAAGCTTTATTTATCTATACAGGTGCATGTTTTACCAAAACAACATGGCCATGTACTTACATACCGCATGCAGTTTAGTAAAGGTCTTCACCACTCTGCTGTACAGACCTGCTCAGTGCTGCCACCTTCCTATCTTTTGTGAAACTGCATCAAATAACACTATTACACTGGACTTCCATAAATGATAGTTTACCTGCCTTTAAAGACTAATGAATGCATTTTCTCAACCAACAGGCTGCATGAGAATCACAATGAGAAATATATATTCTAGGCATTGACCAAACATGAACATATTTCACCTAATTTTTATGCTGAAAAATATGAGATTTTTCATAGATCAAAATTATTTCTGGTATGAAATAATATATGATGAAAGAACAGAGAAATGGTCTTTATCATAGGAAATGTTTGATATCCATGAAATTGTTAAATTCTGAACAAAATTGTTTAAAGCCTCTGCATTTGACAAGATTCAGTTATCTCAGATGTTTTTTTTTTGTTTTTCAGGTAATACATGATATGCTTAAATTACTGTATCATACACGCGGGAAACGCAATCACATTTCTCTTTGAAGCTAATGCTTATTTTAATGATTTTTAATGGCACATTTGAATAACAGTTGGATCAAACTAATTGCCAAAGAACAGAACCATATGGCAATCTCCATTATCCAGTCAGAGTTTACATCCTAAGGGACAGTCCTCAAAAAATGTGTGTCATGTGAAACCGGACACATGGTTCATTAATCATCCTAGCCTGCCTCTGTTTTCCAATTGGACAGTTTCTCTTCTTCATCCCGGCTTCTTGTTTTCATTTAAGAGACACAGTTGAGCATCTTTCGGGACAAATTATTTCCATTGTAGGTCAGGTTGATTTTATGGGTAGCTGGCTGACACTGCGGGGATAGCATTAGGCACCCCAGGAGTGAAATGCATCTAACAGATGTGCATCCAATTTTTATTGCTATGTGCTACGTAGCTAGATCTATACAGCCAGTAACAATTATTTGTTTTGGTAGCAAAAAATGAAAGCATGGCTAATGAGGAAAGGGAATACGCCCAACATTTTGGGTGACTGACGCAAGACAACGATGATGATTAATACATTTATTGCATTTCAGCCAAGAAACCTGCCAAAGCAACAACGGCCCTGAACACAGTGATCAGCATGGACCTAAGGGGCTTACCGATCAAGGACACCAAGATTCCCATCAACCCGCTGAACTTGGTCACAGTGAGTTCCGCACACCATATTTATATGATCACAGGAAACAGCAAGCTCCCTAAAATGCCAACAAAGTGATGCCAAGGGTCTCTTCTTAATCACAGACAAAGCATATTGTCACAACTGAGCAGAGTTGGATAATTCAGGTCCAGAGAGTAAAAGTCCAGGCCAAGATTTTGTTTCAACCGACCAGTTCAGTATAAAGAGTCACAGTCACAGAGACTCAACTGGTCGGTTGAAACAAAATCCTGGTCTGGACTTACTCACTCGACCTGAATTACCCAGCTCTACAACTGAGCAAGGGTCTTTGTCACATGAATAAGAATTTTGGACATATGGCTACTTTCTTATTCAAGATATAGTTATGCAGTTACAGCTGTTTTCAAGAGAATCAAAAGAATGTATGTATGCATTATACAGGTAACCCCCACCTTATGATTGCTGGCTTTGCATCACTTTGCTTTTACAAAAGACCTATTTTAGCTTCAGTTTTCATTAACCAGAAGAAATCTGAAGAGGATTTTTGCTTTTACGAAAAAAGAAGAAAAAAGTGTTTAGTGTTACTTTATCAGCAAGCTGATTATTATATATAT
>JAODKF010000138.1:12223321-12238299 GCA_026779585.1 Mormyrus proboscirostris
TATAGTCATATGTTACATAGTGATGTTTCAGTCAACAATGGACCACATATATGACAGAAGCCTCATAAGATTATAATGGATCTGAAAAATCCCTATCGCTTACTGACATCATAGTCATAATCGTAACATCATAGCGTGATGCAATACTCACATGTTTGTGGTGATGCTGGTGTAAACGAACCTACTGCACTGCCAGTCATGTAAAAGTATAGCATATACAATTATGTGCAGTAAATAATACTTGATAATAACTATGTTACTGGTTAATATATTTACTATACTGAACTTTTCATCATTTAGATCATATAGCTTAGGTATATAGTAAGCTCTACTTTGAGATAGTGAGGGAAACCTCTATATACAATATATATGAACATTTTTTAACTTAAAAGGGTAAACACTTGCATAATGGGGAGTTGGTTGTTGATTTCATATCCATGCATCTGTGTCCCTTTATCCCAGCAGTGAAACACATGAACTGTATAACTAAGGCTCATCAACCGTGTAATCAATGCTGCTCTGAGTGACTGAATTACCATACTGTTCTGGCAACCACATCTGAAAAAAGGGCTGAAGAAGTTTTTTTTGTACTTAACATTTTATTATTTTATAATGGAGACCCCAATGACCTTGACCAAGATGAGCTACTGGAAGGCAGATGGAAGGATGTAATGGCAATCAAGATACAAAGGCCTTAGTTTTGTGCATTTTTTGCTTAATGCATTGTTGAAGGCCTCAGATAGCCAGCATTTCAATCAAAGCAAGCTCTGAGTCTGAAACTACCTTATATGGGATGGTGTGAATGATTAGTTGATTAAATTCCTAAGAGATATCTGTAAATAGCACTTAATTAGCTGTTGCCAAATATATCCAGATTCCTTCTTTGTCCCAAACCATATTCAATCTTGACTTATAAGGCAGAATTTCCCAGAGTAATTTGGACTCTAACCCACCACTCTTGACACACACCCACCCAAACCAGAGTAAAGGGTCCCCTGACATGCCTTTGCACACACACACACACACACACACACACACACACACACACTTACTCACTCATGCACAGACATGCAACACATTAAGAATTTTCCCACTGGAATAGTTTGCATACATGCACAGCTGACTTTGCAATTGTTTGCCTGTGACTCCAGCTGTGCAGTTTGCCAAATTAACAGTGAACCAGCCTCACATCTGTGACCTCTCTGTCAGGCGAGAAAATTGGCTTTATGGTAGATTACCCACAGCACCATCTGTATGCATATTAAAGCTCTCGCGGTCTATGATTACACGTGTTCTGAGTGGTCATGTTACATTTGCACAGGCTCAGGACATCCTGGTTTCATGGTAAGAAGCCATCAGTGATAATCCCAGTAACACTGAGCCTCTCCCACTGCCTTCACCCTTCCCCATTAAGGTTATATACCACACAACATGCATAACTATTAGCAATTTCAATGCCACACCCTTTCGATTTTTGCTTTTTGATTATTATGCAAGTACTGGACATTGAAAGATGTGTTTCTTCACCAGTCTATTTCTGACAACTTATACAGTCTTGTGAAACCTTTCGCCAGGCTCCATTAAGGAAAGGCAAACAGAAGGAGGAGGAACTTGAGGAGGAGGGGCCTGAAAAAGAGGAACTGGATTGGTGGTCCAAATACTATGCCTCATTGGCCGAACTGGAGAAGCAGGTAGAATTGCTCAGCACAGTTTTTATCCCCTCAAATATTGTTTAATACAGCAAATGTAAAAGAAAGTATGCAATGCAATAGTCAATTTAGTCATTCTGTCAGATTTACCCTCAGCTTGAATGTTTGAATGCGCCTGGCTGTTGGCTTGTCGTGAGTCAGTGACTCTATTTCCTTCTTTTGCTTACAGTCTGAGGAGGATGAAGAAAATGAAGATCAGGAAGCAGGTATTTAGACTGATGCCCTGGATTATTGAACAAGTTGGCAGGTTCGCTAAGGAAATTCAGAGTGGTTCCAGTTTGTTTCAGTAAACAGTCTAGTTTAACAAAAGTGCAAAATCCACATAAATGTTCAACAACACTGCATGGAAAATTATACATGCGTCTATTCTTCCATCGCCCAACTGCTAAAGTGGTACAGGGTCATAGGGGGTTTGGGGTCTATCCCAGTGTAAGGCATAGAGCACCCGGCTGGGGTACACCAGGATGGGATGCCAGTCATTTGTATTTTACGTTGTTTAAGATGTTTAAGCTAAATATGAAAATGCCATGGCAGCCTGGTCTAATAGAGTATCTTCTTTGTATATATTTTAATGCTTTTCCAGCTCATTTGTGGTGAGACCTTTGCAAGGCTTGATATTTCTTCTCTTTCTCAAGTGTACACTTGCAGGGCGCTCTTTGAACTGGGACCAGAGCTGAACATTTTGGCAACTAGTATTATTCCCTAACTAGTCAACTTCCTGTTGCCGTATATGATGGACAGCAACAAAAAAAAAAATCTTTATTTTACCACTGCTCTCTCAAATTGCTGGATGCCTGTGTTTTCCAGAAGGTGGAAATCTTAACATTGCATCAATAGATGTGGAAGAAGAAGATACGGTGATAATTGAAATGGAACCTCCAAAGCCCAAAAGGAAGAAAATAGCAACACTGAAGGTATGGAAACAGGCAATGTTTTTGTACCCATCAGCCTGATTTAGGGCAGATGCACCGTCTTCAGCTACCTCCCGCGGCAGAAACCTCTTGATGTTTCCCCAGCTTTACAAATCTGAGCTAGAGAACGTGTTTAATGACTTCATGGACTGGCTGCACACGTTCCCAGTTTACAAAGGCAAGGCCAACTACGACGATGAAGATGAGGATGAGGACGAACGTATGATGGGGAAATATAAGGTGATTTTCTCGCAGACTCACAGTGGGCAAATGAAAATTTTTATAGAAATCAATGTACTGTTGAAATTTGGCTATTTGACTGACCCTTCTATGTAAATGTGTCCATTTGGCCTGAACTTCCCTTTAATTTAACAATACATGTGGGTATTGTTTAGTGTAGATTCAGTTCCTTAATTAAATATTTAACGACAGAACCTATTGTAGGTCCCTGTCCTTAGTGACTGTGCCTTTTCTTGGCCAAAACACTGTCAGCGCAGAGTTACCCTCTGGTGAATTTCACGACCAATAGCCACTAAACGAGAGCAGTTTCTGTGAGTCACTCTTGTCCCTTTTCTACACCAGGGGTCCTTTTTGATTTACCCCTTTTCAAAGGAGGACGAGGATGAAGAAATCCAAATCACCAGTGGGATCCCCAAAAACGTGCCCATCAAAGTTCTCGTCAGAGTATACATGGTCAAGGTAGGCGGAGCATTTTCCGGCTCACTCTCCTGTTGGGAAGTGAAAGGGTCAAATGACTCAAATTATGAGAAATGGAAGAACACGACTCTGAGCACGGTAGAAAGCGGCCTCTTTATACTAGCATGGGCATGCTGTACTTGAGGAACTGGAGTGACAGGGGTTTGGCTCAGTGGTTTAACGATCAGAAGGCTGACGGTTTGAATGCTGTTCTCGGCCGAGTAGCCATATATATCTCAGCTGGGCCCTTGCCCCGCCCCCCTAAAAAATGCTCTGGGGCGTTGGATGGATGTATGATCCTGTGGGCAGGCCCCTGGCTTAACTTTCACCTCTATAAAGAGAGCATGATGGGATATGCGGCAGAACACATTTCAGTGTACCTGTTGTCATACTCCTACAGATGGCAAGTGAAGCTTCATTACTTTAAGGAGACAGTTTCGAGTGCAATGCGTTATGGTCCATACACACTTTCTGAAATATATTTCAGGCTACAAACCTGGCCCCCACGGATCCCAATGGCAAGGCGGACCCCTATGTGGTGGTGAAGGTGGGACCACAGCAGATGGACACAAAGGATCGCTACATCCCAAAACAGCTCAATCCCGTGTTCGGAGAGTGAGTCTGATTTATACATCAAGCAGATTAGCACACAAAAAAAAGGAAGCATTTCACTGTAACCCTGAAGTATGAATTGTACTGTAGCCTCTGAGGAAATCATTATCTTAGCTCGCGTGCATGATTTGAAATCACACCACTTATCACGCATCACTGCATTGTTTCACACCCATTCCCATGGCAACAGAGTGTTTGAGCTGACGGTGTCATTCCCCCTGGAGACGGAGCTCATACTCATGGTGTTTGACCACAACCTGGTCGGCTCTGATGAGATGATCGGTGAGACACGCGTCGACCTTGAGAATCGCTTCTACAGCTGGCATCGTGCAGGGTGTGGCCTTGCCCTCTACTATGACAGGTGGGTCACATGGTACACCCACTAACGACGGGTCTCCACTGTTTCCCAATTAGCTAGGTACTGAATCTAAAATGTACTGGTGCAAATACACAGGACCCTACAAAAGTCAAAGAAAATTATGCTTAAATGATTTATGTGAAATGATGACTTTAGTTTAGTTTTAGTCATTCTGTGGGTGCATTGTGTGCCCCGTGATAAGCAAATGCATCAGGTTTTTAATTTGATTTCACTTTTTATGTAGTCATTCAATTAAACTTAGAGACATTATTTATGCATTTTTTTATTTAAGCAATTTGATGCAGCCTGAAAACTCAGCTCAGGGTAAAACAAAGCTAGCTGTATAAAGTAACAAACACCCAGAAGCATAAGAACTATAATAGCCAGAAACACGAAACCACCTACATTCAAACACTGACAAAAGGGTTATATAGAGGAAACTGCCGTGCAGATAAGCCTCCCGGCTAAGTGCTGCATAAGAGGCCGTCCTGGCAAGCTTTTGGTTTCAGGACAGGTGACCCGCTGGCCCTTGAATGGCTGTTTATTAGACCTGACCGCGACGCAGTAAGTTTATGCGGCCGTCTTCCCCGCAGGGATGGCTACAATCAGTGGAGGGATTCAAAGAAGCCATCTGCCATTCTGGCCGACCTCTGCCGCAAGAACGGCATCGGGCCGCCCGAGTACCGTGAGGCGGAAATCAAAGTGCTCAACAAGATATTCAAAATACCCAGCGAGGCTTTTCCTGAAGGTCTGAGCATGCTCACACCCCGCGACGTATGACATCATAGAAGTTACACCTCATTATGTGGGTGTACATCCGCAGCGAAACATATTTGCTTATTAATAATATTAAAAATACATATTGCTTTATTTTAATGAGTAGGTGTGTCATAGTTTTAGAAGGATACGTTAGATTTGTGCAAAGAAATGCAGTTAAATTTATCAAATTGCTGCAGGAATTTCAGCTAGCATCCTTTTGGATTAGAGGCCCTTAGATCCCGACAAAGAGCTTCAGTATTATGTCTTGCTGCGTCCATTAAACCACACGGACCGAGGTTCACCTCTGCAGCCGCCATATTGTACGTCAGTGGGAGCTGCGTCCCCCAAGTTCTTGCCAAATTAACTGAGACCCCTGAACTGCACCACGCCCTTCACAGACCTGGTAAAGAAAAACAAGAAGACGGAGGAGGACTTGAACGAGCTGGACGAGCACAAGGCTCTGAGTGTGCTCCACCGCTGGGGTGAGATGAGGGAGTTCTGCGTGGGCTCCTGCCCCCTGGTGCCGGAGCACGTGGAGGTCCGCTCCCTCTTCAACAGCGATAAGCCCGGCCTGCCTCAGGTGACGACCGCAAACAGCGCCCTGTCCAGCCCCTCTGCCCCGTGTCTGAGTGCGGCGCACTGACCGCTGCTTTGCTGTCGGCAGGGATATGCGCACATGTGGATCGACATGTTCCCCGTTGACGTGCCAGCGCCACCCCCTGTCAACATCAAACCCCGACTACCAGTCAGGTGAACATGTGTCTGATTTATAGAATGGCTATGTGGACTCACACAAAACTATAAAAGGGCATCATAAAATGCTTAATGTTCCTAAAAGGTGAATTTTTCTAACCTATTAATTAATTTACAAGTAAAATAATTGTGAAGAACAAATATTTTACTTCTTAGCTAAAGTACATATCAGCGGAAACCGACACGTCTAGGTCAATTTTAATATCACTGACATTTGAATGTAAATACGGCTGAAAATACAATTTTGAAATAAAGTCATTTCCCTTTGGCTCCAAAGCTACGAACTTCGCGTGATCATATGGAATACAGACGATGTTGTGCTTGATGATGTGAATCCCTTCACTGGTGAGCGTTCCAGTGATATTTATGTCAAAGGGTAAGCCAGATCTGATTTTCATACCTTATTTTGTATTCATAAAGCTATTTTCCTGGAAATTGCATTTATTTTCATTCATGTGTTTCCTGTGGCTTTGCTTATCCCCGCTGACCAGCTGGATCAAGGGGTTGGAAAATGACAAACAAGAGACAGACGTTCACTTCAACTCGCTGACAGGGGAGGGCAACTTCAACTGGCGTTTTGTGTTCCATTTTGACTACCTCCCTACCGAAAAGGAGGTCATCTACAAGAAGAAGGAGTCCATCTTCTCCATAGATGAGACGGAGTTCCGGCAGCCTGCGGTTCTTGTGCTCCAGGTCTGGGACTATGATCGCATCGGTGCCAACGACTTCCTGGGTGAGGCCATTGATCGGCACTCTTAATGTGACGCAGTGTAAACATCGAGCTGAAGTTTCATGTCAGTTTTACTAAATAAAGTCGAGTGGGCACTTTATCAAAATTGGTGTACATTTGCGAAAGCGGGGGTCAGCCAGTCCCTGGATCAATTTCCAACAGTGTCATCACACTGCTAACTATGAGATTTGGACCATTAACCATTCTGATAACATGCACCTAACCTGCTGAGCCAAGCATAACTTGGAAAGAAGTTCAGAACCTTTACGTCATCGAAACCGTGACACCGATATGTGGATTTAAGAGTAGCCTACCCTGCTTTTATGACGCTTCTCTGTTCACCTGCAGGGTCCATAGAGCTACGCCTGAATGATATGGTGAGGGCAGCCAAGTCCTCAGAGCAGTGCAGCGTGAAGATGGCCAAGGACAAGGCCAACCCTCGCTTCTCTATCTTCCGCAGCAAGAGGATGAAAGGCTGGTGGCCTGTCATTAAACTCAAGAGCCTGGAGGACATCGAGAGGGAGGAGCGCGAGGCGGAGGAGGCCAGGAAGAACAAGAAGAAGAAGAAGAAGAGCAAGAGGAGCCAGATGAAGCCAGAGGACCTGCAGTTTGTGGATGCCAGCGGGAACACTTACCTCCTGATGGTAATGCTGGTGATCGGTTTTCCTTGACGGGGCGTAAGGAAAGCACTGCGTTATTTAGGCTGAAGACAGAAAACACAGAAAAGAGGGTCGGAGCTGAATTACTTACCTGGTGTTTTCATTTGCTGTTTATATTTTCCAACATGGGTGCCAAATTCTGGGGCACATTCAAGAGACATATATTCCTGTAGCGCATAACCTGAAGGCAGCATGGAGAATATCTCAGGATTTACATTATAGGTTAGTGTCCTCGCTGTCCTGGTGGCTTTATGTGTTTCATGTCATTTTTTTGGACATCCAGGGTAAAGTGGAGGCCGAGTTCCAGTTGGTCACAGTGGAAGATGCAGAGAAAAATCCTGTGGGAAAAGCGCGCAAGGAACCAGAGCCGCTGGAGAAGCCCAAGTGAGAAGCCGAGCTCTGTCACCTGCGTTTGTGCCTAAATAACAGTACAGGGAAATTTACAATATATAGAAAAGTGTCTGTCTTGCTATGTGCAGCTGGAGTTAAGGGTAGCATGATGTTCAGCACGTTCAGCTCAACCCCTCTGGAGACCAGAGCTCAGGTCCCCACCTGGCTCTGTGGGGGTGGACTTTGCATTTTCTTCCCGTGTCATCATGGGGTTTCCTCCGCTCCCCCGGCACCAAATTGCCAGGTTGTTAGGTTGGCACCCCAACCCGGGTCATTCCCTGCCTTGTGTCTGTTGACTCTAGAACCCCATGAATCTGCAATGGACAAATGAATAGGGAAAATGGATGGTTATGGTTAAGAAAATGGGGTTTGGGCAAATAACAAGCACTAATTCGCCATCTAACAGTAATAGCAAGTGCTGCAAGGTGAATTATTTCAATTTGGCAAACTATATGTTCACCAGGTAGTTTGGATGAGGGCTACCAGGGGGGGTCACTGTTGAGGCAGAATCAATGTTTTGCTGAAGTAAGTAAGTAACGCCTTTCTCTCTTCTTTGTACCTCCCCAGTCGACCCAAGACGTCCTTCAATTGGTTCATGAACCCCATGAAGACCTTCGTCTTCTTCATCTGGAAAAAATACAAGAAGTACATCATTGCTCTGCTGATTCTCGCCATTCTAACCCTCTTCCTTGCCCTCATTCTCTACACTCTGCCTGGCCACATCAGTCAGCTAATTGTTAATGGCTGACCTGAATAAGGCAGGCCTTCATTTTGGATATTTTCTGCTGTTTGGGTGGAGTGACGTTCGCAGGAGATTCTGTAAGGGCCAAAGAACACAGAAACAAAGACATAATACAGTAATAAGACCATCAAAATTGCACAAAAACAACCATCTGGGATTCTTGTTTTTTACTGTATATGTAGTGCATCACATTTGTGGTCTTGCCAGTGTACTGATTACATTATCATGAACAATGCAATGTAATATAGTTGTGCTTTTTATAGTATAAATAAAGATGATCAAAGGTAGTAATTAAACTGAAGGCAATTTTCCTTCATGTTTTCTACAACCATCCATCCATCTTCAACCACAGGGCATCCTAGAAATCAGAACTGGAAAATTTAGCTTACTTGGTATTTTGTACTGCCTACTGTACCATGTGCCCCGGGTGTGTACCCTGTACTTTGTGAAGATATTTCTCCTTTCCACAGTATTTTTTAAAAGGTCACCGCTTTCAGTTCTCATTTAACTTAAATGTCTAATTCTATTTTTAAAGCAGGCCCCCCGCCCCAGTATAAGTGGTTAGAAGATGGATTGCTGGACAGACAATGTGCAAAGGATGTGTATCCAGTTAACACATTGACTATTGATACAGTGATCATGTTTGTAACGATCAACAGAGATGTCAGAGGTACGAGTGAAATAGTGCTCTGATTACAAAGTGCTATTTAAAAGGTGGCTCCTGGGCAGCGAAGCCAATGAGTCAATGACGGCAACCTGGATTATCTGATCCCGCCATTGTACCTAATCTGAAATCACCTCTTATGAAGCTTCCTAAATGAGTGAAAATATTAAATATGAATAGTGTATGTCAATTTTGGTTTCACTTATTACCTATAAATTACCTTTGACTGTAGTGTTCTGAGTAATCATTTTTGAGTTATAATTACCTGATGGAGCTCTGTAAATTGAGAGGCGTGTCCTGCTTTCCAAGCCCCATTTAAGCATTCTGTTACAGTTACCAAGCATTTTTGCAGAGGCTTTATGTGAAAGACAATATATGTGGGGCTTTAGAGCAGTGGTACCTGAGAGGTGCTGCTTTTATGGAACATCGCGCTGCCCTTTGCCCAAAACATCGACATTCCGATGTGTCTGGGAACTTGCCGCTGCGGAGACGGACGGAAGGACCTCAGGGGCATTCACGCGGGCTGGAGCAGAAACCCGAGTGCGGATGATTGAGTGTAACCCTAACAGGTCCTGACAGCTGCGACAGGTGCCTTCCAAGACACCATTATTCCTTCATTCAGTTGTGTTTTGGAGACCAATCATCACTAAACATGCTACGGACTCATCTATCAGCTGGACTTTCAGAATGGAAATGTGGACTAAAACAGGCTTCATCCACAATGAGATGTTCAGCTCCCGTCCTCCCCCAATACCGTTTCAGCTTTAGTGGTCATTCTGTGTACCCTTTCTGTCAAGCAGACTAAAATTCTGGACAGAAATTGACATTTTAGACATACAGTAGCAGAGATATCTTTCTCCTTTCCATGATTTAATTTCAAAGGTCACCGCTTTCAGTACTCATTTAAATTAAACGTCTAATTCTATTTTTAAAATGTAATTTTCTTTTTGAATCTTTTGAGGATGCAACATCCAATCAGCAAAAATGTTTCCCAGACAGAGATTTTTTTTTCAGTTTTAGCGCTAGATGCTGCCCCTTTGAGAATGTTTCTTAAATCACTTCACGAGAAACGTAAGTGTACAAATTAGAATTGTGTGACATTTTAGACTGCTTAACTGACATACGTATCACTACCGCCCAAGACAACAAAGAATGTTAATACCTGACAGGGAGCCCAAATGCACTTACAGATGAGGAATTATAAGTCTTCGGTACAATGAAGAAATTTTGAAAATGTTAAATTGCATGGTGACTGGTTATTAACCCAATCTTTTATCTTCCTATTGGAACCGCTTCCACTTTTTACTCAGAAGTGGTAATATGCAGATACTTATAATGAAGCTACTGAAACGATTGCAAAATCATCGTATAATTTCAGCTATTGAGGTTAGAATAGAATAGAATAGAATAGAATAGAATAGAATAGAATAGAATTTCACTCTACTCACCGCCAAGTAAAACTGTAGGTTGCAAATTTAATTAAATGTCTAGTTACTCTTAAACCGCTACTTTCTCATATTAACGGCATCAATAATTTACACAAAAACATCTTTGGTCTTTTTTGACCTTTTTCCCTTTTTTGCTGTTACTTGCGTTTTCGATTTTCGCCGTAAATGAACCATCGAGGCGCGCCCCCGACAAATGCGCGTTCCTCAAGCAGCTAGGCGAGACTGACACACGCTCATGTGAGCGTCTCCTTCCTATTTTTTTTCTGTTTTCAGTTTTAATCCACAGAGATGGCTCGCAGGAGTTTTTGAGCGCACATCCCGGCACTTAGGCTCAATGTATTTTGGCTTTCTTGTCACATAATCTGATTTGGCCGACGATTGGAAACTTTTCCCCCAGTAATTGTAGATTACTTAATTCAAATTCACTCACAAAAATGCCTGAGTTCATCTCGGTGGACGAGTTCATCGCCGAGACCTTGGAGGATTACAGCTCGCCGACAACCTCGTCTTTCATCAAGAAAATGCCAAGTTGTAGAAATGCCGTGCATAACATCGAAGAGGTAAGGTTTGTGAACGTGGCTTTTACGCGATCTGCTATGATTTCAACTCTTTGTCTGACAGCTCATCCAGCCATGCAGCCCAAATCTAAAAGCACCTAATGATGACAGTCCAGTGTATTCCGGTTCGCTGATATCTACAACGATGATGTATTTTTTTAAGTAACAGCAGCGATCCCGCTGATAATATTTGAAAGGAGGAGAGAATGCATACATTGTATCCGGATCATTCCCTTTGTTTAGGTTATTTATCTTGTGATCCCTTAATTCTGTTTGTTTTCCGCCGTGTAAGTAACTCAAGCATGGCCAAAACAGTGCATTTGCCTAAATCTTGTTGCTTGCACCTCAAAACACAGTTCCTACTTATGACCCACACGATCAATTGCAATGCGATTTCTGCTTGTTTTCCCCCCTTTGTGCGCCTTTAAACCATCAATCGGCGGCTGGGGTCAATATAACGAGGACGCTCGCATCCATAAACGGGGTTAGGACAGCAGCCCATAAGTGTATACTGTTGGATTTCATTCATTAGCCATCGGTTAAAGTGGTGCCTTATCGGCGTTAAAAAGTCAACTGTTTGCGCAGTGTCACCGAAACTATTTACCTTTTTTGTGAACGATCCGACGAAATAGTGATTTTTGTATCGAGTATTAAGGTTCTTTCCCTTCTATATTCAGGTATTGTTTTGGACTGTGGGAAAAGGCATTTTAGGACTGACTCGTACTAAGGCGAACATTATGAACCCCCTGTATTTCTAATAATAGGTGAATAATCCAGCTCTGCAACATCGCGCAGCTGGATTGTACGGCCGTATGATAAAAGCTGGCAGCCCGTATAATTTTCCTGTCGGGTTAAAACGTTGATAATGTGGAAACGAACATGCACTTACTGTACAGTCTTACTGCTTAGTGGCGATAGGGGAGGGAAACCCGTACCTTTACAAACTGTTTAAGATCGGATGTTTTCTGCAATGTTAAGGTTTTTTTTTCTTTTTTCATTTTTATCTCCGAATAGACTCTGCGATTGTAAACTAATTATTCTAATTATTTTCCGATCATTCACATTATACCTTCTCGTCCCTTTTGTGCATCATAGTGAATTGGTCTTAATTATAGTTAAATATGATTACGCATTACTCAAAAGACAGACGACCGCTTTGTGGTTAAATGCTCTACAATCCAGGCTAGTTCCGCTTAAAAAAATGTTGTAGGAGATGGTTAGTAGGAGCCCTGTAATTTAAACATGTGTCGGTAGCGGCATAATAGGACCAGATGCAAGACAGGGAATGAAAGACACAGAACAGCATTGTGTGCAGTCTAGGCGGCTTACTACAGCAGTGTGATTACCACAGCACTAGAGGACAAGGCAAGATCAATTGCAAGACAGCATTGCCTATAGCTTTTGATAAAGGGGCATGTGTAGAGGCTTCGTAGCCATAGTGATGACCTAGGCAGTCAAGGGGCGTTCATTTGACATTTTAGTACATTTCCACATGATACAGCTCAGTGCAGTATGCAAAATCATGTCATTTTTGTGCAGTTTAATTTTGACTTGAATGCGATGCATCCATGTCTGAAAAATTTAGAAGCGCAACTTCAAAAGCAGCCATGCACATTTTTTTAAAGCACAGTACCAGATTTCCCTTGTTTAGCTGCTAATTTAATGTGCTTTGTTTACATATCTGTTGCATATCATTCATGTATGTACCTGCAAACACAGCCGCGGTCAAAAATGTGTCAGATATCTATCACAGCAACTCCGAGTGGACAAAAGTGAGAGATAGCTATTGATAGCTGGACTTTGATGATAATGATAGAGAGATCTTGCTGTGTTAGCTGGGAACCTTTTCCCTTTAGCCGACAATGTGACTGGGCCAGAACATTTGCAACCTCTTTTTGCAGCCCACAAAGTTGGGCTATAAACAATTAACTGTATATTTTGCACACATGGTTACTGTTCGAGTTGTTTATTTTATGTCAAGGTTTATCAACAAGGTTATGGCGGCTTTGCCATGGTAGATCAAGGCTCAGTGAAGATGCTGTATCATTGTCAACAATAAACTGCATAAATCCTGTGGTCCCTCTCCGTTGTACATTAGACGTAATCATTCGTCAGCCCTGAAGTTGTGTCGACTTTTTCGGAGAGTAGCTGAAATCTCAAGGGTGAGACCAGACCTGTTTTTCAGGTACTAATGCTGCCAAATTTTAATATTATTTAACCGTTTTCCGGGCATGTTTAATCTTGTATGACTTACGATTTTTAGGTTCTCAAGTGCCATCCATCCATCTGTGTTCTAACTGCTCATCCTGATGAGTGCCAGGGGGGTGGGGGCTGGGGTAGAATAGGGCACTCAGCAGGGTGCGCCCTGGATGGGATGCCAGTCCACCGTGGGCAACACGCACACACACCATACAGTTCGGAGACGCCAGTTAGCCTGGCTGTCCTTACGCTGAGTCAGGAAACCAGCGTATCGACAGGGAACCCACATGGCACAGACAGTATCACCCTCTACGGTGGTTCAGGTGCCTCGCTCAGAGACATGGCAGATGGCCTCCTGCCTGACATTCTCTTTTGTCCTGCTCACATTTCATCCAGCTCCTCAGCTGGAATGTGCCCCGATAGCTGGCCTGATGTCACTGGAACTGCAAATGGTGCAGAATGGATGGTACTTTTGACCAGGTCACCGGTTAACTGGTACGTTTTGCCAAACTGCAGATGCAGAGTGATCCGATGCTTAGATCAGGGCTTTTTGTAATCCAAGGACCCCCAAATGAAAAAAGAAAAAAAAAAAAACAGCGGGGGACCCCCACCATTAGTCCATAACTGAGGACCAGGGCAGGTGCCCTTCATCCTGTTTCAGTAATTTTCAGGGGGCTTCAAGCGGATTCTGTGTCATTGCTTTATCCCCTGGGGGGGTCATGGAGTCCAGACCGAAAGCCCTGATTAGTAGCATTTTCAACCAACTGTGTGAAGTTTGTTGCGAAGACTCAGGATTCTTGAGGAATGGCACAGCCCATCGAATGTACTTGGTTTCAGCACATTTTCACTCTGTTACCAATGGTCCTTGACAGCGTCGGGCTGTCACACCACTGTGTGCCTGTCTCTGCCTTACATAAGTGCTGACTTCTGTGCGGAAGTTGGGAAAGAGGAACTCACTGTTTGGGGTAAGAATGTGTGTTGCGCAGGAGCTATAGTGAGCTTCTGAAAAACCAGAGTATATTTTTAATACTTCAGTATCACTAAATACAAAACAACTGTAGCTCGCCATTTCAATAGCTAGTTAATTGGCTATGAAACTGAAGCATGGTAGCTAAAATGGTTTCATGGGTAAGTAGATTACCAGCCGGCTGTAGATGGAAAGGCCTGCTGTTTCAGCTCTTCTTGGAAGGTCTTGTGTCTGTTTTTGCCTGGCGGGGGATTGGGGATGTTATAGCATTGTTCTGTCCTGGCGAGAGCATTTGAATGGGCGTGCAATTAGATTAGCGCGGGCCAGAACTAATTGATACAAATATGACAGTAGGGCCAGAATGGTCCGCTGCCTTCTGGATAAAAGCTTTTATTAATGGCACTGCACCGGTGTGATGGTCTTGTTTGCTGCATATCTCGAGCAGCTGATGTTCGGTCTGCTGTTGGCTTTGTATATATAAGTTCTAGGCAAATATAAGTTCTAGTCAAATTCTAAAGTTATCCCCCCACCTCACCCCCGGCGGCGTGTACAGTCTACGTTTCAGCCCTGAGGCCTCTGCTAGTTCTTTGCTCATCACTCCAATTAGGACGGGAGTGCGGCGCTTGGTGACCCAGATATAAATGAAGCTGGAAACAGCAGGAACGGTTGAGGGAGGCAACTAGGGGCAGAGGTGAGGGGAATCCACTCCCTTTTATATGAAAGGGCGCAATTTAAATCACGTAATTACCTTCATTTCAGAGTATGCCTGTCTGAAAATGCAGTGTGTCATTGTTCTGTGGGGGGGGGGGGGGGGTTCTTCTTAA
>JAODKF010000138.1:12275445-12286349 GCA_026779585.1 Mormyrus proboscirostris
TTTTTTTTCCTCTCCTCATGGTGATTAATGTCTGTTATTGTTGTTTCTGTATCCTCCCCTTTTATGTTTTTTTTTTTCACGGTATTAGGACGGGTGAGTTTGGAGCAGCCACACTGTGTATACTTGAATTTAATGTAAAATAAAGTTGTCCTCCAAAGAGGGGGGGTGGTGGTGGGCAAAAAAAGAAAAAAAAAAAAAAGAAAGGACACCATGATTTACTGTGATATTCCACTGGATTTTTGTACTGAAAGGATTTGGCTTAAGTGTCCCCTTGAGGGGGTGCAGCAGCAGACTGCTGTCTGACCCTGGAGTTCCGGTCATGAGTGTCGATTTACTGTGGCCCCAGCGGCTCATTGAGGCTGATTGCTGTGTTGCTGTAAACCATCATATGGCTTCAGCGCTTCACTTTAGTACATACAGGTGAAGTATTGAATGTGTTTTGTCAGCCTGAAACTGGTTTCCATGCTGTTTATAAGGAATACCTTTAGTTCACAGACATGTCATTTTTTTCTGAGGCATGGAATCTTCAAAGTGGATGCCACGTTTTTAACGTTTCTCTTGTTTTCCCCCCGTTTGTTGGGCTTGCATGCTGCTCTCAGACCCCACCTGGGTCTCCACCAACCTCGGTATCCTCACCTGCATCGAGTGCTCCGGCATCCACCGCGAGATGGGGGTGCATCATTCCCGGATCCAGTCCCTGTCTCTGGACAAGCTGGGCACCTCTGAGCTGCTGGTATGTCCTGATGGTGCTCGGACCCTGAACCCTGTGGCTGCATGTGGAACCTGGGAAACATATCACATGACCCCTGAGGATGGTGTTAATCTATATACCTCAAGTACACATTTTTTGTTTAGCAGATACTTTTGTCAAAACGACATACAAGTAAATAGCACAGTACAAACATAGACTAGGCTGAGTTTTCCATGAATGGCTAGTTAGGAGTGTCATCCATCATCATAACCACTTAGTCCCCACTGGGGTCACAGGGCCTGTCCTGGGAGCATCAGGCACAGGCAGGAACCAACCCTGGGGGCATCAGCACTCACACAACTACAGGGCCGATTTAGACACACCAGTCAGCCTATATTACACGGTTTTGGACTGTGGGAAACCAGAGCCCCTGGCAAAAACACGAACACCGGGAGAGTCTGCCAACTCCACACAGAAAGGACCTGGGATCAAACCCAGGACCTTCTTGCTGTGAGGCAGCAGTGCTGACCACTGCACCACCGTGCTTTCCAACAGTAAGAACCTAATAAGACTATTCAGTGACCAGAAGTATAACATTCAGGACATTCAGGAAACATCTGCAGTATTAGGCTTGCAGAGCAATTCCTTGTAACCTTGAGGTATTCAAGTGAAATTTTCTCAAAACATACAGTAATTCCAGGAATTCTGCCCACAAAGCCTGCAGACATCCATCAGAAGTGGGGCGTGAGCTTTGCTGCTTCTCCTCCTGTAGGTTTACTGTCTCTCTCTCTTTTCCAGCTGGCCAGAAACGTGGGCAACTCAGGATTTAATGAAATTGTAGAGGCCAATCTTCCCAGTCCCTCCCTGAAGCCGTCTGCTGAGAGCGACATGTGGGTCTCCAGCTCTGCAGATTAAACCCAAATGATTTAAATGTTCATGCCGTAAAAATGCTCCGGTCCTGCTGAGCGGCTCACATTGTGTGTCCGTGTTTGTGTGTCTAAGTGTGTGTGCGTGATATGATCTGCACTCTTATGTAACTTCATTTATATCTTTCTTTATAGTACATACAGCATGTTTTTTTTTTTGGTAAAAGAGTTATGCTGTTCGCCCAAATAAGCAGTGTATTGCCATTTAAAACATACAATGCTGGGATTTTTCTATTTAATATGGGTAATATACAGCAATTTATTAGGGTAAAGACTGAATTATTCATCCATCACTGATTAATTAATCACGACTGGGGTCACGGGAGCCTATCCTGGGAAAATGGGCACAGGCAGGAACCAACACACTGCAGGACCAACTTAGAATCACCAATCAACCGCTTCTGCACACTTTTGGACTGTGAGAGGAAACCAGAAACCCACACAAACACAGGGAGAGCATGCAAACTCCACACAGAAAGGACTCAGGACTGAACCTTTGAGTTTTTTTTGCTGTGAGGCAGCAGTACTGACCACCACGCCACCCAAGACTGAATCATCTGATATCATTTTCTTAAATGTGATTCTAGCTCGATGATTAACAAATAACGTATGGTTGCAACTGGTTATAATGCAAATGTGTGTTTTTGAGTTATCCAGTGCATATGAGACACTGAAAAGAAACAAAGGACTGATTTTTTAGAAGTGCGCCTTGCTGAGTGACCTTAGTTTCAGCCGGACTTGCAGCACTATTAGTGGTTGTAAACATCCCAGTCATGGGATCATGGGGCCCGTATCACAAGGCAGGATTTCTTGCTTAGCCGGATAACTTGTCTGACTTAAAGTAACCCAGGTTAAACGGGTTACATCTTCGTCCACTTACATTTAGCCCAGACTACCTTCAATCTAACAAGTTATTCAGTTAAGAAAGAAATTCTGCTTTGTGTTACAGGTCGCAGGTGCCCTTAGGATGCCACATAGGTATTTTTGCTTTTATTTGATGGACAGCGATAGGTTTGCTGTGATGGATTATAGGGAACTGTGACTTTAGTTTTTCAGCTTCTCGACATGATCTAGAATTTTCTGGATTAGCTTCAGGACTCTGTTAGCACCAGACACAACATGCATAATTACTGGGGGCCTGGAACAACATGATGCAGAAGCCCTCCACCTTGGGCTCTCTGCCGTACCCCAGGACAACCGGCCCAATTGTGCCGCCAAGATGGCGGGCCAGGTAAGCCCTGGTATGCAGAAATGGGAAACAGGACATGGATTCTAGACCAGACAAGAACTGGAGCGAAAGCATAGAGCAGTCACTGGCTGGTGTGCTTGACGTATATATCAGTTGCTACTACAGTAGACTCATGACTGCATCCTGACTTTCCCCACTGCGGTTTCGATATATCGTGCCGTCAGCATAAGAGATTAAATGGGAATTTTTTGGAAGTTTTTCAACAGTTGCGGACAACACGCAAAAGCCGGCAGACAACACGCAAAAGCCGGCAGACAACACGCAAAAGCCGGCAGACAACACGCAAAAAGTTTAGTGACTCATAAATGCATAAAATATATGTAGAGTGCCGGCTTGAAGGACGCCGAGCGTGTTTAAGGCAGCCTCTCACTTATCACATATCAGTGATCTTTATATCTCACAAATCTGCTCACTTTGTTCCACTCGCATGCATTTTTGGGGGGACCTGCACTTCTGACTAAATTGTCCACTGGGAATGTTCTAACCTGAAGGCAGTGAAGTGACTCTTTGGGTAACATTGCTACAAAGCACTAGGGGTGTGGAGTTTGAATCCCGCCTTCGTTTTCTGTGCGTCTTCAAATTCTCCATGCTGTATTTGTTTGTGTACTATGCAATGGATTGGGCACTTTTCTTAATCTGTTATTAAGCAGATAGAAGATGGATGAAGGGATTGACAGACCTTCCTATATGTATCTAAAATATGTAAATACCCACAATAACTCAAGGTCATCATCTCAAGACATCTCTCAATATGGAGCTGAGAATTCTGGGGTATCGTGGCTGTGAAACCTGCAAATGTAACCCCTGCACAGTTGCTCACCTCCTCCTTGCTGGCCTCTGCCCACAGGACAGCGCGGAAGGAGTTCATCATGTGCAAGTATGTGGAAGGGCAGTTTGCCCGGCGCAGCGGCGACTCGCCCGCAACCATGCGGAGGAGCCTGCAGGAGGCGATACACAGGCGTGACATCTTCACCCTGCTCCGACTCTATGCCGAGAAGATGGACCTGAGCCAGCCGTTACCGAACCACATGCAGGTACCGGATGTCTGCTGAGGATACGTGTCAATTGGAGGCCGAGCCCTAATCCTAAAATTCTGTGGCCTTGACCCCGTCGTTGATACCGCAGGTCATTGAAATACCGCTGGATCATTGTGCTCCTTGCCAAAGCCATTTATCCACTGAAATAATGCAAGTTGAAATGTCTGTTTCAAGGTTCAGGATCAGGGCCTTTTATGCGTTTATCAACAGGGTCTCTGATACCTTGACGCAGCCATTTCAGCGTGAACAAAGCATCATTTAAACACATTATACTGAAAGAGTTGTTGGTGTTTAATACATATAGTGAGGAGATGTCACGCGTAGACGCCATCACTTGGCCTATGGAGCGTTCGCTGCATTTGCCTGCCAGCTGTCATTATCTCTGTGACGGCACTGAAGGAATCGTCTCGGCCCCCTGCAGGAGAAAGGGGAGAATGCGCTGCACCAAGCTGTCTTATTGGCTGATCGCACCTCCCTTCACATGGTAGACTTCCTTGTGCACAACTGGTAAGGGGCTGGGGCTGCTGTGGGGAAGGCTGCTGATGTAGCTCTGTTTTACTGCACTGTATTATTATCACACTACTACAATGTCCACGAGGAGCTGCACAGTGCAGGCTAATTCTCCAATAAAGATGTAGCATTGCAGCTAGTTTGGTGAGTTATCAGAGCACACCTTCTGGGATTTACATCCCTCTCGCACAGCCTTGGCACTGACACTTAGGGTGCAGTTAAAGAGATCATGAGACTTGACTTTTGATGTTGCTGACAAGACCCTACTTTGGGGGTTTGGGTATAAGGTCCCATTGCCATAAGGTTATTGATAAAAAGATTATTTTCCTATCATTAACTTATCCTCCCTCCCCTGTGCTGAAGCTGAGTTTAAATATTCACAGCGTCCTTCATGGCTGGAGTGGTGCCTCTGAGGCTAGGGCTCTGTGCCAGTAACTGGAAGGTTGTTGGTTCAAATCCTCTGAATGCCTAAAGTAATTCTACTGCTTTGGGCCCTTGGGCAAGGCCCTTAACCCGCAATTGCTTCGTCTTGGGTATAAAATTACTCTACATCCAGCCCTATAAGAAGGTCCTCCAACTTACAGGGAAATACTTAGGGGTTGGTGGCAGGATTGGTGCTACAGCTGCTGGGAAAAAGAAAACTCTGGTCCCTTCTGACTGGTGTGGTGCTGAGGTATCACCCACCGCATGGCTGCACTCAGGTTCTCGCCCCTGAGGTGTGATGGGTGTTGCAAAACACTGTATCAGTGCATGATCCTTGCCTCTTTTTGGTATGCTTGGGTAAACGACACCCATTTCTGTTTGACATAGAACATCAAGGTATCAGGAACGTGTTTTTGTGATTGTATTTATTTTGTAGATTAAGTTGTACTGTTCTGTGCTATCAATCGTTAAGCTGCTAATGGTATTTTATTTCCACTTTTTAATACATGATAATAGCTCCTTTAAAAAGTTTCTGTCCTCTTTAATATGGTTGTATTGTAACTGCATGGTACTTAGGCCAGATTGCCTCACCCCCCAATTTCAGCAAGCCCTGTTTTAGGGTTTAGGAGAATCCAGCATTAACATTTACCACAATGCTTTTTCCATAAGTGCACCAGAGCTGTTTTTCAGTCAGTCCAGTTTTCCCCCAAACATTTTTTTTAATATAATTGCTACAAAGACATCTGGTGAAGTTATGAGAAAAGAAATATTATACAGTGTTATACAGAACTGAGCAGCTCTTCCTCTAACAGTTCGAACCAAACGGCAGCTAATCAAAGCGAGTTTGTGTTAATCAACCCCACGATCAGCACTGATGGTGATGATGCAACGTGTGGCTTGTTTTGTGTTGCGGTCCCAGTAACAACCTGGATGCGCAGACGGCCCGCAGGAACACGGCTCTGCACTACTGCTGCCTGCACAACAAGACCGAGTGCCTGAAGCTGCTGCTGCGTGCCAAGGCCAACATGCACATCAGTGAGCGCCCTCACACCGAGCTCACTAGCGCCCCCATTTGGCTGGCTGAGGGATCCCCCAGCGGTGACTCCCAGTATTGCTGTTTCAGTGCATCATCAGCATAGCATGCAAGGGGTTTAGCAGACACCAGCTGTACTTGCTACAGGTCACATCAATGTGACACACTTCTTGGATAAGAAGTGTCTCATGTCGGAGCATAAGCGATTTCTTTAGCATAGAAAAATTGTAGAAAATGTCAAATGATTGGGGAAAAAGCTTTGGGTAATATTACTCTTCCAGGTTCTCATGATAGATTGGATATCAGTGCTGTGGAGAATTTTCCTGATTTCATCATATGCTCACTATAAAGGTAACGGGCAGGGAAGTTTTAGCAGAAGACAGTGTGGATTTGCAGTGCTTATAAGATGCTTCTACCCAGCCAGCGAAAAGACGTGCCATTTCCAGCATTATAAATGATAACATTTTTGAGTCCTGACTGCTTTGTTCAGCATTTTGTCAGCCTGCGTACGCCGGCTTTTGGTGGGGGCGGGGCTTGATGAACCTTGCGTGCTGAACAGTAGGGGATCCCACCCATGTTTTTCTCTGCAGAGAACGAGGCTGGGGAGACCTGCTTGGACATGGTGCGGAGGCTGAGGCACATGCACTGCGAGGAGCTGGTGTGTCCCCTGGCTGCCCCTCACTGTCCCGCCCTGGCCGTTCCACACAGCACTGTAGCACTTTCTCACTGGATTCCTATCAAGTTCCAGCACTGGAATCTCACTTGATAATTCAACTTACTTGCAGTCCAGCCCTTAATTTTTATTATTATTATTATTATTATTATTAATTTTCACATGCTTCATTTTGGAAGCCTGTCCCATCCCTGGATGGGATGCCAGTCCGTCACATTTCACACGCTCACACATACACTGAAACACTACTGCTGAGTCAGAGATACACGTTCATGCGTTTGAGCCGTGGGATGAAACTGCAGTATATGGGGGAAGCGTTTACAGTCTCTTTATTCAGCCGATGCTTTCATCCAAAGTGACGTGCAATTGAAAAGGGGTTCAGCTGGTCCCTGGTGCAATTGGGGTCTTGACCCTGAAATCATTCTGCCCTTCGTGGGATCCGACCACAGCCACGGCCTGTGACCCACACACGGCCCCATCCACGCGAATGCAGGGAAGGCAGAAAAACCCCACAAACACAGGGATCGTACCCTCAATGTCGGGGGCGTGAGACCACAGCGCCCCCCTGAAAGCTCCCTTCCCCACGTGCTACGTCCATATCCACTGATATAATCCCCTGCCGTAATCAGCAGTCTCATTTATTTGTTTGCTTGTTATTGTTTTTTCCTTAATGCATGTATTTTCAGCATTGCTGCTCCCTACGTTTTGTCCTCTGTGTGAACAATCCAGCGTAATGCAGAGGAAACCTCCTGCAAAGGAGGACTGGCACTTGTCAACTGGGTTCCTCTGTTGTGTTGTGTTGTGTTGTGTGTGTATTATGTTTATATTAGTTTTTTGACATTGTGGGGACCATTTTTCAGGTTAGGTTAGGGTTGGGGTTAAGGTTGTCAGGTTGTCTGTGTGTGTGATGAATACCCATTTTTTTCCCTTATGGGGACCAGTTTCCTTCAATTTAATAAAAATCTGTGACTGCAATGAAAAAACTAAAATGCAAAAACTCTAATTCGCTTGCTTACTTGTGGTTGTGGTTAGGGCTGAGTAGGGGTTAAGGTTGTCATAGTTAGCGTTAGCATTTTTCCCATAGAAATGAATCAGCAGTCCCCATAAGGATATGTTTAGCTGACGTGTGTGTGTGTGTGTGTGTGTGTGTGTGTGCGGTGCGTGTGCATTCTTTGATGCAATTGAATCTCTGGAACACTGCACCTCCCCTTGCAGACCATTGGTAATTGATTTTGGAGTTTAATTCATCGGGACATCGGAGAAGGGGCTGATTGGTACTTGTTTCTGCCTGATGCATCCAGATAAACCAGTCGCAGGGTAATCAGTTCAACATGCACTTGCACGTGGAGTATGAGTGGCGCCTCCGACAGGACGATTTGTACGAAAGCGACGACGACCTGGATGACAAGGTTGGGGCCGGACTTGGGGGGGGGGGGTTGTCACCTCAGTGTGCAAAGATGGAGATGCTTTGATGCTTTGGCCTTCTGGTTAGACTAGTTAGTCTTCAGTTAAGTATCCATAGGAACTTGCATAACTGACTTGCCCATTTCTGATTGGATCTTTCTGAAGCGCTCCTCCATTCCTTACCTAAAGCTACTACAGCGTGGTCTTTCTTGGTGTATTTGAGCACTATGCCACCTGCTGGCCCCTACATGTCATTATTCTCATGCCCCGAGATGTCTGTGTAGATGGGCCCAGTGAAGAAGGAACGCTCCAATCGACCCGTCAGCCTGTACCATGCCTCGAGTGGGGGGGCGCACCCGGAGCGGCTGGCGGGGGGTGGAGCCATTCACAACACGAGTCGCAGGCTGACTGTGAGCCACGAGCAACGGCGAGACGTCTATGTCATGCCGCCCCTGCAGACACGCAGCCTGGACAGCCCCCCTCCTCCGCCCCCCTCCTCGCCTGCACCGCCGCTCCCTCCCAGAGTTAAAGGTGCGTTTACGGCCCTCATCTTCCCTTCATTATTCAAATGCACATTGCTTTTGCAGCCTTTTTATTTGTTTTTTGTTTGTTTGTTTTTGTTTGTCTGTCTTTGACCACGGTGGGCCCTAGCTCCAAATGTGCCACCTCCCCCACCCCCAGTCAGCCCACCTGAGGGCTGGAGCGAAACACTGGCCAATAAGAAGCGGACCCCTCCCCCGCCACTAGTGATCCGCCACAAGCGTACTTACTCTGAGCCTTCCCCACAGCTTCCCCACAGCCCCCATTCTCTGCGCCAGTACCCTGTGGGTATGTGACACTTCCCTGCCCTCTCCCTGGGGCTTTTGGGTGGGGACTCTGCCTCCCTCACACACTGAAAGCATTGCCCTGTACTTTAGATTACACATCGCCCAGCGGGAGAGGCTACGGAGGACTGGAGTCACCCTTCCAGAAGTCCGTGTGAGTAAACCAGTGTGGAAACTTTAATTTTTCTCTTCTCATTTGGCACTAAATCAAATATAGTTGACCTTTGGAGTAATTGGGCTATTTGAAATCTTAAGTATGTAGGACTCAACCTAAACTCGAAAAATGAAAAAAGAAGTCTTGAGTAAATGTTCAGTCTTTCGAGTTTCTGCCTGGGTGTGTGGAGTTTGCATGCTCCCCCCAGGTACTCCAGGTACTCTGGTTTCCCCCCACAGTCCAAAGACATGCAGAGGCTGATTGGAGTTACTAAATTGCCCATAGGTGTGCATGTGTGAGTGAATGGTGTGTGAGTGAATGGTGTGTGAGTGAATGGTGTGTGAGTGTGCCCTGTGATGGACTGCCCCCCCATCCTGAGTTACCCACCTCATGCCCGTAGCTTCCAGGATAGACTCCGGACCCCCCGCAACCCAGAAGAATAAGCAGTTTGGAAAATGGATGGATGGATGGATGTTCAGTGCTGGAAAAATTAGCACCAGATAATATACTGACACTTTAATGGGGGGGATTTCAGTTGGGAGTAGCTGTTTGTTGGCCGTCGTATCCAAGACTCTCCCATCTGCTATGAATCATTGGTTCCCATGTCTCACAAACATCTACCACCAAAGTGACCAGCACATGGCTAGTCGATAGTGATTTACACTTTATATCAAATTCATGCAGTCTATTTACCAGAGAGGACACATTGTGGCTCTTCATTCTGGAATGAAACGAGGGTTGCAGTGTCTTTCCGGTGCCCGTATCCTCTGGCGGTGACAGCCGGGCCGAGCAGGCGATGCCCTGTGACTATTTCGCGTTTTTGTTCACAGTTCCGGGTCGCCAAAGTACGCTGTGCCAGCTCTCAACTCGCTGCCCGAGCTGCCAGAGAGAGGTGTGTGCTCGACTTTCACCTTCAGCTCATCGAGTTCCACTTCAGAACAATATCATTCCATGTTTATCCAGGATGACCTAATAGAACACAGCTCAGATTCACAGTTTTAATGAAACAAACAACAAACTCAAAAAAACAAGTTAATGCACCTGTAGCTGTCTCCTCTCTCCGGCTTCTGAAAGATGTTCATTTGCTATAGTGAAATGTTCATTCATAGCATACGTTTGCAGTTATGTAAGCTGGTATTTCTTTGCAGCAACAACAACAACAACAAATTTATTTCTGTATAGCGCATTATCACAACATTACGTCATCTCAGAGCACTTTACAGCATCCCCACCCAAAGCCCCCAGTGAGTAAGACATAGGCGACAGTGGCAAGGGAAAACTCCCTAGAAGGAAGAAACCTTGGGAGGGACCAGACTCAAAGGGGGAGCCCATCCTCCAGGGGGCAACAGAGGAAGCCCTAACCCTAACCAGACTCAAAGGGGGAGCCCATCTTCCAGGGGGCAACAGAGGAAGCCCTAACCCTAACCAGACTCAAAGGGGAGGCCATCCTCCAGGGGGCAGCAGGGAGAGTCAGATTGGAGAGATGGGTAAGTGCCATGTCATACTGTCCAAACAATAAAGTTTGACACACGAACGGGAAGCAGGCGGGAGATGACAAGCCGTTGCCAACGCTCCATCCAATCGCCAGGCAACCAGAAGGCAGGCAATTGGTCATACATGGAAGATGACACAGGCAGAATGGGGAGCTGGGTGCACGCACATCATTGGTAGTGGCGACGTCACATGTCGCAGGGCGTGCTAGACTTCTTGATAGATCGAGGTCTCCAGGCAGCAGCCCCCAGGAGGAGTAGGGGAAATGGAATATGCAGTTAGTCACAATGGGGGAGCTTATAGGCAGTGCTAACAGTTAGGTGAGTGCAATATGAAGTGCAGTGTGCAAGCTCTGGCAGATATGGCTACGGCAGCATAAGTAGGAGGGAGAAGCAAGTGATAGGGCCATGACTCTGTTCCTGCCGCTTTCATGCTCGTCCTCCTCTGTGCTGACAGTGTCTGCTGCTCCCTTACAGATGTATATGTGCC
>JAODKF010000138.1:12286449-12296968 GCA_026779585.1 Mormyrus proboscirostris
AGTTTATCCAAAGCCAATGGCACCGATCCCCACCCAGCTGTACACCTCACACTATAGGTCTAACTGGGAGTGAGGAGTTAGCTAGAGCTAGAACTAGTGTCCCTATAAGCTAAACTGAACAGGTGTGTCTTTAGTCTAGACTAAAGTCTACAGACTAAAGTCTAGTCTAGAATATTGAGAGTGAGCCTGAAACCCGCACATCCCCATTTCTTTAGGGTTCAGAGGCGATGCTGAAGATAA
Organism: Mormyrus proboscirostris; assembly: GCA_026779585.1. Classification (NCBI taxonomy): domain Eukaryota; kingdom Metazoa; phylum Chordata; class Actinopteri; order Osteoglossiformes; family Mormyridae; genus Mormyrus; species Mormyrus proboscirostris. The sequence continues at coordinate 12,286,690 of JAODKF010000138.1, forward strand.
TCCACAGCAGCCCATCTACCAGATCCCCCAGGCCAGCGGTCGCGCTCTTCCCTTCAGTCACCCTGCCAACTCCAGTCCTCTCTCCACCGAACCCAACGGAGCTTCTTCTAGTCATCACAGCCATCAGGGATCCACCCCTGACCCCCTGCCCAGGAAAGCACTGGTAAGAAGGGGCCAGTGTCGGATTGGCTGTGACATTTAGGAGTACCCAATACGATTTGAGATGCTAATGTTGCTACATGCTGCAATGTCCGATCTCTGCTGTTGCCGTTTGTCACACTTGCTCCTATCCCTGTGCCACATGCAGACAATAGTTATCCTGACTGTATTTTTAAACAGTTCAATCTGTTTGAATTTGGTCCTTTAACAGCAACAGCAACATTCTGTTCATAAAGGATTGACACCACAGTCCACCTGAGAACTTCCGTGCCTAACTTTACCCTCGACCTGGCCTCCTCTAACGGGCTGCACGGCCGAGCTGTGTGTCTGCTTCTTCTCACCAGCCGTGGGCCAGCTGAAGCTGCGCGTTAATGAGACAAATTTCAAAAACTTCTTTCGAACATGGTTATTTTAATACCATCTTTCATACTTCCTGTTTCTCTCCTTTCCATTCTGTTCAAGGTGAGGCCCAGAGTGCGGAGGGTCAAAGCCATTTATGACTGTGTGGCTGACCACCATGACGAGCTGACTTTTAACGAGGGCCAGGTGCTGGTCGTACTGGAGGAGGACGATCCTGACTGGTGGGTAGGTGGTCCCTGTCCGGGCCCCCCGGGGAAGGGCCGCATTTCCCACCAATAAAGCCGCAGATGGCCAGACACCTACGTCACACGTATTGGCCTCACCCAGCGGCGGAGACTCTGACCGCTTCGGGTGGGGAGGAAATGACAGCGATGCGTGTGCAGCGATCCAGCCGCGTGGCAGACAGCAATGACTCATGGCTGGAAAAGCACTGGCTCCAAGGCTTTCGGGCAACATTTGGCTCAGAAGTGTCAGGAAATGACCTTCTAACAAGCTCCTCTCTTTTTATTATTAATCAGTTTGTTTATTTATTATTTTTAATTATTCAAAAAGCCATATATGCAGAGCCTTTTGTTTTGCTGTGTAATGAATGAGTTTGGAAAATCCAACTGGATTCATGAAGTTTATCTACCATTTATGAAGATATATCACATCTGGCGATAATCATTACAGAGTATATTGTTTTCTGGCTCCTCTATACCACAGTGCATGAAATCAAACCCTTGCATGGGGCTCTATAGTTATCATAGGGGCCTCGTGCTTGTGATTCATGGTGTGAGATGAGCGCTTAGGCATGTGACATGGGTCATCGTGGTAGAATGGTCCCTGAAGCGGGACACGAAGTGTGTATAATGTGAGGCCAGGAGAGAGCATGGGGAGCTGTCAGGCGCTGCCTAGTATGTGTGGTGCAGAGGAGGAGCCTGGCCTGAACATCTTAACCTCCATGGCCAGGTTAGGAAACCTTCTGGTTTCTGTTTCCAGGTAAGCCTGGGAGGCATCCAGCGGACAGGCCAGCATGTGGTACTGAAATCACCACTCATGAGCTCGTTGTGTGAAATAAAGGAGATTTACAATTTCTGGTCATGGTAATTGTCCTCAAATGAAATAATGAACTTTATTGACCCAATAAGTTCATAGTTACGAGGAATTCGTCTTACAGTGACATATAACAGAGAACGTTGTACAATAGAGTATGGATAGGAGGAGAGCGAAATGTACTGTGAAACATCTCAGACTCAAACTTAGATCTACATTACACAGCCCACCAAAATATGCAGTGCTTGACATCAGCAGGGGTAGTGATCTGCATAGACACTGGTGGATGTGTCTGTCATCTGAAGGTCACTGATCTGGCAATGAGTCTTACAGACTTTTTGCTAAATTTCTCCTGAAAACGCATCAAATTAACACGTCATTTTCAATACAGGAGGAATTTTTTTCTAGGAAACCGTAATCGTACACGATTGTAGTACATCCAACCAGACAGCGAGACGTGTTTGAGGGGGCGGTGATGTGTATGAGTGACGCTCCCTTCTGCTCTTCTCATTGCAGCATGGATACATCGAGGGCCAACCCAGCAAGACGGGCCTCTTCCCAGCATCCTTTGTCCACATCCTGTCTGAATAGAGGCTGGGCGACAGAAGCGTCTCGCATTCCTGAAGGACTGTTACTCCATCAGAAGGGGCTTGTCTGTGGCTCGCTGGCTTTCTGTGTGGCTTTATGTGAGAACGGCGTCTACCTGCTTGTAGACCCGAGGACCAGCATCGTCTGTGCTTTTGTGTCCATGAGCAGTAAAGGTCCTTTCTGAAGGCAATATCCCTCACATATGGTGCGACAGTATGGTAAAGTAGCAGTTTATTGAAGTGTTCGGGCTGCTTATATGCTTAGAAAAGATAGACAAAGGAAAACAAAGTGTCAGTGTCACACAGTGTGACAAATGCAGTGTGGTTTCACTATACACTGTAGCTAAACAGCTGGGCCAAGGTATGTTTTACATTATAGATTTCAAAATGGGAGTCAGTCTGGCCAGTTTACGTGTGCAGCGAATTGCATGGGGACAGAACGGTGCCAATCCTTAGATCTTCTATAGCTGTAACTTCAGAAATGAAGACTCTCTAAATTCAAAGGTCTTGCTGAGAAGCAGTCGCCAACTTTTCTATTTCGTTTCCACACCAACCCCTACAAGAAAAAAAAAATATATATCCAAAACAATAGAAAGGTACAAAACAAGCAAGGAAATGAAACCTGCAAGAGGAAGACAGTAGCTGTGTGTGCTTCCGGAAAATTTATTTTGCTTGGAACCGCCTACGCACACGTGCATGTCGGGTAAACATATCCTTATGGGGACCGCTCATTCATTTCTATGGGAAAAATGCTAATGCTAACTATGACAACCTTAACCCCTACCCAGCCCCAACCATAACCATAAGTAACTAAACAAAATACGAGTGTTTTTGCATTTTTATTTTTTTCATTGCAGTCACAGATTTTTTTATTAAATTGAGTTTTCCCTTATGGGGGGGGGACTATAAACTGTGTCCCCATAAGGTAAGGCACACACACACACACGCCTCAAAAAGATGTACTTGAATACGGTCTGTATTATTTGCATATTAGAGGTGGCAATCCATTGTTATACAACGTTGTTGAAATTGCTTTATTTTTCTATAGGATTCCACAATGATGCATTTCATATTTGTTGGGTGGTTTTCCTGTCTGTGCTCTGTTGCTGTTATATCCATATTATATATCAGAACAAAGGATCTGTTTTATGAATAGTATTTTGAAACAATAGTTTTAGACTAGGAAACATTTGTAATGCTTAAATATTTTAAGAAAACAAAGACTATCCTCAGGTTTATTTGACTTATCCGGAGGTAATTCTATAACTCATTTTTATTAAAAGTATTATGTACCTCATATTACAGTTCTTAATTTTGAGTAATTTATATCCTTGAAGGATTCATTTAAGCAGCCAGGAGTTGTGGAACATGAACTTCTGGTATGTGAGCGTGCCTGCAGATATTGTAAACGGTACTATTGTCATGATAGTGATTAAAGTCAGGTGACCTGTTGCAGGTGTCCAGATACATTTCCTGCACTCTCCTGTTGTGTGACCCTGCATCCACGCATTCTCTGCGTCTCGCATCCAGCTGGGAAACACTGACACACTCGACAAACAGCTCCATTTTCCCAAAAGCATTTATTGAGAGAAATAACAAAAACATTTACACCAAACAGCAGAGAACATAAACTGCTGAGTGTGAATAATTCACAGAGTTTGGAAAGGATTCTGAAACACTTCTTTGGCCTTACTAGACAAGCAGGGTCTTTTCTACAAGATATCTGCTTCTCTTTTATGCATCGTTATTAATATCGTTAAGGTGGTACTGGATGCCTTCATTTCAAGTGGACCCTCCTGTCCGCACGGTTCTGAAGCCCTCACTGCAGAACTGCACCTACTGATATGATTTAGCCCATTTACTAAATGGCCCCCCTGTGAAAGGCTGAAGGACTCATGAAAGACTAGATTAATAAAGCATTGCTTCCACACTCATCCAAATTATTAAAATTACAAATAGAACTGAATTAAAAAAAGCTTCAGGAGCATTTCATTCTGACCACTTCAGTCGTTTACTGCGATGAGCAGAGTTCACCTCTGATATAAAAAGTTTTTTATTATCAGGTAGTTAGATAAGCAGCAGATCCATTTGAAATGTTACACAATGGAAGAAATTTGATCAGCAAATTCATGTTGCATTGTACTCTATGGTAGTTATGGAACACAAAAGGTCATTTGTACAACTAATACTTGTAATATATTTTTTTATTCTGCATAAAATCTTTTCTTTTCTCAATTTACCACTACAGTATGTATTTCAATTTAATGTCAAAAGTTTGACTATTTTGTAATGTCCCCTTATGATGAAGGTGTTCCATGATGGTACGGTGGACACAGTGACTTACACAGGGTTTTTATTCAAGATGTCATGTGTTTTCACTGCCAGGGGTACAGATCCAAAGCCAAGCCCAGCTGTGTCTGTAGCCACGGTGAAGCTACTTTCTCTTAGTTGAAAATGTAAATGCTGTGTGCCCGTCTAAGATACTCGGTTAAGTACTTTATGGTGGACGGAGCATCCAGGCCTCATGGCTGCCATGAGCAGCATGCTGGATTAGCACAGACTGTCACTGATGTACAGATACAAGTGAGGTAGTTAAAGATCAACAAAACATAACCACCAGAAGCAGAAAGTAAAAATTGTTTCAACAAATACTTAAAATGCATGTAATCACAATGCTGTATTACAAAAAAAATGTACACACACACACACACCACACACACACACACACACATGACAGATTACAGCATAAATGGTACTGAATTAAGTGATTTCCCAGAAATAAGGTATTTTAATTTGTATTAATTTGATGTCAAACACTTTCTCGTTCCTTCTGAGCTGACTAGCCATTTAGGGGGTGCGGGGAGATTCTGTTATAGTTATGTCCTCCAAGGGAGTTAGGGTGTCCACGACTTTCCCAGTTAGAAGTAATTGGACGGTTTATTTACCAGAGTGTTGAGGGCATTCCTTTTAGCCAGAGCAATGCAACAATGCAATTCTAAGGGCAAGATTTCAGATGGATTTATTCAATATTTATGAACCTCTGACTGCTAAAGCTTCATCGTTTTCTTTAAACAGAAATGACATTAAGCTAAAGATACCTTGAATTAAGAGATACAATATATTAACAGTTACCTTAGTTTTGGAACACTGAAGGTAACAAGGCCCGACCGTGTAGGAATAAGGGACGGTTTGGGATAACACTTCTCAGAGATCTTTGGTCAAGATAGTTCAGGCAAAAGTCTCCAACTGAACAACTCGCCTCAGTTTACAGCATAGATGTTTTATCCATTATTACAACAACCATAACTAATTTCCCTCCTTGCAGTCGATAGCATTGCACTGTTCACTGGATATTACTAATTTGGTTTTCAGTGCAAAGCATCCACTGGTTAATGTATTATAACATTCTGCAGAAACAGCATCATATCACCTATACAGCATCTATGAAATTAATCATTAAAATGAAATGTAAAAATATATAACTGTAATCACAAAAAAGGCACTAGATATAGGATGTGTAGCATCAGGGTAAAAAACAAGGTTCTTCAGTTCCTACTGGAAAAGGTTCTTGTAATAGATCATCTATTTCAGGAAAGTGCTGTTTGTCATGATCAGCTTCAGAGTGATCAGGGATTCACAGGTAAGACTGTGTGGGTTCTGACCCAACACAACACTGGTCACTTCTATCCCTATAACCTCACGGGCACTATCCCTAGTCAAGGTAGTGAGGTTTAGGAGAATCAGTAAGGCGACTCGGTACAGTATAACAAAGTGTGCAACAAAAAAACAAACTGGCTTTTCCAAAGTTATTTTCCCTCATTTGGTTATTCTGATTACTTGACTACGACTGTTGCCACCTGCATGCTTTCATACATATAAAAATGAAAACATTAAATTTGGTTTCAAAGCTGTCACGTGACACTCGTTCTCCTTGGGTCGTTCGCAGTGCTGGTACAGGGTAAAGTTCTTCCCCAGGGAAGGTGAGGGGGCTTTTTTCCTCCTCCGAGATGCCTCCACAACACCCCCCCCCCCCCAAGTTCTGCCCCGCCCCACCCCAGTCATGGCCGCGCATATTTAGATCGGACCCTACTGCTGTTTCCTCTGAAGCTTGAGTTTGCCCTCAGCGTGCAGTTTCTCGATGATCTTCATCTCAAAGTCAGCGTTGTGTACTCCAGTTTTCCGGAAGGCTCCGGCATACCTGTTCTTCTCCCAGTAGTGGTGCCAGTTTCCCTGTGGGTCTGCTCCATAGCCAAACACAGACACCTGCAAGAACAATTCATGAAACCAGCTGAAAAAAAAGTCCCAGTGACTGAAGTACTAAACCCAAATAAAAATGTGCGGTGGATAGATTTTCCCAATTTATATACTGCAACTGATTTGCCACCATGGTGAGTCACAACTTTTAAAGGGCAGTTATTTTCTAAAATTCACCATGCCAACAGAGGCCGTTTTCTAACGATTGCTTCCATGAAAACTACAATAATAGTTTAGTTTTTTCTTTTCCTTTTTTAAATTGAATGCATATAGAAATCAACAGAACCAGTGCATTTTCATGGTTTACTTGTATATTTATTATTAAAGAAAACTGAATGGGCAAAAAATATGTGCAAATCTTTTACTTCAGTGATGAGGCAGGCTGGTAAAATAGCTTCTTCCCTGCCAGCTCTGCTGTAATAGATTGTTTCTCCATTAACATTTTCCACAGAACTAGCCTGACCTGATTCATACACTATTGTTCAGCAAAATTGACATTTCAACATGTCACAGTAACTTCTGCTGCTGACTTTATAATAAGCGTCTCTGCCGAGTCTGGTTTGGACCTACAGTACTGTACAAAAGTCTCAGGCAGTCAAAGAAAATGTTTATGGCTATTTATCTTGGTAGTACATGTATATTTGCTCAAAAAATATTTAACATTATAACACATGTAAATTAATAGTAACACAATAAAAATTAAGATTTTTTTTCTGTTCACCGAAAAGCTACTCATAAGTTTTTGGATCATTATTCCGCTTTGGTTCCCAAGCTGCTCCTTGGAGACACTTCAGTCATGTTTGTTAATTAATTAATTGAGCTGGTGAGGAAATTTAACTTAATTTAATAAATAACTCAATGGGGTATTGACTAGACAAACAAGGTGGTGTAGTGGTCTAGTCAAAAAAAATGCATGGGTGCATTGGACGCTTGCTGCAAATACTGTGGTCATTTCAGGAGATGTTTTGAAATGGCTTAGCTTAACACCAACATGAACGTCCTTTTTGGTGACCGCCTAACACTTTTGTGCAGTACTGTAAATGGGAAAAAGGACCCAAGATTCAGGGGAAGGGGTTCCGTACCTTCTGAAGACTCTGGACCAGCAAATGTTGCGGAAAAACATCATGGACCAGATCATTAATGGAAAAATACCACCAACATGACAGCTTATTTGCTTATCTAACGTTTTGCTAACTCGAGAGTTGCCATTTATACAGAGGTGATAAAAACGTACCGTCATCGGGGGGTTGTGAAAAAGGTATAGGGCTTGAAAATATGTCGTACATTTTTGGAAATCAGCCGACCCCACCCCCAAAGCCCCAGAGTTTTGCAGCCCAGTGGAGTCCCCACCGGCTGGGAATCCCATCTGAGTGCACAGTGATTGCGCAGCCGGCATCATGCACGACGGCGTAACCCAATCAGCTATGAAAATAAAGACACCGGAGGAGCATGAGTGTGACACTCACCTCATCACAGATATGCAGAGCAAAGATGATCGCCAGCATCCCGGTGGATGGGTACCTGCCATGGCTCTCAGCCCACGTCTCATGGACGTACTTGAAGAAGACTGGATGGACCACTAACACCTGCCAGGGTGACACAGGACATAGCATCAGGGCTTCCGTTCTCATTGCTGATTGGCCAGAAAATATACATCTCATTGCAGGAACTCTGGGACTACATACATTTGTTTATTGCACATTCTGCTTCTATTCCAAACACCCATGCCAAATTTGCACAATCTTTCCCGACCAATCAGGTGGCTAGCTGTACCTGTACCTGTCAATGTCCATATCTTAAAATGTCACGTTTAAGTCTCGATCTTTAAAACTTGCTATGTTCTCAATTGCACTATAGCAAACCAGAACAATATTTCAAGTTCAGTATAAGACCCATACATTATATATCTGAGGTGGACAACAAAAGAAACTTTGTCTTAGAAACGTATCACTGAGATGCATTTTCACCACACTATCATTGCAGGCTGCCCTGCATTAGTCATCAGTTGACTCAAAGTTCAATGTCCTAGAAACTGTATGTGTTGTACACCAAGTAATGTATTAATTGTCTTCTACATCCACCTTACCTTGTCCTTATCTGCTTTAACCCGGTTCTTGACTCTCATATATGTCCTGAAAAGAACAAAGGGAAACAGAAGCACATAAGTGCTTTTGTGGCTCCATATTATCCGCACACCTGTTACCTTCAAATGAAGCAGCATGATATTAAACTCGAATTACGTTTGCATTTACACCCCACTGGTCATGAGTTAAGTGGTTGTTCTGAACCTCTGTTTGCTTATGTGTACTCAGTATAAGCATCTCATTCAGGGAACAAACAGAGAGTGAGTCGTGTAGGGGCTGGGACAGGCCTACGTTTTGATCTCTCCTGTGGACAGGGCACTGGCCACCCATTGCAGATCACGCAATTTGAAGGGTAGCAGGACCAGGTGGACCCCTGGGCTAAGATCCATCGCGCTCTCGGGGTACATGAAGTGGTGCGTGGTCTTGCTTCCCACGTCCAGCTCGAATCCCAGAGTGATGGCTCTATTCATCCTGTTAGAGGAGTCACCAGAAGAGCTTGGATCATGATGGGGAGCTGCTGCGGAGGGCGGAGGACATCCAGCTCGGGCCCAAGCACCAATTCCCACAAATACATTAAGAACTGATGGTATTAAGCAGCAGGACGTACCTGATCACGCTGTTATGGGAGTCGATCAGCTTGCCGAAGTGAGAGCCAGCAAGATTTCCAGAGTTCCCCACGACCGCGCATCTCCTGCATGCCTTGGATGGCAGATTCCGGCGCTGAGATAGTCGGGGGACTGAGATGACCTTGAACATCTTCTGGATCACTTCCTCAGGATCAATTCCGACAGATGACCTCTGCAGACCCTGCCAGACAAGGTGAACATGAACCCAAGAATCAGAGGGTGCCTGTGAGCAACTAATGTTGCTGACCCCTCGGCCCAGAAGACACCACCGAGGATGCTTTAACAAACTACCTCAACTTGTTCATCAAAATCGAAAGGGCACTTAATCTGACCCATTGAAGTGCTAGTGAAGTCAACTACCTCAAGACCCATCTGGTCCAGTAATACCCCTATAAGCCTTACTTTGTGATTCCTTAGCTGGTGTCCGGTGCTCCCTGAACTAGCGTCGTACCTCATCTGTCGATTTCAATAGTCATCATATTAGGTTCTTGCTTTGTTTGGAGGATGTTGTGTAGCTCTTGCTCCTGCATTTCTTACACTTATTACTGGCTACTCATTGGAAGCTCAGCCTAGCTCAGGGGTGGGCAATCTTATCCGCAAAGGGCCGGTGTATATGCGGGTTCTCTCTGCAGCTCCCTAATTAGGTCACTAATTAGAGGACTGATTGGCTGAAGAGTCCTCACACCTGGGTTTGAACAGCTGACCTAAAGGTTCCCAAAAAGCTGCATACACACCGGACCTTTGTGGGTAAGATTGCCCCCCATCGTCTAGCTGCATTTATGCCCAAGTTGGCTCCTTGACAGCTGTATGATTGCAATATACTATGTGCCTCACTTGTACAGTACAGTAGATATAAAAAGCGTTCGCACCAATGTTAAAATGACAGGTTTTTTGATGTAAAACTTTTCCCACCTTTAATGTGACCTATAACTTATATGATTCAACTGAAAACTAATCTGTTATGGGATAATTAAATAATAATAATAATAATAATAATAATAATAATAATAATAACTGAACCCATGGGGAAATTCTTCTTATGCCTCCCTTAATTTGCTCTTTGTAGAGCAAGCTGTCCGCAAAGGGCAGCTACCTGCTGGGGCGCCCAGGGAGCTGGGGGTTAAGGGCCTTGCTCAAGGACCCACAGACATGCTGAGGCTGGGTTTGTGATTAC
>JAODKF010000138.1:12297068-12310548 GCA_026779585.1 Mormyrus proboscirostris
TTCATACTCAGCTGGTTGGTAGAAACAAAACCTTGGTCTGGATTTGTAGCTAATGGACCTGAAATTCCCAACACTGCTTAACATATATTCATTCATATTTGACTTAGGATATTTTCCACTTACAATGGGTTTATTGGAATGTAAATGTAAGAACCTGTAATTGCGCCGGCTACAGTGAGTGACTCGGTAAGCTAAGTCTCTGTGTGCGTGATCAGAAGATATTCAATTCAAGCCCCATCCTTGGCAAAATAATCACAAATCCGTGGGCCCTTAAGCAAGGTCAGTATCCCCTGGCTCCAGGGGTCCCACACGTCGACTGACCCTGAGCCGTGACCCCCAAGAGAAGAATGCCGATGTACCTGTACCTGTGCACATGGTAAATAAAGCATTTGTTCTATTTAACTTTGACGCCAACTGTTTACCTCGTCATAACTCCAGGGGCCCTGTTGGCTACAATCACAGAGCTTCAATAATAAAACCCCATTTAACAGGTGCTGTCGCCATAAAAGAAGCATAAAAATTTACTCTGTTTACAGAAATCAACCAACCACAGCAGAAATTTAGTATGTGGATTATCGTGATAAGATAAAAATTGTGATCAGATTGCCAACAAACATGGTAGGAAGAATGTTTTAACATGTCAGAAATGTACCAAAATTCCACACTGGCCATTGGACTTCCCTCCTCTGCAAGCAGCTTTTGTGGGCTAGAATATACCCTGCAGGAGGGGTCCTTCCATAAGGAGTGAAACATACATTTTTGTGTGGAGCAGGAGAGTGCCGTCTGCCCCGGGGCAGCATGCCGCCAGTGAGGGGGTGGATCAGGGCGTAAAGGGAGTGGCTCCAGAGACTCGCAGGCGCAGAAGAGCAAAGGGGGCGGTCTTCCACAAAGTGGCTTCCTGACCCGTGCTCTGTGACGTCTCTTTGACCTTGAAGAGCAACAAGGCAGTTAAACAGCTTTGGAGAGAAAAGAGATACACAAACAGCAGTCACACTTTTCACAGAAAGCAGTTCATGATTACTTAAATAAATGCTGTATTCTGTTTCAATCACACGATAAGCTTTCTGCTGCCTAGGGTGCTTTTGGCTGACCGACTCTGTAAAGATGAACCCTGCCAAAAAAAACTTACACATAATGCCACTTACATTCATCTGACTTTTTGCTGAAATGCTGTTGCCTTTGTACTGGAACCAAGCAGACCTATTAGAAAAATAGTATGCATTATCAATTCATTAAACAAAAAATAATGGAATAAGCCAAAGCATTTGCTTCTGTACTGTAGTTTATCCATAGCATTTTGCTTGGCTGATAAGAAGAGTCTATTTTTCTCTTCACTTCACAATCAGCATAAAGTTTTTACAGGGGATGGACAATATAAGAGAATCGCCTAAGAATATTTTTATGGTATTTGCCGAATAAGAAATTTCATCTTTCTTGGAATGCTGTCCGGGACTGTGTTTAGGGATATTGTACTGCTCTTCAAGAAGAAAGTGTTGGAAATCTACTTTGCATTCTGTGCTCCTGAACTTTCTATAAAAGTTCAATGGCAGATCGATTAGATGATTGGGGAAGCTTTATAACTAAAGTAGGGTGCTCATGAAGTCATTTAGCAGTGTGAAAAGGCCCATTATCATCATGGAATACGGGAAATCAGGAGGCAGCAGAGTGCTTGTATCATATGGCAGACTTTATCCTGTAAAATGGCCTCAAATTCCTTGGCTGTTGTCATCAGATCAGTCATCAGACCTAACAACATCCACAAGAGCATCCATTCGCTTTGTCTAATAACAAGCCCACCTGAATGTGGAGAAAAAATTTAAGATAATTCATCAGACCTTAATACAATGTAGGTGCTCATAAACAAGATGCAAAAAAACAGTCAACTTTTGGAATGCAAGTTAGACCCCCTAATCTAGCTAAAATTGCGAGTTGTGTTTTGGTGGCTTATTCTAAGAGTGGCCGCTAGAGGGCTCTCATAGAATTATTCCGTATTCAAATTGTGCATTCTGAATTAACCTCTGTACCGCAATTGATGGTGTTGTAAGTGTTTTACATCTTAGTGCAGTTATCTAAATGTTGCATGCCACTATAAAATACTGTATCTAAACACATATACTCATGTTTACTCACAATATATTCTAAATCACAGTCTACAATTGTACAACCCCTGGCAAAAAGTATGGAATCACCCCTCTCAGAAGATGTTTATTCAAATGTTTAATTGTGTGGAAAAAAAACAAGCACATACATGCCAAAAAACTATTGTCACTTAACAATCCAAATTTCTGGCTGTATAAAACACTTTAAAAAAAAAAAACAAGGAAAGATAACTGTAGTCACTGACAACTTTTTTAAAGAACAAACAGAGGAAAAATATATGGAATCACAAATCTGAGGAAAATTATATGGAATCACCAAATAAAAACACTACTAGTACTTTGTTGCACCACCTCTGGCTTTTATAACAGCTTGAATTCTCTGAGGCATGGATTTAACTAATGACAAACAGTATACTTCATCGATCTGTCTCCAGCTTTGTCTTATTGCAGTTGCCAGATCAGCCTTGCAGGTTGGAGCCTTGTCGTGGACCATTTTCTTCGATTTCCACCACAGATTTTCAATGGGATTGAGGTCCGGACTATTTCAGGCCATGACAGGGCTGTGAATGTTTTCACAGATTTTGCCCTACGGCACGATGCATTATCATCCTGAAAGATGATGCTACCATCACCAAACATCCTTTCAATTGATGGAACAAGAAAAGTGTCCAAAATCTCAGCATAAACTTGTGCATTTATAGATGTAATGACTGTCATGTCTCCCATACCTTTACTTGACATACAACCCCATATCATTAATGATTGTGGAAATTTGCATGTTTTCTTCAGGTAGTTGTCTTTATAAATTTCATTGCAACGGCACCAAACAAAAGTTCCAGCATCATCACCCTGCCCAATGCAGATCCGTGACTCATCACTGAATATAACTCTCATCCAGTCATCCGCAGTCCAAGATTGTCTTTCTTTAGCCCACTGAAACCTTGTTTTTTCTGTTTAGACGATAATGATGGTTTTCATTTGGCTTTTCTGTATGTAAATCCCATTTCTTTGAGGCGATTTCTTACTGTCCGGTCACAGACATTGACTCCACTTTCTGCCCATTTGTTTTGTTGTGCATTTTCTGTTTTCAAGGCATATTGCTTTAAGTTATGTCTTGGCGCTTTGATGTCTTTCTCGGTCTACCAGTACGCTTCCCTTTTACAACCTTTCCATTTGATTTGTACTTGGTCCAGGTTTTAGACACAGCTGACTGGGAACAACCAACATCTTTCGCAACATTCCGTGAAGATTTACCTTCTTCAAGAAGTTTGATAATCCTTTGTTTTAACTGACATCTCTCGTGCTGGAGCCATGAGTTGTCAATCATCTTGGTTCAACACATCACTAGTGTGTGCAAGCACTCTTTTTTAACTGCAGACTAATTAGCAGCTGTAATCAGATACAGGTGTTTGTTTTAGAAATGCAAAGTGCAAGACGATTCCATATAATTCTCAGATTTGTGTGATTCCATATTTTTTCCCTGTGTTTGATCTTTAAAACAGTTGTCAGTGACTATAGTTATCTTTCTTTCTTTCTTTTTTAAAAGTGATTTAAACAGCCAGAAGTTTGGATTGTTGAATGACAGTAGTTTTGTGGCATGTATGTGCTTGTTTTTTTTCTACACAATTAAACACTTGAATGAACATCTTCTGAGAGGGGTGATTCCATACTTTTTGCCAGGGGTTGTATAAGTGCGCACGCCCTTAAAACTAATACTTTGCTGTAGCACCTTTCGATTGAATTACAGCATTCAGTCTTTTTGGGTACACAGCTGCTATCAAGTAAAGTGACTCTGATTAACCCCAAATAAAGTTCAGCTGTCCTAGTAGGATTTTCCTGACATTTACTCAGTTGTATTCTACAGCAAAAGCCATGGTTCGCAGAGAGCTTACAAATCACCAAAGGGATCTCACTGTTGAAAGGTGTCAGTCAGGAAAAGGGAACAAAAATTGATGTTAGCGAGAACTGGACGTCCCTCCAAAATTGATCAAAAGTCAAGACAAAAACTGGTCAGGGAGGCTGCCAAGAGGCCTATAGAAGTACTGAAGGAGCAGCAGGAATTTCTGGCAAGTACAGATTGTGTACTTCATGTGACAACAATCTCTCATATTCTCCATATGTCTGGACTACGAGGGAGGGCCGCAAGATGGAAGCCTTTTCTTACAAAGAAAGACATCCAGGCCCGGCTAAATTTTCCAAAAATATACATGAAGTATCCCAAAAGCATGTGGGACGATGTGTTATGGTCTGATGAAGCCAACGTTGAAACTTTTTGGCCTTTATTCCAAAAGGAATGTTTGGTGAAAACACAACACTGTGCGTCACCACAAGAACACCATGCCCACGGTAAAGCATGGTGTGGCAGCGTCATGCTTTGGGGTTGTGTTTCTTCAGCTGGAACAGGGGCTTTAGTCAAAGGGGAGGGAATTATGAACAGTTCCATATATCCAAATCAACAAAGGAATGGCTTCACCAGAAGAAAATTAAAGTTTTGTAACGGCCCAGCCAGAGCCCAGACCTACGTCCAACTGAAAATCTGTGGGGTGACCTGAAGAGGACTGTGCACAATAGATGCCCCGACAATCTGACAGATTGGAGCATGTTTGCAAGGAAGAGTGACAAATGTTGCCAGGTCAAGATGTGGCATGCAGATAGACTCCTACCCAAAAAAATGAATGCTGTAATTATATCAAAAGGTGCTTAAACAAAGCATTAGTTTAAGGGTGTGCGAACTTATGCAACCAGTTTATCGTACCTTTTTTATATTTCCCCCTAGCAGATTTGTCAGGTTATAGGTCACATTAAAAGTGGGAAAAGTTCTGAAATTATTTACTTTTTTGTGGTGATTTTCATTTTTTACATCATAAAAACCTGGCATTTTAACAGGGGTTTGTAAATTTCTTATATCCACTGTACATCACTAAAGATAAAAGCTTCTGATAAATAATTCTATGTAAACATAACATTTATGAAGAGTGCCTTTATTCTTATTGTATGCTGTTCTGATGCTCTTAACCAAAGCTTCAGTGACGACGTTCCACATTATAGACAGACAGCAGTCTCAGAAATGGTCTCCTACCCAAATTGGCGGCCTAATTGTGTCCCTGCCATACAGACCCAAAGGCCTGTAATTACGTTAAATTGAAAGCTGCTGGGCCCAGAGGAAGCCCCGAGGCAGAGAGGTCTTAAAAGATCCCCATCACTTTGGGAAAATTTCAGTAATCAAACTGCCGCTTATTGCAGGTTATTCCACCCAGGGCAGATTTAAATGGTACTTTATAACATCTGGAAAAGGTTTACAGGAGAGCATGGCGGACCTGCTCCATCTTCTCTTGATCGTCAGGATGAGACCTTGCCTAGCATAACAAAGAATATGGACTCTACTTTACTGAGCGGATCCAAGTTCAAGGACTTCTCCTTTGAATATGATCATCTCCAAAAACAGCTTCACTGTGCAGTAGTTTGCGGGGCTGCAGTTATATTATTTCAAAGCGTCAGCAACCATATCTGGCCTGAATCCCGACCCTTGACAAAACAACGTAAACCTCAACTAGCCACGTATGCTGTGGATGTACTAGGGGTGTAATGACACAAAGTCAGTTTGGTACAAACTTCAGTTCCGGGTTCCCTTTCAGTACAGCAGGGAATTCATTTTGAAGGTATTTATCACTAAAACTGCGGACACAACCAAAATGAGGAACAGTTATGAACCAAAGGCAATATGTCTGATGTTGATGCATTTGAATAAGGAAACCTTGGGATGATAGATTGTAAATACATGTAAACGAGAATTCAAAAATAAAACTGCATAGTAATGTTCATAATGACCTAAATCTCATTTTGCTATCAAGTTTGATTGCATATTTATAGAGATGAACACCCCTATAGCCTTAGTTACATTTTAGCATGGTCAGAATTTCCTGGCGAAGGTACCTTACAGTAAATGGCACAGGCAGACTAACATGCAGAGGCTGTTTCTGCCCTGCTTTGGTCATACACGCATTTAGATGATGTCATCTCAAATGAGTTAGAGTGCTAGAAGCGTTTGCAGCAACATAAAACTCTGTCCAGTATAACAGACAGAATTATCTACTTGCTCTGTCTGCTGTTGGTGTTACTGGGAAACCAAAATGTTCCCAAACTGTTGGTTGACTGACTGTAAACGGCTTTAAACATAAACCAATTCATAACATCAATTAGCATTAAATGTTTTCCATGATGAACATCTACTTATGAATTTAGGCTCTGCCTGTGTCAAGAAATGTATTCATTTTATTGTGCGTACCAAAGCGAAAACGATATAATCGAATGGCACACGACAAATGTGCGGACCTTTACAGCCCTAGTATGTAGCTATTTAAACATATACTTTACAATATAGTTTCACTGTACATGTACAATGACAAAATTTTTCTATTCTAATCTATTATATTATATTATATTATATTATATAATATAATAAACCTACTGGCACATATGCAATAAATACTCATTTCTTTTTACGATTCACCTTTAGATCAAAGGCCTCATGATGCATCCACTGTACTTCAAGTCATCCCACATCATGATTGTATGTCTTTATATGTCAGTTATGCATGTTAAGGAATGACTGGTAGAGACAGGTACCGCATTTGGTTCTGGGACCATAACAACAATTACACTGTAGTCTGGCTGAATGAGCCTCTTAGTATAACAAGCTGAGTATAATTGAGTAAAGCAGTAGTAAATCAAGCGGGGAAAAAAATATAGTGATCTTAGAACAGATATAACAAAAAGATCAGAACTTCAAGACAAGAAATTTTAAAAAGAGGTAAACTATCTAATCTGTTTAAAAATCAGCTTAATATATACAAGAATAACAATTCAAATTGCAAAGCTAGATAAGGATTTATTTCTATGAAAGAATAAAAATGTGCTATAATCTTCATATATAGAATTGAAGGTAAGAAAATGCCTGATCTTAACCTAGCAGACTAGCGATGTAAGAATTGCATGTGTATAGCGTGCGATGTTGGTATTAATATCTCACATCATCCAGCAATATATTACAGTACAGCCAATATTCAAATTAAGAACAAAATACCCTGCATCATGTTGGGGTGTCTTTTGGTGCTGGTACCCGTTTTCACACCAGTAGAAAACCGTCACCTTGAAGTACCAAAAGTACAGTTACCTGGTGCGGTTCAAAAGCGCCCTAATTGTACAGATGTTACAAAAATAAGTTTGAAATATGCATATTTAATATTAAACACACTATATTACACAACCATTTACATAAAGATTCCCTGTGTACAAATTCATCTTGAAAATAGAAAATGTATGCGAATAAATACTTTAGCCTTATACGTTTATTTCATAAATAAACTGCCTTATCTCTGCCTGGTACTTCCTACATGTGCTTGGTCCCGCAGCTGAATGTCGTCGTTCATGTGTAATACGTGAAGTGCTGCGGTTTCCCCTCTGTAGCTAAATGCTTCATCGCAGCCCTATAAATTATGCAGCTCCAAAAGTGAGCCCCGACGCAGCTCTGTGCGCAGGGGAACTGGGGCACGGGGCAATCGTGGAGTCAGCAGACACGTAAACGAGATGTGCTCTCAGCAACGGCCTCATCTCCTTAATTAAATGAGAGACGCAGTCAGCCAGATACTAAAGCTCCGCTCAACAGCAAGTCAATAAGTGGCCAGAAAAGCCACACTGAGAAAATCCACTCTGCAGTGGTTGTCATGACTACTGTATGCCTGCACTTTGTGCATTCGAGAACAAGCATCCGCTGATATGAAACTGCAAGCTAAAATAATAATACAGCATATTGCCAGCATGCAACCCTCCTAATCTAATTAGATAAATAGAGTTTAAGTCTCAGATTAAACAAGCGACAGGTACATGAATGAATTTTGATGAAATCTGGACTATTGCATGTTTCCAGCAGATTGAATATGAATTACACACACACACACACACACACACACACACACACACACACACACACACATAGTAATATGTACTAATGTGTTAAAAAACACTGGTTTTTCCTGTTGATAGCCAGCGCTACCATTTTGGCTGTTTTGTTTTCCCAGAAACCATCAGGCAAAATTGCATTTGGAAAGAAGTGTTCTTCATGGTGCTCACCTCCCAGAACTTGCAGCCTGCCCCCCCCAACGTCCGCAGCATCTAATACATACAGTACCCACTGCTAAAAAGGTCAGGAGAGTAGGAGGCTGTGGGGGAGGGGGAGTCCTTGTATGGTGATTCATTAATACAATAAAAATTCTGTGGGAAAAATTTTCACCAAAGTATATGGCAATAAAAGAATATGAGCGACATAAAGTTTTATCTAAGCTACAGCAGCCTCTCTCTCCCGCGTCAGCTACAGGTGGCGATAACAACGCCTCCCTTACTGCCCGGGAGGTACAGAAAGCAAAAGCATTGCTCCAAGTGCAGCCATACAGCAAAATATTTCATTTCCCTTTTTGCTGCAGCTGTGTTTCCATCATCCATTTATACACATTTATACGGTAGTCATGGTACTCACCAGCCACCAGCTCAAGGCCAGCGGGGTGAAGTTGCCGTTTGGCGTGAGGAAGGGCTGCTGCTCCGGGTCAAAGTGCTTTTTAAACCACTCGGACGTGTCGGTCTCCCCCACGCAAGACGAGCAGCCGCAGATCCTGGTCCAGGCCGCGCCGGTGGCGTTGGCGGCCAACACAGGTGAGAGAGCTCCCCTCTGCACGGTGTGTGTGGCGATCATGACCAGCAGGATGCCGCAGAGCACGGCACACAGGTACAGCTTCATTCTGGACAGCATCGCTGGGCCCACAGTTCGTTACGCGCGGCAAGCTTGCAGACGGAGCTGTAAGCATGAAGCGCGCTTTGCAGGACGGCTATAGTCTTCCACGGGAACGCAATCAGGCAGAGTCTGCTCCTACTAAGCCATGCTATGCCGATCAACAGCCGCCTATAAGGATCCAGAGAGAGGTGCAGAGCTCGCCGGCCCGTTCATGTGTTCTACGGCGGTCGAGGTTCAGAAAGGTCTCCGATGATGGCACCAAAAGCAGCTCTTGTTTCTGATCAGGTTTTAACACCACAAGGTCCACATGTCACAGTGGTGCTCTGTGTGGCCTGTAACACACAAACAAACACAGATAAGCAGGGCCCCAGAGTTTGACCGTTTAGTTACATGTATGGAGACGACGTGAATATTTCACATAGTTAATCCACACGTGGGAATTCACACTCAAATTTCACTTGGTGTGTTGGGTTGAGTTCCAAAGAACTGGCTCCAAATTAGAAACCGTGTACCCTTTGCAGTAAAAGGGAATTAAGAGTATCAGTTTAGAGGGTGACGATCTTCGTATTTTACTTTTCACAACAGAAAAATTGAGGGGCATTTTAAGCATTCACCACGTGTGTATCCTTGCTTGGAAGGTATTCAAATGGAACTGCCTGAAAAATCCTTAAAACAAGATGTATAAAAAAGGTGTAACAGTACGTTATGTATGTTTCTAGTAGCCTAAAAAAAGTGAACAACACTTTTTCGGCATACATTTTTCATTTGTATTTACCATCTTCTTAATCTTGAAACATCATGTTTTCGTTTTGACAAAATATGGAAATAACTGCTTCAAGTAACCGTTGCTGCAAAAGTTCTCTTTAAAGAGAATAAATGCAATGTTTGTTATTAAAACATTGACAATTTCTTTACTGTATTATAAAAGGAACCAAGACTCAATAAGAATGAAATTCGATGAGCAGAATCAGGTTGGGCTCACAGACGATTTTTTTAATCATTATAATTGCTAAATTTTAGTTATTACCATATCAGCCCGATGTTATCAGTTCTGTTTTTTTCTTGTGTTGGAGAGTTTCACTCTGTGTGTGGAGCGAAGCAGGCAGCTCTCCCAAAGACTGCAGCGTGTGTGAGAGTTGCATTATCTTGCCCCGATCACAGACAGCGCCGTCCTCGGAGACGCAGAGCTGCCAAGAACAATGCATGGCGGAGAAAACTGTTTGTTCGAAAGCGTGGTTGCCATCCACCTGAGCTGAAGCTGACCATGGTCCTTCTGTGCAACTTGATTGCATTTGAGAGAGGAGATTCAAACAATTTGTCAGACGTCTAGATAAAAAGTGCATGACTTTGCGCAATTAGTTTTCTCATTAAACGTGTCTATCCTTTATACGGGCTTTTGCGTCGACAACGTCACAATCACTATGGGTTTGTGTTGTCCTTGCATACAAGGCTATGTAATACGACAAAGTTATTTAATTTTCTGCGATCGCTAGATTCTGACTTTGGCTTGTAAGCTATTTGTCTGCTAACAACATAAACAACATGTTGGTGAAAGGTTTTGGACCTCGGACACTACTCATCATACCATGATGCAATTAGCTACTAGTGTTTTTTTCCTTTCAAAATGTATCAGAGTGGAATTGTTTTAATGTGCATGGAATATTGGAATTGTAGAATGAACTGAAGATGAAGGCACTATAATAAAAATGCTAACCTTGCATTTTTTCTTCTGTTTTAGTAATTACTGTCTGATGGCTGAACAAAAATCTAATCCTGTATGGCAGTATTTCACCAAGCCAACACCAGGAAAAGCCAGGTGCAATATCTGCAGAAGACTAGTGAATCTTCCTTCCCTCAGAAATGAAGAGTCTGCTGCTATATTGTGCACTAAATGAGATTCTGATGCTGCTATGTTTATTGTTTACAAGTTGTATTGTGCTTTTAAGTTTATATTTAAATTTACACAATATTCAATAAATGCTATGTTGAGAATTTTTGTGTATCGTTTATTATAATAATGTGATATTTTACCATTCAAATAGAGGGAAAAACGTCCAAAAAAAAAAAAAAAAAAAAATCGGCGAGTATAACCCTAATCCCAACAATGACAGCCTTAACCCCTACCCACCCCTAACCTACCAAAAGTAACCGAACTAAATAGAGACTTAGTCTCATGGGGCCAGACGAAATGTCAAAACAACATTTTACCATATGCTTCCTCAATGTAATATATACAAGTCCCGCCCCCAGACCCAAAGGTGTCAGCAAACTGCACAATGAGCAACAAGAACATTTCAGTTTCAGTGCATGACAAGCTACTGCTTGCTGAAGCTCTCAGCTACTGTGTGTTTTGGAAAATGAACACGGACGTCTGTGACTTCTTGCGCTAATCATTTTTATCATTGTATGCATTAGCATGACACAAACAGCACAGCAGCATGAATCAACTGGATGGAAAATCCAAAGCAGCTGTTGCCTCTGCTTGAGCAGTACTCCAGCACATGCCGCTGCCCCATCCTCCCAACCCGTCCACGCCGTGCTGTCCCCCCCGTCCCACAATGTCCATGCCCCACCCCCGTCCCCTGCCCCGTGCCCCATTTCTGCTGCACCACTTTCAGAAATAAAAAGTGCCAGCCCATTTCTACAAGCCGCCTCCTGCAGAACAAGCATTTAAAAAAGGCCCCAGACCGATGGACGTCAACGTACCGGTCGCCTCTCCGCCTTGAGCTGGGCTTTCGATGGATGGCTGGCCCCCAAAACACGCTCGGCGCACAGCGGGCGGCTCCTTGTCGGCTAGCACAGAATCCCTTTTGCTGACACCCAGGGGTTTGCCAGATTTTGGAGCCGGCACGCTCACGTCCAAGGCTGGGAGACCGAGCAAGCGAGAGAGACAGAGCCAAAGTAACCGCAGTCTCCAGGTCCTACTCCAAGCCAATATCACCCCCACCCCTGATCACTCCCCCAAGACCAAGAATGATGCCAGATCAATCCCTTTGGGTCCTGCAACTATCAAGCTACAAGCTACAGGATAGGAGATACAGCCGGAGGACGGGGGCAGTGCTAAATAAATAAATGAATAATAAATAAGGGTTAGGGTTAGACGAGTGAGGGAGAGTACACAGCCCACCGCTCTGAACACCAGTCAAACTGAATGGCAGGGAATGTAAAGCTAGCGGAGCACTGCTGGACAGAGCGTGGAGCGATCCAAAAGGCATAACAGGACCGAGCCTCTGAGGGCGACTCACATTACTGACACCAGACACCGGTGAATTCGGCCTGCTGTTTATTTACAATGACACAGCACCGGTCTCATATGCAGCTGGGAAACCCCACTGCCATGCTACTGGAGGCTATGTGCTTTCAATCGAAATGCCATGCTTTATTGAGACTTTATTGAGAAATTGCTTAGCAGACATTCTGAACCACAGAATGTCTCGCAGCTGGTAATTCCAGAGCAGGAAATTTAACTAAAAAGTACATGTGATCATTACGTGAACCACTCAGGTGCATCGCCAGCTGCTAAACCTCACTGTTGCCTAAACGTTTGTCTAGGGCAGGAGTTGGCAAGCTGCGGCTCTTTGTGACTCTTCTCAGAATGATAAGACATGAAAATGCGAATGTGGCTAACATAATTATGATAAATAATTAATCCTTACGAAAGTATTATTTATGGGTATTATTATTTTTCATTTAGATATTTATTTAGCTATATGTTCTCCATGTTCTCCAAACATCATTAAATGGAAATCCCTATGTGAACCTAGGATATCATATCCATAGATAAGAACTGAATTGCATGGGAACCAGTTGCAATATTGCACCATACTGTACAGCAATAGATTAACTAGTTCAAGGAAAATCTTCTTAAACAGTCATGCAGTTTTGTTAATGTGCTAAAAATTGTTATTGTTGGTGGCCAACACTACCATGACAGCTGTTTTATTTTTTATTATTCAACAGCAAACCAATTTTAAGCCAGCAAACCAACAGGATTACTGGAATTTAATTCTCAACGTCCATGGAGGCAATCCATTTCGCATAACTTCCTATCTGGGACAAAGGTCACTGTGATTCCAGTGTCCATCCCAAGAAGGCAGGGCCCAAAGCAGACACCCAGTGCACTGCAGAGCCAACATTCACAGGTGAGCATAGACTATGGACACTTTAAGGACAAAAGCATCTAGAGGAATGTCACAGCCATGAAGGTGCAAATTTACAGTGCTAATCGCAGTGACACCCTAATCCCAACTAGCATTAGCGTAACCCTAATCCCAACTATGACAACCTTAACCTATACCCAGCCCTAACCTTAACCATAAGCAACCAAAAACAAAACAAAACAAAACTTCTGGAATTTTTAGTTTTTGAAGATTTTTATAAAAAATTGAGTTTCCCCTTGTGGGGACCAAGAAAAAGGTCTCCCTAGCGTCACAATAACTGTTTTCATTACGTTATATGAACAATAATTGTACAATATAATACATACACAACAACCACCCAAACATACTCACATGCCCCTCTATATGAATAAATATGAATAAACAAAAAAATGAATAAACAAACAAATGAATTTTTTTTAAAAATGATACGCAAGCCA